>OX359295.1:17780082-18980082 GCA_947179395.2 Pulicaria dysenterica
CATGTTAGACTCTGCGGTCTTCAACATGCCATGAAGCTCCATTATGGTCTTATCCATATTATGCATATGAAAATTCAGAATGAAGGGCCCATAGGATGGAGGCAAGGATTGGAGGATTATTTCAACCGCCAACTCCTTCCCCATCGGGAACCCCAACTTCTCCAACTGATCCACATAGCCCTTCATACGAAGGACATGTGAACTCACGTTGCCGCCCTCCTGCATCGGACAACTAACGAAGGCTTTGACGCATTTATATAGCTCCTGCCTTGCTTGCATCTGGAACATGTCCTTCAGCTGAGTAATGATCTCATACGCACTCACAGTCTCGAATTGTCGTTGCAACTCGGGACTCATGGTCGTAAGCAAGATGCAGGTTACGTCATTAGTGTCCTTGACGCGTTTTTCATACGCGTATCGGACAACCCTCGTTGCATTGGTAGCAGGGGGATCCGGAAGAGGAGACTCCAAGACCTCCATCTTCATTTCGTGGCGTAGGACAATTCTTAATGTCCTAAAACAGTCCATAAAGTTCGGCCCTTGAAGTTTCTCCTTCTCTAGGAAGAGTCGTAGCGACATGTTTGCGGTGTTGGTGTTGGTGCTAATAGATGCCATTCTACAAGCAGAATACGAAGTTTGGTTAGTTTGACGTATTATAATCCTTGTTAAATAATTACCCACTTGTTTATGAAAACAAATTATATTAACAAGGGCCAAGAACCTCAAAGTACCCCAATCCGTGACGGGTTTGCCGCGGATCATTTCATGGAGCTACTTAGGCCGGTAAACACTTTACCGATTGCAATCCGCGATCACAACTCATAGACACTTGCGGGATCCTAGGTACTCATAGTACCCATTTGGCATGTTTGATTCCTCCACACCATTCCTCATTAATCCACCATGGTAGCTCGGTATGAGCACGACAACTACCAAGGCGTTTTAAGTCTTGGAATTGTAAATTGACCATCAAGATACACGGTGGTAGTTTAGCCCAATGGCCGGCTCGGCTAAGCTCGACAACCGACCTTGCGAGTTTCCACACGCACCTTCCACACAGTTACACAAAACCGATCTCGGCTAAGCTCGACGACCGATCTTGTTTCACTAGATTTGGGTGGTGTCATCTTATGGTTGGCGTGTGATTTACTTTTGAGAAAAACGGGGTTTTGATTTCTCTGGTTAATACAAATTTTAACCAATTCTTGTTGTGGCGCGCGAGGTTTGTTAACCAATTCAAAAACTCTTGATTTTAATTTATTTTGAAAAATTTTCAAGCTTGCGAAGAAACTAACAAACAAGCAAAAAAAAACAAAATAAATAAACAACCACGCATGTGAACATATCCGGTAATGAGCCAACCCTATGCGTCTTGCCCGTGAGCCAACGGACAAGACTAAGTCATCTAAGGACTAATTCCGAATGACTTGATGTGTGCTCCTCCCACTTGATCCATTGTGTCTCCTTTTGACCTCCGGATCCAAGTTTGAGCAAAGACACCTCCTCCCGGTTCTTCTTTGGTTGTATTCGGTTCTCCTTTTACAATTTTACAAATTTAAAAGGAAATGGCGTGCAAGCCACGAAATCTATTCTAAGCTAATTCTAACAATTACAAAGAATAAGAAATCGGCATGCAAGCCGTTAAAAATTACAAACCGAATAAATTAATTAATTACTACAAACCAAATGTGGTACAAACCACCAAATGAATGAATAAATAATTACAACCAACCAAAACACATCACAAGGGTCTAATGGGCTCATTGTTACCGGATTTACAAACAACCATAACAAACATCACAAAACAACACGGTGTGCCACACCAAACCGTGTCGAAAAATATCCCAACTAGATTTATTCCGAGACTACCTAAAACACTTAAGGCACGAATGAATAAATCTTGTACGTATGTCTTAGGAATTCCAAACACTTTGAAAATCCATATTCATACATACACAACACAAGTATATGCACATCCGACTTATCATGCCAAAACCGCCCGATACATATAAGTGTCTGAGTTAGGATATTACGGGGTTTTTTTTATGGTCAAAAGAGCAAGTTTAAACTACTGGAAAAACCAGAATATTAGCCAAATCATTTTTATAAATTTTTTCTTTTAAACCAGGTCAAAAAACAATTTCCAGACGTCCTTCACGACCACTGACCTTCACGGCTTCTGACGGCCCGTGAAGCCAGTGCGTCTCACGACTCGTGAAAAATTTCAAAAAACCCTTTTCACGACCCCAACGCCACACTGAAGTCGTGTAGGCTTCACGAACCGTGAAAATAAAACCTCCACGGCCCGTGAAGACCTCCTGGACAGAATGTCCAGCTTTGCATAAATTGATTTTCAGGCCAAAATGGTGCATGCAATGCATCAAGATGGCTTAGATACCACTGTAGGAGTTCATCATGAACACGGGAACGCAACGGAAGCAAATAAAAAAAATTTAAAACAAAAGTTTCCATGAACTCCATAAAATGGTACAAACTTGATACAACTTGCATGCAACCAAAACAAACAAGAAAAATGGTAGAAATGGTGTTATACCTTCCTCCTTAGCTCCTTGCTACTGTGAGAAGGTTGTTTTCGGATGGGATGAATCAAAACTTGAAGAAAACGCCTCCAAGCTCTTCTACCGAAGTTATACACCAAGAACACTCTACCTTGTGCTAGCAATGCAAGTCGTCAACAATCATCTCTTGATTTGATGCACATGCTTCAGCCCTTGACTTCTGTAAAACACTCACAAATCCTCACAAGAACCCTTCTTTGAATCTTGAGTGTGTATGGAAGTAAAGATGGCAAAAGGTTCTAAAGCCTTCAAGGCACTATCCTTATATAGAACCATATGGAGCCTTTTGGAACAGCTCTAGCCGGCCACAGCTTAAAATTTCATTGGACCACCAAGCCAAGGCCAATGAAATCAAGTGCCACTTTGGTTTCCGGGCTTCACGACCCCTCACGGGCTCTTACGGCCCGTGAAGCTTAAAAGCTCTACGCCCCATGCCGTGTTTTTACAAGTCGTAGAGGTATCCGTGGCGTATTTATCCTCCACGATCCCTTCACGGTCCGTGAAGGACCGTGAAGCCACTCTGGTCCACGAGCCATAATGCTCGTGTAAGGACTCGTGGGGACACCTTGCTTCACGACCCGTGCAGCATCCTTTACGGTCGTGAAGCCTAGGTCAACTGGAATTTGACCATCTTGACCGGCTGTTTTCACTTAGGGCTATTTGGGTAGAAGTTAGGTGTATGACCCAATAGGCCCGCACATCATTGGCAGTGACCCGGCATACGTGTGTCAGTGGGCATTCTTACAACCTAAGAATATGGTTATAAACCCTAAAACGCAAGACTAGTACTTTGAAGTACTCCTTCTTGGTTTTGCTAGAAATCATTCTTGCAACCTAAGAACACTTCTAGGCTTACTTATTTTATAAATTCCTTAAACTTGGAGAACTGGAAATAACTTTTTGTTTCTGATTTATAAAGTAACTTCCCTGTAATTAAAACTTTAATTTCATTTGTAGATGTATTAAATCTTACTTGATTTATATCCATTTTGAAATGATTAAATACTCTTACACCTACTTGTAAGAAACTTGAGATTAGATTCCCTGTGTATACCAACACTAATCTAATATCATTACTAAGAATGTTTAAAGAACATCCTATTTTATCATTTCTAACGTTAACCAACCAATATTATTAAGCTGACTCACTAAACATTTTACAACGTATATAATTTCTATTTAAGTCATTACTTGACTCAAAAAACTTGCAAAGATATCTTTATTGAATAACTCTAATTAAGTCATGCATTCCTTGGATTAGTTCTTTCCCAAGAACATACTGTTTTAGATAACTTCTAAATGAATCCAATAATTATATACTTTAAAAGTTCAAACTTGTATTTATCACACTGGTTAAAAAACTTTTATTAACTCTGATAAATACATTAGTCAGGTGCTCCCACTATCTCTTATGAAAAGGTGTATTCTTTAAAAACATCCTTTTAGTCCTTAGTCAAAACTTGACTACCATACCTAAGACTTGTGTTCCAAACAAATGTTTTAAAGAACTTAGTTTTTGTAACAAATTTGACTAAGGACAACCTATCAAGTTTACTTATGTTAACGCTCCATCACCCCAATATTTATCCCCTGATAAATATCTATGAATACTTGGTCACAACCTTGTGCTTTTATTCATACACGAATAAATTATCAAATATCCATAATAGCTTTACCTCCCTAATGTAGCTTCCACTACATTAAGTAGCTACGGGCATTTAGACAATTCATCACTTGACTTGTCATGGATAGGTTAAACATGCTAAAAATAGACAACTAGAAACAATTATGTAAAAAACTCCTATTTCAATCCCGTGAAATGTAATTACATAATAAAAAGGTTTCAAGTTACATCTATAGTAATAATAAAAAACACGAACTAGCTGTTATTTTCTAAGTACTGCATTCCTATAGAACTCGCATGCCTCTCATGCTTAGCCCTAGCTAGCGGCTTCGTCAACGGGTCAGCAACGTTGTCGTCCGTCGGTATCTTTTGTAGTCTAATATCATCTCTTCCAATGATATCTCGGATGAGGTGATATTTCCTGAGTACGTGCCTAGTCTGCTGACGATCTCTTGGCTCTTTAGCTTGCACCACAGCCCCTGAATTGTCACAGAATATATAAATCGGTCTAGAGATACTGGCAACTTCTCTAAGATCCGAGATAAAATTCTTCAGCCAGTCAGCTTCCTTTGCCGCATCACTTACCGCAATATACTCTGCCTCTGTAGTAGACTCTGCTATTGTATCTTGCTTCTGACTCTTCCAAGATATAGCTCCTCCGTTTAGGGTAAAGACAAATCCTGACTGCGACCTGAAGTTTTCTCTGTCGGTCTGGAAACTAGCATTAGTGTAACCAGTTACACTTAGCTCATCCATCGAACATCCATAAACTAGGAATATGTCTTTCGTCCTTCTCAGGTATTTGAGAATATTCTTGACGGCCACCCAATGAGCTTCACCAGGATTTTGCTGATATCTACACGTGACACTGATAGAATAGGCAACATCGGGTCTAGTACACAGCATGACATACATGATTGAACCAACTGCCGAGGCATATGGTATCAATTTCATCTTGTCCTGATCTTGACTAGACACAGGACACTAAGCCTTGCTCAAAATCGTGCTAGATTGCATAGGTATAAATCCTTTCTTGGATTCATCCATCTTGAATCTTTTCACGACTTTGTCAATATATGTACATTGACTAAGTCCAATAAGCCGCTTAGATCTATTCCTGTAGATCCTTATACCCAGTATATAAGTAGTTTCTTCCAAGTCTTTCATCTGGAAACATTTACCTAACCAGATGTAAAGCAACGGAAGCAGTGTACAACTCAAAAAGCCCATAGTACAAGTATGTAAAGCACAAATCCGTAAAACCCCAAACATGGATCAATCTCTATGAAACGAAATGCAACAAAAAAGAGAGTTAAGGAGATTATACCAGCTCCTAAGCACCAGAAATTTGATGAAGATGATGAATTTGCTTCTTGTAGCTTGAACGAATTGACTAGAAGGTGATACCCCGGCAACACGTCAAATCCCTTGAGCTAGCAAGCTCCTTGAGGTTCTTCTAGATTTCTGGAACCAAAACTCTCTAGATCTCTCCAAGTCTCTTTGAAGCACTTGAGAGAATAAGCCAAAGTCTGTGTGTATATCTTGCCAAGAGTGCTTAAGTGAGGAATAAGGACCTCTTTTATAAAGCTCTAGATGCCACTTAGTCTTCCCAAGCCGGCCAAGATCGATGTCCACACAACCCACATGCATTGGCTAACATATGAGGTGATTTGACAAAAAGGTGCCGTTTGGACTTAGCGGCGCTAGCCAAACTTAGCGGCGCTAACTTATAATAGTTACTGGCGCTAACGCGGCCTGTCAGATGACTTGACATAAAGCCCATGCTCTAACCCATAAGTGTTAGCGGCGCTAACACCTTATGGTTAGCGGCGCTAACTTAGCCTGCGAAGTCAACTTTTCTCTTTTGTCATTTTTGATCCCTTTAGTTAAGTTGTTGTCAGATTTGACCCTGGTGTATGTCCCAATAGGCCCATACATCATCGGTAGTGATTCAAATGGTGTACACGCAGCAGTGTGCATATTCTAACAAACTCCCACTTGCACATGATGCACCATTTCTAACAAATCACAGACAATGAGCGGTCTTTAGCAAAAACATCATTGCCCCCAAGTCAGTATGGGTTTCGTTATCCGAATGAAACCTGTTCACAAAGAAAGGTCCTATAGATAAGTGATCTTAAACATCCTTTTGTTCACGATATCAATGTGAACACGAGACATGGATGAAGTGTTAATCTCCAGATCGTTCACGATTGTGTTTCTCGATCTTGATTGGTGGTGACCAAAAGTTAAAGACATATCTGATTCTAAATCAATACTCCTTGCGCATGGCCATGCATAATTTTGGTGTCAGGTCCCAATCATCGAGAGGCCCAGTGATATCTCTCATATCAGAGGAACAAATCCTTTTTTTACTGTATAACCCTAAACTATACCCCTTAAATTATCTAGCCATTTCCTTTATCACAGCTAGTTACGAACTGCTTTTGAAGATGGCTAAAGTAAGAAAGAAGTATGATATAGCGGTTCATAAATCTCAGGTCTAAGGACGTAAGATATTATCATCCCAAGTTTCTCGTGACTATAATCCATGGAGTATACTTGGGTTTGGGTCTTCCAGTCACTTGAAACTCTTTTCAAGTATAGATAGGCATTGCTCCTTAATTCGACCAAACTGAATTCAAGGTCACATGCTTATCTCGGTCTTAATTCAATCTTCCTTCGACAAGATTGACTAACCGTGGAAAGTTTGAAATATAAAATATTTCCGGAAGTGATTAAACATGCTAAGATGGAACACAGTAGAGTTTTATGAATATAACCGTATCATACACATATATAATCTCTATTATATATCGAAACAAGCATAAGTTACAATACTGTCTATATCGTTCCCAAAATATAAAATTTACATATTAAACAAACTAAATACATAACTCAAGCCAAATCGCTGGCGAATCTTACACCTATAGCATTAGTATGAGAATCATGAGCTGCCTGCGATAATGGCTTCGTGAATGGATCTGCAAGGTTTCCATCCGATGCTACTCTACTTATGACGATTTCACCACTCTCAACTACTTCCCGTATGAAGTGGTATTTGCGCAAAATATGTCTTGTTCTCTTGTGAGCTCTTGGTTCCTTCGCCAAAGCCACTGCACCCTCATTGTCACAAAATATCTCAATAGAGTCAGTGATGCTTGGAACTACTTGTAGATCTTGGATGAATTTCTTAATACACACGGCCCCTTTTGCAGCTTCACTTGCCGTAATGTATTCCGACTCGGTAGTCGAATCAGCCACCGTGTCTTGCTTCGAGCTCCTCCAACTGCCAGCACCACCATTTAACAGGAATACAAACCCCGATTGAGATCGGCAGTCATGCCTATCCGTTTGGAAGCTAGCATAAACCAAGAACATTTCTTTTGTACGCCTAAGGTACTTAAGAATATTCTTTACAGCTTTCCAATGAGGCTCTCCGGGATAAGCCTGATATCTACTAGTCATGCTCAAAGCACATGACACATCAGGACGAGTGCATATCATGGTGTACATGATCGATCCCACAGCCGAAGTATATGGTACTCACTCTATTACTTCTATCTCCTTTTGGGAGGTAGGACATTGAGTCTTGCTCAACATCAAGCCTTGTGCCATAGGGAGGTTTTCTTTCTTGGATTCCTCCATTTTAAAGCGTCTTATGACATTATCTATGTATGCACTTTGAAAAAGCCCAAGTAGCTTTATAGATCTATCTCTATAGATCTTAATTCCCAGAATGTAGCTCGCATCCCCTAAGTCCTTCATTGAGAAACAATTCCCTAGCCAAGCTTTTACACTCTTAAGGCTCAGAATATGGTTTCCAATGAGCAATATTTCATCCACATATAGGACTAAGAAGTCAATAGTGCTCACACTAGCCCTGACATATACACATGGTTCATCTTTGCTTTTCGAAAATCCAAATTCCTTGATTTTCTTATCAAAGCATAGATTCCAACTGCGAGATGCTTGCTTGAATCCATAAATGGACTTCTTAAGCTTACAAACCTTGTTCGGATATTCTGGATGTTCAAAACCATCAGGTTGTGTCATATACACCTCTTCGGAAAGCTTCCCGTTAAGGAAGGCCGTTTTAACGTCCATTTGCCATATTTCATAATCATAAAATGCAGCAATGGCCAGGAGTATTCGGATTGATTTCAACATTGCCACTGGAGAAAAAGTTTCATCATAATCAACACCAGGTTTTTGAGTGAAACCCTTTGCCACCATTCGGGCTTTGAAAGTATCCAAGGTTCCATCCATGCCGGTCTTCTTCTTGAAGACCCATTTGCACCCTACGGGCCTAACCCCGGGTGTAGGATCAACCAGTTCCCAAACTTGGTTATCCGACATGGATTGCATCTCACTTTCTATCGCTTCCTTCCAATGTGCAGACTCAGGGCCCGCCATAGCTTCCGTGTAGTTAGTGGGCTCATCAGAGTCCACTACTAACTCGTTGCCCTCAGATATGTAGAATCCATATCTCTCTGGCTCGAAACGAGTTATACTGGAATGCCTTGGAGTAAGCAATGAACTAGTGTCAGGTATTGCAACATTCTCTTGCTCAGTTTCAACTGTCCTAGGTTGAGTGCTAGTGCCAACCTCAAGTTCTTTATCGGTTGATCCTTGAACTTCCTCAAGATCAATTTCCATGTTGCCTCTTTGTTTGGATAGCAATTCTCTTTCCAAGAAAAATGCCCTTCGAGAAATAAAATATATATCCAACACCGGCAGGAGGATATCCTATAAAGTAACACCTTTCCGATCGAGGTTGAAGTTTGTCCCCAGTCTCACGTCTTACGTAGGCTTGACAACCCCAAACTCGTAGGTATGAAAGTGTCGGCTTCTTCTTGTGCCACATTTCATACGGTGTTTTCGATACTTCCTTGGTTGGTGCAAGGTTAAGGATCCTTACCGCCGTTTCAATGGCATAACCCCATAAACTAATAGGTACCTCCGTTCGTCTCATCATGGACCTTACCATATCTAGTAAAGTCCGGTTCCTCCTTTCAGCGACCCCATTTAATTGTGGAGTCCTTGGAGGTGTTAATTGCAAAATAATTTCACAATTCTTGAGATGATTGGTAAAGTCGGTACTTAGATACTCTCCACCTCTATCATACCGGAGTATCTTTATCGTTTTGCCCAATTGATTCTCAACTTCGTTTTGGAATGTCTTGAACACCTCAAAGGTTTCATTCTTGTGTTTAACAACAAAGACATATCCATACCTACTATAATCATCTATAAAGGTTACAAAGTATCTAGAGTTATTCCTTGTAACATGTTTGAAAGGCCCACATACATCCGTATGGATGATGTCCAAGAGGTCTTTGCTCCTCTCACTTGTCCCTGTGAAGGGTGCCTTTGTCATCTTGCCTAATAAACAAGAATCAGATACATCATTCGACCCTTGATCAAATGACTCCAAGATTCCATCCGCTTGAAGCTTGGTGATGCAAGTCTTGTTTATGTGGCCAACACGACCATGCCACAAGGAATACTCATCCAAACCATCTTTGGAACTAGAATCAATATTCATGATAGACTTTGTTGAATTAATGTATGCAGTTGCCTCATAAATGCCATGACATGGTAAAGCCTTAAAATAAACAATGTTATCTTTAAAGAATATAATAGCACCATGATCAAAATGAAAATTGTAACCATCGTCATACAATTTATGAAGTGAAATAATGTTTCTAGCCACGCAGGGCGAATAGCATACATCAAATAAAGTAATAGAATAGCCGGTCTTGAATGAAAGCTCCAAACTTCCTTGAGCTTCCACAGGGACGATCTCCGAGTTCCCCGTCACAATATCTAGCTCACCCTTCTCCAAGCTCCTACTTGCCTTTAGCACCTTCACCATATTACATATGTGAGTGCCACAGCTACTATCCAAAACCCAGCCTCGAGAAGTAGAAGTATGGTGAAGTTCTATCATGAACGTACCTGAAGCTTCCGGGCTCGATATGCTCATAACCTTGAGCTTATTGAGTCCCTCCAAGTACTTAGGGCAGCTTCGGCGGTAGTGGCCCTTGCCCCCACAAAAGAAGCACTTCGCATTCTCCGGAGTCTTGGCATGGGGAATCTTCCCCTTACCCTTGCCTTCGGAGGCCGGGGCAGACTTGGCAGCAGCAACCTTTCCCTTACCCTTCCTATTCTTGGAAGGGGCGGCCTTCTTTTTGGTTATGCGGCCTTCCTGGATGGCTAGAACGGGAGTGGAGGAGGAGGATGGTTTGCTCTTGGTCATGCTCGCTTCGGGAGTCTTGAGCATACCATGTAGCTCCATCAAGGATTTATCCATGCTATGCATATGATAACTCATAGTGAATTGATCATATGCACTGGGTAGGGATTGGAGGATCATGTCGACCGCCATCTCCCTCCCGATGGTAAATCCTAGCTTCTCCATGCGCTCAATGTTTGCTTTCATACGCAAAACATGAGCGCTCACGTTCCCTCCATCTTGAAGCTTGCAAGCGAGAACCGACTTGAAGCATTCATACCTCTCCTGCCTCGCCTACTGCAGGAACATATCCCGCAGCTGCACAATCAGGTCGTGAGCATCCAAGTGATCCATTTGCTTTTGCAAATCGGTACTCAAAGTGCCCAACATGAGGCATGTAATCTCCTCAGTCTCCTTGAGGCGTTTCTCGTACGCCTCACGGATTACCCTCGTTGCACCGCTTGGAGGTGCCTCGGGTAAGGGTTCCTCTATGGTGTGCATCTTCCCTTCATAGCGAAGGACAAGCTTAAGCTGCCTATACCAATCCGTGAAGTTTCTGCCATCGAGTTTCACCTTCTCAAGGAAAACCCGTAGAGAAACGTTGGTGGTGGTGGTGTTTGCGCTTGTTGATGCCATCTAAAATAGTAAAGTAGACTTAAGTTAGTTTGTTGTATATATATTATCTTGTTAAATTAATTTACCCATAAAGAATCAACTTTAAAAAGGCTAAGAACCATATTTCATCCCACTATGTGACGGGGTTACCGCGGATCACATGATAAAATTATTTAGGTCGGCAACCATCTTGCTAATTGCAATCTCTATTTCAATCCTTAGCGCATTGCGGGATCCTACGACATCCAATGGTCGTTTGGCATGTTTGATCCCTTCTTGTACCAATTTTAAAACTTGAAATTTTGGTTAACTCGTGCTAAGCTATACAATTAACCAAGATTTCAAACCTAAAATTGCAAATCGTCCATCAAGACATACGGTAACAAACTCACCAAAGTTGGCTCGTGCTAAGCTCGACAACCAAAATTGTGAATTTTGCCACACTCACCTTCTACACAGTTTTATGGGAATTGGCTCGTGCTAAGCTCGACAACCAAATCCCATAAGACTAGATTCGGGTGGTATCGGCTTATGGATGGTGCGTGATTTACGTTTTGAGGAAAGATGGGCTTTTGTTTCCGGTTTGGTTTTAGATTAACTTATTAGCGACAAAAACCTATTTTCACTAGGTGAGATAATCTTGTATGTGACCGTGCGAGAGAGTTGTAAACCATTTTATCAAATCTCTTGTGATTTTGTTAATTGTCGAAAAATTATCTAGCATGCGAATCCTACACAATCCATGCATACAAAAATCACATCACACGCATAAAATACAATAATTGGTAACCCTTGCCATAAAAACCTATGCGTTCTTCCCGTGAGCCGAACGGGAAGAACTTGGTCAATTTTAGGGACAAAGTCTTCGATGCGAGCTCCCACTAATCCTGCCATCTCCATTGGACTTCATCGGCTTCATGGGCTCCAAACTCCATCTTTTGACCGATCATGTGTGTCATCATCCGTCATAAAAATACATACAATAGAATAAAATGGCATACAAGCCATAAAATACCTATTTTATCTATTACAATTACATGGATGAATGAAATGGCATGCTAGCCACATTATTATTACAAATTTATCATAAGAATAATAATACAAGCAATTTGCATCCAAACACACAAAGCAACCAAATGGTCTAGGCAAGGTTACCAACTTATGTACACATACAACCAAACATATATATATGCTACTGAAATTTAAACATCATAATAACAAGATTAAAATTTCCAGAAGCCAAAAACAAGGCCAAAACCCGAGACCAAAACCTGTTTTTTTTTAACAAGAACAAAAAACTGACTCAGCGACGCTAGCGCCGCTATCTTGAAAAAGTTAGCGCCGCTAACCTCTGTTCGACAGAAAACAAACAATTTTGATTTCGGGTTTTCAATGCCACCATGTGCATAACTCTCATAGAGGTGGCTCTGATACCACTGTTGGGATTTCTCGGGCACGCAACGGAAGCAATGTACAACTCAAAATGCCCATAGTACAAGTATGTAAAGCACAAATCCGTAAAACCCCAAACATGGATCAATCTCTATGAAATGAAATGCAACAAAAGAAGAGAGTTAAGGAGATTATACCAGCTCCTAAGCTCCAGAAATTTGATGAAGATGACGAATTTGCTTCTTGTAGCTTGAACGAATCGACTAGAAGGTGATACCCCGGCAACAAGTCAAATCCCTTGAGCTAGCAAGCTCCTTGAGGTTCTTCTTTCTCGAAAACCTAGTAGGAGAACAGCAACCACGAAAATGAAATCAAGATTTCTGGAACCAAAACTCTCTAGATCTCTTGATGTCTCTTTGAAGCACTTGAGAGAATAAGCCAAAGTGTGTGTGCGTATATCTTGCCAAGAGTGCTTAAGTGAGGAATAAGGACCTCTTTTATAAAGCTCTAGATGTCACTTAGTCTTCCCAAGCCGGCCAAGATCGATGTCTACACAACCCACATGCATTGGCTAACATATGAGGTGATTTGACAAAAGGGTGCCGTTTGGACTTAGCGGCGCTAGCCAAACTTAGCGGCGCTAACTTATAATAGTTAGCGGCGCTAACGAGGCCTGTCCGATGACTTGACATAAAGCCCATGCAAGTCTAGCGGCTCTAACCCATAAGTGTTAGCGGCGGTAACACCTTATGGTTAGCGGCGCTAACTTAGCCTGCGAAGTCAACTTTTCTCTTTTGTCATTTTTTATCCCTTTACTTAAGTTGCTGTCAGATTTGCCCCCGGTGTATGCCCAAATAGGCCCATACATAATCGGTAGTGATTCAAATGGTGTACACGCATCAGTGGGCATTTTCTAACAAGGTTACCGTGCTCCTACTGAATTTAGTGTAAACACACGACTCGAACTCACTTTTGGTATAATCAAACTCTTTGATATGCTCATCAAAGTGTAAGTTACAGCTTCTAGATGATTTCTTTAGTCCATATATGGATTTAAGCAACTTGCATACTTTATTAGGATTCTTTGGATCTGCAAAACCATCCGGATGTATCATATATACATCCTCTGTCAATTTCCCGTTAAGGAAAGTGGTTTTGACATCCATTTGCCATATCTCATAATTAAAAAAATGCTGATATGGCCATAAGGATCCTAATAGTCTTAAGCATTGCCACTGAGGAAAAAGTTTCATCATAGTCAAAACCATGAGTTTGCGTGAACTTTTTTGCCACTAGCCTTGCTTTAAAAGTATGCACCTTTCCATCCATCTATGCCTTCTTCTTGAAGACCCATTTGCACCCAACAGCTTTACTGTGTTGAGGAAAATATACTAACTCCCAAACTTGGTTGGCATACATGGATTGCATCTCTGCCTTCATGGCTTCTAGCCATTTCTCAGATTCTAAACCTGAGGCAGTGTCTTGGTAAGTAGTGGGTTCTAAAAGATCCCTTTCGTTTTGAGCAACTAGGAATCCCAGATACCTATCTGGCTCATTACGAGGCCTACTAGACATGCGAATGTCTTGTGATTGCACCTCTTCCTCAACCACAGACTCGGGTTGGGATTCAAAAATTCTCTGTTGAACCATGGGTTCAATTATCGGTGGTGGTGTAATCTCCTCTTCTTCAATTTCTTGAAGCTCTCTTTCTTTTCTTGGAGTTTCTGAGTTAAGAAACATCTCCTCCAAGAATACCCCTTTACTAGTAACAAAAACTTTGTTCTCGTCTGTATTGTATAAATAATATCCCATGGTTTCCTTGGGATAACCCACTAAGATACACTTATCTGATTTGGGATTGAGTTTATCCGTGAATGTTCGCTTAACACACACCTCACATCCCCAAACCTTTAGAAAAGACATTTTGGGCTTTTTCCCCGTCCATACCTCGAACGGTGTCTTTTTGACCAATTTGGTTGGAACATGGTTCAGCATGAACGCTGCTGTCTCGAGTGCATGTCCCCAAAATGACAATGGTAGTGAACTTCGAGTTATCATTGATCGTACCATGTCAAGCAGTGTACGATTCCTCCTTTCTGATACACCATTCATCTGAGGTGTATACGGAGGTGTGAGTTGTGAAACAATCCCACATTCCGTAAAATGATCGTCGAATTCTTGACTCAGATACTCGCCACCTCGATCCGATCAAAGCAACTTTATCTTCTTGTCCAACTGATTTTGTACCTCATTCTGAAACTGTTTGAACTTGTCAAAACTTTCAGACTTAAGTCTTATGAGGTAGACGTAACCGAACCTACTGAAGTTGTCAGTAAAGGTTATGAAATACCGGTATCCTCCTCTAGCTTCCGGAGTAAAGGGTCCGCACACATCTGTGTGTATAATCCATAATAACTCGCTGGCCCTTTCATTTTCACTGTTGAAAGGATATTTTGTCATTTTACCAGACATACAAGATTCGCAAATATCATATGACTCCAAGACAAATGGTTCTAGATTTCCGTCATCTCGGAGTTTGTGTATGCGTTTCTAATTTATATGTCCTAAACGACAATGCCAGAGGTAAGTTTGATTCAAGTTACTCTTGGATCTCTTACTTATATGATAGATGTCATTGTTATCTAAATTTAGCGTATATAGACCGTTTTCTGGAGTAGCTTTGAAAAAAAATATATCATTTTTAAAACATGAAATAACCTTTTCATTAAAAACATAAGCATATCGATAGTCTATTAGCAAATTGAACGAGACAACATTTTTAATAAGTCTAGGAACATAATAACAAGGTTCTAGTTCTAAGACCATGCCCGAGGGAAAACTAAGACAATATGTTCCTACATCTTCGGCACCAACCATGGAGCCTTCGCCTACCCGCAGGTCCATATCTCCTTGTCTCAGCTTCTTACTTCTCTTGAATCCCTGCAAATGATTGCATATGTGATGACCACATCCGGTATGCAATACCCATGATTCATATGAAGTAATAAGACAATCTATCATAAAGATACATGTATCATTGGGAGAACCAATGTCCAGCTAATCTATGTCGAGTGAGTGCTCGCATGAATCCTTGCTACCACAGTCTGGGCAACAAATCTCTCCAAGTTCTTCCAGCCAGTCATCCTCCTGCATAGGGAACACAACTGTTGACTCTAGCTGCTTTGGATTCAACTTATCGCTAATGCACATAAGGATTTCGTGCAACCGTGCGCCAGTCATCTCAAAATCACCGAGGACATACATTACTCTTTTCTGGTAATAGTCTGACAAGGAATCGAACAAGAGCATAACTAGCTCATGTGGTTTTGATTTTGATCCAAAGCTCTCATAACAATCTAAGAGCCTTCTCATATTAATGAGATGATCGCTAGTTGGCTGATTCTCTTTCGTCTTAGTTAAAAGAATTTCCTTCATCCGTAGCATACGACATATCCGTTCACTATACTTGAACTTCTACTCCAGTCCTTGAACGACCTCATAAGACGACTTCTCACGGAGATCATCCGTAAATTCGGATGATGTTGTGAGAATGAGAATTGACATAACGTCAGACTCGTCATCCAGATACTGATAGTTAGTGTCATACTCAATATCCTGGGCATCTATTCCTGGTCGCTCTGGAGGTAATGTCTCAATAATGTGAAGCTTTCCCTGTGCATCCGAAACATTTTTCAGATGCATCTTCAAAACAACAAAGTTTGGACTTGAAAGCTTCCACTTGGTAGTGATAATACTTAGAGACACTCTTGGTGAATAAAACGGAATAACAGATATAAAAGACATCTACAGAAAAAGAATAATAAAAAATCGATTCAGTATTGATTATATCTTCTAATAATTATTACCTTTTAAATAATAAATTATTAGACTAGGATCCATATTTCACATTTCCCGATGCAAGGTTTGGGCACTTCCCACCGGGACAATGCTATTTCTGGTACTTAAAAACTATACCAATCGTATCCTAACTTGACACGACTCCTAGATCCGCGGGACATCGGTTACATGAACCGTGCATGTTTAGTCCCTCTAGTGCATTTTGCGCCGGGACTCCCGATTATCACCAAAATAGATCGCACCACGTAAGACAGTGTGAACTCTGGCCGGGACTACCGATTATCACAGAGACTTTCACACCCTCCCCCGCAATAGTTAGAACCCGAATGCCTAAGGTTTGGTCACTTCCTACACCCGAGTACCGTTTAACAGGAAAGGTGTACCATTAGGTGGATATCACACTGATCTAAGTTTTTTCTAAAAAGGATTTCCATGTTTTTGACGAGAAAAACTTTAATGCCAGTTTTCTTTTAAAAAACATCTGTTTCAATAATTAACTATTATTATATCCCTTGTTTTATTTCATCGTGAGAATCACAACCACGTATATATAAAATAGGTAAAGAAATAAAACAACCACAAACAACTATGCCTTAGCCTTGCCCATACTATTGTTGGTTTCGTGGGCCACACGAAAAAAAATATCCGACGGTCAAAACCTAAGTGGAAAAAACACAACACACATGACATGGCATTCTGAAGCTCCTACTGGCTCCAGCATCCAATCCTTCTATTTGCTCCTTGCTCCTTTGTCCAGATATATATATATATATATATATATATATATATATATATATATATATTCTAAAAATCTCTTCTATTCTATTTTCTAAAAACTAGAAATATAAAAGTAAAAGATATACAAAAGGCACGCAGGCCCGCTAATCTAAAACATTTACATAATAGAAAAAGGGTTGTTAGTGGCACGCAGGCCTCCCCACACCATAAAATAATAAATCCAAAAAACAACAACAAGTGCAGGAAATTAAAACAATCCACAAGGTCTAGGGCTAGGCTATGACATCCAATCATGTACTAAACTAATACATGAAAGTACAACAATTGATTTCTAATTATTCATCTTGATGAAAATAACTAATTTTAACAACCTGTTAAAACCCCTATATTGTTTTTCAGTTATTTGCAATAAATATATATCTCAAGTTTTATACTTTGATATTTAATCAAAAACTCAAAATAATATTTAAACCTTAAAAAATTAAAAATAACAACTATATTTTAATTTTTTATATCAACCACAAATATCCGAACCACAAACTGGGCCAAACATTTAATACTGGGTCGAAACAAAAAGGAACCTGGGCCGAGGAAGGAAATGGGTCGTAGCCCCCTTCGGACCCGTGAATCAGCTGTGCCGGCTTTGAGCCATGGCCCTTGGGCCGTAGCCCTGTCAGGATCGGATATGTCGAATATCAAAAACAAGAACTATCTTTTAAATTGAATCAAAGTTGTTTTAAAGATAATCTTAAAGTTTGATCACAATCAACTAAGAAGTTGCGGAATCACACTTAATCGATTAAAAGGTTTTTAACACAATAGCAATTCAAATCAATCAACACAATAAGAATACTTTCAGCCGTCAGATGTTTATTAATAACCAATGATGATTACAATATTCACCTACACCTCTAATCTAACGTTTGTGTTAGACGAAGAACACAAACTGTCTTAGGATTCAATGAAACTTAGAGGCTAAACACTTCCAGAAAATAAATAACAATAAGAACAAATGCTTTGAATAATAAGATCAAGCCGTCGTACTAAATTGATCATCTAATGAAGTATATATAGACTCTTGATCCTCCTTGAATTGTTGACAATTAGGTAATCTTCTATCTTACGAGATAATCTTGATAATCTTCAATTCTGATAACAAAGATCCTCAAAGATGGCATCTTCCATGATTCGCTCAACAGAAACTGTTTGTTGATGAAACAGTTCTGCATGTCTTCTAACAGTCTTCACTTCAAGGCCTTCTAACAATTTTGACTTTGTAAACTAACAGTTCTGAACTTTTGTACTAACAGTTGTAAACCTTGCAGCAACTGTTAGTTACAACTATTTTCGTATCCATCTAACAGTTTTCAACTGTTATCCCAAAATACTCTAACAGTTTTACCTTTGCATGTTCAACAGTTTCAATGACTTAGCAAATTTCTCAACAATCTCCCCCTAACTTAAAGTATTGAACAATACACTTAATTTGTTTTATAGGGTTCAACCATAGAAACATTCACATAAGCAAAGAACATATTAACATTAATTATGCAAAGTAAAATTGTTACAATCAAAATATGAAAGAAAAATTACATTTTCTCTATCAGCTCCAACCTTTCTTTCAGTCTTCTTCCCAGATCTTCTCTTATCTTTACAGGACCATAATACTTTGCCTTCACCATGTACATCAACTTGGTCTTACTATGATCAACAAAATTAAGATCAAACCATTGGGTTTTAGCATTGTTTGTCACAAGATTATACACCCTTGATTTTTCAAAAACTTTCACAGTCAATATTGGAAATCTTTCATCATTTGTCAGTATTGACATCACTCCCTGTGGATTGCCTATACTCGATAAATGCACCAAAAATACTTTTATCGTAATTTCAGCATCCTTTCCAAAATGACTTACCCCATATTCATACATTTCTTGTACATCTCTCCTGGTCACACTATCTATCATTACAGTGAAACTGACATAGCTTTCAATTAGTTCCACCTCTCTAACAATGGTGACTCCCTGCTTTCCAGTTTCCACTCTCAGCATTTCAAACCTCCATTCTTTGATATGTGACTTTTGAGCTTCAAGTTTGTCAATTCTTTCTTTTATCTCCATTGAGAGTCTATCTTGCAAAATAGTTTTGACCAAGTCTTTTTTGGCTTTTTCTTCAGACTGTTGGGGTTTTTGGACTAGTTGGGGTTTCTTCTTTTCCACTACTGGCTTGGGAGGTGGAACTGTTTTCTTCTTTACAACTCTTTTTCTTTTTACTCCCTTACCAGCAGCTTCCTTCTCCTTTTTCTCTTCTTCTTCTAAATCTTTTGTCATTTGAGCACCTATCTTTTTAGCTAGTTCAAAATCTTATTGTTCTTGCAACTCAAGCTCAGCATTCAATCTCTGTGCATATTCCCTATCCCGTTCTTCTTGTTGTTCTTTAGAAAGTTTCAGCTTGGGAATATCAACCATCACTTTCTTTCCTTTTACTTATACAGGGGGCATCTTTTCTTCTTTCTTTTCTTCTTTCTGTTTCTCAGCAAAAGCAATGCCTTTAAACCCTGCTTTAGGAGGAAGTGGTTCCAACTTCTTTGCCTTCCCTTCTAGCCATCCATCATCGATCCTTTGAGCCATTTTAAATGTGCTGATGTTGAGAGTTTGAGCACCTATTTCAATTAAGTAATCTTGTTTGACTTTGGACCATGATCTGAAAGCTTCAGTGGTTGGATAGTCACCTTGCATAACCATTCTGTTAATCATCACTCTATCCACCGCTGATAACTTTTCTTCTTCAACTACAGCTATTTGCACACCTTCAACAACAGTTTCATCAACTTCAGCAACTGTTTCAGCAACATTCAACCACTGTTTCAGCAACTTCAGCAGCAAATGTTGGTTCCTTCTGCACAACTGTTTGTTTAGGTTTGGCAACTGTTTTTGGAATGGCAGAAGTTCTCTCCCCCTTTTTGATTGGAACAGTTTTAGAGGGAGGTCGGACAGAAGATTTGGACTTTTGGAGCAATTGATCGTGAATCTGAAGAACATCAGTTGCCTTCTTGAAGGTTTCTGTCAAGAATCGAATTTGCCTATCTTGCTTGATGAGTAATTCGTTGTGTTTGGCAAGAAGCTTTTCCCGTTGAGAATTCTTATGTTTGAGATGAAGAAAAGCAGCAACAAATGGTACCAGTTTAGGATTCGTCAATTCTTTTTGTTTCATGCTAGCCTCAATGTCATCTAATGTTACCATTGTAAACATATCATCGGCAGATTGAACTAGTGGATCACTTGTAAAAGTTCCATCACTAGCACCCCTTTGTTCTTGGTACTGGGGATTTCCAGAAACTGTTTTACCAGTCTCTGTTGCCGTGGTTGAGGTCTTAATAATGTTGGCACTGTCCTGCTCATCCCTTGCGAATGAAACAGTAGTGTCAGCCTCATGAACCATATGATCACCCTCTTGAGGAATGATCACCTCCTCATTGTGCCTGGGAGACAGCACCAAAGGTTCCCTTTCGATATTCTGCACAGATGAATGCACATGTGCAGGGCTAATAGTTTGGGGTTCTCTAACTGTGGTGGAAGGAGCACCAACAGTTTTCCTCTTCTTTCTAAATGTTTTCAATGTAGGGGCTTGTGTTGTAGCTATTCGAATGGTAGCAGAAGGGGATGTTTGTGTATCTGGAGTTGTGGGTTCCAAAGGTGGTGGTGTAGCAATAGTGTGGGCTTCATGCTCACCCCTGGCAACTCTGTTTCTTGACAAGAACTCCACCATTGCAGAGAGTGGAGGAGTTATGGCGCCTGAGAAGTTCTTCCCATTAACCAACAACTTGCTCAATGTGGAAACCACATGAGCAGAGGGAATAATGACCCTTTTGTGTATTTTTAGATTTGGCATCAAAAAGTTTAACAAAACTTGCACAAATCGAGGATACATCAAAAAGAGACCATACTTTGTCCCTAGATGTTTTACCATGCCATTGAAAATTAATTTTGAAAAGTTGAAGCAACGATTATTGGCCAAACAGATTAAGGCCAAATCAATGTTGCTTCCAATGTCGTTCCATCCTGTTCTTTTAGGACTAATGCACTGCTGGAGAGTATGGATCAAATACTTCCAGTGAGCACAAAATTTTCCCTTATAGAATGTACCCTTCCCTAAAGGGCCCTCATACCCAAGCTTAACAAGCTCGGCATGCAAAAAATCTAGTGAAACTGAATCAGAATACTCACCCTCACTATCATTGAGTTGTAGGAGGTGGCGAATGGTGTCCTCAGAGATCAAGACAGTCAACTCATCAATGGTAGAATCAATCCATTGCACGTCATCAGTTGTTCGAAGTTGAGCATGTTTCCAAAATTGATCAATGTGGGAAGTGTATATGGTAGGGTTGATGGTGAGAGCAGTGTTGAGATTGGACATTGAGAGATAATCAATCATATCGTGAAACGTGTGAAGATCATCGGGTTTTGAAAGAAAAGCAAGCATGTTATGTTCCTTGCCGAATGTAAGGGGAGCCATGGCGATTTGATAGCAAAATTCTAGGGTTTTAGCATTCAAACGAAGTTTAGTATGCGTAAAGAAACCTCTGAGGAGGGAATGGTTTATATATGTTTCAAATATTAAATGCATTTAAAACATCCTCAGAGTTGTTGCAAAGACTAAAATACCCCTAACAGTTGAAGACAATGAAGAACTAACAGTTGTTAACTGTTTTTGAAATGAACTTCAACTGTTATTGAAATGAAATACTCCCCCTCAAATGAACATGCAATTTGCTTAACAGTTGTGGACTCCAAGTACTAACAGTTGAGAACTGTTAGTTGAATCACTCACAGCTGTTCCCTGAATTCAAGCACAAGCAGTTGTTAGACTTAAGACTAACAGTTGCAAACTGTTAGTGAGAATTTTTTTTTTAAAACAAACAACTATTATTCTAAGTTAATCATTCCAATATTTGAGATCAGAAAGGTGAACCTGCTCACATCAAATGCTTTTGTGAACAAATCAGCCAACTGATCATCAGTATGAACTTTTAAAACATGGATTAACTTCTTTTCATTGCAATCTCGAATGAAATGAAATCAGATTTCAATGTGCCTTGTTTTGGAATGCTTCACTGGATTGTTGATAATGCTAATAGCACTTGTGTTGTCAACATAAATAGGTGTACTCAAAAGATTCAAACCGTAATCCAGAAGTTGATTCTGAATCCACAACACTTGTGAAAAACAACTCGAAGCAGCAAAATATTCAGCCTCAGCTGTTGAAGTTGAAACAGTTGTTTGTTTCTTGCACTGCCACGAGACCAACCTTGATCCAAAGAATTGACAGCCTCCAGAGGTTGATTTTCTGTCCACATTTGCTCCTCCATAGTCACTGTCAGAGTATGCCACCAAATCAAATGGTGAATCCTTAGGATACCAAAGACCCAACTTTTGTTGACCTTTGAGATACCTAAAGATTCTCTTTACAGCAAATAGGTGTGACATCTTTGGACTGCATTGAAACCTGGCACAAACACACACAACAAACATTATATCTGGTCTAGAAGCAGTTAAGTACATTAAAGAACCTATCATAGACCTATACAAATGTATGTCTACATCCTCCCCCTCAGGGTCTGCTCCAAACTGTTTGTGTGTTTCCATTGGAGTACTCGCCAGCTTCACATCTTGATAACCAAATTTGTCTAAAATATCTTTGACATACTTAGACTGACTAAGGAATATACCTGTTGGCATCTGCTTAAGTTGTAATCCCAAGAAGAAGGTAAGTTCTCCCATGGAACTCATTTGGAATTTCTTTTGCATGATACCTTCAAACTCTTTGCACAAACTGTCATTTGTTGATCCAAAGATTATATCATCAACATAGATTTGAACAAGCAAGATCTGTGTTTTAACAACCTTTGTAAACAAAGTCTTATCAATGGTGCCTCTTTTGAATCCATTCTCAAGTAGATATGAGGATAATGTCTCATACCAAGCTCTAGGAGCATGATGTAGCCCATACAAGGCCTTATCCAACCTATACACCCTATCAGGATATTTTGGGTCTTCAAAACCAGGTGGTTGACACACATCTACCTCTTCATCGATAGTACCATAGAGAAATGCTGATTTGACATCCATTTGATAGACTTTAAACCCTTTAAAACTTGCAAAGGCAATAAATATTCTGATGGCTTCTATCCTTGCAACTGGTGCAAACACATCATCATAATCAATGCCTTCTTCCTGTGTATAACCCTGTGCACCTAGCCTAGCCTTGTTCTTGATGACAATCCCTCTCTCATCCTTCTTATTTCTGAACACCCACTTGGTGCCAATTGCTCTTTTGCCTCGTGGAAGTTCAACTAGCTTCCAAACTTGTTGAATTTGGAACTGTAACAGTTCCTCTTGCATAGCTTCCACCCATGAAGGGTCTTTTAATGTCTCTATTGCTTCCTTTGGTTCTATCTGAGATAGAAAGCAGGCATTCACATCAAATTGGTCAAGATTCACACCACTACCTTCACTTTGCAGCATACTTCTAGTTCGAACAGGAGTGCTTGGATCACAAATGATCTGTTCTATGGGATGATTCTTGTGAACTCTTGAAGTAGGGATGTTTTCTTCAGTTAGTACATGCCCTAAATTTGAAAGATCAATTTCAAATTCACTATCATTCACAGAAGAATTACTTACCTGATCTGCAACTGTTTGATTTTCAGGTTCAGTGCATTGTTGAGAAACAGGAGATTCCAAATCCTTTGAAGGGTCAGCAGCATCATTCATTGGATTACCAGTATTGGACAGATCATTTTGAAGCACAGGGATCACTACAAAGTCTTCAGTAGCTTTGTTTTTACCAACAGTTGTTGGTCTTGTGCTAACAGTTGCAGAACTGTTAGGAACAGTTTGTGAATCTTCACTAACAGTTGTAAGAGTACCTGCAACTGTTTCTGTAGAATACTCAAAAGAAAGAGATTTAGACAATGCATCAATATCAAATAACCAATCAGGACCATTACCTGTCAAATTGATCCTATTCTCATTGAAGAAGACATTCATACTCTCTTCTATGATCCTAGTGACATTGTTAAACACTCTATATGCTTTACTTTGAATGGAGTATCCTACAAAGAATCCTTCTAGTGCTTTACTCTCAAACTTGCCTAATTGTGATTTGGTATTTAGTATAGTGCATGGACATCCAAATGGTCTGAGGAAGTTAATCAATGGTTTTCTTTTGAGAAACAACTCATAAGGAGTTTTGCCATTGGACTTGACTACATGTACCCTATTCTGCACATAGCAGGCAGTGTTCACTGCTTTTGCCCAGAAGGTCATTGGGAGCCTAGAATCGGCTAACATGGATCTAGCAGCCTCTATCAAAGTCCTATTCCTTTTCTCAGCAACTCCATTCTGTTGGGGAGTCCTAGGGGCACTAAACTGTCTTTCAATACCTTTACTTTCACAAAAACTGTTTAGCTCATAGTTCTTAAGTTCAGAACCATTGTCAGATCTAATGACTTTCACTTTCAAATCAGATTGATTCTCTATTCTAAGAATAAGGGACTTATCCAACTCAGCAGTCTCATCCTTAGTTCTAAGAAATTGAACCCAAGTAAACCTGGTGAAATCATCAACTATGACTAAACAGTAGGCTTTTTTCCCTATACTCACTACAGAAGTAGGACCAAAAAGATCCATATGCAATAGTTGTAAAGGTGCAGTAATGGAAGAAATCTCTTTGGACTTATAAGAAGTTTTGTGTTGCTTGCCTTTAAGACATGCCACACAATGATCGTCACATGAGAACTCTTTTTGGGGCAAACCACTTACCAAATTGTTTTTAGCTAACAAATTCATGGTTTTAAAATTCATGTGACATATCCTCCTATGCCAAATGGCAGACTCATCATGAGATTCCTTGGAGAGTAAACAGCTTAACACATTCTGTTTAGCAATCTTTTGCGTATCAAGACAGTACACATTATCCTTTCTAGGTGTTCTTAAAAGAACATCCTTTTCATCAAGTTTAAAATCTTTTGCAAGGATAATGCATTTAGTATCAGAAAATATGACTTTGTTTCCATTGTCACAGATTTGAGATACACTCAATAGATTGTATTTAAGCTGTTCAACAAAGAAAACATCATTAAAAGTAAGTGTACCTGCCTCAACAGCCCCTTTACCTGTGATCCTTCCTCCCTTTGGATTTCCTCCAAATGCTACAAATCCTCCATTGATTCTTTTGAAATCCTTCAAACATTATGGATTTCCAGGAGCATCCACTATCCACATGCCAAATTCCTCCTTGATTGGCCCTATGAATGCTCTGCACAAGTAGACAATTAATAAGTAGCAGGAAGTACCCAGGCCATGCAGGTCTTAGGTACACCATTTGAATCATAATATTTAAACACAGTTCGAGTTTGTTTGATTTCATCCCAATTAGATTTCTCTAAATTGTGGGAATAATATTTAGTGAGAACATGTGGTTTCCAACTGTTGTGATTGACAGTTGAATCTTTGAAACAAACAACATTTGAATCATTGAGAATAACAGTTTTTGGTTTCCAAGCAAGGCCAACAGTTTTTGGTTCAACAGGCACAACAGTCTTTGGTTCTGGTCTAACAGTTGTAGAACTGTTAGTCTGTTTTCTGTGTTTTGGCTTCTGGGGGCTATAGACCTGTGGGTTATGATAACAGTTTTGAGCCAAATGATTTGCTCTCCCACAAATATGACATCTTTTGGTTTTGACAATAGGCACACCAGTTCTTTGTGCCCACAGTTGGTTCCTGTTTCTTTGATTTCCTCTCACATGAGCTGAAGAAGGAAATTTTTGAACACCATGCTATTTGCATGTGTAAATAGGCTTTTCAGTATGCCTTTTTACTGATTTGGGTTGAACCTGTGGTTTTGAGGCTTTCAACCTAGGTTTCTCAACTTCAAATTCATTCACCTTTTCTTTTCCTTTGGTTTTCATACCAACAGCTGAGGTTTTTGGCTTAGAACTGTTTGGGTTCTGTTTGGAACTGTTAGTGTAAAGTTGGGGACTGTTTGCAACAGTTGTAGAACTGTTTATAGCAAACACTTCTTTGAATGGTTTTAGTTCACTGCTGAATGGGTTAGAGGATGCTTTTACAAACATCACAGGTTGTAAAGAGGATTTTGGTGCTTCAGGTTCACAACAGATGTGATTTTCATAAGGAATGAATTCATCTTTTTTTACAACTCCCTCAGCATCACTTACATCATCCACTGACACTTCCTCTTCACTATCAAATTGTGGATCAGCTGACTTCAATCCATCTTCCAATGGTTCATTGACATACCTATCAGCTATATCAGACATGGGTGTGATGTAATTGTGGTTGTATGGAAGTGGGGTTTCTTTGTATCCTAAACCTGTCTTAACTTTATCTCTGATTTGAGATTGTAGCAAGGTTTCAAGCTTAAGATTTGTAGCTTTAAACATACTCAAGTCCATATCCACACCATCCAACTTCTTTGTTAGCTCCTCTACTTTACTTTCTTTCTCAATCAACTTCTTCTTGAGGCTGTCAATCTCTTCTTGAAGTTGCTCATTCTCCCACTTATGATACTTTCTATCATAATCCATCTGCAGTTCATTAGCTTGATAATCTTTGATTTTCTATTCAAAGCTTTCAATAACAGCACTTGTTTCATACCTTCTTTCCTCCATTTTGCTTAGAGCAGCACACACCTTTTTATTATGCTCCCTAAACCTTTTAACAATAGCCCTACATTCACCTGGACATAATTTAGAAGATACCTGTATTTCTTCTGATTCTGGTGAATTCAGTTTGGATGAGTCAGTCAAAGCCATCAAAGCAGCATTATGAGTAGCTTCCTTTGCTTGATCACTCCAATCAAATCCATGACCTTCCTGTGAGACCAATGCAGTTGAGGTTTGATTTGGCCTTTGTACTTGATTCTGACCTTGTCCACCAGATTTGCATTCTCTTGCAAAGTGACCAGGTTGTTGACATTTGAAGCATTTGACCTTGGATTTGTCAAACCCAGCCTTACCATCAGCCCTGAAGTTCATGTTTTGCCTGCCAGTTCTTTTAATGAACCTTTTTGCTCTGACAGTTAACATGGCCATTTGCCACTTGAGGTCCATCTCCTCAAGATCATCAAGATGCACTTGCTCAAGATCCTCATTGGTGAGAGTTGAATTTGCATGGCTGGCAAGGAATGCTTCAAGCACAGCATCAGGGGTATTTACATCAACAGCTGCAGAACTGTTACCTGCACACACATCAACAGTTTTAGATAATGAATGGTTAGAGTCCATACATGAGGATGAAAGGAGAGCAGCATTGTGACTTGAAGTCATTGACTTTCTTTTTCCTTCTATCTCTCCCTCAAACACAATTAGACTGTTATATAAATCATCTAACTCTATATCTTCCAAAGAATCTTTGGTTCTCCATTGTGCAGCATACACAGTCCACTCTTCACTCAAAGACCTAAGGAACTTCCTATTAATCTCATCTTGTTCTAGCCTAACCTTAGCACTTTCAAGTTGGCTCACCAGCTTATAGAACCTATAAAAAATCTGAGTTATACTCTCATTCTTTCCACTAGCAAAGTTCTCATAAGCCTGTTTCAGAAGATCCTTTTGGTTCCTTTTAGAACTTGCATTCCCTGCAAACCTCTTCTCCAATGCATTCCACAGTTCATGAGCATTATCAAATTTCTTAAACTGATGTTGATACTCATTTGGAATAGCAATTTGAAGGATGCTGAGGGTTTTCATCTCGATCATTCTCTCTTTCTTCTCAGCATCAGTCTTTGGTGGTGGTTTCTTCTTTGGTTTTCCTGTTTCATCAAGATCAACAGTAGCAGTAGGAACACTCTCGATGATATCCCAAACAACATAGTCCATTAATTGTACATGCTGCTTGATCCTCAACTTCCACATCTCAAAGTCAGTTGGTTTGAGCATGGGAACATGAATGTTCGACCTAGATCCAGTGTTATCAGAAGATCCACCGGATTCCATTGCAGTAAATTGATTGAAAAAGAAAATTGAAAAACAAACACAGCAGATCTGTGAAAAACCTTTAACTGGTGATCAAAGGAACCTTAATAATAAGGCTCTGATACCACTTGTCAGGATCGGATATGTCGAATATCAAAAACAAGAACAATCTTTTAAATTGAATCAAAGTTGTTTTAAAGATAATCTTAAAGTTTGATCACAATCAACTAAGAAGTTGTGGAATCACACTTAATCGATTAAAAGGTTTTTACCACAATAGCAATTCAAATCAATCAACACAATAAGATTACTTTCAGCCGTCAGATGTTTATTAATAACCAATGATGATTACAATATTCACCTACACCTCTAATCTAACATTTGTGCTAGACGAAGAACACAAACTGTTCTTAGGATTCAATGAAACTTAGAGGCTAAACACTTACAGAAAATAAATAACAATAAGAACAAATGCTTTGAATAATAAGATCAAGCCGTCGTACTAAATTGATCATCTAATGAAGTATATATAGACTCTTGATCCTCCTTGAATTGTTGACAGTTAGGTAATCTTCTATCTTCCGAGATAATCTTGATAATCTTCAATTCTGATAACAAAGATCCTCAAAGATGGCATCTTCCATGATTCACTCAACAGAAACTGTTTGTTGATGAAACAGTTCTGCATGTCTTCTAACAGTCTTCACTTCAAGGCCTTCTAACAGTTTTGACTTTGTAAACTAACAGTTCTGAACTTTTGTACTAACAGTTGTAAACCTTGCAGCAACTGTTAGTTACAACTGTTTTCGTATCCATCTAACAGTTTTCAACTGTTATCCCAAAATACTCTAACAGTTTTACCTTTGCATGTTCAACAGTTTCAATGACTTAGCAAATTTCCCAACAAGCCCACCATGCTGTAGCCGTCGGTCCCCTGGCCACCGTATACCACCTCGCCGCCGACCACCATACTTGGTGGACTGATCGACTTCCGCCGCTGCTGGGCCGCCGTCGACCGTCGCTGGAAACCGCCGCCCCGCTTGAGACCGCCGTCGATCAACAACGCCACTGCTGGGCTCCGCCGACCGACTACGGCCACCGTCTGAGGCCGCCGCCGACGAGGGTGGTTGTTTCGGTTTTTGCAAATAACAACAATAAAGAAAAATAGATTTAATTTAAAGATTAAATCTAATGAACTTTTATCAAAGGTTTATCCAATCAAAATCAAAACTTGATTTATATTATTCTGGATAATAAATAAAAACCTTTTTCTTGATAAAAGATAGAACTTTTTCATCAGAATAAAAGAAACCTACCTAGTTCCCTACGAGGTTAGAAGTGGCTCTGATACCCCTGAAGGGTTTTGTAGGGTATAAAAACATATTATAACATGCACAGCGGAATAAAACCCCCTCCAGTGATCTCATCTAACTCGTACATAAACTTAGAGGAAGAAGAGGATTAAAAAGTTATACCTTGATGCAAACCAAAAACTTTTTCTTTTAAGCCTCTAGACAGCTGCAGGTTATCCACCGCTACTGCACCACCTCGAACTGGCTGCTAGACAGCCTAAGGATTAAACCATGGATCAAAAACGATGACCCTTGTGTGTTTGTGTACCGTCGCCACCGACAACCACCGTGCTCGGTGGTTCGGTGCTGCCCCTTTGCGCCGCCGTCAATCTCCAAGTGAGGGAGAGAGAGCCGCCGAAAGAGAAAGAGAGGGAGAGAGGATTAGGCCAAGCCTGTTTAATTAAAGCCTGACTTTAATTAAACTATTAATCAATTACAAAAAATACCCCTTGACCTTTCTAATTAATTAATAACTATTAATTCACTGGTCCCGTTAATATTTGACTTAAATATTAACATCTCTCCTTTAAATAACAAATAACTTTTATTATTTTCTTCTTTATCAATAATTAATTAAACTATTAATTATTGTCATACATAAACAGGTAAAATCCAAAAAGTTCAAATTGGGTGTGTAGCAGTGTGATCCTTTAGTGTCACATAGTATTGGACACGATAATACACGTTATCTATCTCTGCACATAATCTAACAGTCACTCAGACTAAAGTTCTTAGTGATCATCAGTTTCTTGACAATGTTGCTATTGAGACTGAGGATGTTAGTTCACCTCAGAGTTCTCAACATCACTCAGATCCAGAACTAGATTCTGCAACTACAACATTTAAATTCTCAAAGATCATCCTCAAGATCAAATAATTGGAAATGTCCAAGAAAGAGTAATGACAAGATCAAAGGCTACAACAAAGTATGCTGCTTACTTGTTTCTTTGAAATGTGTCTTGTAAGCTGACACTTGTTTCTTTGAAACGTGTCTTGTACTCGTGCAGGTAGCTTAGAGGTGCAGCTTAGTGAGGCGGGTTACTCATGGGTAGTTAGTTAGCTGACTGTTGATACCGTTGAACAATTTAATATTTCTTTCACGGTTTAATTCAATAACGGTTTTAACGGTTTGAACACGGTGTGACACCATGGTACTAACGGTTTACATTAATAATATTTATGGTTAGAAACTTCCGTTGCTATTAGTTACTAAATATTGAAATTTTTTAATTAAACGGTATTTTCAAAAATCATGGTGTTACACCACTCCTCCTCTCTCGACTTCTTCTTACTTCTCCTTTGAAGATAAGACTATGGTAAACCCAACCCAGTCTAACCCATCTCCTCCACCTTCTTTTCAACTCCAATCTACAGCTACCCCTAGTATGCCCACTGCTACTAGGGAGAATCTCCAAACCTACAATAGAAAAACTACCAAAAGTGGTACTACTCCAAAAGGTATCACTGGAGCTGAAGTAACACTCACTCCTCCACCGGCAGGAGTTGAAGGGGAGACGTCTACTCTTAAGGTGTCAACCTCGAGTCTCATATTAACCCAAAAGCCTATGCTAGGTGTGGTGACTACTCAACCCACACTCTCCAGAGCCATGGGAGGGCCTGTTACTGTGCCTGAGCAGACACACTCAGGTTACATTGAAAGTATGAACAATCCCCACGGTCAATCACCCCCCTCTAAACCAATAAGCCAACCACCTACAAATACACTTCACGTTTCGAGCCCAATTACTTCTCTTCACTTCTCACACCCCCATGCACGACCTGTCAATGTTTCACCTACATACCAAGGTGAATCACAATTTTTAAACTTTGGTGCACATGAGTTTGAGGGTATACACCAAACCGTAGATGAAGCACCTACATACTTACCTACTGTTGTTCTTGACTATTTTTCATCACAGGAAAAACATTTTGAGTGTAAGTACAAGGATCAGTCTCCACCAGAAGCATCTGCCTCCTCAGGCATTCAACAATTAAAGCAATATTTAGCAGCTTAGTTTGGTCTGTTCCATCTCAAGCAGAAGAATAACAAACGCAAGATTTATCAAAGACTTGAGAAGTTGACTAATGAAGTTAAAGAGATTGCCTCTGCGGTTTCTGCCCTATCTGAAAGACAGACTTCAACCGCTATTGATGATGACAAAAAGGGAGAGAAGGTTCAAGCTGACGCTGAGTTAGTGCAAGCTAAAGCTTTATATGTTTGGAATGAATTCTGGAAACTTATATGTTGCTGCATGCTTAAAATCAGAATTAAATTGAAGTTAAGGATGATTTTAGATTTTATCGGATTTGATAAGTATGAATCGATCGGATTCTGTGTTTGAATGGATCGGATTAGGAGAAATCTGATTAAATTTAATTAAATTGTGGAGAATCCGAGAAACTAAAACAATTGCCTTAGCTTTTTATCGGATTGCTAGATTTAATCGGATTATCCTTTTACTCGGATTCCGATACTATTGGATTTGGATGTTATCGGAATTCATGTTATCGGATTGTATAACTTGATCGGGTTTGGCCTTTTTCTCGGATTGTGCATTTTATCAGAATCCGACTAGATTGGAATTTGCCTTTGCTCGGAATTAGTTGATCGGATTTCATGTTTTATCGGATTTTACCTTATCCCAGATTTGGTTTCATCGGATTTGACTCTTTGAGGATTTAAAGATAAACATAAACTTGTAGCCTTGGCTTATGAAAGGAATGTTCGAATTACCTAAGCTAAGGAGTTGGATGAATTCACTGAATTATAAGAAGTAAAGAGTAATAGTGAATTACAGTATATTGTTTGAATATACATAAGTTAATCTGTACTTGTAGATTATTGGTACATGTGATATGTAGATGTATGTACTTGTTGATTTATGTACATGCTAAGTATTGTGCTTATTGTGTGTTGATTAAGCAAATACTGATTGTTAGTTGTTTGTTCAGGTGGAGAAAAAACTCAGTAGATAAGTAGAGATTAAGTTACCTGAACTTTTGAAGATATTGGTGAGTGGATATATATATCTTAGTTGTATACGATATATCACCTGATTGTTGCTCTTTGAGAAGTATTCTCTTGTTGACTGTATATATACATGTGGTTTGGGAGATCAGCTTGGCGGTTGTTTTTCAGCTGGGCCTTGGTTTAGGGATATACAGTGCTAGCATTCGTCTTGATAGCATTTGTTGTAATCAAGAGTTATTAGTATTGTTGTAACTAGGCTATCGGTAAACCTATGCTTTAGCCGGCATTTGGTTGAAGGTCCCGCAAGACCGCCGATTCTCTTGTTGTTTGAGCATTGTTGGTTTGGGCTTGATGCCTTGTATGTTTTGATATCTATTCTCTCACTTAGCTTTGTGCTAATCCCCCACTGTTGAACTCTTTTACATGATATTCCTGGTATGTTGAAGATAGAAGTGAAACTGGACTTATGGACTGATCTAACTCTGATATCTGTTTTGATTTTGTAAAGGGCCTGATTTTGTAGTAACACTGTTGTAGTTTTGTAAAGTTAATCAGCAAAGTTGTATTTATCATATTATATACATGTAATTATGTTATTAGCTTCCGCGCGTATTACAAAGGTGTGTTTTAGAAAATACGGTGTTATAGATTGCTTAGGATTCGCATGCTAGACAATTTTTGGAAAATTAATAAAATCGCAAGAGATTTGCAAAATTTGTTCATATTTCTTATGCACGCTCACATACAAGATTAACCAACATAGTGAAAACTAGGTTTTGCCACTAATAAGTTAATCAAAATCCAAACCGGAAACAAAAACCCGTTTTTCCAAGAAACGTAAATCATGCACCATCCGTAAGTCGATACCACCTAAATCTAGTTCTATGAGTTTTGGTTGTCGAACTTAGCACAAGCCAATTCTCATAAAACTGTGTGGAAGGTGAGTGTGCCCAATTCACAATTTTGGTTGTCGAGCTTAGCACGAGCCAACATTGGTGAGTTTGTCATCGTATGCCTTGAGGGATGTTTTACAATTACAAGTTAAAATCCTTGAGTAATTGTCGACCTTAGCACGAGTCAACCAAGAATTTTAATTTTGAATTGGTGCATGTAGGGATCAAACATGCCAAACGACCGATGGTTGTCGTAGGATCCCGCAAGTGCCTAAGAGTTGTAATAGAGATTGTAATCGGTAAAATGGTTACCTGCCTAAATAGCTCCATGCAGTGATCCGTGGCAAACCCGTGATGAATTGGAGTGAAATATGGTTCTTATCCCTTGTTGAAATAACTTGTTTTTCGGAAGTTTTTGGGTAATTATTTTAACGAGGATTAAATCTACCTAACTAATTCGTGTACTCTCTTTACTATAGGATGTCAAATAATAATAACACCAAGTCGAACTTTTAAATTCGTATGTTCCTAAAAAGAGAAAAACTCACGCGAGTGAACTTTTTTGACTGGCTTAGGCAACTTAGAATTGTCCTACATGCTGAGTCTAAGTTGCACATCCTTGAAGAACCCTTTCCCGAACCATCCGCTACCAATGCAGCTTGGGCCGTCCTATACGCGTATGAAAAGCATGTTAAGGGCACACACGATGTTTCCTGTCTCATGTTATCAACTATGAGCTCGGAACTGCAAAAGCAATTTGAGCACATGAGTGTCTACGACATGATTAACAAGCCGAGGGGTATGTTCTAACAGCAAGTTAGGTAGGAACACTATGAGTGTGTTAAAAGTCTAGCCGGTTGTAAGATGCGGGAAGGCGTGAGTGTAAGTGTCCATGTTCTCAAGATGAAGTCATACATGGACCAATTGGAGAGGCAAGGATTTCCTATAGGGAGGGAGCTGAGTGTGAACTTCATACTTCAGTCCCTGCCCGCGTCATATTGTTGGGGTTTCTATGGCACACACCGGAAGCAAAGGTACAAAATTTATAGCCCAATATACAACAACACAAAGCACAAAACATGAAACCCCACAAATGGATCAAACTCTATGTAAAAGAAAAGCAACATAAAAGAGAGGAGAGAGGGTTATACCATCCTCCTAAGCTCCAGAAATCGGGATGAGTTCGTGTTGTTACTCCAAGAAGCAAAAGAACGAATCTTCTAATGGGATATACCCCGGGAACACGCCAACCTCTTGTGCTAGAAAGCTCTTGTGATTCTTTACTCCAGAAAATCACTAGAGAACAGCAACAAATACCAACTTTCTGGAACCTTTCTTTAAAACTCTCTATGTCTTTTAGAAAGCACTAAAGAGTGTGTGGTTTTGGTGAATGTGGCCACGTGTACAAATGCGGTTCGAATAGGGACTTTTATAAACTTCCAGAAGTCATTTGGAATGCCTAAGGCCGGCCAAGACCACATCATGACCTTCTCATGCATTGGCCAAGCCTAGAGGTGATTTGACAAAAAGGCACATGGAGCCATAACGGCGCTATCCCGTTAGTGTTAGCGGCGCTATCGCGGCCTGCCCAGTGAAATGACACAAAGTACTGTTGGAGTATGCCCACTGACATACGTATGCCGAGTCACTGCCGATGATGTACGTGCCTATTCGCTCATACACATAACTTCTACCCTAATAGCCCTAAGTGGAAATAGCTGGTCAAAATGGTCAAATTCCAGTTGACCTAGGCTTCACGACCGTGAAGGATGCTCCACGGCTCGTGAAGCAAGGCGTCCCCATGAGTTCCTACATGAGCAATACGGCTCGTGGACCAGAGTGGCTTCACAGTCCTTTACGGGACGTGAAGGGAATCGTGAAAGGATAATGCGCCATGGATACCCTTACGACTTGAAAGGAACACGACACGGGCCGTGAAGCATTTCACGGGTCGTGAGAGCCCGTGAAAGGTCATGAAGCTCGGAAAACTAAGTTGCACTTGATTCTCATTGGCTTGTTCATGGTGGTCCAATAATAATCAAGCTCTTGGCCGGCTAAGACTGAGATGAGGTCGTTTGTAAGGTCTATATAAGGCTTATGCCTTTGTAGCTTAAGGACCTTTTTGTAATAAAATTCACTAAAAATACACTTAAACCTTCAAAGAGAGAGTTCTTGTGAGGGTTCTTGTGGGTTTCGAGAAGATTAAGGGCTGGATTAAGATCTCAACTATGGTAGTGTGAGATTTAATCTTTCTTTGCTAGAACAAGAGTGAAGTTGTTGGTGTATCACTTCGGTGGAGGAACTTGAGGTCCATTTCTTCAAGATTTAGTTCATCCCATCAATACACAACCCTTTCCAGAAGATAGGAGCTTAGGAGAAAGGTATAACACTTCTTTTCTTTGTATTGTTTGTTTTGGTTGCATGCATGTTATCAAGTCTTTTCCATTTAATGGAGTTCTTGAGAAAAACATGATGGGGTTCGTGGTATAACGCAACGGAAGCTACAAAGCAAATAAATCGAATTTACAAGCACAAAACAAGCCACATGATGAACCCCATGAGTGTACCATACTCTACTACTAAGTTAAGCAACTTAAAACAGAAAGAAAAGAGAGAAATATACCCTTGATGTCTCTGGTTGTTGTGTAAAGCTAGTTCCAAAACCGAAATCCTCCTTGAGCTCCTTCTCTCACAATCGAAGTCCACCCTGAGATCTACGTGACCTTGATGTACTAGCACCCCCAATACTCGTCTTCTTCATGAAAGTATTACTGAAACACATTCCAAAAACTCTAGGGAACTCTCTTCTCTTTTGAAACTTAGCAACTCACAAAGGTTCTAAGTTAGTTTTCTCTCAATAATTAACCAAGAATATTTAGAAGAGAGTTATGCATGTTTTTATAAGGCAACCCACGACTCCAAGTCTTCCAAGTCGGCCCCAGAGGTGAATGATTACAAATAACATGCATTGGTGGAGAAAGGAGGTGAAAAGAATAAAGTTGTTTCTGTCAGGCAGGGTTAGCGCCGCTAGCCACCCACGGGTAGCGCCGCTAACCGCCCAAGGTTAGCGCCGCTAACGCGGCTGAGTTAGCGACATATGGGTTAGCGCCGCTAACCCCTGCCAGGAAACCAACTATCATTATTTATCCTTTCTCACCCTCATCTTTTAGGTTGTGTCAAGGTCAACCGCCGGCGTGTGACCCGATAGTCCCATACATCATCGGTAGTAATTATTTAGCGTACGTGTGTCAGTGGGCATACTTCAACAGACTCTCACTTGCACATGACTCACCGTACCTAATACATCACAAACAGAGAGCGGCCTCTAGCAAGACATCTCTGCCCCCAAGTCAGTATGGGTTTTGTCTTCAGCACAAAAACTAATCTGCAACCTATGTGAAAAGGTCCTATCGATAAGTGATCAATCATCCTTTTGTTCACGATATCCAAGTGAACACGAGACATGGTACTAAGTCATTCTCCGTTCGTTCACGATTATGTTTCTCGATCTAGACTTGTGGTGACCAAAATATACAAGTTGCAATCAATCATAAATTATTGCAAGCTTTGAGCATGGCCATGCATTTTGGTGTCAGCGACAAATCATCGAGGGGCCCAAGGATATCTCTCTAAACATAGGAAAAAATTCCTTTGACTTACACTGCCCATCACAGTGATCATACTCTGCCCAACTACTCCCTTTATAACAGCCAGTTATGGACTGCGTTTGAAATAAATTAGAACAAAGCAGACCAAAGTGATGCAGCCACGTGCATCTCCAGTTTGCGGACGAACTGATATTATCATCCTGATTTACTCATGACATGTACCATAAAGTAAAATCAGGTGTGGGTCGTCCAGTCACTTGAAACACTTTCGTTGGACACCTGACTAATTACTTGCCTCAGTATTAGTTCATACTTCCTTCCCGTGAAGAATGACCGATAGCGAACATTTAGAATGCTTACGCATCCAGGGAAGAGCAAAACATGCAAAGTTGGAACAAAGTAAAGATTTAATGAAATACCCACAACTTGCGTATTACTAAATCTCATTTAATAATCGATAAATACAATAAATACAATACTGTTTTATGTTCCCAAAAGGGTAAATACATCAAATATACTAACCAAATACATAATCAAACCAAATCACTAGCAAATCTAATCCCACTAGCACGTGTATGAGCATCATGCTTTGCTTGCGATAAAGGTTTGGTGAACGGATCCGCCACATTTCTATCCGTGTGTACTCTGCTGATGACAATGTCTCCACTATCGACCACATCCCAGATGTAATGATACTTCCGTGGAATATGCCTCGTGCGTCGGTGAGACCTTGGTTCCTTTGCCAAAGCAACCGCACTCTCGTTGTCACAAAACACCTCAACTGGGTCGGCTATGCTAGGAACCACTCCCAGATCTTGGATGAATTTCTTCATCCATACTGCCTCCTTCACAGCTTCACTGGCCGCAATATACTCTGACTTGGTAGTAGAATCGGCCACAGTGTCTTGCTTTGAGCTTCTCCTGGAAATAGCTCCACCATTGAGCAGGAACACAAACCCTGATTGAGATCGGCAGTCGTCCCAATCAGTTTGGAAGCTAGCATCGGAGTAACCAGTCACCCGTAGCTCTTCCGCACCTCCATACACCAAGAACATCTCCTTTGTCCTCTGAAGATACTTGAGAATGTTCTTTTAGCCGTCGAATGTGCCTCACCAGGGGTGGCTTGATATCTACTTGTCATACTCAATGCACAAGATATATCAGGCCTAGTACATAACATGGCGTACATGATCGAGCCTATAGCCGAAGCATATGGGACTCGCCTCATTACTTCCCGTTCCTCAGGGGAACTCGGGCTTTGAGCTTTGCTCAACACTAAACCATGTAACATAGGTTTGTACCCCTTCTTGGAGTCCTCCATCCTAAATCTCTTTAGGACCTTGTCAATGTACGTACTCTGGCTCAATCCGATCAACATGCGGGATCTATCTCTATAGATTTTAATCCCCAAAATGTAAGCCGCATCCCCAAGATCTTTCATTGAGAAACAACTCCCTAGCCAGGCTTTTATCCCTCGCAAAGTTGGGACGTCGTTCCTAATTAATAGAATATCATCTACATAAAGAACTAGGAATACAACTACACTCGTTGACCTTCTCGTCGAAGCACAGGTTCCAGCTCCGAGAGGCTTACTTAAGCCCATAAATGGACTTCTTAAGCTTGCAGACTTTATTCGGAAACTCTGGATGTACAAAACCCTCAGGCAGTGTCATATACACATCCTCTGAAAGTTTTCCATTAAGGAACGCGGTTTTGACCTCCATTTACCAAATCTCATAATCATGAAATGTGGCAATTGCCAAAAGCATCCGGATAGACTTTATCATAGCCACTGGGGAAAAGGTTTCCTCATAGTCTACACCATGAGTTTGAGTGAAACCTTTAGCCATCAGTCGGGCCTTGAATGTGTCTACCTCGCCATCCATGCCGATCTTCTTCTTGAAGACCAATTTGTACCCTACGGGTCTACACCCCGGCACGGGATCAACCAAGTCCCAGACTTGATTATCCGACATGGATTGAATCTCGGATCCCAGACTTGGTACCTTCATGAGATATACACATTATACACTAAGATAGATAGTTCTTGAGTGTTATGTGAGCATTTTGGTGCAAGAGGAGATACAAGTTGGCTGTTCCAGATACGTGAAGTCATGGTGGATGTTCACGAGATGGAGTACTAGCATACGGGGGTCGAACTAACTTGGTGTGGATCATGCAATAGAGAAGGATTCACTTGAGTTCTTGGTTATCCCGACTTGTCACTTGCTACAGCCGATTTTTGAGAAGGTAGTGAGGTATTCTCTGCCCTTTCTCTTGTTCTTTAAGTTGCACTCTGTGTCTAGTAGAATACTATCACTTTGGAACACGATACGGACCCCTTTTTGTACGGTTTTTGAAAATTTTGTTTTATGCTTCCGTTGTGTTTTGCTTCATACCGTGTTCCAACAGTGGTATCAGAGCCAAATCTACAAACAAGTTGCACTTTCTTTGCTTCATACCGTGTCCAGAATGTTTTCACGGGTTGTGAAGGATTATTCTTCACGGTCGTGAAGTCTCACGACCAGTCTCGTGCAGTTTTTTTCTTCATGGTCGTGAAGGCTCACGACCAGTCTCGTGAAGATTTTTCTTCACGGTCATGAAGGCTCACGACCAATTACGTGGGGTGTTGGTCATGAAGGTTTTTCACTGTGTCAGAGTCGTGGAGCTCATGGGCTTCACGGGCCGTGAAAGGCCGTGAAGGCTCCTGGGCCGTGAAGGACATTGTGGACAGTGTTTTTGTCCTTTTGGTAAAAGAAAAATATTTTTGGTTTTTGGCTCCTTGCATTTCTGTTTTTCCAGAATCTGTCCAAAGTGTTTGGATGTTGAAAAAGCCCCATATGTGTCTTGATTCATGCATTTATATGTATTGGGTGATTTTTGGCATGAAATGCACACATGCATATACTTGTATTGTGTATATATGAATATGTATTCTCAAAGTGTTTGGGGTACTAATGCATATGTACAAGGATTGTTCACTTTGTGCCTTGAGTGTTTTGCTAGGTTTGAACAATCTTAATCAAGATACATTTTGTACGGTTTTGTTGTGGTACACCGTGTTGTTGTTTGTGGTTGTTGTTTGATCCGGTAACACCTTGCCCATTAGACCTATGTGTTGGTTGTTTGGTTATGTTTAATTATTCATTCATTTGGTGGTTTGTACCACAATTGGTTTGTAATAATTAAATTTATTCGGTCTCGTATTTTGTACTTTATTTTGGCTTGCATGCCGATTGTTTTTCTCTGTAATTGGTAGATTAGCTTAGATTAGTATTTCGCGGCTTGCATGTCGTTTCTTTTCAAATATTTGTATGTGTTTGTAAAAGAAGACCGAAAACAACCATCGAGAGTCGTGGAGGAGACGTTTCGGCTATGGTGGATCCGGAGGTTCATTGGAGATGACGTATTCAGTGGGAGCACTTTCAGCTGGGCCAAGTGGCTGTGTCCTTATTTTGGCCTTGCTTTCCTCGTTTGGCTCACGGGGAAAGCGCATAGGGTTGAGGGCCATGTTACCGGATATTTCTTGTGCGTGGTTGTTGTTTTGTTTAGTGTCTTGCGTGGTTGTTTAGTTTCTTCGCTCGCTTGAAAAATTTTCAAAATAATAAAACCAAGAGTTTTGAATTGGTTTACAAGCCTCGCGCGCCACAAGACCACTTTAAAAACAAAATCCCGTTTTTATCAAATGTAAATCACTCGCCTCCCGTAAGATGACACCACCCAAATCTAGTGAAGCAAGATCGGTCATCGAGCTTAGCCGAGATCAGTTTTGTTTAACTATGTGGAAGGTGCGTGTGGCAACTCGCAAGGGTCGGTTGTCGAGCTTAGCTGAGCCGGCTATTGGGCTAGAGTACCACCGTGTATCTTGACGGTCGATTTTCAATTCCAATACTTAAAACGCCTTGGTAGTTGTCGTACCCATACCAAGCTATCAAAGTGGATTAATGAGGAATCGGTGAGAGAAGGGATCAAACATGCCAAATGGGTGCTATGAGTACCTAGGATCCCGCAAGTGTCTAAGAGTTGTAATCTCGGATTGCAATTGGTAAAGCGTTTACCGGCCTAAGTAGCTCCATGAAGTGATCCGCGGTAAACCCGTCATGGATTGGGGTACTTTGAAGTTCTTAGCCCTTGTTAAGATAATTTGGTTTTCTTAATCAGCTGGGTAATTATTTTAACGAGGATAATATCGAAACTAACTAAAACGTGTACTCTTTTATAGATGGCAAATATTATCGACACCACACCAAACTTTAAACTTCGATTATTCCTAGAAAGGGAGAGACTCACAAGAGTGAACTTCGCTGACTGGTATCGTGTATTGAGGACTGTCCTCCGTCACGAGTCAAAGTTGCACATTCTTGAGGAACCCTTTCCGAAGCCACCTGCTACCAACGCGAACTGTGCCACTTGATACGCTTTTGAGAAGCGTGTCAGAGATACACAAGATATTTCTTGTCTCATGTTATCGACTATGAGCTTTGAGTTGCGTCAGCACCTTGAGCAATTGAGTGCGTATGACATGATAAACCGGCTAAAGGACATGTTCCCACAACAGGTTAGACAAGAACGGTTTTAGGGTATAAAGGCTTTGGTCGGTTGTAAGATATAGGAAGGTCAGGATGTAAATGTCCATTTCCTTATGATGAAGGGATATATGGACCAGTTGGAGAGACTTGGACTTCTAAAAGGGAGGGAGATTGCGGTGGATATGATCCTCTAGTCCCTGCCCGCGTCTTATGAGAAGTTTGTCAAGAACTTTCACAAAGAAATTTGGATAAATCCTTGATCGAACTTCAAGACATGCTAAAGGCTATACAGTCTTACATGGTTGAGAAGGATCGTGTCTCATCCACATCCACTATGGCTACTAGGAAACAAGTAAGCAAGAAGGAGAAACTGACCTCAAAAGGAAAGTCTAGTGTGACTAGGCTATCCGTAATTGTGGAGTCGGAGGATAATGAGATTGTGTCTCAAGGTGATGTTCCACATGGGGTAGTTTGCTACTTTTGTGGAGAAATTGGAAATTGGCGCCGTCACGCCTGCCCTAAGTGCCTAGAAGAGCTAACTATCCTAAAGCGGAAGAACGTTAGCTCATCTGCAGGTACATTCATGATCAAACTCCATTGATCTTCTACTTCTAACGATTGGGTTTTGAACGCTAGTCAAAACGCTCACGTTTGTCACAAACTTGTTTGTTGCAAAGTGTAGGTGTTAATCAGAAGTAGTTAATGGATGCATGGAGAGCTGATCTTAGAGAAGGGAAGCATGGTGCTTGTCCATAACTAAAAGGATTGGAAGATGAGTCTTGTCATTCCATCCAACTAGACTATTACTTCATCTAGATCTTTTTCTTACGCCCTGCGTGGCAAGAATCATTGTATCTTATTTGCCTGTAATGACGATGAATATTACTTTGAATTAAGTTATTGTGGGTTTCGAGTTTTATTTCAAAGTCTATTCATGTCGTGGCATTTGCAATAAGTTTTGCTTAAAGAAGTAATGGAATGATTATGAATGATTATTGAATTGTTATCCTTATGAAATAGTTGATTTAACCATATAAACAAGACTAGCATCACCAAGCTCCATGTGGTTAGGAACTTGGAAACTTTTGACCATGGGTCAATTGTTGATTGCAAATCTTGCTTATATGGCTAAATAACTAACATATCCTTCACTTGTGAATGTGAGAGGAATAAAAGCTTGTTGGATTTAGTTTGCACGTTTGTGTAAAGACCGTTCAAGCAAAATCATAAGGATTAACTATATGTGATTTGTTACATTTACTGATGATGGTAGAAGGAATGGGTAAGTCTAATTTATTAGACGGATGTCTGAAACCTGAGAGGTGTTGAAGACTCACCCTTAACAAATTTAAAATGAAGAGGGCAAAAGGGAATAAAGATACTCAAATCTTGTGAGATGTTGAGCATCTACATTCTTAATCATCATAAGAATTGTGAGTTTGCCTCATAATTCACTTCTCCTGGATACATGTTTTACATGGATCGCTTAGTGGAGGAATGAAACATATTGGTTTTGGTTCCTCCTTGATGGATTAAACTTAAGTAACCTGCTTGATAGGTGTACTTGAGTAGTGATGGGCAATGTTCTTGTTTTAAATCAACAAAGATGGTCAAATTAGCATCTAAGGAGATTTGATTAGAAAGTGTTCTTTGCTTGTCAATCTCATAGATCAGAGTTATCCAGTCTACATTTTGTGGGAGATGGATGAACTTAAAGGATGCTAATGTATTTAATAGTTCTTCTGAGTTTCAAATATTTATTTCATAACCTTTTAAGAACCGGTTTGGTTGCTCGAAAAGGGAAATGAACAACTGAAGCATTCCAGTGGAAGAACGTGAGATTTAAATAAAAGACCTGATGTTGGCACTAGCATTCAATCAGAAATGATTGAAACTCAACATGGCTATGTTGGAGTATCTGGCATAAAGTTATTACTTCTTCATATGTCCGGTAAGAGTCGTCATAAGGCCAAAAGGGTATAATGTATTATATCAGAGGACGATGACTTATTGATTATACGTGATGTATGCATCAACTACCGGAAGCTGTAGTGGGCCCTTGAGTCTGCTAAGAAGAAAAGTGTAATAACATAAGACATTTCATGCTGGATTTTCAATTTTTGAACTTGGTTAATCCAATACCTAGGTTTTGACCTGATGGTGTAAATAGATCTTTTGGGAATGAGATCTGCATGGATAAGTTTGTAGAAAACTTCAAATACTGACTGGTAGAAAATGGTTTCATGATGATTGACCATTGAGTAGGAATCATATGAAGTCATTCTGCCAGTAGTTATGTTGAAGTTTAAGCGGATGCTTATGCCGTTTTATGGTAGTATGATGCAAAGACCGCATTCCGTTATAGGAATTCTATGAGGAACTACTTACAACACTGTCCAAGGGTCTTTTACATCCCAAGTATCCTTATGAAGTCTACAAATATGGAGTCCTTTTGGTCTCAGATTAAATCTAAGTTTTGGAATCTTTGCTAAGAAAATCAAGTGTTTGAGTTTTCAGTAAGCAATGATGAAACTTGGATAGATGCCAGAGCTAGTGGGAGCGCTGTCATAATCCTATTTGGTATGTCTAGCACATACTTTGTTTTGAAGATAATGTCTTAATAGAGCTTGGCAACAAGTGTAAATTAAGAATTATGCGTCCATAATAAATATGGGATATTCATAGAAGTTTATGGAATACAAGAAATATGAGTATATGTTCTTGTGGTGATATAATTAGAAGAAGCTTAAAGTGAGTTGTTACTCTTGTGATAGCTTCTACTAGAAAGGATAACCGTCAATCTTATTTGGGGTTTGTAATCCTTTTAAAATATGGTGTTGTTAATTTACGTGCTACTTAAAGCACCGTTGACTCTATTGAGTTCTTTTGAGGCAATGAGGGTACGATGGCTTAAACATGTTAATTTCTGTGGACCAAGCATGGTTTGCCTTATTGGGTTCTTTATGAAACAATGAAGGCATAACTGCTTGGACAAAATGATCAAAATCCCATCAACGCACACTTTAGAAGTGGTTGGTTGTAGTAGGGATATGATCACTGAGAATCAAGCATCGCTGACTCTATAGAGATCTTTTTGAATACTATGAGAGTACGATGGCTTATGCACATTATATTTGAAACCCGAGCGTTGTTTACCTTATTGGGTTCTTTTGAAACAATGAAGGTATAACAACTTGGATAAATGATCTAAATCCCATCAACGGACACTTTGGAAGTGGTTGGTTGCAGTAGGGATATGATCAATGTCAGAGTACACACGGATAACATCATGGATGGTGATCCGTTTACTGAGCTATAGTGCCAGTCTAGTGATGAATGTCATACTAAGGTCTGCATGAACTTGGCTTGAGTATGTTTTAGTTAAAGTTTTGATATGCTTTATCTTTGGGAACATTAAGCAATATTGTGCTTCTGCTTGTATCGATTATCAAAGGGGTTTGGTAATACGCGTGTAGCGGGTACAATCAGTTAGCCTTATTGTGTTCCAACTTTGCATGTTTTACCTCTTCCCTGAATGTTTTTACATTCTAAATGTCCACAGCCAGTCATTATTCAAGGGAAGGATGTCTGAATGAAGGCTAAGGGAAGTGATTGGTCAAGTGTCCAATGGTGATTGGGACACAGGGACGCGATACTTCTCCTGTACTTGAAAGGGGTTTCAAGTGACTGGACGACCCACACCTGAATTCACTTTGTGGTACTTGTCATGAGGGATTCAGGATGATAATATCAGTTCATCCTCATACTGGAGATGCATGTGTCTGCATCACTTTGGTTTGCTTTGCTCTTGTTGCTTTCAAACGCAGTCCGTAACTGGCTATTATAAAGGGAGTAACTGGGCAGAGTATGATCATTGTGGTGGGTAATGTAGTCAAAGGAATTTGTTCCTCTGTTTAGAGAGATATCCCTAGGCCCCTCGATGATTGGGCGCTGACACCAAAATGCATGGCCGTGCTCGAGTGTGCAATGATTGGGTAATCGATTGCAACTTGTATATTTTGGTCACCACCAATCTCGATCGAGAAACATAATCGTGAAGGACTGAGAATGACTTAGTACCATGTCTCGTCTTGACATGGATATCGCGAACAAAAGGATGGTTGATCACTTATGTATAGGGCCATTTCAAACCTTTGGGTTGTGAATTGGTACTTTTCTATGGGATGACAGACCTCGTACTGACTTGAGGGCAAGGATGCCTTGCTAGAGGCCGCTCCCTGTCTGTGATACCTCTGGGTATGTTGTGTCATGTGCAAGTGGGAGTCAGTTGGAGTCTGCCCACTGACACAAGTACATTGGTGTTACTGCTGATGAAGTGCGAGCCTATTGGGTCACACACCAAGGATTCATCCCGACAGCTTACTGATAAAGAGAGAAGGTCCAAAAATCAAATTGTTTGATTTTAGGGCTTCACGACCATGAGGGATGCTCCACGGGTCGTGAAGTCCACTGCCCTCACGTTTGACTCAAAGACACTCATATGGCTCGTGGAGTCTTCACGTGTCGTGAGAGGTCGTGGAGGGGTCGTGAACGAGACGCCCTCACGAGTCACTCGAACGCGGCACGGGCCGTGAATGATTATGGCTAGTCGTGGCGCATTTTTGTCTTCATGGGCCGTGAGAGGCCGTGAAGGGCCGTGAAGGACCATCTGCATGAAATTCTTATTTCTAATCCGGCCAAATACGTGTATTGTGGTCTGGATTGAGAGGAGAACTTCATGAGACTTCATTTTTTCTCTCTCTAATTCTCTCTTGGTACCTTCATGAGATATACACATTATACACTAAGATAGATAGTTCTTGAGTGTTATGTGAGCATTTTGGTGCAAGAGGAGATACAAGTTGGCTGTCCCAGATACGTGAAGTCATGGTGGATGTTCACAAGATGGAGTACTAGCATACAGGGGTCGAACCAACTTGGTGTGGATCATGCAATAGAGAAGGATTCACTTGAGTTCTTAGTTGTCTCGACTTGTCACTTGCTACAGCCGATTGTTGAGAAGGTAGTGAGGTATTCTCTGCCCTTTCTCTTGTTCTTTAAGTTGCAATTTGTGTCTTGTAGAATACTAGCACTTTGGAACACGATACGGACCCGTTTTTGTACGGTTTTTGAATTTTTTTTTTTATGTTTCCGCTGTGTTTTGCTCCATACCGTGTTCCAACATAGATATCAAGCCAACCTTGGTGAGGCACAATGGATAGCGGTGAAGAACATTCTCAAGTTTCTTCGGAGGACTAAGGAGATGTTCTTAGTATATGGTGGGGAAGAGCGGCTGAGGGTAACTGGTTAATCCGACGCCAGCTTCCAAACCGACAGGGATGACTGCCGATCTCAATCGGGGTTCGTGTTCCTGTTAAACGGTGGTGCTATCTCCTAGAGGATCTCAAAACAAGACACGGTGACTGATTCCACGACCGATTCTGAGTACATTGCGGCAAGTGAAGCTACAAAGGAGGTTGTATGGATGAGGAAGTTCATCCTTGATCTGGGAGTGGTTCCTAGCATTGCCGACCCTGTTGAGATTTTCTGTGACAACGAGGGTGCGGTTGCATTGGCAAAGAAACCGAGATCTCACCGATGCACGAGGCACATTCCGCGGAAATATCATTATATCCGGAACGTGGTCGAGAGTGGAGATATTGTCATCAGCAGAGTACACACGGTTAGCAACGTGGCAGATTCATTCACTAAACCATTATCGCAAGCGAGGCACGATGCCCACACCCGTGCTATTGGTATTAGATTTGATAGCGATTTGGTTTGAGTTTGTATCTTGTATTGTTTGGTTATTGTATTTGATGTATTTACCTTCTTGGGAACATTAAGCAGTACTGTATTTATTGTATTTATCGATTATTAAATGGAGATTTGATAATGCGTAAGTTGGGGGTATTACTTTAAATCTTTACTATGTTCCAACTTAGCATGTTTTATTCTTCCCTGAATGTTTAGCATTCTAAATGTCCACAGTTAGTCAATCTTGTTGGGGTTCGTGGTACAACGCAACGGAAGCAAACAAGCACAAAAACTAATTTTACAAGCATGAAAAGCAAGCACAAGAAGAACCCCATAAGTGTACCATACTCTACAACTAAGTTAAGCAACAAAACAGAAGAGAAAGTGAGAGTATTATACCCTTGATGTCTCTGGTCAGAAGTGTAGCTAGCTCCAAGCTTGGTTCCCTCTCGTGTTTGACTTTTCCTCCCAATATCAAAGTCCACCCCGAGATGCAACGAGACCTTGGTGTACTAGCACCCCGAGTACTCTTCCCTCTCTGAAAGTACTATATGGAACACGACCTTAACCACCAGAATACACTCAAGGGAACTCTCTCTTGTAAAACTTAGCAACTCACTTTGGTTCTAAGTATTTTGGTTGTTTAAGAATGGCCAAGAGAGTAAAGAGTGATGTATAGCATGCTTTTATAAACCCCAAGTCGCCCCCTGAACTCCCCAAGTCGGTGAAAGGAATAAAGTTGTTTCTGTCAGGCAGGGTTAGCGCCGCTAGCCGCCCACGGTTAGCGCCGCTAACTGCCCAAGGTTAGCGCCGCTAACGCGGTTGTTTTAGCGACGCCAGGGTTAGCGCCGCTAACCCCTGCTGGAAACCAACTATCATTATTTATCATTTCTCACCCTCATCTTTTAGGTTGTGTCAAGGCCAACCCCCGGCGTGTGACCTGATAGGCCTATACATCATCGGTAGTGATCATTTGGCGTACGTGTGTCAGTGGGCATACTCCAACAGACTCCCACTTGCACATGACTCTACGTACCCAATGCATCACAGACAAAGAGTGGCCTCTAGTAAGACATCTCGGCCCCAAATCAGTATGGGTTTTGTCTTCAGCACAAAAACCAATCTGCAACCCATGTGAAAAGGTCCTATCGATAAGTGATCAATCATCCTTTTGTTCACGATATCTATGTGAACACGAGACATGGTACTTAGTCATTATCCGTTCGTTCACGATTATGTTTCCCGATTGAGATTAGTGGTGACCAAAACATACAAGTTGCAATCAGATTCATTAATCATTGCACACTTGAGCACGCCCGTGCATTTGATGTCAGCGACCAATCATGGAGGGGCCCAGGGATATCTCTCTAAACAGAGGAACAAATTCCTTTTGACTACACTTCCCACCATAGTGATCATACTCTGCCCAACTACTCCCTTTATAACAGCCAGTTACGGACTGCGTTTGAAAGCAATTAGAACAAAGCAAACCAAAGTAATGCAGACACGTGCATCTCCGGTATGAGGATGAACTGATATTATCATCCTGATTTACTCATGACGAGTACCATAAAGCAAAACCAGGTGTGGGTTTCAAGTCACTCGAACACTTCAAGTACAGGCGAAGTATTGCATCCCTGTGTCCAGTGGATCATAAATCATTGGATACTTGACCAATCACTTCCCTTAGTTGTAGTTCAGACTTCCTTCCCATGAAGAATGACCGACTGTGGACATTTAGAATGTCAAAACATTAAGGGAAGAGGTAAAACATGCTAAGTTGGAACACAATAAGGCTTACTGAGAGTACCCGCTACACGCGCATTACCAAATCCCTATTCGATAATCGATACAAGCAGAAGCACAATATTGCTTAACGTTCCCAACAGAAATGTATATCAAAACTGTTGGGATTTCATGAAAACGCAACGGAAGGGAGAACAAAGAGAAACAAGCATACAAGTGTTCAAAACAATGAAATCCCAAGCATGGATCTACTCTATGTACAAAATAGCAACTAGACAAGAAGGTAAGAGAGTTATACCAGCTCCTATGCTCCAGTAAACTTCTTGTTGGTGGCTGATCGTGGATGTAGAAGCAAGAAACACCTTCTTCTTCTTGTTGTCTTCTCTTGAAATCGCAAACCGGGAACAAGTCCAACACCAAGTGCTAGCTAGCTTGAGAGAAATCTTCACCATGAAATTTCACTTAGGAACAGCAAGAGATTTCTGGAAACCAAAGTCTCTACTCCACTAAAATCACCAAGCTAGGTATCAAGTGTAAAAGAGAGATATGTGGGCTTTTAGAGAGAAATTGACCAAGAGTAAATAAAGTCCAGCTTTTAAGTATTTTATAGACTCAAAACCGACCCTCTATATCCCCACTAACCGGCCAAGTCAGTTCTAGAACCTCTTCTCTATTGGATACAAGTGGAGGTGAATTTGACCCAAAGCCCATGCAGGGTTAGCGGCGCTAGCCATAAGTTAGCGGCGCTAAACCTTGACCCGTAGCGGCGCTAACGGGGCCTGACTTCGATTTGACGTAACGTACATGCAACCATAGCGGCGCTAACCTTTAACAGTTAGCGGTGCTAACTCGTTAAGTTAGCGGCGCTATCGTGGCCTGCATTGCTAACTTCCACTTTTTCCATCTTTGGTCCCTCAATCTTATTTGCTGTCATGTTAGACCCCAGTTTTTGACCCTTATAGGCCCATACATCATCGGCAGTGCTCTAAGGTGTACATATATTATCGGGGCAGATTCCAAGAAACTCCCACTTGCACATAATATATTGTACCCTAGCAAGCACAGACAAAAAGCGGCCTCTAGCAAAGAATCAATGCCCCCAAGTCTTTATGGGTTCTGAATACCTGCAGAAAAACATCATACTAAAAGTAGTGGTCCTTGATAAGTGATCTTAGACATCCTTTTGTTTACGATATCCTTGTGAACACGAGACATGTATTAGAATATGTCAATCTCCAGATCGTTCACGATTATGTTTCTCGATCTTGATTGGTGGTGACCAAAAGGTAAGAACATATCTGATTCTCAATCAATATTCCTTTGTGCATGGCCATGCAATATTTTGGCGTTAGCTCCCAATCATCGAGGGGCCTAGGGATATTTCTCATACAGGAGGAACAAATCCCTTCGACTGCATAATCCCATACCATACCTCTTGACTTACCTAGTCATTCCCTTTATCACAGCCAGTTACGAACTGCTTTTGAAAATGGCTAAAGCAAGTAAGAACTATGATATAGCAATTCATACATCTCGGGTCTGAGGATGTAAGATTTTATCATCCCAAGTTACTCGTGACTATAATCCATGAAGTATACTTGGGTGTGGGTCTTCCAGTCACTTGAAACTCCTTTAAAGCATAGGTTACTGTTGCGTTTCATGCATTCAATCCTTGATTAATGCATAACCAACAACTAACCTCAGCCTTATTTCAAACTTCCTTCCCTTGAAGAATGACTGACTGTGGAAATTTAGAATGTATAAACATTCTGGGAAGTGGTTAAACATTCTAAGATGGAACACAGTAAAGTCTTATGAATGTAACCGAATCACTTGCATATCGAAACAAGCATAAATTACAATACTGTCTGTATCGTTCCCAAAATAAACTAATATATACCACTCAAGCCAAATCGCTAGCAAATCTTACACCTATCCCTCTAGTGTGTGATTCATGAGCTGCTTGCGGTAACGGCTTAGTTAATGGATCTGCCAAGTTTCCATTTGATGCTACTCTGCTAATGATGACTTCACCACTTTCAATAACGTCCCATATAAAGTGGCATTTGCGCGAAATATGCCTTGTCCTCTTGTGAGCTCTTGGTTTCTTTGCCAAAGCCACCGCACCCTCATTGTCACAAAAGATCTCAACAGGGAAAGCGATGCTTGGAACCACTTATAGATCCAGGATGAATTTCTTCATCCACACGGCTTCCTTTGCTGCTTCACTAGCCGCAATGTACTCCGATTCGGTAGTCGAATCAGCCACCGTGTTTTGTTTTGAGCTCCTCCAGCTGACAGAACCACCATTTAACAGGAATACAAACCCCGATGAGATCGGCAGTCATCCCTGTCAGTTTGGTAGCTAGCATCCGAGTAACCCTTTACTCTCAGCTCTTCTTCACCACCATATTGTTAGAAATACGCCCATTAATGCACGTACGTCATATGGACCACTGCTGATGATGTATGGGCCTATTTGGTCATACACCGGGGTCTAACCTGACAGCAACTTAAGCTAAGGGACCAAATATGACAAAAGACAAAAGTTGATATTGCAGGCCTAGTTAGCGCCGCTAACTCTTAGAGGTTAGCGCCGCTAAGTCCTAGAGGTTAGCACCGCTACGGCTGCATGTACTTTTTGTCAAATCACTGACAGGGCGCGTTAGCGCCGCTAACTTTTTTTTGAGTTAGCACCGCTAAACCCTGCCAGTGCCATTTGTCAAATCCACCTCCAAAACTGACCAATGCATGTGGGATTCATTCTCTCGAGGCTTGGCCGGTTAGATGTGTTGGGGTTCTATGTACACAGCGGAAGCAACAAGGTACAACATACAAAGCATAAATTACAAGTAATCAAAGCATAAAACCCCAAACCATGGACCAAACTCTATAGCTAACTTAAGCAACATGTGAAACAGAAAGAGAATAGGTTATACCCTTGCTCCTAAGCTCCAGAAAATCGGATGTGAGGTGATGATGAATAAGAGAGCAAAGAAAATCTCCTCTATCGATGTCCACCCCGGGTATGGTCCTTTCTCCTTGTACTAGCAAGCTTGGATGATCTTCTTCCAGTAGAAATCACCACAAGAACAGCCCTTGATAGCAGAAATTCGGATGGCCCTTTTGAACTCACAAGAACACTCTTATAGTTCTCAAGACTAAGTGTATATGTGGGTTTTTGCAAAAGCTTAAAGAGAAGGACAAATGAGGGTGTTTTATAAACTCTAAAATGCCACTTCCTCTCCCCAAAGCCGGCCTCAGACTTCTGCACACGTTAGCCCACCCATTGGGCAAGAGTGGAGGTGAAAAGCAAAAGGTTGCATGCTGTCAGATGAAATTCCGCGCCGCGGGCCCGTAAGTTTCCGCGCCGCGGACACTCCGCGTCGCGTGTCCTTAAGTGCTTCGCGTCGCGGTATTCGCCAGCACACCAATCTTTCCATTTTGACACCATTGGTCCCTCCACTTATTAGGCTGTCGAGATAGGTCCCTGGTGTGTGACCAATAGGCCCATACATTATCAGTAGTGATACTTATGGCGTACGTGCGTCAGTGGGCATACTCCAACAAGATGGGGCTTATAGACGAATTATGGACAGAAGGAGGGTGAGAAACTCATTAGTTTTGAGTTGGCTTTTTCCTTTAGCTCTCTTTTTCTCTCTTACATACATATTGTCTTCTTTGGTGCTACAAGAGGCCAAGAGAAGAATCAAAGAGAGTATTGCTCCAGAGTGGTCTCGTTGTTGCTGTCCCGGAGTGCTTTTCGTTGTGAAGAAGCACGAAGGCTTACTAGCTCGTGTGGTTGGACGTGTTACTGGGGTACTACCTATTAGTCGATCCGCACTTCGTTCTTGGAGCATCAAAACCACGAGACATTCAGATTACTGGAGCTTTGGAGAAAGGTATAACTTTCTTCCTCCTTACATGTTGCTATTTTGTTACATAGAAATGATCAATCGTTTGGGATTTCTTGTTATGAACATTTTTGTACATGATTGCTGATGTTTACGCTTCCGCTGCGTGTTCACGAGATCCCAACAGTGGTATCAGGGCCACATCTATGTAAAAATAGCACATGGTGGCTCAAGAAACCTGAAATCATATTGTTTGTAATCTGCCATTTTGGTTAGTGCCGCTAAGTAGTGGTTAGCGACGCTATGTTTTTAGAGTTAGCGGCGCTAACGGTTTTGAAAATTGTTTTCGAAAATTTTGATTTAAACAGTTTTGATATCGGGATTTTTGGGTTTTTACCTTCTGGAATTTTGTTCCAAAGGTATCTTGCTTAAAAGACCCGAAGCCAAAATGTTTGTTTTCTGTTCGAGCTGGGTTAGCGGCGCTAACTCAATATAGTTAACGGCGCTATCGCGCTGTAACAATTTTGGTTTCAAAATTAAAAACAGTTTTCGTCTCGGGAATTTTGGCAATTTTGTAATTCTGGAATTTTGTTCCAGATTTAGTATTGGTAATTTTGTTACCATTTTAGTATGTTTGGTTGTATGTGGTAGATTTGAAATTGGTAACCTTGCCTTTGACCTTGTGGTTGACTTTGTGTGTTTGGATGCAATTTGGTGATTTTAATCACAATATGGGCTGTAATATTTATTAATTCAGTTTGTATGTAATAATATTGTGGCTTGCATGCCATTTCATTATTCCGTGTATTTGTATTAGATAAATAGGAAATTTTGTGGCTTGTACACCATTTCAATTTCTATTGTATGTTTTGTACATTTGGATGAAGACACACAAAAAGGAGTCAAAAGGAGATGGAGGATGACCATAGAAGCCGGTGGAATCCAATGGAGATAGCGGTTCTAGTGGGAGCTCGCATCGGAGTCCTTTTGTCCCTTAGTTTGACCACGTTCTACCCGTTTTGGCTCACGGGAAGAACTCATAGGATTTTGGCAAGGGTTACCAATTTATTTCGTTTAAAATGCGTGTGATGTGATTTTATATTATTCTTGCATGGTTTGCTTAGGATTCGCATGCTAGACAATTTTTCGAAAATTAATAAAATCACAAGAGATTTGGTAAAAATGGTTTGCAACTCTCGCGCGCTCACATACAAGATTAACTCACCTAGTGGAAATAGGTTTTGTCACTAAACAAGTTAATCTGTAACCAAGCCGAAAACAAAAGCCCGTTTTTCATAAAACGTAAATCTTGCGCCATCCGTAAGTCGATACCACCCGAATCTAGATTTATGGGTTTTGGTTGTCGAGCTTAGCACGAGCCAACTCTCATAAAACTGTGTGGAAGGTGCGTGTGGCAAATAGCTCCATGAAGTAATCCGCGGGTGTCTAACTGTTGCAATAGAGATTGCAATCGGTAAGATGGTTATCGGCCTAAATAGCTCCATGAAGTAATCCGCGGCAACCCCGTCATGGATTGGAGTGAAATATGGTTCTTAGTCCTTGTTAAAATATTTTTCGAGACAATATGGGTAATTATTTTAACTAGGATTAAATCAAACTAACTAATTCGCGTACTCTCTTTAAATATACGCATGTTCCTGGAAAGGGAAAAACTCACGGGAGTGAACTTTGTTGACTGGCTTAGACAATTGAGGATTGTCCTACGTGCCGAGTCTAAGTTGCACATCCATGAGGAACCTCTTCCTGAACCACCTGCTATCAGTGCGGAATGGACTGTCCGATACGCATATGAAAAGCGTGTTCGGGATACACACGATGTTGCTTGTCTCATGTTGCCAAGTATGAGCTCGGAACTCCGAAAGCAATTTGAGCACATGACTGTGTTTGACATGATTAATAAGCTGAAGGATGTTTTCTGACAGCAAGTTAGGCATGAACATTATGAGTGTGTTAAAAGTCTAACCGGTTGTAAGATGCGGGAAGGCGGGAGTGTTAGTGCCCATGTTTTGAAGATGAAATCATACATGGACCATATGGAGAGACTAGGATTTCCTGTAGGGAGGGAGCTTGGTGTGAATTTCATACTTCAGTCTCTGCCCGCATCATATGAAAAGTTTGTCAAAGACTATCATATGCATGGAAAGGAAATATCTAAAGATGAATTGCATGGAATATTGCAGGATGTAGAATCTAACATGTCCAAGCATACATCATCCTCATCCACTCCAATTCTTGGTTCTAAGGGATAACTTTTAGCCAAGAAGAAGAAATCGATCCCATCAAAAGAAGAAGTTGGAGTATCCAAGCTTACTTTAAGCTTTGAGTCCATGGATAGTGATGATATGCCTAAGGAGACTCAACAAGTGGTGGTTGGCTACTTCTGCGGAAGATTTGGGGATTGGGGCAATCATGCCTGCCCTTCGTGCCGAGAGGATATAAAACTTCTCAGAAAAGAGAGAGTTAATTTTCCTACTTAAGGTACATTACTGATTATGCTTCATTGCTATTCCTTAATAGGCTGGGTTGTTTACCCGAGCTATAAGACTCACGTTTGTCACAAATTTATATTTTGTTGCAAAGTGTAGGTCTGTTTGTTGCAAGAAGGAAGAACTTGAAGATCTGGATCTCTAAAAAAGAAATTTTGTTGATTGTCTTCTACAAGAGAATTGGGAGTGTTAATCTCGCCATTATTTCCGGATTAATTATTACTTTTGTATTTTTGCCCTGCGTGGCAAGACTTTCTTTATTTTATTTTCTTTTAAGATGATGGATGTATTTTGAATCTTGGTTTTGATGAAAAAGATTTTTCATATTAATAGTTTAATTTCAAATTCGTTCCATGTCAATGCTTATGTGATATTTTGACCATTTATGGTGCACAAATACATATTTGATGACGATGGATATGACTTAGAATTGAAACATTTTGAAAAATTGTTTTTTGAGATGATTTTATCAAAACTTATCCATATCATTGCATACATAAAGGCTCGTTATAAGTAATAAGGCAATCATGAAATAATTGATTCTTAGATCCAAAAGTGGTTTGGATACATTAAGTATATGGCATAATCAAACTTGACCAAGTAAACAACATTTACATCACTTAGGTCCATGTGGTTAGGATCTTTGTAAAAGTTTAGCTTCGGGCTAAATGAAAGATGCAAATCTTGTTTATTGTACTAGGATGATTAAGAAATCTTTCACCAGTACTGGTAGGAAGGATTATAACTTGTTGGATTTTGATCACACTTGTGTGGATAATCCGTTCAAGTATGCCATGTATAGTGACACTAGTAAAATTCTCCATCACCATCTTTATGATAGTAGTTGGGAGAATGTTTAACTAGGTAAAAGGTTTGTGTCTGAAAGCTGGATGTGTTCGGAACTAACCTAAAGTAAACTAAGAATCAGTAAGAGCATATAGATATAAATTCTTAGATCTATAAAAGTTGCTAAGTTTTCTTATCTATATTGATTTAAACATGAAATTGTAACACCGTATTTTCTAAAACCCAACTTAATAATACGTGCGGAAGCTAATAACATAATTACTTATATATAATATGGTAAATACAATTTTTTCTGGTTAACTTTACAAAACTACAACAGTGTTACTACAAAATCAGGCCCTTTAGAATTAGAAAATAGATATTAGAGTTAGATCAGTCCATAAATCCAGTTTCACCTCTATCCTCAAACCACCAGGGATATCGTGTAAAAGAGTTCAACAGTGGGGGATTAGCACAAAGCTAAGTGAGAGAACAGATATCAAAAACATACAAGGCCTCAAGCCCAAACCAACATATGCTCAAACAACAAGAGAACCGGCGGTTTTGCAGGACCTTCAACCAAATGCCGGCCAAAGCATAGGTTTACCGATAGCCTAGTTACAACAGACAATAATACTAGCAACTTTTGATTACAACAAATGCTATCAAGATGAATGCTAGTACTGTATATCCCTAAACCATGGCCCAGCTGAAAAACAACCGCCAAGCTGATCTCCCAAACAACATGTATATATACAGTTAACAAGAGAATACTTCTCAAGGAGCAACAATCAGGTGATATATCTTATACATCCAAGACATGTATCCACTCACCGATATCTTCAAAAGTTCAGGTAACTCAGTCTCTACTTATCTACTGAGTTTTATCTCCACCTGAACAAACAACTAACAATCAATATTTGCTTAATCAACACACAATAAGCACAATATTTAACATGTACATAAATCAACAAGTACATACATCCACATATCACATGTACCAATAATCTACAAGTACAAATCAACTTATGTATATACAACCAATATACCACAATTCACAATTACCCTTTACTTACTGTAATCTTGTGAATTCATCCAACTCCTTAGCTTAGGCAATTCATTCATTCCTTTAATAAGCCAAGGCAACAAGTTCATGTTCTAAATTGATCTTTCACATCATAGCACACAAATTCCAAGCTAAGGCAGTTCCGATATAATCGGATTCCTTGTCAATGCACAATCCGATAAAGGACACAATCTGATTAAAGCCCAAATCCGATCAAGTCTTACAATTCAATAAAAGGACCAAATCCGATCAAGCCATACAATCCGATAAAATATCAAATCCGATAGACTTAAAATCCGAGAAATATACAATCCGATAAAATAACAATCCCAGAGTATCGGAATCCGAGTAAATGGGAAATCCGATTACAAGCTAAGGCAAACAGTTACGTTCTATCGGATTCCTATCAAATCTTGTAATTTTGATCGGATTTCAACAATTCCGATCGATTCAAACTTCAATTCCGACAGATTCAAAATATGATCCTAACTTCGATTTTTTATCTGATCTTTAGCATGCAACAACATATAGGTTTCCAGAATTGAATTCTAACATGTATTGTTCATCCTAACATCATAATCTAACATACATGCAACCTAAAATCATCAACTCATCATAAAAAAGCATTCAATCGGATTTTCATACATATATATATATATATATATATATATATATATATACAAAACATAAACAATTAACATCAACCAACATAATGGTTCTGAATTTCTAACCTTCTAATAATGTTAATCACTTCAAAATGATGGTATAGAACAATGTATTCGATTTCTTCTTCTTCTTCTTTGCTTCTCGGCCGAGAGCACACAAAACACACACACACACACACAATACTTTGTATAATATTACAAGTAAAGAAGAGTATGGAGGAGGAGTGGGTATACCACCAACCGGCCATACCCCCCCCCATACTCACTCAAATATAAATTATTAAATATATTTATTTCCTTAACTAATTAAAAGAAAATAATATCACACATAATCAATTAAATTTCCAGATTAATTAATTAATTTCCTTAATTAATCTAGGCCGGTAAGGAGGGTGTTACAAATCTTCCCCCCTTAAGAAGATTCCGTCATCGGAATCTCATCGCGCTCAAACAATGAAGGATAACGATCTCTCATATCAGTTTCGGTCTCCCAAGTCAATTCTGATCCCAAACTGTGTTTCCACTTCACCAATACCATTGATATCTGTTTGTTTCTCAGTTTTGTTACTTTACGATCCAGCAACCCAACAGGTTCTTCAAGCAACCTCTTTTTGAAATCCACCCGCAAATCTCTTAACGGTAACATCTGAGTCTGGTCTTCTACATTACACTTTCTTAGATAACAAACATTGAATGTATCATGGATACCAGCTAGCTCATCATGAAGATCCAAAACCACAGCTGATCATTCATTACTTTTCGAATTCTGAACGGACCAATATATCGAGGAGCTAACTTTCCTCGTTTCCCAAAACGTATCACACCCTTCCATGGTGAAACCTTTAAGTAAACTCGTTCTCCCTCAACAAAAGTCACTGGTCGACGACGTGGATCTGCATACATCTTTTGTCGATCTCTTGCAGCTTTCAACTTTTCCCGAGCCACTGCAACTTTATCTGCTGTGATCTGAACAATATCTGGCCCAGCAAACTGTTTCTCTCCTGCCTCTAACCAACGAGTAGGAGTTCTGCACGGTCGCCCATATAACATCTCATACGGCGGCATTCCGATGCTGGAGTGGTAAGAATTGTTGTAAGCAAACTCAACCAATGGTAGATGCGAATCCCAAGAACCCCTAAACTCTAACACACATGCCCGAAGCATATCTTCTAAAGTCTGTATTGTTCTTTCTGATTGCCCATCTGTCTGCGGATGATAAGCTATACTCAAATTAACCCTAGACCCCAACTCTTACTGTAGTCTATTCCAGAAGTTTGACACAAACCTCGAATCCCGATCTGACACGATAGACAAAGGAACTCCATGTCTTGATACTATCTCATCGATATACATCTTGGCTAACTTACTGAATGGTGCAGTCTCAGTAGTAGCAAGAAAGTGTGCACTCTTGGTTAATCTGTCGACAATAACCCAAATCATATCATTTCCTTTCTGAGTCCTCGGAAGTTTTGTTACAAAATCCATCGTGATGTGATCCCACTTCCACTCAGGTATTGATAACTGTCTCAGAGATCCATACGGCTTTTGGTGTTCAGCTTTCACTTGAGCACATATATGACATGACTCCACAAATCATGCAACATCTAACTTCATAGTAGGCCACCAATAAAAAGTCTTCATACTTTGATACATCTTAGAGCTACCAGGATGAATAGACATTTTGGATTTATGTGTTTCAGTCAAAATCAATTCCCGCAAGTTACCAAACTTCGGCACCCAAACACGATTCTGATACATCTTTAAACCATGAGAATCAGTTGTCAGTTCATTTTGTCTTTTCACCATTATCTCATCTTTCAAATTTTCCTCTTTCAGTGCTTCCAGTTGAGCAGCCATCAACTAATCTATCAAATCAGATTTGATCTCTAACCGCATAAACTTTATTGTATTTGCCGAACCCTTCCTACTAAGTGCATCAGCTACCACGTTAGCTTTTCCCGGATGATACTGAATATCACTGTCATAATCTTTTATCAGCTCTAACCAACGACGCTGTCTCATATTCAATTCCTTCTGCGTGAACACATACTGTAAACTCTTGTGATCAGTGCAAATCGTGCCCTTTGTACCATATAGGTAATGTCTCCACAGTTTTAAAGCAAACACCACTGCTGCTAACTCCAAATCATGAGTCGGATAGTTCTTCTTGTTGGGTTTCAACTGTCTGGAAGCATAAGCTATAACTTTACCCCTTTGCATCAATACACATCCTAGCCCAGCATGTGAAGCATCACAGTATACCACAAAATCTTCAGACCCTTCTGGGAACGTAAGAACGGGAGCTTGACACGAAGTTGCTTCAAAGTCTGAAAAGCATTTTCCTGAGCCTCACCCCATTGGAACAGAACATCCTTTCTAGTCAACTTGGTTAACGGACCCGCAAGCTTCGAAAAGTCTTTAATGAAACGTCTGTAATAACCTGCTAATCCGAGAAAACTTTTAATCTCTGTCGATCTCGTAGGAGCATTCCAATTCATCACCGCTTCTATCTTTGCCGAATCAACCTTAACACCATTTTCACAAATCACATGACCCAGAAACTTGACTTCACGCAACCAGAACTCACACTTGGACAATTTGGCATATAACTTGTTTTGCTTTAAAGTCTCCAAAACTTGTCGCAGATGTCGATCATGCTCATTCTCCGTTTTTTAATACACCAGGATATCATCAATAAACACTATAACGAACTTATCCAAAAATGGTCGACACACCCGATTCATTAAATCCATAAACACAGCCGGTGCTTTAGTCAGACCGAACGGCATTACCAGAAACTCGTAGTGACTATACCGTGTACAAAAAGCTGTCTTAGATATATCCTCTTCGGCTACTCTTACCTGATGATAGCCCGACCTCAAATCAATCTTCATGAAATATGAAGCTCCTTGAAGTTGATCGAACAAATCATCTATCCTCGGCAACAGATACTTATTCTTGACGGTCCTCTTATTCAAATCTCGGTAATCTATACACATACGCAGAGTCCCGTCTTTCTTCTTAACAAACAATATTGGTGCACCACAAGGCGAAGAGCTTGGACGAATAAACCCATTATTCAACAGTTCTTGTATTTGAGTCATCATCTGTCTGATCTCGGAAGGAGCTAAACGATACGGAGCTTTCACAATAGGCGTACTACCAGGTATCAAATCAATCTTATACTCAACATCACGTACTGGCGGCAACCCTGGCAAATCATCTGGAAATACCTCCGGATACTCCGAAACAACACGAACATCAAGAACAGGCCGCTTTTCCTTCTTCACATCAATAGCATAAGCTAAAAAGGACGCACACCCTTTGGCTAAATATTTCCTAGCCTTCATATACGAGATAAACGGAAGAGAAGATGGAGATCTATCCCCATGATCCACGACATGCGACCCGTCAACCAGAGGAATAGTTATCAGTTTCTTATGACATTGGATATTAGCCCTATGGTGACTCAACCAATCCATGCATAATACTAAATCGAAACCAGGTATAGGCATCACCAAACAGTCTACAGGGAAACTAGTACCGTTAATACTAACCTGAACTCCAGTTACATAAGTGGTCACAGGTACTACATTACCATCAGTTACTTCTACTTCTAAAGGCAAATCATTCACAGAAGCAGGTAATTTCAATTTATCACACATAGTCATAGATATAAACGATCTATTTGCACCAGAGTCAAACAAAACACGCGCAGGCATAGAGTTAACTATGAACATACCGGTTATCACATCATCACTGCCAGTAGCTTCCTTGGCAGTCATCTTGAAGGCTCTACCCTCAGCAGAAGGTACAGTCTTTCTCTTCTGACCTGCAGAAGACGATCCCCCGGCATTACTTACCCCTGCCCAAATCCCCGCGGTCTTCAACTTTGGACAACCTCCAGCTCGATGTCCCTCCTCTTTGCAGTTCCAGCAAACAAAGGTGTTGAACTTACATGCACCTAAATCATGACCAAACTCACCACACCTCAAACATTTGCGAGTTTGGGGCGTGCACTGCCCGGTGTGCCGAGATTTACAATTATGGCACCAAGGTTTGCTCTGATAAGATCCTGATCCCTTGACCCTCTGATCGGACTTTCCATGATGACTCTACCCTTTACCTTTGCTTTGATTCCCACTGACACTTCCACTAAACCTGCTAAACGAACTCTTGTTCATTTTTTCCCGATCCTGGACGTCGGATTCTGCAGATCTTGCTAAAGTGAATGCCTAGACAAATGATGTCACGAAACGAGTGTTACCCCGATATTCTGGTAACAAAGCTTTCACAAAGTGTTGAACCTGAGCACGCTTTTCGGGCACCCACTGCTTTGCAAATCGAAGAGTCACTTGAAACTTGTTGATCAACTCGTCTACAGACATATTACTTGTCTGTGTCAAATCTAGGAACTCTAGTTGAATCTTTGCCATGTCAAAAGCATTGCAGAACTGTTCACAGAATTTATCCTGGAATTGTTCCCAGGTGACGGCATTAACAATCTCCCTCGGCAGGTGTGTGGTCAGTGAATCCTACCACGCCAAAGCTTGATCCTTCCGACGTCGCGTTGCAAACTTGACCCATTCAGCTTTCTCACAGTTGCAGGCTTCCAAAGCCGTCACAGTTTCTTTCAACCAGTTTAGAGTAACATTCGGGTTTGAACTTCCCGAATACTCAGGTGCTCCACACGCCACAAAATCCTTATACTGGCATTTATTCCTAACTTCTTGCTGTGGAAACCACGGAATGAAGAAGTTCTGTTGTGGTGTCTGGTGTTGGGTAGACACTCCTTGTGGTATAGGGATAAAAGGAAATGATCCGTAAGGAGTTGACACCGTGCTTACTGGTGTTGTGGTATAAACAGGTGGTGGTATGGGTTGAGTAACAGGGGTTGTTACATGAGACATTTGAACTGTAGGGTTTGGTTGAGAAGATTGGGTTTGATTCAACTACTGTTCAAGCTCTTGAATTCTATCTCTCTGAGTCTGCAAAGTATCTTCCAACTGCAGTACATAATCTTGATTATCAGATTCCCCGTTGTGAGAGGTACCTGCTCTGTGTTGTTCATTGGCAGCAGTAGAGGACACATTGTTGTGCTGTCTTCTTGGGGACTGTGGGGTAAATACCGGGATTTCGTTGTTATCATCCATAATCTGTTCTACACAACATCTCACCATTTGTTAGCTTATAATTCGTTAGTACCACATCATATTCTCTATAGCTACTTTGCTAATTACCTACCCTGGAAATATTGGACTGATCAGAGCCTCGGTTCAAGTATTGCACATCTATAATGCAAATCCTCAAACCAGGGCTCTGATACCAACTTGTAACACCGTATTTTCTAAAACACAACTTTATAATAAGCGCGGAAGCTAATAACATAATTACATATATATAATATGGTAAATACAATTTTTTCTGGTTAACTTTACAAAATTACAACAGTGTTACTACAAAATCAGGCTCTTTACAATTAGAAAATAGATATCAGAGTTAGATCAGTCCATAAATCCAGTTTCACCTCTATCCTCAAACCACCAAGGATATCCTGTAAAAGAGTTCAACAGTGGGGCATTAGTACAAAGCTAAGTGAGAGAACAGATATCAAAAACATACAAGGCATCAAGCCCAAACCAACATTCGCTCAAACAACAAGAGAACCGGCGGTCTTGCAGGACCTTCAACCAAATGCCGGCCAAAGCATATGTTTACCGATAGCCTAGTTACAACAGACAACAATACTAGCAACTCTTGATTACAACAAATGCTATCAAGATGAATGCTAGTACTGTATATCCCTAAACCAAGGACCAGCTGAAAAACAACCGCCAAGCTGATCTCCCAAACAACATGTATATATACAGTTAACAAGACAATACTTCTCAAGGAGCAACAATCAGGTGATATATCTTATACATCCAAGACATGTATCCACTCACCGATATCTTCAAAAGTTCAGGTAACTCAGTCTCTACTTATCTACTGAGTTTTGTCTCCACCTGAACAAACAACTAACAATCAGTATTTGCTTAATCAACACACAATAAGCACAATATTTAACATGTACATAAATCAACAAGTACATACATCCACATATCACATGTACAAATAATCTACAAGTACAAATCAACTTATGTATATACAACCAATATACCACAATTCACAATTACCCTTTACTTACTGTAATCTTGTGAATTCATCCAACTCCTTAGCTTAGGCAATTCATCCATTCCTTTAATAAGCCAAGGCAACAAGTTCATGTTCTAAATTGATCTTTCACATCATAGCACACAAATTCCAAGCAAAGGCAGTTCCGATATAATCGGATTCCTTGTCAATGCACAGTCCGAAAAAGGACACAATCCGAGTAAAGCCCAAATCCGATCAAGTCTTACAATTCAATAAAAGGACCAAATCCGATCAAGCCGTACAATCCGATAAAATATCAAATCCGATAGACTTAAAATCCGAGAAATATACAATCCGATAAAATTACAATCCTAGAGTATCTGAATCCGAGTAAATGGGAAATCCGATTACAAGCTAAGGCAAACAGTTACATTCTTTCGGATTCCTATCAAATCTGGTAATTTTGATCGGATTTCAACAATTCTGATCGATTCAAACTTCAATTCCGACAGATTCAAAATATGATCCTAACTTCGATTTTTGATCTGATCTTTAGCATGCAACAACATATAGGTTTCCAGAATTGAATTCTAACATGTATTGTTCATCCTAACATCATAATCTAACATACATGCAACCTAAAATCATCAACTCATCATATAAAAGCATTCAATCGGATTTTCATACATATATATATATCTTACTCCTATATAATACATTTACAACATAAAAAACTCTTACTTTTTAAGTAAATTGAATTTACTTAACTACCCCTCACTATTAACTTTTAATATTTCATCTAAATCATTATTAATAAATTCAGAAACAACATGAACGGTTATGAATAAATTTATAAACAACAGGAACGGAAATTTGACGAAGGAATTCAGAAATCATTCCTTGATTTAAGCTGTGTCAAATAATGGCTGTAAAAAATATTGATTAATAATTTCTGCTTTCTGCTTCTTTTAAATGAAAACAAAGACTGATATTTCCTTCTAATCACTACAAAATAAATTCACAAAACAAAGACTGTAATATTTCCTTCTAATCATTGCAAAATAAATTCACACAAACTATATAAACAGGAACGGAAGATTTGAGGAAAATAACTGCTGTAAAAATAAAGAATATATATCCCTACCTCTCAAATAAGGAAAATATAGAAGGTAGCAATCACAGAAACTATACCCCTAATTTCAGCAAGGCATCCATTAAAAATATATTAAAATACAACATTATAACTCACCCCTAATTTCAGCAACTTCTAAAATAAAGACCTGATTTCTAAAACCTATATATACCAAACAAATGTTTTAACTCTTTTGTACTGAAATCCAGAATTCTAGAATCATTTAAGCTTGATACTAACACAATGAGTGCTTAAAAGATTGCTGAAAGTTCAATGGAGATGAACCAAAATGAGGTAATGTTGAATTCTGTCACTACATCTGCAATGTACTACAAAACTCATCTTTGACTTGCTAACCTATTTCTGTTACTACAGTTGCTGCAATCAGATGTTACATACCTTGATGCTTCAGCCATTGCAGCTGCAACAACAGATATCGTAGAGGTAAGCAAGAAGATCACATACAAAAAAACAAAAATGATTGTAGATAAACCACATTATACAAACTGATGCAACAACATTATATAATATCCAGACCACCCTGAATAAGTCCATATCATTCTGAAATTACATGTCTTGTATATCTCTAAAATATTCTCATCTTCTTTTAACTAAGAATTTATAAAGTTCATGAAATATTCAAGTTGATATATGTAATCATCAATTTAATGAATATAAACACTGTATACACACATGTAGTGTTTTGATAAATAAATTTTAGACTTTGGCTGCTAACCTTATACTTGATTTTTGTCACTACAGCTTCAATCCGACGTTACATGCCTCAATGCTCCAGCCATTACAGCTGCAACCACAGATACCATAGAGGTAAGCATCATAATTATATTCAAAAAATAGAATATGTAGCACAATTTAACATGTCCTTGCAAATATTTGTTAGGCTTTGTACTATTTTGATAATAGTTGGATAATTATGATTGAAGTAAAGCCATTTATAAAGGGTACACATGTCATTTTAATACAATGTTGAAAAAAGTCCAACTAGAAATTTCATAAAACTTAAATCTAACCGCACTCATATTAAACAAATCAAAAAGAATACCTAACAAATCATAATAATTCTATAACTTTTATACAATAATATGCCACAAATAATTTCAAGTTTCACCATTTTTAGTCTTTCAACAATTTTGTGGATTTATATTACAGTAGAAACACACATTTCACTTTTGTATGATATGTAGATAAAAATATAAACTAACATCAGCCATTCAGCCCAAATTATTAACTATGTAGCCTATAAGAAATCTAATATCATCATCAAGTATTTTTAACATAAACACTTAAAAGAATATATAACTATGCAGCCAGAATTCCAAAATATAACCAGAATTCCAAAATAAAATCAGACTTGCAAAATAACTAATATTTAATATATTGTTGTGAACAGATTTCAAAAAAACGAACAAGGGAAGAAAATTTGACCAATTGGAAATGGGATGCAGTAATCGACATCGACACCTCAGATGATGAAGCTTTATCGATGGAAAACGTGAAAAGAAAGAAATCAAATCAGATTTCGATTTTTAGCCGCAATAAAGTTTACCGTCTTTTTTATGAAACCGATGAAGATTAGCAATATTTGTGTTTTTAGTTTATCTCCTTTTTAAATAAGCTTTTAAGTTTTCCACTTGTATTACTTTTAAAACAATGATTTGATTATTGCGAATAAATTAAATCTATTTAGTGATGTTCTACATTCATCTTTAACTTCGTACATTTCCGCTTATAATACATTTACACTATCAAAACTCTTAATTTTTACACTTTCAAAACTCATAACTTAGTTAAAACGTGCTTGCGCCTTAAAATGCATACACCTTGTATAGTGGTCGCCAAAAGTATATCTTTATAAATAAAATTATAAAAACGTTTTAATCATTCTATTAAAAAACCTAACTCATTAGTCATTACATGGAATACTTTAATCTTTGTATTAATAAAGGACATAATAATAATTCATAAAAAAATTAAACGTTTAGGCAAAATGTGTGTACCTAACTCAGCCAGACACGTACAAAGAATTACCGGTTTTTTGAATGTACTCAACTCAGCCATACCAGCCCATTTTTTATATTTAAATGATCAAATTATGAATCTATTTCTAACCTTCATGATGAGTGTCAAGTAGAAACAGCAACTAGTGTCAACAATCCAACCAAACCGTAGTTCACAATACTATCAACATCTTTGATACTTTGAACCTTCTGAACTACAACATTCCACAAATCAGCATGAGGACACCTCCCACGTTCCAAAGCCTGCAGTATACATTCATTAAGTCCTTCACAGAACAAGGTAGAAGATAATATAATTATTAGATTTCTTTGGAGTTGCCAATCCCCCTCTCAAATTCAAACCGCTTCTATAAAATCTATTAGATGGCAATGACCATATTCATAAATCCACACTCTGTAATAATAAAAATATAAAATACAACAGAGCTTATTTGTTTCAAAAACTCAGCTCTCATCACCCTTCAAAATTCCGACCCGAAACACGTTTGATTAACTTTCTACCTCTTTCTCCCAAATACCACCAACGTATATTAAGCTCAAAGGAAAATATAAAATAAATAATAACATACAAGTTGGTAAATAGCATACATCAATTAGTTACTCTAGGCACATATAGTATACATTTAACAATTAACCCTATTTCATTGAATCGTAAAAAAAACACATACATTCCCTTTAACGGAAAGAATCTACAATAACAATTAAATCTATTGTAAGTAGAGCATTAATTATTTCAAACAATAGCTCATCAATAAGTTTTTCAAAGGTGGGTGACTTACTACTATCCGTATTAATTATAAACCTCCCAAACACCTTTACCTTTCATAACACTAAATATAGTGACCCGATAATCTACTCTCTATGTGTATTGTTATCTGTTTATCAATTCAAGTAATTAACCCGTTGCTATAGATAAATAAATAATTCTGCTAAATTATAACAAAAGAACTTCAAGAATCTATTGTCTGCTAATTTTAGTCAGCAAACATCAGACACCTATCAGCAAAAAATGTAAACCAAGCATAAGATAATAACTTGAAATGTAAACCAAGCATCAGATAATAACTCTTGTTTACCTTGATAGTCTCATAGTGATTCCATCCAACCTCACATGATAATAGCCCCAATAAGCAGTTCTTGTGTCCAACTTTAAGCCTCAAAACTCTGCATTTTTTATTACAAAAATGAATGCAATCGTACATCAATTCAACAAATGAAACTAAAATCTGCTTTCATAACAAATTTACTATTCAACAAACAACGACTCTTAGTTTTAATAAAGGTACTACAAATACAACAGGAACAATACAAATGCTTTTCTGAAAGAGTTTCACACAAGAACATTTCTTTACAAAATATAAAAATATCACAACTTACATAAAATTTTCTTAAAGATTAGTTGATAACAACTACATGATAAGCCTCTCAATACAGACACTAACAGTGATACTTATAAAACGATACCTGAAGCTACTAAACACACAAAAATGATACAACTAAAGAAGGAAGAAAGAGGCAAGGGGAGGGGATATGCTGAAATCGATGACTCACCAGAAATCGATGTCTTACCAGAACCACGCACCGATGTCGAAACCCAGATCTGAAATTGTTGACGATGATCAGAAACCCAAATCTGAAATCTATGACTGGCCATAAAGAAAGAAAACAAATGAAACCCTAACATGGTGAACAAAGCCAAATCGCTACTGAAGAACCAAATCGAACCCTAATCGCAACCCAGATCGCAACCCAAATCGTAACCCTAACCGGGTAAGGGTGGCCATATGCGGCGGTAGTCATGGTGCACGCACTCACATACACTGCTGTGGTGCTTCTCCTGCGAGGTTGTTGCTGGCGATTGCAGAGAGAGAAAGAAAGACACGGTGGATCGAGGGAAAGGTGAAGCGAGGGAGAGGTGATGGGTGACGGTGGTAGGGTCCTGCAAAGGTCCACGGCGGCGGCGGCAGCGGCGGCGACGGTAGGGTTCCGGCATGTGAAGGTGAGGCGGCAGGTAGGAAATATAATCGATGAAGTCTTCTGGATCGACAAATGAAATGTAACTGTTGGTGCATAATTGTAAATCCCTAGTTCTTATCAATTCAATACATACATGAAATATTAATTCAAATGTGTTTTGGTTAATTGTTTACATGTATATATATTCTTAGTGATTCTTTGTGATGATTTTAAGCTTACAAGTACTTAATCATGTGTTGATGTGTGTTTGGAAGTTTAAGTCTGTGTGAGAAATCACCACGTGCAAAGTCAGTCTCACTACGTGCGTAGTGGATCTCACTACGCGCGTAGTGAGTAGGTCGGTTTATAACTAATTAATTATTATTAAACTAACCAGTACGTGCGTACTGGACACACTTCGTACGAAGTGTCATACATTACGTGCGTAGTGAATTAATTACTCTATAAATACCGCCTAATCTCATATTAGCGCGGGGAACCTAAATAATCTACGAAAAACCTACGAATCAATCGAGTAATCAACCGGGAGCCTTCGTAATCGACCTTATCCGACCTTAAGCCTACTAAATCGCGATTTTAAACCTCGTAAACGAATACTGTGTGTTTAATCTGAATCCAAGGGCAGCCTTAAGCATCTCTGTGTGAGTTCTTAGAGTGTGTTCTTGTTTCTACTCTGTGTGTTTCTTAGTGTTACTGTGTGCCGGACACCTAAGCAGATCTTAGAATCCTTAGGAGGTTTGGGAAATAGAAATTCCGCACTATTTCTCATCCTAGATCAGTCCTAGCATTAGGGTGTTTTAGTTTAGTTTAGAACCCCGTCCCCCAGCCGGTCCTACAAAGTGGTATCAGAGCCTTGTGCTTTGATTGATCACTTTTCCTTTAGGATTTCGTGATCTAGGTGTCGATTAGGCCTGTGTGTTTGTCCTTTTCGTCGTTTTAAACCGGTCAGTAGGTCGAAAATAGGTCGTTTTGCGTTAAAAAGGTCGTCTTTTACGTTAACTGTTTGAGTGTTACTCGTGCGAAGTGATTCCCTGTGCGTGCGTAGTGATCCTTAGTGCGTGCGTAGTGTGTCGTTGATCCTCTAGAATCTTCGATAGGCTGTGTGCTTTGTTCGTGCGTAGTAGATTTTCAACACGTGTGTAGCGGTACTCACTCCGCACGTACTTGAGTCTGTGTGTTAAACATTTTCTTAAAAAATTATTTTAAGTACTCCGTGCGTAGTAAATTCAATCCGTGCGTACTAGGTTCTCAGTTCGTGCGTAGTAAAGTCTGTGTGGTTTCCTGTCAGTCCGTACATATATACCTCACTCCGTGCGTAGTGTTTTGAATTCATGCGAACATACTTTCAACTCGTGCGTAGTGTGTGAGTTTGTTTTAAGTCTCTTTCTGAAATGTCTGACATGAGTGCCATGGCTGCCAAACAAACAATAACCGCATTAAGTAACTTAATAATGGACAATGAACAGGGAGGCATTAATAAAGTACCCCGACTACTAACCATGGAAGACTACCCATTCTGGAAACCAAGGTTTGAGATCTTTATTGATGGAGTAGATCCAAGGTTACATCGTGCCATCTCCGCCGATTATGTTGTGCCAAAGGGAGAAGGGAACATCGAAGTTCCCTATGATCAAATGAGTGATGATCAACGTAAGGCGTATGATGCGGAGAAGAAAGCTTATTCCTATCTCATCCAAGCCATTCCAAATGAGATCTTTCATCAATTCCGACGATACAGAACGTCACGTTCCCTGTGGAACGCCTTATAAAAGAGGAATGAGGGGAATGCATCTCTGAAAGAGCTCAAGGCATCTCAGTTAAGGAAGGAGTTTGATCACTTCACTTCATATGTGAATGAAAAGCTTCCAGACCTGATCAACAGATACAACCATCTTCTTAGTGAAATGGATAGTCTGGGGGTGCAGATTTCTGAACGCCAACAAGTGGAGACTTTGTCTAAGGCACTACCAAAGAGCTGGAGGCCTTTTATCATGATCTTGAAGAATGGTGAGGGATTTGAAGGAATGGATCTAAATGACTTCATCACCAAACTTAAAGAGCATGAACAAGAAGAGCAAAATCTAGACAGACTAAGCAGCTATGTGCAGAATCCATCGCTATACTGTTCTGGACCCATTGCTTCTCCAGCCACCTCATCCAATGCTCCATTGCAGACAGCTTTTACGTCTAACGTCAGTTCATCAAGCAAGTCTGCTCCTGAAACTTCTAGTGGACCACCTTATTCTGCTCCTTCAAGCAAAACGTCAATGCCTGCCTTAAACACTGAGCATTTCAAACATGGCATCACTGAAGAAGTTAAGGAGCATATGGGGATGCTTAGTGCATTGGTCACCTCATACGATGATCTGCTCAAGGGAAAGATTGGAAACGCCTATCTGACCCAGGAAGACTATGACCAAATTGACAACGATGATATGGAACGTCAAGATATCTTATGGTCATATGCCAACCTGGTAAGAAGAGCCAAAGCCTTAGTGAAGAGAACGGGGATGGAGATTACAGCAAACAAAGATACGAAGCTCGGGTTTGACAAGTCAGCTGTAACCTGCTACAACTGTGGTGAAAAGGGTCATTTTGCACGTGAATGTGAAAAGCTAAAGAACTCAGGACCCAAGTATCCCTTCAGAACCTCTTCGGGCAAAACGTCAAATACCACCACACCTAAGAAGGCTGAGTCACCTCATGAGGGATCATCCAAGGCAATGGTGGTAGTACAAAAGGATGAGGGGATTGACTGGTCAGTACACTTCCAAGATTCAGATGTGTTTGAAGTTACTGAAACCAACCTGGCCAGTGTTCTAGATCTGAATGACGACTCTCAGTCTGAGGCAGACAGTGTCCACGAGGTCAATGATGAAGAGTCTGTCCTGCCCTCTGACGAGCAAAATGTGGCATCAACTTCTGAGCCAGCTGCCGAACCAACGTCAGTGCCTGTTCAACCTGAACCAGAAAATCCAAAGGCGTGCATGACTGGACAAGCTGATGTCAAAGTAAATCCTACACCTGGTCTTCCCTGTGTGTCCTGTAACGATTATGTGAAGATCATAGTATCCTTGAAATCTCAAGTCACTGAGCTAACCTCTAAATTGCATGAAAACTCTATCATTAAGGGTAGAGAAAAGACTTTAAAAGATAAAATTGAAAGTCAAAACAAACAGATTAGAGAACTAGAGGTAGCTTTGCTAAACAAACAGGATGCTATTGTTTTCTACATTAATCAGATTGATACTCTAAAACGGGAACTTGCTAGCTCCAAGGTCGATTATGATACTTTAAATCAGAAATTAAAAAGTTACTCAACGTCATCATACTTATTTGAACACATAATTGACCGAAGACCACAAGGTTCTGTTCAGGAGAAAGACATCAAGACCTATTCAAAATGTACTTCACAAATTACTTTGTTTATCCTTAATGGACGTATAATTCTTGATTCAAACTTGCAGCCAAACATGATCAAGACATTTTCTCCATTATGACATATGTCCAAGACATATTACATAGGATAACAACAACCCTCCCACTAGCTCTGGCATCTATCCAAGTTTCATCGTTGCTCATTGAAAACTCAATTGCTTGATTTTCATAACACGAAACTTAGATGTTGTTGAAGTCCAAGACAGCCTTTACCTTGTTTTGTAGATTTTACAAGGATACTTTAAATGTAAAGCACCTTCGGACAGTGTTACAGGCACTTCCTCATTAAATTCCTTTGACGGAATATGGTCTTTGCATCATGTTGCCATTAAACGGCATAAGTGTCCATGTAAACTTCAACATAACTACTGGAAGAATGTCTTCATATGATACCTTCCACATGATCAATCATCATGAAACCAATTCCCACCAGTCAGTATTTGAAGTTATCTACAAACTAATCCATGCAGATCTTATGACCAAAAGATCTACATACACCTCACTGGTCTCATCTAGGTGTTGGATTATCCATCCTACTCCTTCAAATCTAGCATGGAGTATAGCTTATCTCATTACCTTTTCCTTATCTTAGTAGACCCAAGGTCCACTAAAGATTCCGGTAATTGATATATACATTACGTATTATCAACAAGTCATCGTCCTCATGTATGTAAAACTAGACAACCTTTTAAAGTTCATCCATCTCCTACTAAATGTAGACTAGACAACCTTAGTCCATGAGGTAGACAAGCAAAGCTGTCTTTCTAGTCTAACCTCCATGGTTGCTAATTTGACCATGTTTGTTGTAATATAGGAACATTGCTCGTCACAAATCAAGTACACCTATCTGTCAGTTTACTTAAGTCTAAGCCATCAAATGGAATCATAACTAGAATGTTTAAATATTTATTGAACATATTAATATTAATTGAACTTATCAATTTAAATTGGAACACACCAATTTTTAGTTGAACACACCAACTAATTATATTAATGAATAAGAACTTATCATTTATTCATTAAGCTGAACTTATCAGACTTATAGCTATGAACACATCATAATACAGTTGAACATGCAAACTTTATATTTGTATTAATAGAACTGATCATAATACAAAAGTTGTTGATCACATTGATCATGCACTCTAAGTGCTTACAAAATTAGAACTAATCAAATATTTATAGTAGAAATAATCTACTCAGGATGCAGCTCTTCAAACTCCTTAATCTCTTTATTTATTTCTTCAAGGATTTCTTGCAGATTAGGTATATGTTGAAGCTGATCCTTCTGTGATCGTATTGCCCTGTTAATTCTGTATCTGAACCTTGCAGTCTCTTCAGTCTTTTCTATAATTTGTCTCAGAGCAAATACCTGAGATACCCCACAAGTATAAATGTTAGCATCAGCCTGGAAGCATTTTTCACTATTTATGTCCAAGTACATAAACCCTTTCTGAGGCTTTTCAACATATGTATTCTCTTGAAACTCCATGCCTTCAGGAAGAGCAAGACTGTACTTATCTAAATTTGCTAGTCCAGCTGGCTTCGATTGCTTCTTCTTTCCAACTTTATGAAAAGAAGTTAGTAGGGTAGCTATCTCAGACCTGGGTATTAATTGCATCGCATCAGTCCTAGAAACTACTCTCAGCAGCTCATCTTTAACTTGATTCTGAGCGGTGGACCTTTCTATCTGTTTAATGAGCACTGCTACTTGCTTCCATTCCTCATAACCCAGCTTATGAAGTTGATTCAGGTCCAGAGAAGGTGTTTCACCATTCTTTAAGACGAACTCCATGATAATGATCCCTTGAACTGAATTCAACTTGAGTGAATCAATCAGAGAAGAGAAGAACAATTTTTCATAACATTGAGTTATATCTTCTTCCTCAGTTTGATCTTGGATAGGAAGTTCCTCTTCTTCTTCCTTGGGCACGATAGGCAGTCTGAGTTTTGTCAATTCCTCATTCTGCTTTCTGATCAGCTCAGACGAGTTTTGTTCTCTTATTTTTTTTCTCTAGCTAATACAGCTTGAGCATCTAATTGTCTTCTTCTTAGTTCTTCGACCGAGATCCCAAGCTGGTCAGCATCCTCCCTTTTCATTCTCCTAGTAGCCATCAGTGAAGCTCTTTCTTGAAGTGTCATTTTGTCAGCCGAGTCTTCATTTGAGGCTGATGATTCACTAAGAATCATTTTCCTTTTCTTCTGTTGAGGGGCTTCTGATTCATCTGAGCTGACCACTACTGGTATTTTCCCTTTTGTTTTCTTAGTCAGCTCAAGTTCTTTCTCTATTTGTTTCTCCCCCTCAATCTGATATGCTCCCTCTACCAATAATAGTAGAGCTTTAACTTTGACTGACTCACCTTCAGCTTCTTGAACGTTCTCCCCCTTTTTGTCATCATCAATAGGGGTTGAAGTCTTTTGTGTTTGTAAGGCAGCAACATCAGATTTTAACATCAACACCTCCTTATCCAGATTATCAAGGATCATCAGCATATCTTTCTTTGCTTTCTTCCTTTTGAGGTGCAATGTATCAAACTGACCGTTGAAGAATGTTAGCAAATCATCCAAGTCAGCTTGAGTAAGTTGGAATTTGGGTGCATCATCCGAAGGTCGGTGTATACCTTAAAACTCATTTGCACCAGAGTCTTGACCCTGTGATTTACCCTGTTCTGAAGATGAAACATTGACAGGTTGTGCACTAGAGTGTGAGAAATGAATAGAATGAATAGGGCTCGAGACGTGAAGTGTATGGTTTAGAGGTTGGATTTTGGGTAAAGAGGGGGGTGATTGCCCCTGGCGATTGGTCATATGTTCAATGTAACCTGAATGTGACTGTTCAGGCACAGAAGTAGGCTCTCCCATGGTACGAGCAAGTGTGGGATGAGTAGACACCACACCCGGTTTAGGCTGTTAGGTTTGAATGAGCCGTGAGGTCGACACCTTGAGAGTAGGCGTCTCCCCCTCAACTCCTGCCGGAGGGATCAATGTGATCTCAGCTCCAGTGATGCCTTTAGGAGTGGCACCACCTTTGGCAGTTTTTCTTTGGTAGGTTTGGATATTCTCGCAAGCAGCAGTGGGCATACTAGGGGTGTCTTCAGATTGGAATTGTAGATGGAATGAAGGTGGAGGAGACGGGTTAGACTGAGTTGGTTCTACTGCAGTCTTATCTCCAAAATTGGATGGAGAAAAGTGGGAAGAAAGAGAAAGTGGAGAGGTTTTACCTGAAGCAGCTTCTGTATGAGCTGGTTCAGCTTGAGCAGAGAGCTCAGCGTGAGAAGCTCCCCCTTGATTCGATCCCTCATCTCCACTTGCAGATGAAACACCCTCAGCGACCAAGAGCATTGGACCACTTAGACCCTCTTGCTCTGGGAAGATGTCATTGTTAAACATCTTCGGACTAAGAGTTGGAACAGCGAACACATCCCATCCAGCTTCATATAAATCCCCCAACTCAGCTTCAAGCACCAAGGACAAATACCTTATGAATGGTACATGGAGGTCCCTGGTGGCCTTCATTACTGGACTTTGAGCTCGTTGAATATGAGGTGTGCATAATCGTTACGCCCATCAAAGAACATGTTGTATAGCAGCTGCATTTCAAACTCGTTAACTTGGTACAAGCCTCCAACCTTGGTCCCCAGTGAATGTACCATTGTGGAAACCATGAAGCCCCAGCTGGTTGGGAAAGTAGCCTTCTTAATCATCCCTTTAGTTTGAGGGTAACCCATCTGAGGTAGAACTGACCTTGCCACTTGCCTAGTCACGGTTGGCTCGAACACATCTTGAACAGGGAGTTGAAGAACATCCCTTAGCCATTGAACCGTGAGGGCCACTGTTCTATCGCCATTACGAACAGTGCCGGTTATCTCTCCTATGTTTTGATTGAAGGTGCATGTAAACCATAACTCCAACAGGTGTTGTGGAACGATGTGAACAGGCGCTCCAATGAAAGCAAATGCCAAAGGGCATTTCCAAATATAAGCAGCCCATGCTTCATATCCTCTCCCTTGTTTCCTCGCAGGGATATCAAGACATGCACGCTGATTGTTGATTTTGATCAGCGGCAATCCGTTGTTTTTCAACGCAGCACTACGAACCATTCGATCACTGAGAATGAGAGTGGTTCCTTCCATCGATGAAATTACAGATTACACTGAGTAACTACTTTACTTGCACTGAGCAATGAGCGTCGCACTGAGCGAGTTAGGGTCTCAAAATTGATGGAACTGAGAATCGCACGTAGCAAATTTGTTGAAAGGGTATATAGGCAGATGAGAGGTGTAGAGATGAGAAGTTGAAGCGTAAACCTCTAAAATGCTGTTAAGGTCGGTATATATACCTTTTCGAGGAGAGAGAAAAATTATCGTTGGAATCCCTTTTTAGAGGGTAGAAACACATCATTCTGCAACGGATACAACTGTAAAATAATAATATTAACAAATAATAAGATTACAAACACTTTGTAAATATAGCAATACACAATTGATATACGATACGAATTGAAACTGATTCAAATACGTATGAACTGAAAAATTAATAACACGTAGTAATTAATTCATAGATTGGACACACCAAGCTGAGTAAACATATTACTCAGTGTAAGTCAAGCACTCAGCTTGATTCAAGCACTCAACTTGAGTGGAGCACTTAGCTTGAGATTGATACTTAGCTTAAGTAGAGCACACAGCTCAGCCTCAATGACACTTAGTCATTTATGTTTAAGACTGACTTAAACATGTAACTTTAGCCACATTAAGTAGATAAAATATGTTTGGAACTTACCAAACGTGTGAACCAATCACACAGTGTGAGTTAAGCACATAGCTCAGACTCAATGACACTTAGTCAGTTCAACCACACTGAGTAGTTGAATTATGCTTGGAACAGACCAAACGTGTGAACTCATTATTCAGTTTGACATATAGACCAGTTTATGAAAACTTATTTATAAACTGTGCACCCAGCTTAAGACACTTAGTCTCTGTCAAACTGAGAACTCAAATTGTAGACACTTAGCTAGGGGTTGAGCATACCCAATTTACTTAGCAGATACATAAACCACTTTTCATCAAGGGGCTTAGTAAAGATATCTGCTAATTGGTCATCAGTAGAGATAAATTTAATGTCAACTTTACCTTTTTCGACGATGTCCCTTATGAAGTGATGTCTAATTTCAATATGCTTGGTTCTTGAGTGAAATACTGTGTTGTAAGTGATGGCTATTACACTTTGGTTATCACAGAAGATAGGAGTTTTCTTGAAACTCATCCCAAATTCTTGAAACTGATGTTGCATCCACAAGATTTGACCACAACAGCTCCCTGCTGCAACATACTCAACTTCAGCAGTTGAAGTAGCCACTGAGTTCTGTTTCTTACTAGTCCAGCTTACTAATTTACCTCCAAGCAATTGACATCCTCCAGTGGTTGATTTTCTATCTAACTTGCACTCAGCATAGTCAGCATCAGAAAAACCAACTAACTCAAATCCAGAGTCCTTTGGATGCCAAAGTCCTAGATATGGTGTACCTTTTAGGTACCTAAAGATCCTTTTCATAGCTTGAATATGTGATTCTTTAGGATCAGCCTGATATCCTGCACAAACACATGTAGCAAACATGATATCAGGTCTACTAGCTGTCAAATAGAGTAATGAACCTATCATTTCTCTGTAGGTAGACTGACACACAGACTTACCATCTGATTCTTTAGTCAGCTTGACAGCTGGTGACATAGGTGTTTTCATGGTTGAACTTGAACCAAAACCATATTTCTTTATCAAATCCAAAACATATTTGCTTTGATTGATGAAAATTCCATCAGGCTTTTGTTGAATTTGTAGGCCTAGGAAATATGTCATCTCACCCATCATACTTATCTTGTACTTTTGTGACATTATTTTGGAGAACCACTCACACAGAGATTCATTGGTTGAACCAAAAATAATATCATCCACATAGATTTGTACAAGAATCACCTGTCCTTTGCTCTTTTTAATAAAGAGTGTCTTATCTATACTACCTCTGGTGAAATCCATGGATAGTAGATAAGTGGACAGTGTATCATACCAAGCTCTTGGAGCTTGTTTAAGAGCATACAAAGCCTTGTCCAACTTATAGACATGATGTGGAAACTTTGAACTTACAAAGCTAGGAGGTTGTTTCACATAGACTTCCTCCTGAAGTTTTCCATTTAGAAAAGCACCCTTCACATCCATTTGATAGACTTTGAAGTCTTTATATGCTGAATAAGCCAAGAACAGCCTTATAGCTTCAATTCTAGCAACAGGGGCAAAGGTCTCATCATAATCGATTCCTTCCTCTTGCTTATACCCTTGTGCTACCAGCCTAGCTTTGTTCCTAACTATCACTCCATCCTTGTCCATATTATTTCTATAGACCCACTTACTGCCTATAATTGAATGATCTTTGGGGGCAGGGACAAGGGTGCAGACTTGATTCCTCGTAAACTCATTTAATTCCTCTTGCATAGCATCAATCCAATCCTCATCTGCTAAGGCTTCCTCAGTCTTCTTTGGCCCCGTCTGAGACAGAAAACCAAAGTGAGCAGCATAGTTAGCTGTAGCCTTAGATCTGGTCATGACTTTCTCTTGGACATTTCCAATGATTTGATCTTGAGGATGATCTTCGAGGAATTTAAATGTGGTAGTTGGAGAGTCAGGTACTTAATCTGAGTGATGTTGAGAACCTTGAGGTAAACTTATCTCCTTAGTCTCAATAGCAGCATTGTCAACAAACTGAGTATCACTAAGATTCTCAGTCTGAGTGACATCAGCTCCAAAGGGATTGACGAACTCATCATCCTTCTCAGCTTGAGAATCCCTTGGAGTTTGTGATGATTTCTTTGATGAACACACATCATCATCACTATCATCTCCTATGACATATATAGGATTTGATAAGTTGGTTTCCTTAGGCCTTTCAAGCTCACTCAGACTAACTAAGTCAGCTTGACTCTTATCAGCTTGATCAAAACAGTCTTCATCAAAAGATACATGAATTGATTCTTCTATTGCCTTTCTCCTTGTATTATATATTCTATAAGACTTGGAGATTGAAGAATAACCAACGAATATTCCAAGATCAGCTTTAGGTTCCAACTTATGGAGCTGATCTCTTTGATTCAGCACATAGCATTTTGAACCAAAGATATGGAAATAACCTATATTGGGCTTTCTAGACTTATACATTTCATATGAAGTCTTTCCATGTCTTTTGACAATGATTGACCTATTCTGAGTATAGTAGGCTGTACTAACAGCTTCATCCCAGAAATAGAGTTTCAATCCTGCCTCACATAGCATTGTCCTTGCGGCCTCAATTAAGGTTCTATTTCTCCTTTCAGCAACTCCATTTTGTTGTGGAGTTCTGACAGATGAAAATTTTTGTAATATTCCTTTTTATTCACAGAAGCTTTCACGGGTTGAGTTCCTGAACTCAGTCCCATGATCACTTCTTAGTTGCTTTACAGACAAACCTCTCTACAACTCTTCCCTTTTGATGAAACTTATTATCTCTATGGCAGCCTCACTTTTGGCTTTTAGGAATATTACCCAGGTGAAACTTGAGAACTCATCTACTATTACCAGAGTGTACTTCTTGCCACTTAGGCTTGGAGTACTTATGGGTCCAAACAGATCCATATGCAACATATGCAATGGGTCTGTTATTGAAAAATTTTGCTTTGATTTAAAGGACCCTTTATGGTGTTTCCCTTGTTTACAGGCTGAACACAATTTGTCTTTGACAAATGTGATTTTTGGTAATCCAGAGACTAACTCTTTATTGGACAGCATATTTATAATTTTAAAGTTCAAATGAGACAAACGTTTCTGCCATAACCAACTCAGCTCAGGAACAGAATGGGAATACAAGCAGGTTTCATTATTGGGATCAGCAGAATTAAGATCAAGTAGATACACATCTCTTTCTCTTTTAGCTATTAATACAGGCTTTCCCTTAGTGTTATAAATTGTTCCTGCTTTCTTCCTAAAAGTAACAACATTGTCCTCATCACACAATTGACTGATACTAATCAGGTTGTGTTTGAGGCCTTTGACATATGCAACTCTCCGGAAAGTGACTTTACCAACTTGCATATTCTCATAGCCTTTGGTTCTTCCATGGGAGTTGTCACCAAATGTTACTTTAGGACCTTCATCTTCCTGGAAATCACTGAGAAGTCCTTTCCATCCGGTCATGTGCCTTGAACATCCACTATCCAAGTACCATTTACTTGAACCCTGCACATGATATAAAAACTAAACACATTAGTTTTGCTTGGGAACCCACTTCTTGGTGGGTTCAGATGAGGAGCACTTAGCAGCTTCATCTTGTTGAACTAACTGCTCAGCTTGAGCAGGAACTGAATCCTGTATAGGCTGATCAGTTTTTTCTTGCTCAGGCCTTGACATTTCAGCATCACAGTCCTTAGCCGCACGACCTCTACCTCTGCATTTGTAGCATCTCCTTCTTCCAATGATGACAGGAGGTAGAGTGTCTAATAATCCTTGTGAGAATTTACTTTCAGTTTTAGGATTGTAAGTAGTGGATAACTTCTCAACTTTCTTTGCAAGCTGATTCACCTAGTGATCACTAACTTTGGACTTACCTTTGTCAGGTCTCTGTTTGTTATCCTTAGAAGATTGACTAACAACCTTCTTCTGCAGGACTTTGGACTTACCTTTGTCATGCCTACTGGACTCACCAGTTTCAACAGGTTTGGACTTACCACTGTTGATCTTCTTGGACTTACCAAGATCAACAACTTTGGACTTACCATTGTTGTGATTTGACCTCTGACTTACAGTGGTCTTCCTGTTCTTATAACTTCTCTCCAAGCCAGATAGAGAATTTTGTCTTTTGAAAGGATTTGGATTAAGCCTTTCTATAACTGAAGTTCTTTGAACAGGCTGAGTGCCTAATCTGTCCAACACAGACTTACCATGTTGTTTGGATGTTGAGCACTCATTTCCATGATCTTTGGCCTTCAAAAACATATTGAATTTTAGGTTTGGATCATGTCTTTTCTCTGAGGCTGACTTCTGAGACTTAATCAGTTGTCTATCTTCCTCAGAATCTGTACTTGCTATCTCATCATTAGCTACATAAGCTGCTGTTTGATAGTCACCTCCAAGTACAGCCTTCACCTGTTTAGGTATCTGTTGGTTTATGCAATGTTCAGCAAGCTTTGATGACTTACACCAAGACTCAGTAATCTTTTGAAGTTGATCAGCTTTGTCTTTTGCTTCCTGAAGCTCTTCACTAAGAACTTTATTAATGTGCCTCTGACATTCAAGGTCACACTGTGCTTTCATACCAACATCAATGAGAGATTTATTTTCCTTAATCTCATCTTTAAGTTTAGCTATTTCAACTTTGAGGTCAGTCTGAGACTTAAGGCTGGTCTTGAAATCATTCAACAAATAATCAAAAGCAAGACCTTTCTCCTCATCTGTATAAGAGTAGAAATTACTGACCTTGTACATGGAAGCATGATCCCAACCACTCAGTTTGCTGTTTTCCTCAACTTACTTCATGTCAGCTTCAAAGATTGATTCGGACTGACCATAATCAACCTCATCCAATTCTAGCTCTTTATCTTCTTGAGCCATTAGACATACATTAACATCTGAGGTGGATGATTCTGTATCCCAGGTTTCAGCATATAAACCTTTTCCACTGGGTTTGTCTCCAGTCTTTGATTTCTTGAGCTGAGTGTACTTCTTCTTGTACTTATCAGCTCTATAAGCATTCTTATCAACAACAGATGTTGATTCTACCTTCTTAGATCTGCACTCAGCAGCTATATGTCCCTTTTTCTGACAGTTGAAGCACACAGCATTCTTGGGATCAAAGGAACTCTTTCCTTTGCTCCTGTCCGATATTCCTCTTCCCCTTTGAGCTTTTCTTAAACGTCTGGCTAACATGGCCATTTGCTCAGTGATGGTCTGAACATCATTAGTATCACTTGAGTCTGAGTCTGAGTGGTCAGCTTGAGATTCTGACTCAGTCTCAGATTCAACGACCATAGCTTTTGAACCTTTCTTCTTCTTCTGTGCAACTAATGCAACTTCTGTTTTGTCCAAAGATTCTTTTAGTTGTTGTTGTGAAGCTCTTTTGTGTTCTATGATCTGTTCATGATTCAGTAAAAACCCACAGATGGACTGTAGGTTATACATGTGTAATGTTCCTCCAGCCCTTAGTGCAGTGGTTACTTCATTGAACCTTTCTGGTAACACATCCAGAAATTTCAGCACGAGCTCAGCTTCATCTCTCTTTACACCCACACTAAGTAGGTCATTTATCAAGCAGTGATACCTTGTGAACAAATATACCAAGGTTTCATTCTTCTTTGAAAAGAAGTTTTCATACGATCTATTCTAGTGATTCTTCTTTTGCTGCTTGACAAGATCTGTGCCTTCATAAGTGACACTCAGCGTATCCCAGATATCCTTTGCAGTTTGGTACACAGTCACAGTGCGCAGAATTTCATTAGTTAGGGAATTTGCTAGAACACTCTTTGCCTTGTCATCTAGATTGAAGAGTTTCCGGTCCTCTTCAGTCCAGGATGCAGTAGGCTTTCTTGTTTCCTTTTCAGTTTTGTCAGGAGACGTATCCCTGACAGTAGAAGGAATTTTGGGAATGATTGGTCCTTTTGTGATGACTTCCGACATACGGTTGTCAATGGACTTTAGGAAGAGCATGGCTCTGAACTTCCACATAGGATAGTCAGATCCATCAAATACGGGACATCCTTTTGTAGACATCTGAGTAAAGTTGGATGAAGTATTGCTTGTTGACAGTTGTTGGTCCCTTGTGAGAGAGTAACAATAAGCAACAATGTGTAGAAGGGGGGTTGAATACACTTTCTGCGGAAATTGAACAAATCAAATAAAAGTGTTACACACAGTAAATCAAACCACAATCAATCAAATGCTTTTATTAATCAGAAGATGATTACAATGCTTTGAATAAGAAGATGATTACAATGACTATCAAGTAACAAACTCTTGGTACATAATCACCTTCTTCAAATCTCTCAATTCTCTCAAACTTAGATATCTATAATTAACATATAATTATAGATACCGACGACTCTCTAAACAGGATTTTCACAGATTGAATCAACACATGATTACTTACCAAAATCACAACTGATGTGATTAATTCGAACACACGAACTTCTTTGGCAATCTGTGATTAAATCTTGATATTGAATCAAGACTCGTAACACATACGATGAGGTGAGGTTTGGCTCTACAACAGTTAGTTGTAATCGAATCAAAGTCGTACCTATGAATCGTACCGAGTCGTACCTCTAAACTTATCAGGAGATAAGTATTTATAATCCTATTGCTACGGTTCCAAACAAAGTAGACTTAGCCTAATTTGCTAACTAACTTTCGGATAAGCCGGAATCTTGAATTTTGAATCTTCTTATCTTGAGTCTTCAATCTTCAATCTTGATTCTTGAGTCTTCTTATCCGCGCCGTATATATAGAGAGTTAATACAGAATTTGAAACACATTTAAATTCTCTTGGACTGACTTCTTTATTCAGGCTGAGTTACCCAGCTTGAAACTCATCAAGTTGAGTTCTTCGAGAACAAACCCGAATTCAAACATGAACTAACACGTATAATTATTAACTCATCCTTAGAAGTCTAACTTAGTTCAATAAACATATTTCGCAACACTGTCGAGCTGACTCTGCTTTTGAGCTGAGTCACTCAGCTTGAAACACATCAAGCTGACTACTCGATATATACCTTATGTGACATACACAGATTATTAAACATATTAATAAACAAGCTAAGGTATAATATAAACTGATCAATAATATGCTCAGCTTATATTCAGCTTATACTCAGTCTGAATCACTTGAAGTGTTCAGTCTGACTAAGCTTCATAATTTTGTTTAAGTTATATGTAGAACTCATCTTACAAACTTAACTTTGTCTCATCAAATTTAAACTGATGAGATCATTTTCCCAACACAAACACTTTGAGAATACATATTCATATATACACAATAAAAGTATATGCATGTGTGCATTTCATGCCAAAAAACACCCAATACATATAAATGCATGAATCAAGACACATATGGGGCTTTACAAAAATCCAAACACTTTGGACAGATTCTGGAAAAAGAGAATCGCAGCGAGGCTAAAACCGAAAACAATTTTCTTTTTCAAAAGGGACAAAAATACTGTTCACGAGCTCCTTCACGACCCATAAGCCTTCACGGCCTGTCACGGCCCGTGAAGCCCATGAGTTCCACGACCCTGACTAGTGAAAAACCCTTCACGGCCAAGCACCCCACGATACTAGTCGTGAGCCTTCACGATTTGTGAAGACATTCTGGACAGAATGTCCAGATTCGGTTTTTAAGCGAAAAAGTGCAATTTGTTTGTAGATTTAGCTCTGATACCACTGTTGGAACACGGTATGGACCAAAACACAGCGGAAGCATAAAACAAAATTTTCAAAAACCGTACAAAAACGGGTCCATACATGTTCCAAAGTGATAATTTTCTACAAAACACAATTGCAATTTAAAGAACAAAGAAGGACAGAAAGTATACCTCCTTTATCTTCATGAAATCGGCTGTAGCAATGCAAAACCGGGACAACCGAGAGATCCAAGTGTATCTCCTCTATTGCTAGTCCACACCAAGGCTAGCTCGACCCCCGTATGCTAGTACACCGTCAAGGGGACGTCGCATATGACTCCACCTTTCTAGAACAGCCGAGTTGTTTCTCCTCTTGCACCAAAATTAGCCACACAACACTCAAGAACTCCAAGCTTAGTGTATATATGTGTATGTTTCTTTAATAGCACCAAGAGAGAACAAAAATAGAGTGAGAGAGTTAAAGTGTGTTGCATGAACTCAACTGCTCCAGACCATAATTACACATATTTGGTCGGTTTAGAAGCTCCATTTCTATTGGACCACAAGATGGTCCAATCAGAAATAAGAATTTCATACAGACAGTCCTTCACCGCCTCTCACGGCCCGTGAAGAGCCCGTGAAGACTAAATGTGCCACGACCGGCCATAGTCCTTCACGGCCCGTGCCGCGTCCGAGTGACTCGTAAGGGAGTCTCCTTCACGACCCCTCCACGACCTCTTCACGACCCGTGAAGACTTCACGAGCCGTGTAAAAGTCATTGAGCGATTCGTGAGGGCAGTGGGCTTCACGACCCGTGGAGCATCCCTCACGGCCGTGAAGCTCCAAAATCAAACAATTTGATTTTTGACCTTCTCTCTTTATCAGTAAGCTGTCGGGATCAATCCTTGGTGTGTGACCCAATAGGCTCGCACTTCATCAGCAGTAACACCAATGTACTTGTGTCAGTGGGTAGACTCTAACACCTGCGTGGCAAGAAGCATTGTATCTTATTTGCCTGTGATGACGATGAATATTACTTTGAATTATGTTATTGTGGGTTTCGAGTTTTATTTCAAAGTCTATTCATGTCGTGGCATTTGCAATAAGCTTTTTCTTAAGGAAGTAATGGAATAATTATGAATGATTATTGAATAGTTATCCTTATGAAATAGTTGATTTAACCATATAAACAAGACTTGAATCCCCAAGCTCCATGTGGTTGGGAACTTGGAATCTTTTGACCATGGGTCAATTGTTGATTACAAATCTTGTTTATAAGGCTAAATAGCTTGTTGGATTTCGTTTGCATGTTGGTGTAAAGACCGTTCAAGCAAAATCATAAGGATTAACTATGTGTGATTTGTTACCTTTACCAATGATGGTAGAAGAAATGGGTAAGTCTAATTTATTAGACAAATGTCTAAAACCTGAGAGGTGTCCCACACTCACCCTTAATAAATTTAAAATGAAGAGGGCAAAAGGGAATAAAGATACTCAAATCTTGTGAGATGTTGAGCATCTACATTCTTAACCATCATAATAATTGTGAGTTTGCCTCATAATTCACTTCTCCTAGGATACATGTTTTACATGGATCGCTTTGTGGAAGAATGGAACATATTGGTTATGGTTCCGTCTTGATGGATTAAACTTAAGTAACCTGCTTGATAGGTGTACTTGAGTAGTGACGGGCAATGTTCTTATTTTAAATCAACAAAGATGGTCAAATTAGCAACTAAGGAGATTCGATTAGAAAGTGTTCTTTTCTTGACAATCTCATAGATCAGAGTTATCCAGTCTACATTTAAAGGATGCTAATGTATTTAATACTTCTTCTAGGTATCAGATATTCATTTCATAACCTTTTGAGAACCGGGTTTGGTTGCTCGAAAAGGGAAATGAACAATTGAAGCATTCCAGTGGAAGAACGTAATATTTAAATAAAATACCTGATGTTGACACTAGCAATCAATCTGAAATGATTGAAACTCAACATGGCTATGTTGGAGTATCTGGCATAAAGTTATTACTTTTTCATATGGCTGGTAAGAGTCGTCATAAGACCAGAGAGATATAATTTATTATATATGAGGACGATGACTTATTGATGATACGTGTGGTATGCATCAACTACCGGAAGCTGTAGTGGGCCCTTGAGTCTGCTAAGAAGAGGAGTGTAATAACATAAGATACATTCCATGCTGGATTTTCAAGTTTTGAACTTGGTTAATCCAACACCTAGGATTTGATCTGACGGTGTATATAGATCTTTTGAATATAAGATATGCATGGATTAATTTGTAGATAACTTCAAATACTGACTGGAACGAATTGGTTTCATGATGATTGACCATTGGGTACGAATCATATGAAGGCATTCTCTCAGTAGTTATGTTGAAGTTTAAGGGGATGCTTAGGCCGTGTTATGGCAGTATGATGCAAGTATTGGGATTTCGTGGGCTCACAGCGGAAGCAAGGTACAAACAAAATAGCCCAATGTACAAGTAATCAAAGCATAAAAACCGAAATCCCTCAAATGGACCAAACTCTATGTTCAAGAAATGCAACTTGAAAAGGAAAGAGGTTATACCTTTCTCCTTAGCTCCAATAGTCTCAAACCATGGTGATGATCCTCCAAGAACGAAAACCGGATCTTCTATTGGGATGTACCCCGGGAACTCGTCAAACCACAAGTGCTAGCAAGCCTTGTCATACTTCAACATGAATATCACTTAGGAACAGCAACAATAGAGACTAAATGTCTGGAGCTCTCTCTTTAATCTTCTCTTGCTCTTAGTAGCACCAAAGAAGAAACAAAAGAAGGATGAAGAACTTAGAGAGAAAAAGAAAGTAAATCCTTAACCAAAAATGAACTCATTTTTCTCTTGCTGCCTCCAAACCCCAAATACCCCACTATGGCCAGCCATAGTGGATTCCATGAGTCCCACATGCATTGGCCATTTTGGGTGGTGATATGACAAAAACCCAGCTGCAGGGTTAATGGTGCTAACCTAGAGTTAGCGGCGCTATCACAAAATGGTTAGCGGCGCTAACGGGGCCTGCCAGTGATTTGACACAAAGTACATGCAGCCATAGCGGGGCTAACCTTTAGGACTTAGCGGAGCTAACCCTTAAGAGTTAGCGGCGCTAACGAGGCCTGCAATGTCAACTTTTATCTTTTGTCATATTTGGTCCCTTAACTTAAGTTGCCGTCAGGTTTGACCCCGGTGTATGACCCAATAGGACCATACATCATCAGCAGCGGTCTATGGCGTACGTACATTAGTGGGCATATCTCTAACAGACTCCCACGTGCACATAATGCACCGTACCCATGTAACCACAGACAAAGAGCGGCCTCTAGCAAATATTTGATGCCCCCAAGTCAGTATGGGTTCCGCCTCCTTGCAGAAAACCATAACCTACATAAAACGTAGAGGTCCTATAGATAAGTGATCAAACATCCTTTTGTTTGCGATATCCTTGTGAACACGAGACATGGAAAAATTTGTCAATCTCCAGATCGTTCACGATTATGTTTCTCGATCTTGATTGGTGGTGACCAAAAATTTAAGGATATATCTGATTCTCAATCAATATTCCTTTACGCATGGCCATGCTTATTTTGGTGTCAGCGCCCAATCATCGAGGGGCCCAGGGATATCTCTCATACAAGGGGAACAAATTCCGTTGACTGTATAATCCCATAGCATGAACCTTGTCTTACCTAGCTATTCCCTTTATAATAGCCCGTTACGAACTACGTTTTGAAATAGCCAAAGTAAAAAGAGTTTCATGCTATAGCAATTCATATATCTCAGGTCGAAGGACGTAATGATATTATCATCCCGAGTTACTTGTGACCATGATCCATGAAGTGAACTCAGGTGTGGGTCTTCCAGTCACTTGAAACTCCTTTCAAGCACACGTTACTGTTGCGTTTCATGCATTCAATCCTTGATTAATGCATAACCAACACCTAACCTCAGCCTTATTTCAAACTTCCTTCCCTTGAAGAATGACTGACTGTGGAAATTTAGAATGTATAAACATTCTGGGAAGTGGTTAAACATGCTAAGATGGAACACAGTAAAGTATTATGAATGTAACCGTATCACACGCATAAAGAAACAAGCATAAGTTACAATACTGTCTATATCGTTCCCAAAGCTTATAAGTAAATCAAACATTTACTAAAACGATATTCAAACCCAGTCATAAGCATAAACAATGCTATAATACCTAGTACGAAATTCATCACTAGAATTTGACAATGGCTTAATTATGGGATCATCTACACGATATCCCTTTGTACTCTTGTGTATTCTCTTGTTAAACCACTTTCTAAGTGTTTATCAAAAGAGATCATACATAATGTTATCATAGTAGTCATATCCTCAATGTTACCGAAGTCTACAATAGGATTAATGACACTTATGATTATTAGAGTCGACATACTCTCAATGTAACCAAAGTTCACAATAGAGTCACTGACACTCATTTTTAATAGAGTCGACATACCCTCAATATTACCAAAGTACACAATAGGGTCAATGACACTCATTGAATTTTGTATGTCGTATCTACACCACATACTTAAATATCCAAAACTTCGATTAAAATCGACAGTCTTATTTAATATAGATTGGCTTACAGTAAAACTTACTCAAGACAACTCTATTTTCGTCGAACATCAAGAACATACTCCAGTATTTCTTGAATTTTAGAATTCACTTTATTCCATATTCTCTATTTATACTCATGTAACAATAATTCCATCAATAGGTTGAGAACAACCCTAAATTAGGACATAATTTTCATTTAGTATATTTTATTAGGAACACATGAAGCTCCCACTAGCCCTGACAAGGGTATCTGGCTTAATCTATGCTTTCTAGAAAACTCATTCCTTTGACTTTCTCGTAAAGCAGGATTACAGCCACAAGATGCAAGTTTTGCTGACTTTAGTCATGGACATAACTTGGACATAATGGATATACAAGACCTCGGAACATGCTTCAAACATTTCCTCAACTTAATCCCGCGAAGGATCTTGGTCTTTTATTTCCATGTGAACATACTCGTTTCCCCATAGCGACAACAATGTTTTACATAATCCAGACCTAATCTGGATATTATGGATGAATAAGACCCTCGGAAGGTACCTTAAGCATTTCCTCAACTTAATCCTATGAAGGATACAGGTCTCTTACATCCAAGTGACCTAATCTTGTTTCCGCAAGTTGACAACAATATTTCACATTATCCAAGTTATCTTCAACATAATCACTAGAACATGTTTCCATATAATCAACATGAAACACTTTGTCTCTAGTCGGTATTTGAAGTTGTCCATAATTGGATATATGTTAGTCCCTTCACCCTTCTTGGATTACACCTCAGGTATGGGATTGACCCAAGTCAAGTACTTGGATGCAGCAAATGGGTTACATCTATTTATACCATTCCCTTCTTTTATTCACTAGTGAACAAAGGGTACCACTATGTTTCCGATGATTGGTAACATCACAATCATTTACCATCAAGCTGTCGCTGCTAAAATATGACAACATCATATCTAAACAGCCTTCTTGATTTCCATCAGATTTAAAGAAGCAATGGATATTGTCAGGTTTTACCAGCATCTCTATGCTGATTAAATGCTAGTGTCAACATTATGTCTCTTATTTAAGTTTTACGTTCTTCCACTGGAATGCTTTTGTAAATTGTCATTTCCCTCTTGAGCAACCAAACATGGTTCCCATAAGTTCAAGAAACAATTATCCAAAACTCTGACGAACTACTTAAATATATTGGCATCAACTTATAATTCATCCATCTCCCACTGAATGTAGACTGGATAATTTAAGTTATGAGATTGACAAGCAAATAACACTTTCTAGTCAATATCTCATTTGATGCTTAAGTGACCACAATGCTGTGTTTTCAGATCGAGGACTTGGTTCATAAATTTTATGTATACCAATCACATTGAATACATGTTTTAGGCCTGCCTTTTACCAGATAATCAGCACAGATGTCCGGTTTTCTTTAAAGTAACATCATGTGCAAATGCGTTTCTAAGAATTTATATCTATATGCCCTTACTGATTCTTAGTTTACTTTAGGTTAGTTCTAAACACCACTAGGTTCCACACACAAGCATTTTCTCTAGTAAACATTCTCTCAACAACTATCATAAAGATATTGATGAAGAATTTCACTAGTGTCACTCTTTGTGGTATACTTGAACGGATTATCCACATAAATGTGATCATATCCAACAAGTCACAATCCTTCCTACCAGCACTGGTGAAGGATTTCTTAATCATCCTATTCCAATAAACAAGATTTGCATCTCTCATTTAGCCCGAGGCTTAACTTTTACAAAGATCCTAACCACATGGATCTAAGGGATGCAAATGTTGTTTACTTGGTCAAGTTTGATTATGCCATAGAGCTAATATATCCAAACCACTTTTGGATTTAAGAATCAATTGTTCATGATTGCCTTATTACTTATAACGAGTCTTTATGTATGCAATGATATGGATAAGTTTTGATAAAATCATCTCAAAATAATTTTTCAAAAATGTTTCAATTCTAAGTCATATCCATCGTCATCAAATGTGTATTTGAGCACTAAAATAGTCAAAAATAACACATAGACCATAGACATGGATTGAATTTGAAATGAAACTATCAATATGAAAAATCTTTTCATAAAATACTAGATACAAAATTATCCATCATCTTTGAAAGAACAAACAATAAAGCAAATCTAGCCACGCAGGGCATACTCAAAAGTAATAAATAATCCGGAATTAATGGCGAGACTTAAGACTCCTAATTCTCTTATAGAAGACAATCAACTAAATTTCTTCTTCAGAGAAACGGTTCTTCAAGCTCTTCCTGCTTGCAACGAACAGACCTACACTTTGTAACAAAATAAATTTGTGACAAACGTGAGTCTTATAGCTCGGGTAAACAACCCAGCTTATTAAGGAATAGCATTGAAGTAAAATCATGAATGTACCTCAAGTAGGAAAATTAACTCTCTCTTTTCTGAGAAGTTTTATATCCTCTCGGCACAAAGGGCAGGCATGACGGCCCCAATCCCTAAATCTACCACAGAAATAGCAAACCACTCCATGTCGAGTCTCCTTAAGCACGTCATCAATGTGCATAGACTCAAAACTTGAAGCAAGCTTGGAAACTCCAACTTATTCTTTTAATGGGATCGATTTCTTCTTCTTCACACTATGTTGTTCCTTAGAACCAAGAACGACAGTGAATGAGCATGATCCATGTTTGGACATGTTAGATTCTACAACCTTCAACATTCCATGCAATTCATCTATAGACATTTCCTTTCCATGCATATGATAGTCCTTTTCAAACTTTTCAATTGTGACGGGCAGAGACTGAAGTATGAAATTCACACCAAGCTCCCTCCCTATAGGAAAACCTAATCTCTCCATCTGGTCCATGTATGATTTTATCTTCAAAACATGGGCACTTATACTCCTGCCTTCCCGCATCTTACAACCGGTTAGACTTTTAACACACTCAAAATGTTCTTGTCTAACTTGCTGTCGGAAAACATCCTTCAGCTTGTTAATCATGTCATACACAGTCATGTCCTCAAATTGCTTTCGCAGTTCCGAGCTCATACTTGATAACATGATACAAGCAACATCGTGTGTATCCCGAACACGCTTTTCATACGCATATCGGATAGCCCATTCCGCATTGATAGCAGGTGGTTCAGGAAGGGGTTCCTCAAGAATGTGCAACTTAGACTCGGCACGTAGGACAATTCTCAATTGTCTAAGCCAGTCAACAAAGTTCACTTCCGTGAGTTTCACACTTTGTAGAATCATACGAAGTGAAAAATTCGACGTGTTGTGGTTTTGATTTGACATCCTATATTAAATAGAGTACACGAATTAGTTAGTTTGATTTGAATCCTCGTCAAAATAATTACCCATATCGTCTCGAAAAATATTTTAACAAGGGCTAAGAACCATATTTCACTCCAATTCATGACGGGGTTGCCGCGGATCACTTCATGGAGCTATTTAGGCCGATAACCATTTTACCGATTGCAATCTCTATTGCAACTCTTAGACACTTGCGGGATCCTACGACAATCACTCAAGGATTTTAATTTGTAATTGCAAATCGTCCAACAAGATACACGGTGATACCCCGACAACTACCGGCTCGTGCTAAGCTCGACAACCGATAATTTCAAGATCTCACACTCACCTTTTGGATGGCGCAAGATTTACGTTTTTATGAAAACGGGCTTTTGTTTTCGGCTTGGTTACTGATTAACTTGTTTAGTGACAAAACCTATTTTCACTAGGTGAGTTAATCTTGTATGTGAGCGCGCGAGAGAGTTGTAAACCATTTTTACCAAATCTCTTGTGATTCTATTAATTTCGAAAAATTATCTAGCATGCGAGTCCTAAGCAAACCATGCAAGAATAAAATAAAATCACATCACACGCATATATACGAAATAAATTGGTAACCCTTGCCATAAATCCTATGTGTTCTTCCCGTGAGCCAAAACGGGTAGAACGTGGTCAACTAAGGGACGGAAGGTCATCAATGATAGCTCCCACTAGAACCGCTATCTCCAATGGACTTCACCGGCTTCTATGGACACGCTCCATCTCCTTCCGACTCCATCTTGTGTGTTTTCATCCAAATTGTACAACAAATACAATAGAAATTGAAATGACATACAAGCCACAATAATTTCCTATTTATCTAGTACAAATACACGGATGAATGAAATGGCATGCAAGCCACAATATTATTACAAATATAACAATTTTAATAAATATTAAAGCCCATATGTGATATTAAATCACCAAATTGCATCCAAACACACAAAGTCAACCACAAGGTTAAAGGCAAGGTTACCAATTTCAAATCTATCACATACAACAAACCAAACAAGATGGTAATAAAATTACCAAAACCAAACTGGAACAAAATTCCATAATCACAAAAAGGCTAAAAATTCCCGAGACCAAAACAGATTTTTAACTTTGAAACCAAAACTGTTACAGCGCGTTAGGGCTGCTAACATTTATGAGTTAGCGCCGCTAACCTAAGGTTAGCGCCGCTAACCCTGTTTGAACAGAAAACAACCATTTTGATTTCGGGATTTTTCAAGCCACCAAGTGCAAATCTAACATAGAGGTGGCTCTGATACCACTGTTGGGATTTCGTGGGCTCACAGCGGAAGCAAGGTACAAACAAAATAGCCCAATGTACAAGCAATCAAAGCATAAAAACCGAAATCCCTCAAATGGACCAAACTCTATGTTTAAGAAATGCAACTTGAAAAGGAAAGAGGTTATACCTTTCTCCTTAGCTCTAGTAGTCTCAAACCGTGGTGATGATCCTCCAAAAACGAAAACCGGATTTTCTATTGGGATGTACCCCGGGAACTCGTCAAACCACAAGTGCTAGCAAGCATTGTGATACTTCAACATGAATATCACTTAGGAACAGCAACAATAGAGACCAAATGTCTGGAGCTCTCTCTTTAATCTTTTCTTGGTCTTAGTAGCACCAAAGAAGAAACAAAAGAAGGATGAAGAACTTAGAGAGAAAAAGAGAGTAAATCCTTAACCAAAAATGAACTCATTTTTATCTTGCTGCCTCCAGACCCCAAATACCCCACTATGGCCGGCCATAGTGGATTCCATGAGTCCCACATGCATTGGCCATTTTGGGTGGTGATATGACAAAAACACAGCTGCAGGGTTAGCGGCGCTAACCTAGAGTTAGCGGCGCTATCTCAAAATGGTTAGCGGCGCTAACGGGGCCTGCCAGTGATTTGACAAAAAGTACATGCAGCCGTAGTGGCGCTAACCTTTAGGACATAGCGGCGCTAACCCTTAAGAGTTAGCGGCGCTAACGAGGCCTGCAATGTCAACTTTTGTCTTTTGTCATATTTGGTCCCTTAACTTAAGTTGCCGTCAGGTTTGACCCCCGTGTATGACCCAATAGGCCCATACATCATCAGCAGCGGTCTATGGCGTACGTACATTAGTGGGCATATCTCTAACAGCGAGGACCGCATTCCGTTATAGGAATTTTATGAGGAAGTGTTCACAACACTGTCCGAGGGTCTTTTACATCCTAAATATCCTTATCAAGTCTACAAAGGTGGAGTCCTTTTGGGCTTAGAATAAATCTAAGTTTCGGAATCTTTGTTAAGAAAATCAAGTGTTTGAGTTTTCCGTAAGCAATGATGAAACTTGGATAGATGCCAGAGCTAGTGGGAGCGCTGTTGTAATCGTATTTGGTGTGTTGAGAACATACTATGTATTGGAGATAATGTCTTGATTTATCTTGGCAACAAGCGTAAATTGAGAATTATGTGTCCATAACAAATATGGGATATTCAAAGAAGTTTATGGAATACAAGAAATATGAGTATATGTTCTTGTGGTGATGTAATTAGAAGAAGCTTAAAGTGAGTTGTTACTCTTGTGATAGCTTCTACTTGAAAGGATAACCACCGATCTTGATTGGGGTTTGTGATCCTTCTTAAAATGGTGTTGTTAATTTACGTGTGTCTGAAAGCGTCGTTGACTCTATTGGGTTCTTTTGAGGCAATGAGAGTACTGTTAGAATCTACCCGATAATATATGTACGTCTTAGACCACTGCTGATGATGTATGGGCCTATATGGGTCACAAACCGGGGTCTAACATGACAGCTAATTAAGTTGATGGACCAAAGATGGCAAAAGTGGAAGTTAGCTATGCAGGTCGCGTTAGCGCCGCTAACTGAACGAGTTAGCGCCGCTAACTGTTAAAGGTTAGCGCCGCTACGGCTGCATGTGCTTTATGTCACTTCGAAGTCAGGCCGCGTTAGCGCCGCTACGGGCTAATGTTTAGCGCCGCTAACACTGCATGGACTTTATGTACACATCACTTCCACTTGTAGCCAATAGATGAGAGATTCTAGAATTATTATGGCAGGCTAATGGAAGTTCTATGGACAGGGTGTGGTCTTTAAAAGACAAGTTTCCTGGAACAATACCTTCTCTTGGCCAACTCTCTCTAATACACTCATACATTCATATATTCATTTGATACCTAGACTTGGTGATTAGGTGGATATTAGGCTTTGGTCCTGATATTCGTTTGTTGTTCTTGAGTAAGATTTCCAGTGAAGATCTTGCTCTAGCCTGCTAGCACCTGTTGTTGGACTTGTTCCCGGTTTGCGATTTCGTGAGAGCAAGGAAAGAAGAAGGAGGTTCTTGCTTCTACAACCACGTTCAGCCACCAACAAGAAGATAACTGGAGCTTAGGAGCTGGTAAAACTTTTTATCCTTCTTGTTTTGTTGCTATTTTGTACATACAGTAGATCCACACTTGGGATTTCATTGTTTTGAACACTTGTATGCATGTTTCTTGTTGTTCTCGCTTCCGTTGCGTGTTCTTGAAATCCGAACAAGTACGATGGCTTATACACACTAAACTTTGTGAATCAAGCATTGTTTACATCATAGAAACGCAACGGAAGCAAAGATTTACATTAAAAAATTCTTGAACTCCATAGAATGGTATGAACTTGATACAACTTGCATGCAACCAAAACAAGCAACACAACAGAAGAAATGGTGTTATACCTTCCTCCTAAGCTCCTTGCTACTGTGAGAAGGTTGTTTTCGGATGGGATGATCAAGAACTTGAAGAAAACGCCTCCAAGCTTCCTACCAATGTTATACACCAAAAACTCTACCCTTGTGGTAGCAAGAAATAAGTCACCAACAATCTCCTAAAGATTTGATGCACTCAAACAGCCCTCAAGATTCGGGAACACATCAAACCTCACAAGAATACTCTCTCTTTGAAGCTCAAATGTGTGTGTGTTTGTTAAAGTGGCAAAAGGTCTTACGGCCAAATAAGCTCAAGACTTAAATAAACCTCAAGAACCGATTTTGAAACATTCTAGCCGGGCAAGATTTGAATCCCCATTGGACCATTTTGAACAAGCCAATGAAATTCAAGTGCCACTTAGTTTTCCGAGCTTCACGACCCCTCACGGGCTGTTATGGCCCGTGAAGCTTAAAAGCTTCACGGCCCGTGCCGTGTTTCATCCAAGTTATAAGGGTATCCGTGGCGCATTTATCCTTCACGATCCCCTTCACGGCCCGTAATGGACCGTGAAGCCACTCTGGTCACGAGCCGTATGGCCCATGTAGGAACTCGTGGGGATAGAGATGGGCAAAATCGGTCCTGGACCGGTCCTGGACCACAGCCGGTCCGGTCCGGTCCGGACCTAGTCGGTCCTGGGCCGGTCTGGTCCTCGGCGGATCGGACTTCGCGTAAGACCATTTCGATAAATTCGGTCTTCGGGCGGTCCTAGACCACTTCCGGACCGGTCCAAGTCCGGACCGGTCCGACTTCGGTCCTGGACCGGTCCGTTTTTTGTTCGGGTATTTTCCGGTTCGGTTTAGACATTTCCGGATTTTTTTTTAGTTTCGGTTTAAAAATTTTCGGTTTTCGATTCGTTTTTTTGTTTGAAAAAAAAAGTGACTTGTTAATTTAAAAAAATGGGGTATTTATAGGGAAATTTTCGGTCTTGGACCGGTTCAGACCGGTTTGGACCGGTTTTATACCGTTTTTTTCCAAAAATACCCGTTGAACTCTTGGACCGGTTTGGACCGCGTTTGGACCGGTTCGGTCCTGGACTGGTCTTGGACCGTTTTGGACCGGTTCGGGTTCTGGACCGGTCTTGGACCGGTTCGGACCGTTTCTCTCACTTTCGGTCTTGGACCGGCTAACTCTTGCGGTCTTCGTTGGACTGGTCCGGTCGGTCCTCGGGGCCCATGTCTACGTGGGGACACCATGCTTCACGACCCGTGGAGCATCCTTCACGGTCGTAAAGCTTAGGTCAACTGGAATTTGACCGTTTTGACCAGCTATTTCCACTTAGGGCTATTTGGGTAGAAGTTAGGTGTACGACCCAATAGGTCCGCACATCATTGGTAGTGACCCGGCATACGTGTGTCAGTGGGTATTCTACAACAGACTCCCACTTGCACATGACACACCGTATCCTAAAGCATCACAGACAGAGAGAGGCCTCCAGCAAGACATCTCTACCCCCAAGTCTGTACGAGGTATGTCATTCGTGTCAAGTACCAAATCACAACCTAACAGGTTTGAGATGGTCCTATAGATAAGTGATCAATCATCACTTTGTTCATGATATCCATGTGAAGGAGATACATGGTACTAAGTCATTCTCAGTCCTTCACGATTATTTTTCTCGATCGAGATTGGTGGTGACCAAAATATATAAGTTGCAATCGATTACTCAAATCATTGCACACTCGAGCACGGCCATGCATTTTGGTGTCAGTGCCCAATCTCTAAACAGAGGAACAAATTCCTTTGACTACATTGCCCACCACAGTGATCCTACTTTGCCCAACTGCTCCCTTTATAACAGCCAGTTACGGATTGCGTTTAAAAACAATTAGAACAAAGCAAAACAAAGTGATGCAGACACATGCATCTCCAGTCTGAGGATGAAATGATATTATCATCCTGATCCACTCATGACTAGTACCACAAAGTGGAGTCGGGTGTGGGTCGTCCAGTCACTTGAAACCCCTTTCAAGTACAGGCGAAGTATTGCGTCCCCGTGTCCCAATCACCATTGGACATATGACCAATCACTTCCCTCAGTCTTCTTTCAGACTTCCTTCCCATGAAGAATGACTGACTGTGGACATTTAGAATGTAAAACATTCAGGGAAGAATAAAACATGCTAAGTTGGAACAGAGTAAAGATTTAAAGTAATATCCGTAACTTGTGCATTATCAAATCTCCATTTAATAATCAATATGTACAATAAATACAATACTGCTCAATGTTCCCAAAAAGGTAAATACATCAAATACAATAACCAAACAATACAAGATATAAACTCAAACCAAATCGCTAGCAAATCTAATACCAATAGCACGGGTGTGGGCGTCGTGCTTTGTTTGCGATAACGGTTTAGTGAACGGATCCGCCACGTTGCTATCCGTGTGTACTCTGCTGATGACAATATCTCCACTCTCGACCACGTCCCGGATATAATGATATTTCCGTAGAATATGTTGTTAGAATATGCCCACTGATGCGTATACACCATTTGAATCACTACCGATGATGTATGGGCCTATTGGGTCATACACCGGGGTCAAATCTGACAGCAACTTAAGTAAAGGGACAGAAATTGATAAAAGACAAAAATTGACTTCGCAGGCTGGGTTAGCGCCGCTAACCATAAGGTGTTAGCGCCGCTAACACTTATGGGTTAGAGCCGCTACAGCTGCATGGGCTTTATGTTAAGTCATCTGACAGGCCACGTTAGCGCCGCTAACTCGGGTTAGCACCACTACGGCCAAACGTCAACTTTTTGTCACATCACCTCTCTACTAGACCAATGCATGTGAGCTTGCTGCGACTTGGGCCGACTTGGGGCATTCCGGGAGGCGGTTTGGGGTTTCTAAAAGACCCTAACTCAGCCTCATTTGCACCTCTTGGCTAAAAAGAGATTATATACACTCATAAGTGCTTGTGAGACTTAGTGAGTTCTTGAGAGAGTTTTAGTTCCAGAATTCGGTTCCTTAGTGTTTAGTTTCTGTTCTCCTACTGGGTTTTCGTGAAAGAAGAACCTCAAGGAGCTTGCTAGCTCAAGTGATTTGCGTGTTACCGGGGTATCACCTTCTAGTCGATTCGTTCAAGCTACAAGTAGCAACTTCATCATCTTCATCGAATTTCTGGAGCTTAGGAGCTCGTATAACATCCTTAACTCTCTCCCTTTTGTTGCATTTATGTGCATAGAGTTAGATCTACTATTGGGGTTTCATGTTTTGTGGTTTATGTGCTTGTGCCATGGGATTTTTATGTTGTACTTTGCTTCCGTTGCGTGCCCTGAAAGACTCACGTTTGTCACAAATTTGTTTTTGATACAAAGTGTAGGTTTGTTCATTGCAAGAAGGAAGAGCTTGAAGAACCGGATCTCTGAAGAAGAAATTGTGTTGATTGTCTTCTACAAGAGAATTGGGAGTGTTGGTCTCGCCATTAATTCCGGATTAATTATTACTTTTGTATGTACGTCCTGCATGGCAAGACTCGCTTTATTGTATGTTCTTTTGAAGATGATGGATATTTATGTATCTTGTATTTTTGTTTAAAACATTTTTCATTCTGATGGTTTCATTTCATTTTCTATCCATGTCTAAGCTTATGTGTTATTTAGACCATTTTGGTGCACAAATACACATTTGATGACGATGGATGTTGCTTGGAATTGAAACAATTTTGAAAAATTATTTTGAGATGTTTTATCAAAACTTATCCATATCATTGCATACATAAAGGCTTATTATAAGTAATAAGGCAATCATGAAATAATTGATTCTTAGATCCAAAAGTGGTTTGGATACATTAAGTATATGGCGCAATCAAACTTGACCAAGTAAACAATGTTTACATTACTTAGATCCATTTGGTTTAGATATTTGTAAAAGTTTAGCTTCGGGCTAAATGAAAGATGCAAATCTTGTTTATTGGACTAGGATGATTAAGAAATCTTTCACCAGTATTGGTAGGAAAGATTTTAACTTGTTGGATTTTGATCACACTTGTGTGGATAATCCGTTCAAGTATGCCATATAGAGTGACACTAGTAAAATTCTCCATCACCATCTTTATGATAGTTGTTGAAAGAATGTTTAACTAGATAAAAGGTTTGTATCGAAACCTGGAGGTGTTCGGAAATAACCTTAACAAATTAAGAATCAATAAAGGCATATAGATACCGATTCTTAGATCTAGATAAGATGCTAAGTTTCTATTATCTATAATGGCTTGAACATGAAATGAATCATGGGTTTATCCCATAATTCATTTTCACGAAGAAACACATTTGTACATGGTGTTATTTTAAAGAAAACCGGATATCTGTGTTGAAGATCTGGTAAAAGGCAGGCCTAAAACATGTATTCAATGTGATTGGTATACAATAATTTTATGAACCAAGTCCTCAATCTAAAACACGACATTATGGTCACTTAAGCATCCAATGAGATTTTGACTAGAAGGAGTCATTTGCTTGTCAATCTCATAACTTAAAATTATCCATTCTAGATTTTGTGGGAGATGGATGAATTATAAGTTGAAGCTTGTATTTTTAAGTAGTTCATCTGAGTTTTGGATAATTGTTTGTTGAACTTATGGGAACCATGTTTGGTAGCTCAAAAGGGAGAGGACAATTTACAAAAGCATTCTAGTGGAAGAACGTAAAACTTAAATAAGAGACCTAATGTTGACACTAGCATTTAATCAGCATAGAGATGCTGGTAAAACCTGACAATATCCATTGCTTCTTTAAATCTGATGGAAATCAAGAAGACTGTTTAGATATGAGGTTGTCATATTTTAGTAACAACAACTTGATGGTAAATCATTGTGATGTTACCATTTATCGGAAACATGGTGGGACCCTGTGTTCACTAATGAATAAAACAAGGGAATGGTATACATAGATGTAATCTATTTGTTGTGTCCAAGTACTTGACTTGGGTTAATCCCCACACCTAAGGTGTAATCCGAGAAGGGTGAAGAGACTAACATATATGCAATTATGGACAACTTCAAATACCGACTAGAGACAAAGTGTTTCATATTGTTTAAATATGGAAACATGTTATAGTGGTTATGTTGAAGATAATTTGGATAAAGTGAAATATTGTTGTCACATTGCGGGAACAAGATTAGTTCACTCGGATGTAAGAGACCTGAATCCTTCATAGGATTAAGTTGAGGAAATGCTTAAGGCACTTTCCGAGGGTCTTATTCATCGATAATATCCAGATTAGGTCTGGATTATGTGAATCATTGTTGTCACTTTGGGAACACGAGTATGTTCACATGGAAATAAAAGACCAAAATCCTTCGCGGGATTAAGTTGAGGGAATGTTTTAAGCATGTTCCGAGGTCTAATATATCCATAATATCCAAGTTATGTCCATGACTAAAGTCTGCAAAACTTGCATCTTGTGGCTGTAATCCTACTTTGCAAGAAAGTCAAAGAATGAGTTTTCTAGAAAGCATAGATTGAGCCACATACCCTTGTCAGGGCTAGTGGGAGCTTCATGTGTTCCTAGTAAAATATACTCAATAAAGATAATGTCCTAATTTAGTGTTGTTTTACAACCTAATGTTAGAATTATTGTTCTATGAGTATAAATAGAGAATATGGAATCAAGTGGAGTTTAGATTCAAGAAATACTAATGTATGTTCTTGATGTTCGACGTAAATAGAGTTGTCTTGAGTAAGTACTTACTGCAAGCAATTCTATACTTTTGAAACTGTCGATTTTTAATCGAAGTTTAGAATATTCAAATATGTGATGCAGATACGACATTGAGATTCAATGAGTGTCATTGACCCTATTGTGTACTTTGGTAACATTAAGGGTATGTCGACTCTAATAAGAATGAGTGTCAGTAACTCTATTGTAAACTTCGGTTACATTAAGAGTATAACGACTCTGATAATCATAAATGTCATTAATCCTATTTTAGACTTCGATAACATTGAAGATATGACGACTATGATAACCTTGTGTATGATCTCCTTGATAAACACTTTGCAAGTGGTTTAATAAGAGAATACAAAAGAGTACAAAGGGATATCGTGTAGATAATCCCATAATTAAGCCGTTGTCAAATAATAGTGATGAATTTCATACTAGGTATAATAGCATTGTTAATGCTTATGACTAGGCTCTAATATCGTTTTAATAAATGTTTGATTTACTTATAAGATTTGGGAACGGTAAGCAGTACTGCTAACCGATGATTGTATCGATATATAGTGGGGACTATATATACGCATGATGCGGTTACCTTCATTGGTCTTTACTGTGTTCCATCATAGCATGTTTAACCACTTCCCAGAATGGTTATACATTCTAAATTTCCACAATCAGTCATTCTTCAGGGGAAGGAAGCTTGAAATAAGGCTGAGGTTAGGAGTTTCAAGTAACTGGAAGACCCGCACCTGAGTTCACTTCATGGATCATGGTCAAAGAGTGACTCGGAAGGATAATATCATTACGTCCTTCGACCCGAGATGTATGAATTGCTATAGCATGAAACTTTCTTACTTTAACCATTTCAAAACGTAGTTCGTAACTGGCTACTATAAAGGGAATAGTTAAGTGTGATAAGGTTCACGCTATGGGGTTGTACAGTCAACGAAATTTGTTCCCCTGATTGGGCGCTGACACCAAAATAAGCATGGCCATGCGCAAAGGAATATTGATTGAGAATCAGATATGTCCTTAAATTTTGGTCACCACCAATCAAGATCGAGAAACATAATCGTGAATGATCTGTAGATTTACGTGTCAATCCATGTCTCGTGTTCACAAGGATATCGCGAACAAAAGGAGTATTGATCACTTATCAAATAGGACCTCTACGGTCTTTTGTAGGTTATGGTTTTCTGCAAAGCAGCGGAACCCATACAGACTTGGGGGTATTGATGCTTTTGCTAGAGGCCGCTCTTTGTCTGTGGTCACATGGGTACCGTGCATTATGTTCAAGTGGGATTTTGTTAGAAATATGCCCATTAATGTACGTACTGTTGGAGTATGCCCACTAACACACGTACGCCAAATGATCACTACCGATGATGTATGGGCCTATCGGGTCACACGCCGGGGGTTAACCTTGACACAACCTAAAAGATGAGGGTGAGAAAGGATAAATAATGATAGTTGGTTTCCAGCAGGGGTTAGTGGCGCTAACCCTATCGTCGCTAAATCAACCGCGTTAGCGGCGCTAACCTTGGGCGGTTAGCGGCGCTAACCGTGGGCGGCTAGCGGCGCTAACCCTTCCTGACAGAAACAACTTTATTCTTTTCACCTCTTCTATCCACCAATGCATGGCATTGCCATCATTGAGTCCAGGCCGACATGGGGAATATCTGGGGTCGGTTTGTGGCTTATAAAACACTCTATGTTGTCTCTCATTTTTACTCTTGGTCATTCTTGAAAGAAAACTCACTTAGAACTATTATGTGTTGCTAAGTTGAGAAGAGAGAAATCCTTGAGAGTGTTTTCTGGTGGTTTTGGTCGTGTTCCACATAGTACTTTCAGAGAGGGAAGAGTACTTGGGGTGCTAGTACACCAAGGTTACGTGATTCTCGGGGTGGACTTCAATATTGCAAGTAGAAGGCAAGGAAGGAAAGAAACCAAGCTTGGAGGCTAGCTCACACAACCGACCAGAGACATCTAGGGTATATATATCTTTCTTTCCTTTCTGTTTTAGTTGCATAACTTGGTTATAGAGTTAGATCCATTGATGCGGTTCATATTGTGGTCTTGTTTTTTCTTGAAATATTCGTTTTGGGCTTGCATGCTTCCGTTGCGGTGTACCACAAACCCCAACAGTGGTATCAGAGCCAGCTCTACACTGGTTTTGCACTAGATGGCCAAGAAAATCCGAAAAACTGGGTTAGCGGCGCTAACTTTTCCATGTTAGCGGCACTAAACCTTAGTTAACGGCGCTAAAGTCGAAGTCAATAGTCGTCTTTGCTTATCTGACTTGGTAAACTATCGTCTCGCGATAGCGGCGCTAAACTGTGTTAGCGGCACTAACTCGTAATAGTTAGCGGCGCTAACCCCTTACTGGTAGAATGCATGGTTTTTTCCTTACGTCATATTTGTTGGATTTTTTAGCTTTTTGTTCTTGCTGGAATAGTTCCAGATTTGTGATGTGATTCTGTTTAAGTTGCCTTAGGTCTTGGTTGGTGTATTTATATGTGGATTAACATTATGGCATGAAAATGGTTAATTACATATACTTACATTGTGTATATATGACTATGGAATTTTAACTTGTTAAGGTTCCTAATGCATATATACATAGGATTATTAGTGCCTTGAGTGATTAGATAATCTTAACCAAGACATATAAGTTTACATGGTTTTGTGTGGCACACCATGTGTAGTTTTAAATTTCTTGTATGTGGTTGTGATATTAGAATCCGGTAAAAATATGAGCCATGAGACCTATGTGATGTGTTTGGTTATTTAAATTAATGTATTCATTCATTTTGTGGTTTGTACCACAATGGTTTGTAATAATTAATTTAATTATTCGGTTTGTATATTTAACGGCTTGCATGCCGATTTTCTATTCTTTGTAATTTGTAGTACTAGCTTAGAATAGTAAATTGTGGCTTGCATGCCATTTCCTTTTAAATTTGTAAATTGTAAAAGGAGAACCGAAGCAACCAACAAGGACCCATGGAGGATGTCTTGACGTACTTGGATCCGGAGGTCGGTGGGAGACGCAATGGATCAAGTGGGAGATGCACACATCGGGTCATTCGGTCTAGTCCTTAGATGACTTAGTCTTGCCCGTTGGCTCACGGGCAAGACGCATAGAATTGGCTCGTTACCGGATATATATCTTACATGCGAGGTTGATTTTATTTTGTTTATTTTTCTTGCATGGATGTTTAGGATCTTCGCACCACACGTAAGATGACACAGCCCAAATCTAGTGAATCAAGATTGGTCGTCGAGCTCTAGCCGAGATCGATTTTGCGTAACTGTGTGGAAGGCGCGTGTGGCAACTCGTAAGGTCAGTTGTCGAGCTTTAGCCGAGCCGGCCATTGGGCTAGAGTACCACCGTGTATCTTGTCGGACGATTTTCAAATTCCAAGACTTAAACGCAATGGTAGTTGTCGAGCTTTAGCCGAGCTATCAAAGTGTATTAGTGAGGAATTGGTGTGGAGGGATCAACCATTCCAAATGGTGCTAAGAGTACTTAGGATCCCGCAAGTGTCTAAGAGTTGTGATCACGGATTACAATTGGTAAAGTGTTTACCGGCCTAAAATAGCTCCATGAAGTGATCCGCGGAAAACCCGTCATGGATTAGGGTATTTTGAGGTTCTTAGCCCTTGTTACTATAATTTGTTTTATAACAAGTGGGTAATTATTTTAACAAGGATTTAATACGTCATAACTAACCAAATTTCGTACTTTGCTTGTAGATGGCATCTACTAGCAACACCAACACCACCAACATGTCACTCCGTCCATTTTTGGAAAAGGAGAAACTCACCGGGCCGAACTTTATTGATTGGCATAGGACTTTGAGAATTGTCCTACGTCAAGAGATAAAGCTAGAGGTCCTTGAGTCACCTCTTCCGGAACCACTGGCAATCAACGCGCCAAGGGCTGTAAAGGATGCGCATGAAAAGCGTGTCCATGACACTAATGATGTTACTTGCCTAATGCTAACGACCATGAGTCCCGAATTGCAAAGGCAATTAGAGAAAGTGAGTACGTTTGAGATGATTTCTCATATTAAGGACATGTTCCAATTGCAAGCAAGGCAAGAGCTTTATGAATGTGTCAAAGCCTTTGTCGGTTGCAAGATGCCGGAGGGCGGTAATGTTAGCTCCCACGTACTAAAGATGAAAGGGTACGTGGACCAGCTTGAGGAGTTGGGCTTTCCCATGGGGAAAGAGTTGGCGGTTGAAGTCATCCTCCAATCTTTGCCTCCGTCATATGGACCGTTCATTGTGAACTCCATATGCATAGTATGGATAAAACCATTATTGTAACGCCCCAAGGTCTGAAAGATTTCTTATTAAGTATTTAAATTAATTTTAAATATATGTTAAGTGTTTATGTGTTTAGCTAGTTGCCTTTATGTAATATTGAGTTGCAAAGTAGAGGGGCTAAGGTTTCCATTTAAAAAACTTGAGAAGTCTAGGGGTCTTTGTGGCATTTTTGAAAGTTGTACATATATATGAAGCTTGAATTGATTTCAAGGTGGTAAAAGCTGCATGAAAACACACCTTCACGTGCACATACAATTTTAGGAGAGTTTTGAGTCAAGGAAAGGGATTCATAAGGTAATCTTTGATTTTTGGTGTTGGTGTTGTTCCAAGTCAAGATACGTGTTAGGAAGTTATCGGAATGTTTTAAAAACTCAGTCGTGATTTAATTCGAGTGGTTCAGGATTTGAGTGATTAAACGATGAGTTTTATTCGTGCGAAGTGAAGCCCATTTCGTACGTAGTGACTTCACTTTGTACGAAGTGCTCAATGTAAGAGATGAAGTTGATGAGTTTTAGTCGTGCGAAGTGAAGCCCATTTCGTGCGTAGTGACTTCATTTTGTACGAAGTGCTCAGTGTAAGAGATGAAGTCGGTGAGTTTTGGTCGTACGAAGTGTGAGCCACTTCGTGCGTATGAGAGTTCACTTCGTGCGAAGTGTGATTCATCTCGTGTGTAGTGTTCAGAAGTTAATTCAGTTATTATTTATTGTTTGTAGGCAATAAGAGTTGACACTTTTCCGATAGGAGCGTAGTTCTTAACTGCTGCGGAGGTGAGTGTACTTACCTTTACTCAGATTAGCATACGTGTATATATATTATATTGCATGATTGTGAATAATATTGTAGTACTATAGCTCCAGATATAGAAATTGGGTATATTGAGATCCTTATACCCAAGAAAGTGTCCGGGGTTACTATTACGTTATATAGTATCCTCCGGGACCAGTTAACAGTTGGAATAGGACTACAGACTATTTAGTTGGATGTGAGACATCCAAGAGAGAAGATGTTTCCATTACTTTGGTTACTATTTTAGTAGTATACTCACTAAGTGTTAGCTTACGTTTAGTGTTTTCTGTTAACAGGTGCGTCAGGCTCAGGCAAGGGAAAGGCCCCAGCGGCTTCTTAGGCTGGATAGCTCCTGGCTTTCTTTATGTTAAAAATGTTTTGAAAACACTACTTTAGTAAATCAGTTTAGTACCAATGTATATAGTAACCGTCTTTTGTAAAACTCCGATCCTTTTGGCAGTTAACAGTTGTATAATATGTTTAATAGATTTTCTGAGTAAAGTGGTGTTACAATTATGGAATTCCACGGAATGCTCAAGACTACTGAGTCCAAGCTTGCCAAGGCAAAGCCCTCCACCTCCACTGCCGACCTCACCATCAACGAACGTGGGCACATGCGGAAGCAACCCACTTCGGGCTCCAAGGGGAAGGGAAAGAAGAAGGCCAAGGCCCAAGGGCCGAATCCTAAACCTAACCTAACCCCAGAGCCGAAGGGGAAACAAGTGGCTCCCGCTGCCACCTCTCCGGAAGAGGCAACCTGCTACTTCTGCGGGGATAAGGGTCACTACCGGCGTAGTTGCCCCAAGTACACGGAGGAGCTCAAGAAGATTCGCTCTAAAGGTGTCGCTGCCTCCGGTACGTACATGATTGAACTCCATAACACTTCTACTTCTATCACCTAGGTTTTAGACAGCAGGTGTGGTAGTCACGTTTGTAATAATGTGCAGGTACTAAGAATAAGTAGGGACCTGGTTGATGGAGAGCTGGATCTCATCATGGGAAACAAGGCGGTTGTCCCGGTTGGGAAGATTGGGAGTGTGGAGCTTGCCTTTCCTTCCGGCGTATCTATTGTTTTAGATAATGTTTGTTATTCGCCCTGCGTGGCAAGAAACATTTTATCTCTTTATGCTTTATAATACATTGGGTTCTGTTGGAGTATGCCCACTAACACACGTACGCCAAATGATCACTACCGATGATGTATGGGCCTATCGGGTCACACGCCGGGGGTTGACCTTGACACAACCTGTAAGATGAGGGTATGAAAGGATAAATAATGATAGTTGGTTTCCCGCAGGGGTTAGCGGCGCTAACTCTGGCGTCGCTAAATCAGCCGCGTTAGCGGCGCTAACCATGGGAGGTTAGCGGCGCTAACCGTGGGCGGTTAGCGGCGCTAACCCTGCCTGACAGAAACAACTTTATCTTTTCACCTCTAGCTTCCACCAATGCATGTTGATCGTGATGATTAGCCTTGGGCCGACTTGGGGAGACCTGGGGTCGTGGCTTGGCTTATAAAAGACATGCACTTCTCTCATTTCTTACTCTTGGCCATTTTGTTAAAAAGAAATACACTTAGAACTAATCAAGAGAGTTGCTAAGTTCATCAAGAGAGAAAGGGAGCAAATTTCTGGTGGAGTCTTGGTTGTGTTCCAGTAGCTTCATCAAGCTAAAGGAGTGCTAGTACACTTGGGTCACGATTCACTCGGGGTGGACTTCGATATTGTAAGAAGGAGCCGAGAAAGGAGGTCACGACTTGGAAGCTAGCCACACACACAACCATCAGAGACATCAAGTGTATAATCTCCTCTTTTCTCTTCTGTTTAGTTGCTTAACTAGCTTGTAGAGTTAGATCCACTTGTGGGGTTCATCTTGTGGTTTCCTTTTATGTTTGAAAATTCGTTTTTGACCTTGCATGCTTCCGTTGCTGTGTACCACGAACCCCAACAGGTTTGACTATAAACTTGAGAATGGTAGCATTTTATGTTACAAAGATCATGTCTTATTTTTTAAAGCTTTTCAATGTCATGGCATTTATGAGGCAAGTGTAAACTTGCAAAACAATAGATCAATCATGAATGTTGATTCGGGATCCAAAAGTGTTTTGGATAAATTATCTCTATGGCATGGTCGGTTAGTCCACATAAACAAGAAATGCATCGCCAAGCTCCAAGCGGATGGGATCTTGTTTTAATGTCGTCTCGCGATAGCGGCGCTAAACTGGGTTAGCGGCGCTAACTCGTTATAGTTAGCGGCGCTAACCCCTTACTGGCAGAATGCATGGTTTTTGCCTTAAATCAATTTTGTTGGATTTTTGGGCTATTTGTACTTGCTGGAATTGTTCCAGATTTGAGTTGTGATTAGATTAAAGTTGCCATATGTCTTGGTTTAGGTATTTATATGTGGATTACATTGTGTATATATGACTATGGAATTTTGACTTGTTTGAGGTTCCTAATGCATATGTACATAGGATTATGAGTGCCTTGAGTGATTAGATAATCTTAACCAAGACATATAAGATTTACATGGTTTTGTGTGGCACACCATGTGATGATGTGTGATTTCTTGTATGTGGTTGTAGTATGCGTATCCGGTAACAATTTTGAGCCATATGACCTATGAGATGTGTTTGGTTGATTTAGATTAATGTATTAATTCATTTGGTGGTTTGTACCACATTGGTTTGTAATAATTAATCTATTTATTCGGTTTGTAATTTTAACGGCTTGCATGCCGATTTCGTATTCTTTGTAATTTGTAGAATTAGCTTAGAATAGAAATTGTGGCTTGCATGCCATTTCCTTTTAAATTTGTAAATTGTAAATGGTGAACCGAAGCAACCAACAAGAACCGTGTGAAGGGTGTCTTGGCGTACTTGGATCCGGAGGTCGGTATGAGACGCAATGGATCAAGTGGGAGGAGCACACATCGGGTCATTCGGTCTAGTCCTTAGATGACTTAGTCTTGCCGTTGGCTCACGGGCAAGACGCATAGGATTTGGCTCGTTACCGGATTATATTACATGCGTGGTTGATTTTATTGGTAAATAGTTTACCGGCCTAAAATAGCTCTATGAAGTGATCCGCGGAAAACCCGTCATGGATTAGGGTATTTTGAGGTTCTTAGCCCTTGTTAATAAAATTCGTTTTTATAACAAGAGGGTAATTATCTTAACAAGGATTTAATACAACAATAACTAACCATTTCGTACTTTGCTTGTAGATGGCATCTACTAGCAACACCAACACCACCAACACGTCACTCCGTCCATTTTTGGAGAAGGAGAAACTTACGGGGCCAAACTTTATGGATTGGCATAGGACTTTGAGAATAGTCCTACGTCATGAAATGAAGCTAGAGGTCCTTGAGTCACCTCTTCCGGAGGCTCCTGCTACCAATGCTGCGAGGGCCGTCCGCGACGCGTATGAAAAACGCCTCAAGGACACAAATGACGTGACTTGCCTTATGCTAACGACCATGAGTCCCGAATTGCAAAGGCAATTCGAGAAAGTGAGTGCGTTTGAGATGATTTCTCAGATGAAGGACATGTTCCAACAGCGAGCTAGGCAAGAACTCTATAAGTGCGTCAAGGCCTTCATCGGTTGCCGGATGCAGGAGGGCGGCAATGTGAGCTCCCACGTACTTAAGATGAAAGGGTACGTGGATCAGCTCGAGGAGTTGGGCTTTCCCATGGGGAAGGAGTTGGCGGTTGATATCATCCTCCAATCCTTGCCTCCTGCATATGGTCCGTTCATTGTGAACTTCCACATGCATAGTATGGACAAGTCCATTATGGAATTGCATGGCATGCTAAAGACCGCCGAGGGCGAGCTTGCCAAGTCAAAGCCCACCACCTCCACTGCCGTCCTCACCATCAACGAGGGTGGTAACAAGCGGAAGCAGCCCGCTTCGGGCAAGAAGGGCAAGGGGAAGAAGAAGGCTAAGGTCCAAGGACCGAAGCCCAAACCTACCTCAACCCCTGAGCCGAAGGGAAAGCAAGTGGCTCCCGCTGCCACCTCACCGGAAGAGGCAACCTGCTACTTTTGCGGGGAGAAGGGTCACTACCGGCGTAGTTGCCCCAAGTACACGGAGGAGCTCAAGAAGCTTCGCTCTAAAGGTGCCGCTGCCTCCGGTACGTACATGATTGAACTCCATAACACTTCTACTTCTAACGCCTGGGTTTTAGACAGCGGGTGTGGTACTCACGTTTGTAATAATGTGCAGGTACTAAGAAGAAGTAGGGACTTGGTTGATGGAGAGCTGGATCTCATCATGGGAAACAAGGCGGTTGTCCCGGTTGAGAAGATTGGGAGTGTGGAGCTCGCCTTTCCTTCCGGCTTATCTATTGTTTTGTTAAATGTATCTTTTGCGCCCTGCGTGGCAAGAAACATTATTTCATTGTATGCCTTGTATGACGATGGATTCACTTTTAAATTTGAGAATGGTAGCATTTTATGTTACAAAGATGATGTCTTTTATTTCAAAGCATTTCCATGTCATGGTATTTATGAAACAAGCGTAAGCTTGCAAAGCACTAGATCAATCATGAATGTTGATTCGGGTTCCAAAAACGTTTTGGATAAATTGTCTCTATGGCATGGTCGGTTAGGCCACATAAACAAGAAACGCATCGCCAAGCTCCAAGTGGATGGGATCTTGGAATCATTTGACCACGGATCTAATGACGTATGCGAATCTTGTATATTGGGCAAGATGACCAAAGCACCCTTCACCGGTGTTTGTGAGAGGGCGCAAGACTTGTTGGATATCGTTCACACGGATGTGTGTGGTCCGTTCAAGCATGCCACAAGAGATCATTCCCGCTACTTCGTTACCTTTATTGATGATTATAGTCGATACGGGTATGTCTACTTGTTGAGACAAAAGTCGGATACCTTTGAGGTATTTAAGACTTATCAAAATGAGGTAGAAAATCAACTAGGGAAAAGGATTAAGATGCTACGATCTGATAGAGGCGGCGAGTATCTTAGTTCCGAGTTCCGTGAACATCTAAGGGATTGTGGGATTATCTCGCAGTTAACCCCTCCTAGGACGCCACAATTAAATGGTGTCGCCGAGAGGAGGAACCGAACATTGTTGGATATGGTTCGGTCTATGATGGTTCGTACGGACGTTCCCGTGACGTTTTGGGGATATGCGCTTGAGACGGCCGGTAGAATCCTTAACCTCGTACCAACAAAGAAGGTTAAGAAAACACCGTATGAGATGTGGCATGGAAAGGTTCCATCCATTTCATATTTAAAGGTCTGGGGTTGTCCTGCCTACGTGAGACGTGAGGTTGAGGACAAGTTGGAGCCCAGGGCCGAAAGGTGCTTTTTCATTGGTCATCCTGCTGGGTCTATGGGATATTTGTTTTACAAACATTCTGAGAACAAGGTGTTTGTTGCTCGAAGGGCAATGTTCCTTGAGAGGGAACTGCTATCCAAAGACGCTAGTGGGAGAAAAGTTGATCTTGAAGAAATTCAAGAGACTGCCAATGTAGAACCTGATGTTGGGACTAGCTCACAACCTGAGAGGGTTGAATCTCAGCATGATGAAGCTGGAGATGATGTAAACACGTTGCCTATTAGAAGATCTGGTAGAAGTCGGCATGAGCCAAAGAGATATGGTTTTCACATATCTGAGGGCACCGACATGGTAGTGGTCTCTGATGAGCCTACCAAATACCAGGACGCTGTGGTGGGCCCTGAGTCCGCCAAGTGGCTAGAGGCAATGGAATCCGAGATTCAGTCCATGTCGGATAATCAAGTCTGGGACTTGGTTGATCCCGTGCCGGGGTGCAAACCCGTAGGGTGCAAGTGGGTCTTCAAGAAGAAGATCGGCATGGATGGTGAGGTAGACACCTTCAAGGCCCGACTGGTGGCTTAGGGTTTCACTCAAACTCATGGTATAGACTATGAGGAAACCTTTTCACCGGTGGCTATGATGAAGTCTATCCGGAACTTTTGGCCATTGCCGCATTTCATGATTATGAGATTTGGCAAATGGACGTCAAAACCGCGTTCCTTAATGGAACACTAGCAGAGGATGTGTATATGACACAGCCTGAGGGTTTTGTACATCCTGAGCTGGAACCTGTGCTTCGACGAGAAGGTCAAAGAATTTGGCTTCTCTAAAAGCAAGGATGAGCCATGCGTTTACATTAGAGCTAGTGGGAGTATAGTTGTATTCCTAGTTCTTTATGTAGATGATATTCTACTAATTGGGAACGACGTCCCAACTTTGCAAGGGGTAAAAACCTGGCTAGGGAGTTGTTTCTCAATGAAGGATCTTGGGGATGCGGCTTACATTATTGGGATCAAGATCTATAGAGATAGATCCCGCAGGTTAATCGGATTGAGCCAGAGTACGTACATAGACAAGGTCCTAAAGAGATTTAGGATGGAGGATTCCAAGAAGGGGTTCATACCTATGTCGCATGGTTTAGTGTTGAGCAAGGCTCAAAGCCCGAGTTCCCCTGAGGAACGGGAAGTAATGAGTCGAGTTCCATATGCTTCGGCAATTGGCTCGATCATGTACGCCATGTTATGTACTAGGCCTGATATATCTTGTGCATTGAGTATGACAAGTAGATATCAAGCCAAACCTGGTGAAGCTCATTGGACGGCAGTAAAGAACATTCTCAAGTATCTTCGGAGGACTAAGGAGATGTTCTTGGTGTATGGAGGTGCGGAAGAGCTACGGGTGACTGGTTACTCCGATGCTAGCTTCCAAACTGTTCGGGACGACTGCCGATCTCAATCGGGGTTTGTGTTCCTGCTCAATGGTGGTGCTATTTCCTGGAGAAGCTCCAAGCAAGACACTGTGGCCGATTCTACTACCGAGTCGGAGTATATTGCGGCCAGTGAAGCTCTGAAGGAGGCTGTGTGGATGAAGAAATTCATCCAAGATCTGGGAGTGGTTCCTAGCATTGCCGACCCTGTTGAGGTGTTTTGTGACAACGAGGGTGCGGTTGCTCTTGCCAAGGAACCAAGGTATCACCGACGCACGAGACATATTCCGCGGAAGTATCATTACATCCGGGACGTGGTCGAATGTGGAGATATAATTATCAGCAGAGTACACACGGATAGCAATCTGGCGGATCCGTTCACCAAACCTTTATCGCAAGCAAAACATGACGCTCATACTCGAGCTATTGGGATTAGATTTGCTAGTGATTTGGTTTGATCATGCCTTTGTATTTGTTTAGTATATTTGTTGTATTTACCCTTTTGGGAACATGAAGCAGTATTGTATTTATTGTATTTATCGATTATTAAATGGGATTTAGTAATACGCAAGTTGCGGGTATTTCTTTAAATCTTTACTGTGTTCCAACTTAGCATGTTTTGCTCTTCCCTGAATGCGCAAGCATTCTAAATGTCCACAGTCGGTCATTCTTCTCGGGAAGGAAGTATGAACAAAGACTGAGGGAAGTAATTGGTCATGTGTCCAATGGGGATTGGGGCACGGGGACGCAATTCTTCGCCTGTACTTGAAAGTGTTTCAAGTGACTGGACGACCCACACCTGATTTTACTTTATGGTACATGTCATGAGTAAATCAGGATGATAATATCAGTTCATCCTAAGACTGGAGATGCACGTGGCTGCATCACTTTGGTTTGCTTTGTTCTAATTGCTTTCAAACGCAGTCCGTAACTGGCTGTTATAAAGGGAGTAGTTGGGCAGAGTATGATCACTGTGGTGGGCAGTGTAAGTCAAAGGAATTTGTTCCTCTGTTTAGAGAGATATCCTTGGGCCCCTCGATGATTGGTCGCTGACACCAAAATGCATGGCCATGCTCAAAGCTTGCAATAATTTATGATTGATTGCAACTTGTATATTTTGGTCACCACCAGTCTAGATCGAGAAACATAATCGTGAACGAACGGAGAATGACTTTGTACCATGTCTCGTGTTCACATTGGATATCGCGAACAAAAGGATGATTGATCACTTATCGATAGGACCTTTTCACATGGGTTGCAGATTGGTTTTTGTGCAGAAGACAAAACCCATACAGACTTGGGGGCAGAGATGTCTTACTAGAGGCCGCTCTTTGTCTGTGATGCATTGGGTACGTATAGTCATGTGCAAGTGGGAGTCTGTTGGAGTATGCCCACGAACACACGTACGCCAAATGATCACTACCGATGATGTATGGGCCTATCGGGTCACACGCCGGGAGTTGACCTTAACACAACCTGTAAGATGAGGGTATGAAAGGATAAATAATGATAGTTGGTTTCCCGCAGGGGTTAGTGGCGCTAACTCTGGCGTCGCTAAATCAGCCGCGTTAGCGGCGCTAACCATGGGAGTTTAGCGGCGCTAACCGTGGGCGGTTAGCGGCGCTAACCCTGCCTGACAGAAACAACTTTATCTTTTCACCTCTAGCTTCCACCAATGCATGTTGATCGTGATGATTAGCCTTGGGCCGACTTGGGGAGACCTGGGGTCGTGGCTTGGCTTATAAAAGACATGCACTTCTCTCATTTCTTACTCTTGGCCATTTTGTTAAAAAGAAATACACTTAGAACTAATCAAGAGAGTTGCTAAGTTCATCAAGAGAGAAAGGGAGCAAATTTCTGGTGGAGTCTTGGTTGTGTTCCAGTAGCTTCATCAAGCTAAAGGAGTGCTAGTACACTTGGGTCACGATTCACTCGGGGTGGACTTCGATATTGTAAGAAGGAGCCGAGAAAGGAGGTCACGACTTGGAAGCTAGCCACACACACAACCATCAGAGACATCAAGGGTATAATCTCCTCTTTTCTCTTCTGTTTAGTTGCTTAACTAGCTTGTAGAGTTAGATCCACTTGTGGGGTTCATCTTGTGGTTTCCTTTTATGTTTGAAAATTCGTTTTTGACCTTGCATGCTTCCGTTGCTGTGTACCACGAACCCCAACAGGTTTGACTATAAATTTGAGAATGGTAGCATTTTATGTTACAAAGATCATGTCTTATTTTTTAAAGCTTTTCAATGTCATGGCATTTATGAGGCAAGTGTAAACTTGCAAAACAATAGATCAATCATGAATGTTGATTCGGGATCCAAAAGTGTTTTGGATAAATTATCTCTATGGCATGGTCGGTTAGTCCACATAAACAAGAAATGCATCGCCAAGCTCCAAGCAGATGGGATCTTGGAATCATTTGACCACGGTTCAAATGAAGTATGAGAATCCTATTTATTGGGCAAGATGACCAAAGCACCCTTCACCGGTGTTTGTGAGTGGGCGCAAGAGATTTTGGATATCGTTCACACGGATGTCTGTGGTCCGTTCAAGCATGCCACAAGAGATCATTCCCGCTACTTCGTTACCTTTATTGATGATTATAGTCGATACGGGTATGTCTACTTGGTGAGACAAAAGTCGGATACCTTTGAGGTGTTCAAGACTTATCAAAACGAGGTGGAAAATTAACTAGGGAAAAGAATTAAGATGCTACGATCTGATAGATATGGTTCGGTCTATGATGGTTCGTACAGACGTTCCCGTTACGTTTTGGGGATATGCGATTGAAACGGCTGGTAGAATCCTTAATCTCGTACAAACAAAGAAGGTTAAGAAAACACCGTATGAGATGTGGCATGGAAAAATTTCTTCCATTTCATATTTAAAGGTCTGGGGTTGTCCTGCCTACATGAGACGTGAAGCTGAGGACAAATTGGAGCCTAGGGCCGAAAGGTTTTTTTTCATTGGTTATCCCGCCGGGTCTATGGGATATTTGTTTTACAAACCTTCGGAGAACAAGGTATTTGTTACTCGAAGAGCAGTGTTCCTTGAGAGGGAACTGCTATCCAAAGACGCTAGTGGGAGAAAGGTTGATCTTGAAGAAATTCAAGAGCCTGCCAATGTAGAACCTAATGTTGGGACTAGCTCACAACCCGTAAGGGTTGATTCTCAGCATGATGATGCTGGAGATAATGTAAACCTGTTGCCTATTAGAAGATCTGGTAGAAGTCGGCATGAGCCAGAGAGATATGGTTTTAACATAACTGAGGGGATCGACATGGTAGTGGTCTCTGATGAGCCTACCAAATACCGGGACGCTGTGGTGGGCCCTGAGTCTGCCAAGTGGCTAGAAGCAATGGAATCCGAGAATCAATCTATGTCTGATAATCAAGTCTGGGACTAGGTTGATCCCGTGCCGGGGTGTAGACCCGTAGGGTGCAAATAGGTATTCAAGAAGAAGATTGGCATGGATGGCGAGGTAGACACCTTCAAGGCCCGACTGGTGGCTAAGGGTTTCACTCAAACTCATGGTATAGACTATGAGGAAACCTTTTCCCCAGTTGCTATGATGAAGTCTATCCGGATACTTTTGGCCATTGCCGCATTTCATGATTATGAGATTTGGCAAGTGGACGTCAAAACCGCGTTCCTTAACGGAACACTTGTAAAGGATGTGTATATGACACAACCTGAGGGTTTTGTACATCCAGAATTTCCGGATAAAGTCTGCAAGCTTAAGAAGTCAATTTATGGGCTTAAGCAAACTCTCGGAGCTGGAACCTGTGCTTTGACGAGAAGGTCAAAGAGTTTGGCTTCTCTAAGAGCAAGGATAAGACATGTGTTTACATTAGAGCTAGTGGGAGCGTAGTTGTATTCCTAGTTCTTTATGTAGATGATATTCTACTAATTGGGAACGACGTCCCAACTTTGCAAGGGGTAAAAGCCTGCCTAGGGAGTTGTTTCTCAATGAAAGATCTTGGGGATGCGACTTATATTCTTGGGATTAAGATCTATAGAGATAGATCTAGCAGGTTGATTAGATTGAGCCAAAGTACGTACATTGACAAGGTCCTAAAGAGATTTAGGATGGAGGACTCAAAGAATGGGTTCATACCTATGTCACATGGTTTAGTGTTGAGCAAAATTCAAAGCCCGAGTTCCCCTGAGGAACGGGAAGTAATGAGACGAGTCCCATATGCTTCGGCTATAGGCTCGATCATGTACGCCATGTTATGTACTAGGCCTGATGTATCTTGTGCATTGAGTATGACAAGTAGATATCAAGCCAACCCTGGTGAGGCACATTGGACCGCAGTAAAGAACATTCTCAAGTATCTTCGGAGGACAAAGGAGATGTTCTTAGTGTATGGAGGTGCGGAAGAGCTACGGGTGACTGGTTACTCTGATGATAGCTTCCAAACCGATCGGGACGACTGCCGATCTCAATCGGGGTTTGTGTTCCTGCTCAATGGTAGTGCTATTTCCTGGAGAAGCTCCAAGCAAGACACTGTGGCCGATTCTACTACCGAGTCGGAGTATATTCCGGACAGTGAAGCTGTGAAGGAGGCTGTATGGATGAAGAAATTCATCGAAGATTTGGGAGTGGTTCCTAGCATTGCCGACCCTGTTGAGGTGTTCTGTGACAACGAGGGTGCGGTTGCTCTTGCAAAGGAATCTAGGTCTCACCGACGCACGAGGCATATTCTGCGGAAGTATCATTACATCCGGGACGTGGTCGAATGTGGAGACGTTGTTATCAGCAGAGTACACACGAATAGCAATGTGGCGGATCCGTTCACCAAACCTTTATCGCAAGCAAAGCATGATGCTCATACGCGTGCTATTGGATTAGATTTGCTAGTGATTTGGTTTGATTATGTATTTGGTTATTATAATTGATGTATTTACCCTTTTTGGGAACATGAAGCAGTATTGTATTTATTGTATTTATCGATTATTAAATGAGATTTAGTAATACGCAAGTTGCGGATATTTCTTTAAATCTTTACTGTGTTCCAACTTAGCATGTTTTGCTCTTCCCTGAATGCGCAAGCATTCTAAATGTCCACAGTCGGTCATTCTTCTCGGGAAGGAAGTATGAACTAAGACTGAGGGAAGTAATTGGTCATGTGTCCAATGGGGATTTGGGCACGGGGACGCCATTCTTCGCCTGTAGTTGAAAGTGTTTCAAGTGACTGGACGACCCACACCTGATTTTACTTTATGGTACTTGTCATGAATAAATCAGGATGATAATATCAGTTCATCCTCAGACTGGAGATGCACGTGGCTGCATCACTTTGGTTTGCTTCGTTTTGATTGCTTTCAAACGCAGTCCGTAACTGGCTGTCATAAAGAGAGTAGTTGGGCAGAGTATGATCACTGTGGTGGGTAGTGTAAGTCAGAGTAATTTGTTCCTCTGTTAAGAGAGATATCCTTGGGCCCCTCGATGATTTGGTCGCTGACACCAAAAATGCATGGCCATGCTCAAAGCTTGCAGTAATTTAAGATTGATTGCAACTTGTATATTTTGGTCACCACCAATCTAGATCGAGAAACATAATCGTGAACGAACGGAGAATAACTTTGTACCATGTCTCGTGTTCACTTGGATATCGCGAACAAAAGGATGATTGATCACTTATCGATAGGACCTATTCACATGGGTTGCAGATTGGTTTTTGTGCTCAAGACAAAACCCATACTGACTTGGGGGCAGAGATGTCTTACTAGAGGCCGCTCTATGTCTGTGATGCATTGGGTACGGTGAGTTATGTGCAAGTGGGAGTCTGTTGGAGTATGCCCACTGACACACGTACGCCAAATGATCACTACCGATGATGTATGGGCCTATCGGGTCACACGCCGGGGGTTAACCTTCACACAACCTAAAAGATGAGGGTGAGAAAGGATAAATAATGATAGTTGGTTTCCAGCAGGGGTTAGCGGCGCTAACGCTGTCGTCGCTAAATCAGCCGCGTTAGCGGAGCTAACCTTGGGCGGTTAGCGGCGCTAACCGTGGGCGGCTAGCGGCGCTAACCCTGCCTGACAGAAACAACTTTATTCTTTTCACCACTTCTATCCAACAATGCATGGCATTGCCATCATTGAATCCAGGCCGACATGGGGAATATCTGGGGTCGGTTTGTGGCTTATAAAACACTCTATGTTGTCTCTCATTTTTACTCTTGGTCATTCTTGAAAGAAAACTCACTTAGAACTATTATGTGTTGCTAAGTTGAGAAGAGAGAAATCCTTGAGAGTGTTTTCTGGTGGTTTTGGTCGTGTTCCACATAGTACTTTCAGAGAGGGAAGAGTACTTGGCGTGCTAGTACACCAAGGTTACGTGATTCTCGGGGTGGACTTCGATATTGCAAGGAGAAGGCAAGGAAAGAAAGAAACCAAGCTTGGAGGCTAGCTCACACAACCGACCAGAGACATCTAGGGTATATATATCTTTCTATCCTTTCTGTTTTAGTTGCATAACTTGGTTGTAAAGTTAGATCCATTGATGGGGTTCATATTGTGGTCTTGTTTTTGCTTGAAATATTCGTTTTGGGCTTGCATGCTTCCGATGCGGTGTACCATGAACCCCAACACGTACGCCATATGGACCGCTGCTGATGATGTATGGGCCTATTGGGTCATACACCGGGGTCTAACCTGACAGCAACTTAAGTTAAGGGACCAAATATGACAAAAGTCAAAAGTTGACATCGCAGGCCGCATTAGCGCCGCTAACATTAAGGGGTTAGCGCCACTAAGTCCTAAAGGTTAGCGCTGCTACGGCTGCATGTGCGTTGTGTCAAATCACTGACAGGGCGCGTTAGCGCCGCTAACTATTTTGAGTTAGCGCCGCTAACTCATGGTTAGCGCCGCTAAACCCTACATGGAGACTTTTGAGTCTCGAGGTTTGGTCGGCCATATGGGGTTATATTGAGTCTGGAAACATAAGAGGAGAAGGAGGAGTTCATTTGTTGGAGTTATCTCACTCTTTTTCTCTCTAATACACACATAAACTCTTTGGTGCTACTAAGGCCAAGAGAGGATTATTCAAGAGAGACTGATCCAGATTATTGTGGTCTCGTTGTTGCTGTCCCGGAGTTCTTTTCGTAGTGAAGAAGCACGAAGGCTCGCTAGCTCGTGTGGTTGGACGTGTTCCCGGGGTACTACCCATTAGTCGATCCACACTCTCATTTTTGGAGCATCAACATCTCGAGACAATCACTTTTCTGGGGCTTAGGAGAAAGTATAACCACCTTTTTCCTTTACAAGTTGCATTTTTATACATAGAGTTTGGTCCATGTTTGGGATTTCGGTTTTATGCTTTGATTGCTTGTACCGTGGGCTGTTTTTGTTGTACATTCGCTTCCACTGCGCGCCTACGAGATCCCAACTTCTTAAACATCCTTTTGTTCACGATATCAGTGTGAACACCAGACATGGATTGAGTGTCAATCTCCAGATCGTTCACGATTGTGTTTCTCGATCTTGATTGGTGGTGACCAAAAGTTAAGGACATGTCTGATTCTAAATCAATATTCCTTGGGCATGGCCATGCAGAATTTTTGGTGTCAGGTCCCAATCATTGAGGGGCCCAGTGATATCTCTCATATCAGAGGAACAAATCCCTTTTCGACTGTATAACCCTAAACCATACCCCTTAACTTATCTAGTCATTTCCTTTATCACAGCCAGTTACGAACTGCTTTTGAAAATGGCTAAAGTAAGAAATAAGTATGATATAGCAGTTCATATATCTCAGGTCTAAGGACGTAAGATATTATCATCCCAAGTTACTCGTGACTATAATCCATGGAGTATACTTGGGTGCGGGTCTTCCAATCATTTGAAACTCTTTTCAAGTACAGATAGGCATTGCCCCTTAATTCGACCATATTGAATTCAAGGTCACATGCTTATCTCAGTCTTAATTCAATCTTCCTTCCACAAGATCGACTGACCGTGGAAAGTTTTGAAATATAAAATACTTCCGGAAGTAATTAAACATGCTAAGATGGAACACAATAGAGTCTTATGAATGTAACCGTATCATACACATATATAATCTCTATTATATATCGAAACAAGCATAAGTTACAATACTGTCTATTTGGTTCCCAATATATAAAATAAAGTTTACATATCAAAGAAACTAAATACATAACTCAAACCAAATCGCTGGCAAATCTTACACATATAGCACTAGTGTGAGAATCATGAGCTGCCTGCGATAACGGCTTCGTGAATGGATCCGCAAGGTTTCCATCCGATGCTACTCAGCTTACGACGATTTCACCACTCTCAACTACTTCCAGTATGAAGTGGTGTTTGCGCAAAATATGTCTTGTTCTCTTGTGAGCTCTTGGTTCCTTCGCCAAAACCACTGCACCCTAATTGTCACAGAATATCTCAATAGGGTCAGTGATGCTTGGAACCACTTGTAAATCTTGGATGAATTTCTTCATCCACACGGCTTCTTTAGCAGCTTCACTTGCCGCAATGTATTCCGACTCGGTAGTCGAATCAGCCACCGTGTCTTGTTTCGAGCTCCTCCAGCTGACAGCACCACCATTTAACAAGAATACAAACCCCGATTGAGATCGGCAGTCATCCCTATCCGTTTGGAAGCTAGCGTACGAGTAACCCTTTACTCTTAGCTCTTCTTCCCCACCATAAACCAAGAACATTCCTTTTGTATGCCTAAGGTACTTAAGAATATTCTTTACAGCTTTCCAATGAGGCTCCCCGGGATTCGCCTGATATCTACTAGTCATGCTCAAAGCACATGACACATCAGGACGACTGCATAACATGGCGTACATGATCGATCCCACAGCCAAAGCATATGGTACTCGCTTCATTACTTCTATCTCCTCTTGGGAGGTAGGACATTGAGTCTTGCTCAACATCAAGCCTTGTGCCATAGGGAGGTTTCCTTTCTTGGATTCCTCCATTTTAAAGCATCTCACGACCTTATCTATGTATGCACTTTGAGAAAGCCCGAGCAGCTTTCTAGATCTATCTCTATAGATCTTGATTCCAAGAATATAGCTCACATCGCCTAAGTCCTTCATTGAGAAACAATTCCCGAGCCAAGCTTTAACACTTTTTAGGCTCGGAATATGGTTTCCAATGAGCAATATGTCATCCACATATAGGACTAAGAAGACAATAGTGCTCCTACTAGCCCTGACATATACACATGGTTCATCTTTGCTTTTAAGAAATCCAAATTCCTTGATTTTCTCATCAAAGCATAGATTCCAACTCCGAGATGCTTGCTTAAGTCCATAAATGAACTTCTTAAGCTTACAAACCATGTTCGGATACTCTGGATGTTCAAAACCATCAGGTTGTGTCATATACACCTCTTCGGAAAGCTTCCCATTAAGGAAGGCGGTTTTAACGTCCATTTGCCATATTTCATAATCATAAAATGCAGCAATGGCCAAGAGTATTCGGATTGATTTCAGCATAGCCACTGGGGAAAAGGTTTCAACATAATCAACACCAGGTGTTTGAGTGAAACCCTTTGCCACTAGTCATGCTTTGAAAGTATCCAAGGTTCCGTCCATGCCGGTCTTCTTCTTGAAGACCCATTTACACCCTACGGGCCTAACCCCGGGTGTAGGATCAACCAGTTCCCAAACCTGGTTATCCGACATGGATTGCATCTCACTTTCCATCGCTTCCTTCCAATGTGCAGACTCAGGGCCCGCCATAGATTCCTTGTAGTTAGAGGCTCATCACAGTCCACTACTAATTCGCTGCCCTCAGATATGTAGAATCCATATCTCTCGGGCTCGAAACGAGTTCTACTGGAACGCCTAGGAGTAAGCAATGAATTAGTGTCAGGTAATGCAGCATTCTTTTGCTCAGTTTCAACCGTCCTAGGTTGAGTGCTAGTGCCAACCTCAAGTTCTTTATCGGTTGATCCTTGAACTTCCTCAAGATCAGTTTCCTTGTTGCCTCTTTGTTTGGATAGCAATTCTCTTTCTAAGAAGAATGCCCTTCGAGCAACAAAAACTTTGTTCTCAGAAGGTTTATAAAATATATATCCAACACCGGCTGGAGGATATCCGATAAAGTAACACCTTTCCACTCGAGGTTGAAGTTTGTTCTCAGTCTAACGTGTCACGTAGGCTTGACAACCCCAATCTCGCAGATATGAAATTGTCGGCTTCTTCTTATGCCACATTTCATAAGGTGTTCTTATTACTTTCTTGGTTGGTGCAAGGTTAAGGATCTTTACAGCCGTCTCTAGGGCATATCCCCAGAAACTAATAGGTACCTCCGTTGGACTCATCATGGACCTTATCATGTCTAGTAAAGTCCGGTTCCTCCTCTCAGCGACCCCATTTAATTGTGGAGTCCTTGGAGGTGTTAATTGCGAGATGATTCCACAATTCTTTAGATGATCGATAAACTCTGTACTTAGATACTCTCCACCTCTATCAGATCGAAGTGTCTTTAATGTTTTGCCCTATTGATTCTCAACTTCGTTTTGGAATGTCTTGAACACCTCGAAGGTTTCATTCTTGTGCTTAACAAGATAGACATATCCATACCTACTATAATCATCTATAAAGGTTACGAATCGAGTTATTCCTAGTTACATGTTTGAAAGGCCCACATACATCCGTATGGATGATGTCCAAGAGGTCTTTACCCCTCTCACTTGTCCCCGTGAAGGGTGCCTTTGTCATCTTGCCTAATAAACAAGAATCACATACTTCATTTGACCCTTGGTCAAACGATTATAAGATCCCATCCACTTGGAGCTTGGTGATGCGAGTCTTGTTTAAATGGCCAAGACGACCATGCCACAAGGAATACTTATCCAAACCATCTTTGGAACTTGAATCAGTGTTCATGGTAGATTTTGTTGAACTAATGTATGCAGTTGCTTCATAAATGCCATGACATGGTAAAGCCTTAAAATAAACAATGTTATCTTTAAAGCATGTAATAGCACCATCATCAAAATGAAAGTTGTAACCATCGTCATACAATGCATGAAATGAAATAATGTTTCTAGCCACGTAGGGCGAAGAACAGACATTTTCCACACTTCCTCGAGCTTCCACCGGGACAATCTCCGAGTTCCCCATCATAAGATCTGTTGGGGTTCGTGGTTCATCACAGCGGAAGCATGCAAGAACAAAATCGTAATTTTACAAACAAAACAAACCACAAAAAGGAACCCTAAGTTGTGTACCAATCTCTACAACAAAGAAATGCAACAAAAGGAAGAGAGAAGAGAGAGTTATACCCTTTGAAGTTTTTGGAGTTGGTGTAGATCATGAATCCAAGCTAGAGGCAACCTCCTTCTTGACTATTGAACTCCACCCCGGGAAAAACTGTGATCCACTCGTACTAGGGAGCCATCGGGTGTCCTACAACATATGGAGACACCTTCTGGAACAACAACACTAAATCTCTAGGAACTCTCTTTAGATCTCTCTCTCACAACTCACAAGAAAAACCACTTGAGGCTTCTTTGTGTGTGTTTTTACACCATGAATCACTAGAGAGAAAAGATCCTTGCATGTATGTTTATAAGCCTCTTCTGTCATCTGGAGTTACCCAAGACCGAACATAAAGAGAACCAAGCAAATGACATGCATTGGTGGAGAGTGGAGGTGAAAGAATAAAGTTGTAATCTGTCAGACGGGTTAACGTCGCTAACCGCCCAAACTTAGCGCCGCTAACCACTTAAGGTTAGCGCCGCTAAAGCGGCTAAGTTAGCGACAGATTGGTTAGCGTCGCTAACTATGTCCAGATCACCAACTATCTTTAATTATTCATTTCTTACCCTCCCTTTTAGGTTGTTGTCAATATCAACCCCCGGCGTGTGACCGGATAGGCCCACACATCATCGGTAGTGATCATTCGGCGTACATGTGACAGTAGACATACTCCAACAGACTCCCACTTGCACATGACTCTACGTACCCAATGCATCACAGACAAGGAGTGGCCTCTAGTAAGACATCCTGCCGCCAAGCCTGTATGGGTTTTGTCTTTAGCACAAAACCCAATCTACAACCCATGTGAAAAGGTCATATCGATAAGTGATCAATCATCCTTTTGTTCGCGATATCCAAGTGAACACGAGACATGGTACTTATTCATTCTCCGTTCGTTCACGATTATGTTTCCCGATTTACATTAGTGGTGACCAGAACATACAAGTTGCAATCAGATTCTTTAATCATTGCACACTTGAGCACGGCCGTGTATTTTGGTGTCAGCGACCAATCATCGAGGGGCCCAGGGATATCTCTCTAAACAGAGGAACAAATTCCTTTGGCTCACACTGCTCACCACAGTGATCATACTCTGCCTAACTATTCCCTTTATAACAGCCAGTTACGGACTGCGTTTGAAAGTAATTAGATCAAAGCAAACCAAAGTGATGCAGCCACGTGCATCTCCAGTTTGAGGATGAACTGATATTATCATCCTGATTTACTCATGACATGTACCACAAAGTAAAATCAGGTGTGGGTCGTCCAGTCACTTGAAACACTTTCAAGTACAGGCGAAGAATTGCGTCCCCGTGCCCCAATCCCCATTGGACACATGACCAATTAATTCCCTCTGTCTTAGTTCAGACTTCCTTCCCATGAAGAATGACTGACTGTGGACATTTAGAATGTTAAAACATTCAGGGAAGAGGTAAAACATGCTATGTTGGAACACAATAAGGCTTACTGAGAGTACCCGCTACACGCGCATTACCAAATCCTCATTTGATAATCGATACAAGTAGAAGCACAATATTTCTTAACGTTCCCAAAAGAAAAGTATATCAAAATATTACTAAAACGAACTTAAGCCAAGTATATGCAGGCCCTAGTCTGACAAAATCACTAACCCGCTACTATAGCTTAGTTAACGGATCCGCCACCAATGCTCTCCGTGTGTACTCTGATAATGATCGTATCCCAACTCCAACCAACCACTTCCAAAAGTGTGCGTTGATGGGATTGTGATCATATGTCCAAGCCGTTATACATGCTTTGTCTTAAAGGAATCCAATAAGACAAACAACGCTTGGATCTAAAATTTTAATGTGCATGAGCCATCATACTCTCATAGTTTTCATAAAGATCTCTATAGTGTTATTGACGCTCAAAATTAAAATCTTATCTACTTAAGCCATCGTACTCTCATAGTTTTCACAAGGATCTCTATAGAGTTACCAATGCTTTAAGAATAAAATCTTATGTGTTAAAGTCATCGCACTCTCATAGTTTTCATAAAGATCTCTATAGAGTCACCGACACTTTAAGTATCACATTTACTAACGACACAATGTTTGTAGGATCATGAACCCCAATCGAATTGGAGGTTATCCTAAAACATAAACTATCACTCAGAGTAATAACTTACTCTCATATCATATGATCAACAAGAACATATCTTGATATTTCTTGTACTTTTTCAAATTGCTTTGTCAATCCTTAATGGACGTATAATTCTTGATTCAAACTTAAAGAAAAACATGATCAAGACATTATCTCCATTATGACATATGTCCAAGACATATTACATAGGATAACAACAGCCCTCCTACTAGCTCTGGCATCTATCCAAGTTTCATCATTGCTCATTGAAAACTCAACCGCTTGATTTTCACAACACGAAACTTAGATGTTTGTTGAAGTCCAAGGCAACCCTTTTTCCTTGTTTTGTAGATTTTATATGGACACTTTTAGATGTAAAGCACCTTCAGACAGTGTTACTAGCACTTCCTCATTGAATTCCTATGACGGAATACGGTCTTTGCATCATACAGCCATGAAACGGCGTTAGTATCCGTGTAAACTTCAACATAACTACTGGAAGAATGTCTTCATATGATACCTTCCACATGGTCAATCATCATCAAAACCAATTCCAAGTAGTTAACATTTGAAGTTATCTACAAACTAATCATGCAGATCTTATCTTCAAAAGATCAATATACACCTTACTGATCTCATCTAGGTGTAGGATTATCCAAGCTAATCCTTGAAATCCAGCATGGATTATAGCTTATCTCATTAACTTTTATTTATCTTACTAGACCCAAGGTCCACTACAGATTCCGGTATTTGATACATACACAATGTATTATCAACAAGTCATCGTCCTCATGTATGTAATACATTTCCGGTCTTATGATGACTTTTGCCAGACTTATGAAGAGGTAATATCATAATGCCAAGTACTTCAACATTGCCATGTTAAGTTCCAATCATTACTGATTGAATGCTAGTGTCAACATCAGGTCATTATTTAATTCACACGTTCTTCCACTGGAATGCTTCAGTTGTTCATTTCCCTTTTCGAGCAATTCACCTCAGTTCTCAAAAGGTTATGAAAAGAACATCCAAAACCAAGAATAACATATTAAATGTATTAGCATCTTTTAAAGTTCATCAATCTCCCACTAAATGTAGACTAGATGACTTTAATCCATGAGGTAGACAAGCAAAACTTTCTTTCTAGTCTAAGCTCCATGGTTGCTAATTTGACCATCTTTGTTGTAATATAGGAACATTGCACGTCACAACTCAAGTACACCCATCTGTCTGGTTACTTAAGTTTAAAGCATCAAATGGAATCATAACTAGTATGTTCCTTTTCTCCACTTGGCCATCAATGTAAAAAATGTATCCTAGGAGAGTTAAATTATGAGACATTCGCATAATTCTTATGATGAACAAGGAATCTATTATATCTCAACATCTCACAAGATTTGAGTATCTTAGTTCCTTTCTGCCCTCTTTTGTTGTGAATTCGTTACGGGTAAGTTTTGAATACCTCTCAGGTTTCAAACACTTTTCTAATACCCTTTTCTTCTACCATCATAGGTAAAGATAACAAATTATACTTAGTTAATCCTTATGACTTCGCTTGATGGGCTACACTTACATAATGTAAGTGTAGTCCAACAAACTTTTATTCCTCCCACATAAACTAGTGAAGGACGTCATAGGTATTTAACTTTATACGCAAGATTCAACATCAACTAATAGCTCAAAGCTAAAAGATTCCAAGTACCTATCCACATGGACCTTGGTGATGTTAATCTAGTTTATATGGTTAAATCACCAATGTTATAAGGATAACCAAGTAATTAACATTCATGATCATATTATTACTTCTTAAGCAAAAGCTTATTATTTATGCCACGACATGAATAAACTTTGAAATAATACTCTAAACCCACAATTACATAATTCAAAGTAATACTCATCGTCATCAATAGCATAAAAAATGCTTCTTGCCACGCAGGGCGTAAAACATCTATCTATATAATGAAGTAATAAGTAGCTGGTAGGAATGACAAGATCAACTCTTCCAATCCTTTTAGCAAGAGACAAGCACTTAAGCTTCCCTTCACTTCTTCCAGCTTTCCATGCATCATCGGCCTACTTCGGATAAACACCTTGACTTTGCAACAAACAAGTTTGTAACAAATGTGAGTGCGTTGACTAGCGTTCAAAAACCTAGTCCTTTGAAGTAGAAGATCAATGGAGTATAATCATGAATGTACCTGAAGTTGAGGAGCTAACGTTCTTCTGCTTTAGAATACTTAGCTCATTCAGGCACTTAGGGCAGGCGTGACGGCGCCAATTTCCAATTTCCCTACAAATGTAGCAAACTACCCCAAGTGGAATGTTATCTTGAGGTACAATCTCATTTGCCACAACTTCCATATTTATGGTAGGCTTAGTCAAACCAAGCTTTCCATTTGAGGTCAGTTTCTTCTTCTTATGTTTTTGTTTCCCAGTAGCCTTAGCAGGTGTGGACGAGATTTGCTTACCTTTGGCCATGTTCAACTCAGCAGCCTTTAACATGTCATGTAGCTCACTTAAGGACCATTCCATATTGTCTTTGAGATATTCCATGACGAACTTCTCATAAGACGTGGGCAGGGATTGGAGAATCAAATTCACCATCAGTTCCCTCCCAATGGGAAATCCAAGTCTCTCCATTTGGTCCATGTACGCCTTCATCATAAGGACATGAACACTTACATCCCCGCCTTCCTGCATCCTACCACCGACTAAAGACTTGACATACTCAAAAAGTTCTTGTCTAACTTGCTGCGGGAACATGTCCTTTCGCTTGTTAATCATGTCGTATGCACTCATATGCTTGAGTTGCTTTCGCAGTTCACAGCTCATAGTCGACAACATGAGACAAGAAACATCTTGTGTATCTCTGACACGCCTTTCCCATGCATATCTTGTGTCCCAGTTCGCATTGGTAGCAGGTGGCTCCGGAAAAGGCTCCTCAAGGATGTGCAACTTTGACTCGTGTTGAAGGACAATCCTTAATACACGATACCAGTCAATGAAGTTCACTCCTATAAGAGTACGAGTTTTAGTAAGAATCGATATAATCCTCGTTAAAACAATTACCCACTTGATTTAAGAAAACCAAATTATCTTAACAAGGGCTAAGAACCTCAAAATACCCCAATCCATGACGGGTTTGCCGCAGATCACTTCATGAAGCTATTTTAGGCAGGTAAACAATTACCAATTGCAATCCGTGATCGCAACTCTTAGGCACTTGTGGGATCGTAGGTACTCATAGCACCCATTTGGCATGTTTGATCCCTTTCACACCATTCCTCATTAATCCACTTTGGTAGCTCGGCTAGAGCTCGACAACCACCAAGGCGTTTTAAGTCTTGGAATTGCAAATCAACCGTCAAGATACACGGTGGTACTCTAGCCCAATGGCCGGATCGGCTAGAGCTCGACAACCGACCCTTGCGAGTTACCACACGCACCTTCCACGCAGTTACATAAAACCGACCTCGGCTAGAGCTCGACGACCGATCTTGCTTCACTAGATTCGGGTGGTGTCATCTTATGGATGGTGTGAGATTTACAGTTTTGAAAAATGGGATTTTGTTTTTGCCGGTTAAAATGATTTTAACCAATTCTTGTCTATGTGGCGCGCGAAGTTTGTAAACCAATTAAAACTCTTTGATTTTATTATTTTGAAAAAATTTTCTAGCATGCGAAGATCCTAAACATCCATGCAAGAAAATAAACAAAATAAAATCAACCACGCATGTAATATTAATCCGGTAACGAGCCAATCCTATGCGCCTTGCCCGTGAGCCAACGGGCAAGACTAAGTCATCTAAGGACTAGACCGAATGACTTGATGTGTGCATCTCCCACTTGATCCATCACGCCTCCTACCGATCTCCGGATCCAAGTATGCCAAGACACCCTCCAAATGGTCTTTTGGTTGCTTCGGTTCTCCTTTTACAATTTACAAATTTAAAAGGAAATGGCATGCAAGCCACAATTTCTATTCTAAGCTAATACAATAAATTACAAAGAATAAGAAATTGGAATGCAAGCCGTTAAATATACAAACCGAATGAATAAATTAATTATTACAAACCATTGTGGTACAAACTACCAAATGAATGAATACATTAATTTAAATCCAACCAAACACATCACAGTGGGTCTTCTGGCTAATAAAATGTTACCGGATGCAAATATTACAACCACATACAACAAATCTAATACATGGTGTGCCACACAAAAACCATGAAAATCTTATATGTCTCGGTTAAGATTATCTTATCACTCAAGGCATAAATAATCCTATGTACATATGCATTAGGAACCTTAAACAAGTAAATATTCCATAGTCATATATACACAATGTAAGTATATGCAATTAACCATTTTCATGCGAAAATGTTAATCCACATATAAATACACCAACCAAGACATAAGGCAACTTAATCCAAAACACATAACAAATCTGGAATAAAATTCCAGAATCAACAAGTAGCTCAATCGATCCAACAAAATTTATTTTAGACAAAAAGCATTATGCCAGACAGGTTAGCACCGCTAACTATAAAAGTTAGCGCCGTTAACTACAGTTTAGCGCCGCTATTATGGGACGGCTTTGCGGCCGCTACGGACAGGTTAGCGCAGCAAACGTGGACAGGTTAGCGCCGCTAAACCCCGGACTGAACCAAAATCACATTTTTCGGATTTTCAAAGCCACAAAGTGCAAATCTAGTGTAGAGGTTGCTCTGATACCACTGTTGGGGTTCGTGGTTCATCACAGCGGAAGCATGCAAGAACAAAATCGGAATTTTACAAACAAAACAAACCACAAAAAGGAACCCCTAGTTGTGTACCAATCTCTACAACAAAGAAATGCAACAAAAGGAAGAGAGAAGAGAGAGTTATACCCTTTGAAGTCTCTGGAGTTGGTGTAGATCACGAATCCAAGCTAGAGGCAACCTCCTTCTTGACTATCGAAGTCCACCCCGGGAAAAACCGTGATCCACTAGTACTAGTGAGCCATCGGGTGTCCTACAACATATGGAGACACCTTCTAAAACAACAACACTAAATCTCCAGGAACTCTCTTTAGATCTCTCTCTCACAACTCACAAGAACAACCACTTGAGGCTTCTTTGTGTGTGTTTTTACACCATGAATCACTAGAGAGAAAAGAGCCTTGCATGTATGTTTATAAGCCTCTTCTATCATCTGAAGTTACCCAAGACCGAACATAATGACAACCAAGCAAATGACATGCATTGGTGGATAATGGAGGTGAAATAATAAAGTTGTAATCTGTCAGACGGGTTAGCGCCGCTAACCGCCCAAACTTAGCGCCACTAACCACTTAAGGTTAGCGCCGCTAACGCGGCTAAGTTAGAGACAGATTTGATTAGTCTCGCTAACCATGCCCAGACCACCAACTATCTTTAATTATTCATTTCTTACCATCCCTTTTAGGTTGTTGTCAAGATCAACCCCCGGCGTGTGACCCGATAGGCCCATACATCATCGGTAGTGATCATTCGGCGTACGTGTGACAGTGGGCATACTCCAACAAGATCTAGCTCTCCCTTCTCCAAGCTCCTACTTGCCTTAGCACCTGCACCATATTACATATGTGAGTGCCACAGCCGGTATCCAAAACCCAACCTTTAGAAGTAGAAGTATGGTGAAGTTCTATCATGAACGTACCTGAAGATTCGCCATGAGCTTATTGAGTCCCTCCAAGTACTTGGGGCAGCTTCGGCAGTAGTGGCCCTTGCCCCCACCAAAGAAGCACTCCGCATCCTCCGGAGTCTTGGCTTGGGGAATCTTCCCCTTACCCTTACCTTCGGAGGCTGGGGCAGGCTTGGCCGTGCCAACCTTTCCCTTTCCCTTCCTTTTCTTGGAAGAGGCAGCCTTCATTTTGGTTATGCGGCCTTACCGGATTGCAAGAACGGGAGTGAATGAGGAGGATGGTTTGCTATTGGTCATGCTCGCTTCGGTAGTCTTGAGCATACCATGTAGCTCCATCACGGATGTATCCATGCTATGCATATGATAACTCATAGTGAATTGGTAATATGCACTGGGCAGGGATTGGAGGATCAAGTCGACCACTATCTCCCTCCCGATGGTAAATCCTAGCTTCTCCATGCGCTCAATGTTTGCTTTCATACGCAAAACATGAGCACTTACGTTCCCTCCATCTTGAAGCTTGCAAGCGAGAGCGGACTTGAAGCATTCATACCTCTCCTGCCTCGCCTGCTGCTGGAACATATCCAGTAGCTGCACGATCAGGTCGTGAGCACCCAAGTGGTCCATTTGCTTTTGCAAATTGGTACTCATAGTGCTCAACATGAGGCATGTAATCTCCTCAGTCTCCTTGAGGCGTTTCTCGTACGCCTCACGGATTACCCTCGTTGCACCGCTTAGAGGTGCCTCGGGTAAGGGTTCCTCTATGGTTTGCATCTTCCCTTCATAGCGTAGGACGAGCTTAAGCTGCCTATACCAATCCATGAAGTTTCTACCATCGAGTTTCTCCTTCTCAAGGAAAATTCGTAGAGAAACGTTTGTGGTGGTGGTGTTTGCGCTTGTTGATGCCATCTAAAATTGCAAAGTAGACTTAAGTTAGTTTGTTGCATATGTTTTATCTTGTTAAATTAATTTTACCCATAAAGAATTAACTTTAACAAGGCTAAGAACCATATTTCATCCCACCATGTGACGGGTTACCGCGGATCACATGATAAAATTATTTAGGTCGGCAACCATCTATTGCAATCCTTAGCGCCTTGCGGGATCGTACGACATCCAATAGTCGTTTGGCATGTTTGATCCCTTTTTGAACCAATTTTAAATCTTGAAATTTTGGTTAACTCGTGCTAAGCTCGACAATTAACCAAGATTTCAAACCTAAAATTGCAAATCGTCCATCAAGACATACGGTAACAAACTCACCAAAGTTGGCTCGTGCTAAGCTCGACAACCAAAATTGTGAATTTTGCCACACTCACCTTCCACACAGTTTTATGGGAATTGGCTCGTGCTAATCTCGACAACCAAATCCCATAAGACGGGCTTTTGTTTCCAGTTTGGTTTAAGATTAACTTTTTAGCGACAAAAACCTATTTTTACTTGGTGGGTTAATCTTGTATGTGAGCGCGAGACAGTTGAAAACCATTTTTATCAAATCTCTTGGGATTTTGTTAATTTTCGAAAAATTATCTAGCATGCGAATCCTACCCAATCCATGCATACAAAAATCACATCACACGCATAAAATACTAAAACTGGTAACTCTTGCCATAAAACCTATGCGTTCTTCCCGTGAGCCGAACGGGATGAACTTAGTCAATTCTAGGGACAAAGTCTTCGATGTGAGCTCCCACTAATCCCGCCATCTCCATTGGACTTCATCGGCTTCATGGGCTCCAAACTCCATCTCTTTTGACCCATCATGTGTGTCATCATCCATCATAAAAATACATACAATAGAATAAAATGGCATACAAGCCATAAAATACCTATTTATCTATTACAATTACATGGATGAATGAAATGGCATGCAATCCACATTATTATTACAAATTTATGTTAAGAATAATAATACAACCATCATGCATCCAAACACACAAAATAAACCAAATGGTCTAGGCAAGGTTACCAACTTGAATATACACATACAACCAAACATGCATATGTTACTGGAATTAAAACATCATAATAACAAGATTAAAATTTCCATAAGCCATAAACAAGGCTAAAACCCGAGACCAAAATCTGTTTTTTTAAACTAGGACAAAAAACTGACTCAGCGACGCTAGCGCCGCTATCTTGAAAAAGTTAGCGCCGCTAACCTCTATTTGACAGAAAACAAACAATTTCGATTTCGGGTTTTCAAAGCCACCATGTGAATAACTCTCATAGAGGTGGCTCTGATACCACTGTTGGGGTTTTCAGGGCACGCAACGGAAGCAAAGTACAACATATGTCTCGTGCGTCGGTGAGATCTAGGTTCCTTTGTTGTCACAGAAAACCTCAATAGGGTCGGTAATGCTAGGAACCATTCCCAGATCAAGGATGAACTTCGTCATCCATACAACCTCCTTTGCAGCTTCACTTGCCGCAATGTACTCAGACTCGGTCGTGGAATCAGCCACCGTGTCTTGTTTGGAGCTTCTCCACGAGATAGCACCACCGTTTAACAGGAACACGAACCCCGATTGAGATCGGCAGTCATCCCTGTCGGTTTGGAAGCTGACGTCAGAGTAACCAGTTACCCTCAGCTCCTCTTCCCCACCATATACTAAGAACATCTCCTTAGTCCTCCGAAGATACTTGAGAATGTTCTTCACCGCTGTCCAATGTGCCTCACCAGGGTTGGCTTGATATCTACTTGTCATACTTAATGCACAAGAGACATCGGGCCTAGTACATAGCATGGCATACATGATCGAGCCTATTGCCGAAGCATAAGGTACTCGCCTCATTACTTCCCGTTCCTCTGGGGAACTCGGGCATTGAGTCTTACTCAATACCAAACCATGTGACATAGGTATGAACCCCTTCTTGGTGTCCTCCATCCTAAACCTCTTTAGGACCTTGTCAATATATGTACTTTGGCTCAAGCCTATCAACCTGCGGGATCTATCTCTATAGATTTTAATCCCAAGAATATAAGCTGCATCTCCCAGATCCTTCATTGAGAAACAACTCCCTAGCTAGGCTTTCACACCTTGCAAAGTTGGGACGTCGTTCCCAATTAGCAGAATATTATCTACATATAAGACCAGGAATACAACTATGCTCGCACTAGCCCTGATGTATACGCATGGCTCATCCTTGCTTTTAGAGAAGCCAAACTCTTTGACCTTCTAATCAAAGCACATGTTCTAGCTCCGAGAGGCTTGCTTAAGCCCATAAATGGACTTCTTTAGTTTGCAGACTTTATCCGGGAACTCAGGATGTACAAAACATTCAGGCTGTGTCATATACACCTCCTCTGACAGTGTTCCACTAAGGAACACGGTTTTGACGTCCATCTGCCATATTTCATAATCATAAAATGCGGAAATGGCCAAGAGTATCCGGATAGACTTCAACATAGCCACCGTACAAAAGGTTTCCTCATAGTCTACACCATGAGTTTGCGTGAAACCCTTAGCTACCAGTCGGGCTTTGAAGGTGTCTACCTCGCCATCTACGCCGATCTTCTTCTTGAAGACCCACTTGCACCCGACGGGTTTACACTCCGGTACAGGATCTACCAAGTCCCAAACCTGGTATCGGCCATATATTTAATCTCGGATTCCATTGCCTCTTTCCACTTGGCAGACTCAGGGCCCACCACAATGTCCTGGTATTTGGTAGGTTCATCAGAACCAACTACCATGTCGGTGCCCTCAGATATGTTAAAACCATATCTCTCTGGCTCAGGCCGACTTCTACCAAATTTCCTTAGAGGTAACGGATCTACATCATTATCTCCAACATCATCATGCTGAGACTCAACCGTTGCCGGTAGTGAGCTAGTTCCAACATCAAGTTCTACATCGGTAGGCTCTCGAATTTCATCGAGATCAACCTTGCTCCCACTAGCCCTCTTGGATACCAGCTCCCTTTCTAGGAAGACCGCCCTTCGAGCAACAAATACCTTGTTCTCCGAAGGTTTGTAAAACAAATATCCAATAGAACTAGCAGGATAACCAATGAAGAAACACCTTTCGGCCCTGGGCTCCAACTTGTCCTCCACCTCACGTCTCACGTAGGCAGGACATCCCCAGACCTTTAAATATGAAATGGATGGAACCTTTCCATGCCACATTTCATACGGTGTTCTCTTAACCTTCTTTGTTGGTACGAGGTTAAGGATCCTACCAGCCGTTTCAATAGCGTAACCCCAAAATGTAATAGGAACTTCCGTGTGACAAATCATAGACCGAACCATATCTAACAATGTTCGGTTCCTCCTCTCAGCAACACCATTTAATTGAGGCATTCTAGGAGGTGTTAATTGCGAGACAATCCCACAATTTATAAGATGGTCTCGGAATTCGGAACTAAGATACTCTCCTCCTCTATCGGATCTAAGCATCTTAATCCTTTTCCCAAGTTGATTTTCGACTTCGTTTTGATAAGTCCTAAACACCTCAAAGGTTTCGGACTTTTGTCTCACCAAGTATACATACCCATATCGACTATAATCATCAATAAAGGTTACGAAGTAGCGGGAGTGATCGATACTTGAACGGACCACACACATCAGTGTGAACGATATCCAACAAGTCTTTCGCCCTCTAACATTCACCGGTGAAGGGTGCTTTCGTCATCTTGCCCAATAAACAAGATTCGCATACTTCATTAGACCCGTGGTCAAATGATTCCAAGATCCCATCCGCTTGGAGGTTGGCGATGCGTTTCTAGTTTATGCGGCCTAACCAACCATGCCAAAGAGACATTTTATCCAAAACACTTTTGGATCCCGAATCAACATTCAAGATTGATCTATTGTTTCTGAAGCTTATGCTTGTTTCATATATGTCATGACATGGAGATGCTTTGAAATAAAAGGAACCATTCTTATAAAACAAAATAGAACTATTTTTAAATTCAAAATCAAGTCCATCGTCGTACAATGCATATAGAGAAATAATGTTTCTTGCCAGGCAGGGGGAATAACAAACATTAGATAAAACAATAGATAAGCCGGTTTGAAAGGCAAGCTCCACACTTCCTATCTTCTCAACCGGGACAACCGCCTTGTTTCCCATGATGAGATCCATCTATCCACATACCAGGTCCCTACTTCTTGTTAGTACGTGCACATTATTACAAATGTGAGTACCACACCCGCTGTAAAAAACCCAGGCGTTAGAAGTAGAAGTGTTATGGAGTTCAATCATATACATACCGGAGGCAGCAGCATCTTTAGATCTCAATCTCTTGAGCTCCTCCGTGTACTTGGGGCAACTACGCAGGTAGTGACCCTTTTCCCCGCAGAAGAAGCAGGTTGCCTCTTCCGGTGAGGTGGCAGTGGCAGCCACTTGTTTCCCCTTTACCTCCGGGGTTGGGTTAGGCTTTGGTGTTGCCACCTTGGCCTTCCCCTTCCCCTTTCCCTTGGAGGACAAAGCGGGTTGCTTCCGCTTCTTGCCACCCTCATTGATCATAAGGACGGCGGTCGAGGAAGATGGCTTCGTCTTGGCCATGTTAGACTCGGTGCTCTTCAACATGCCATGAAGCTCCATTATGGTCTTATCCATATTATGCGTATGGAAATTCACAATGAAGGACCCATAAGATGGAGGCAAGGATTGGAGGATTATTTCAACCTCCAACTCCTTCCCCATTGGGAACCCCAACTTCTCCAATTGATCCACATAGCCCTTCATACGAATGACATGTGAACTCACGTTGCCGCCCTCCAGTATCCGGCAACCAACGAAGGCTTTGACGTATTCGAACAACTCTTGCCTCGCTTGCATCTGGAACATGTCCTTCAGCTGCGTTATCATGTCATACGCACTCACAGTCTCGAATTGCCGTTGCAACTCGGGACTCATGGTCGTAAGCATGAGGCAGGTTACGTCATTAGTTTCCTTGACGCGTTTTTCATACGCCTCTCGGACAGCCCTCGTTGCATTGGTAGCAGGGGGATCCGGAAGAGGAGACTCCAAGACCTCCATCTTCATTTTGTGGCGTAGGACAATTCTCAATGTCCTAAACAAGTCCATAAAGTTCGGTCCTTGAAGTTTCTCCTTCTCAAGGAAAGGTCGTAGGGACAAATTTGCGGTGTTGGTGTTGGTGCTAGTAGATGCCATTCTACAAGCAGAATACGAAGTTTGGTTAGTTTGACGTATTATAATCCTTGTTAAATAATTACGCACTTGTTTATAAAAAACAAATTATGTTAACAAGGGCCAAGAACCTTAAAGTACCCCAATCCATGACGGGTTTGCCGCGGATCACTTCATGAAGCTACTTAGGCCGGTAAACATTTTACCGATTGCAATCCGTGATCGCAACTCTTAGACACTTGCGGGATCCTAGGTACTTATAGCACCCATTTGGCATGTTTGATCCCTCCACACCATTCCTCATTAATCCACCATGGTAGCTCGGTATGGGCATGAAAACTACCAAGGCGTTTTAAGTGTTGGAATTGTAAATCGACCATCAAGATACACGGTGGTACTCTAGCCCAATGGCCGGCTCGGCTAAGCTCGACAACCGACTTTGTGAGTTGCCACAAGCACCTTCCACACAGTTACACAAAACCGATCTCGGCTAAGCTTGACGACCGATCTTGTTTCACTAGATTTGGGTGGTGTCATCTTATGGTTGGCGTGTGATTTACTTTTGAGAAAAACGGGGTTTTGATTTCTCCGGTTAAAAGAAATTTTAACCAATTCTTGTTATGGCGCGCGAGGTGTGTTAACCAATTCAAAAATCTTGGTTTTAATTTATTTTGAAAAATTTTCAAGCTTGCGAAGAAACTAAACAACCAAGCAAGAAAAACAAAATAAATAAACAACCACGCATGTAAACATATCCGGTAACGAGCCAACTCTATGCGTCTTGCCCGTGAGCCAATGGACAAGACTAAGTCATCTTAGGACTAACTCCAAATGACTTAATGTGTGCTCCTCCCACTTGATCCATTGCGTCTCCCACCGACCTCCGGATCCAAGATTGAGAAAAGACACCTCCTCCCGGTTCTTCTTTGGTTGTATTCAGTTCTACTTTTACAATTTTACAAATTTAAAAGGAAATGGCGTGCAAGCCACGAAATCTATTCTAAGCTAATTCTAACAATTACTAAGAATAAGAAATCGGCATGCAAGCCCTTAAGAATTAGAAACCGATAAATTAATTACTTATTACAAACCAAATGTGGTACAAACCAGCAAATGAATGAATAAATAATTACAACCAACCAAAACACATCACAAGGGTCTAAAGGGCTCATTGTTACCGGATTTACAAACAACTACAACAAACATCACAAAACAACACAGTGTGCCACACCAAACCGTGTCAAAAAAATATCCCAACTAGATTTATTCCGAGACTACCTATAACACTCAAGGCACGATTGAATAAATCTTGTACGTATGTATTAGGAATTCCAAACACTTTGAAAATCCATATTCATACATACACAACACAAGTATATGCATGTGCGCGTTATAATGCCAAAACCGCCCGATATATATAAATATATGAGTTAAGAAATTATGGGGTTTTCTAGATGGTCAAAAGACCAAGTTAATCTATTGGAAAATCCAGAATATTGGCCAAATCATTTTTATAATGTTTTTCTTTTAAAACGGGCCAAAAAACATTTTCCAGACGTCCTTCACGACCACTGACCTTCACGGCTTCTCAAGGCCCGTGAAGCCAGTGCATCTCACGACTCGTGAAAATTTTCAAAAAACCGTTTTCACGACCCAAACCCCACACTGAAGTCGTGTAGGCTTCACGACCCGTGAAGATAAAACCTCCACGGCCCGCGAAGACCTTCTGGACAAAATGTCCTGCTTTGCATAAAAATGATTTTCAGGCCAAAATGGGGCATGCAATGCATCAAGATGGCTTTGATACCACTGTAGGAGTTCAAGTACATCATAGAAACTCAACAGAAGCAAAGATTTACATCAAAAAATTCTTGAACTCCATAGAATGGTATGAACTTGATAAAACTTGCATGCAACCAAAACAAGCAACACAAGAGAAGAAATGGTGTTATACCTACCTCCTAAGCTCCTTGCTACTGTGGAAGGTTGTTTTCGGATGGGATGATCAAGAACTTGAAGAAAACGCCTCCAAGCTTCCTACCAATGTTATACAACAAAAAGTCTACCCTTGTGTTAGCAAGAAATGAGTCACCAACAATCTCCTAAAGATTTGATGCACTCAAACAGCCCTCAAGATTCTGGAACACACTTGACCTCACAAGAATACTCACTCTTTGAAGCTCAAATGTGTGTGTGTTTGTTAAAGTGGCAAAAGGTCCTAAGGCCAAATAAGCTCAAGACTTAAATAAACCTCAAGAAACGAATCTGGAACATTCTAGCCGGCCAAGATTTGAATCCCCATTTGACCATTTTGAACAAGCCAATGAAATTCAAGTGCCACTTAGTTTTCTGAGCTTCACGACCCCTCACGGGCTGTTACGGCCCGTGAAGCTTAAAAGCTTCACGGCCCGAGCCGTGTTTCATCTAAGTCGTAAGGGTATCAGTGGCGCATTTATCCTTCACGATCCCCTTCACGGCCCGTAATGGACCGTGAAGGCACTCTGGTCACGAGCCGTATGGCCCGTGTAGGAACTCGTGGGGACACCTTGCTTCACGACCCGTGGAGCATCCTTCACGGTCGTGAAGCTTAGGTCAACTGGAATTTGACCGTTTTGACCAGCTATTTCCACTTAGGGCTATTTGGGTAGAAGTTAGGTGTATGACCCAATAGGCCCGCACATCATTGGCAGTGACCCGGCATACGTGTGTCAGTGGGCATTCTCCAACAATAACTGCTTGGACAAATGATCAAATCCCATCAACGCACACTCTAGAAGTGGTTGGTTGTAGTAGGGATATGATCACTGAGAATCAAGCATCGCTAACTCTATAGAGATCTTTGTGAAAAGTATGAGGGTACGATGGCTTATGCACATTAAATTTGAGACTCGAGCGTTGTTTACCTTATTGGGTTCTTTAGAAACAATGAAGGTATAACGGCTAGAACAAATGATCGAAATCCAATCAACGCACACTTTGGCAGTGGTTGGTTGTAGTAGGGATATGGTCAATGTCAGAGTAAACACGGATGACATCGTGGATGGTTCGTTTACTGAGCTATAGTGGCAGTCTAGTGATGAATGTCATACTAAGGTCTGCATGAACTTGGCTTGAGTTTGTTTTAGTAAAGTTTTGATATACTTTATCTGTGGGAACATTAAACAATATTGTGCTTCTGCTTGTATCGATTATCAAAGGGGTTTGGTAATGCTCGTGTAGCGGGTACTCTCAGTAAGCCTTATTGTATTCCAACCTTGCATGTTTTACCTCTTCCCTGAATGTGTTTACATTCTAAATGTCCACAGCTAGTAATTCTTCAAGGGAAGGAAGTCTGAATGAAGGCTGAGGGAAGTGATTGGTCAAGTGTCCAATGGTGATTGGGACACAGGGACGCAATACTTCGCCTGTACTTGAAAGAGGTTTCAAGTGACTGGACGACCCACACCTGAATTCACTTTGTGGTACTTGTCATGAGTGATTCAGGATGATAATATCAGTTCATCCTCATAGTGGAGATGCATGTGTCTGCATCATTTTGGTTTGCTTTGCTCTAGTTGCTTTCTAACGCAGTCCGTAACTAGCTGTTATAAAGGGAGTAGCTGATCAGTGTATGATCACTGTAGTGGGAAATGTAGTCAAAGGAATTTGTTCCTCTGTTCAGAGAGATATCCCTGGGCCCCTCGATGATTGGGCGCTGACACCAAAATGCATGCATGTTCTCTAGTGTGAAATGATTTGGGTAATCGATTGCAACTTGTATATTTTGGTCACCACCAATCTCGATCGAGAAACATAATCATGAAGGACAGAGAATGACTTAGAACCATGTCTTGTGTTCGCATGGATATCACGAACAAAAGGGTGGTTGATCACTTCTCTATAGGGCCATTTCAAACCTTTGGGTTGGGAATTGGTACTTGTCTATGGGATGACATACCTCGTACTGACTTAGGGGCAGGGATGCCTTGCTAGAGGCCGCTCCCTGTCTGTGATACCTCTGGGTACGTTGTGTCATGTGCAAGTGGGAGTCTGTTGGAGTCTGCCCACTGACACAAGTACATTGGGTTTACTGCTGATGAAGTGCGAGCCTATTGGTTCACACGCCAAGGATTGATCCCGACTGATTACTGATAAAGAGAGAAGGTCCAAAAATCAAATTGTTTGATTTTGGGGCTTCAGGGCCGTGAGGAATGCTCCACGGGTCGTGAAGCCCACTGCCCTCACGAATGGCTCAATGATGAGGTCGTGAAGGGGTCGTGAAGGAGACGCCCTCATGAGTCACTCGAACACGGCACGGGCCGTGAAGGACGATGGTCAGTGGTGGCGCATTTTGTATTCACGGGCTCTTCACGGGCCGTGAGAGGCCGTGAAGACCTGTCTGCATGTAAATCTTGTATTTGATTGGGCCATTTCTTGGTCCAATGATATACACTTAACAATCCGACCAAAAGAGGCAGCTGAGGGCTGGATCAGTTTAGATAACATGCAAGAAGGTTCTCTCTCACTCTCTCTTTGATCTCTCTTGGTACCTTCATGTAACAATCACACATTCTACACTAATTGGTGATACTTGAGTGTTGTGAATGAGTATTTGGTACAAGAGAAGAATCAACTTGGCAGTTCCAGAAAGGTGGAGTCATATGTTATGTCCCCTTGACGGTGTACTAGCATACGGGGATCAAAACAACCTTGGTGTGGACTAGCAATAGAGGAGATACACTTGGATCTCTCGGTTGTCCCGGTTTTGCATTGCTACAGCCGATTTCGTGAAGATAAAGGAGGTATACTTTCTGTCCTTCTTTGTTCTTTAAGTTGCAATTTGAGTTTTGTAGAATATTATCACTTTGGAACATGTATGGACCCGTTTTTGTACGGTTTTTGAAACTCTTGTTTTATGCTTCCGCTGTGTTCTGCTCCATACCGTGTCCCAACAATGGCGTAAATGATAGAGCCAATTTCCGAAGCATACGGAACTCGCCTCATTACTTCCCGTTCCTCAGGGGAACTCGGGCTTTGAGCTTTGCTCAACACTAAACCATGTGACATAGGTATGAACCCCTTCTTGGAGTCCTCCATCCTAAATCTCTTCAGGATTTGTCAATGTACGTACTCTGGCTTAATCCGATCAACCTGCGGGATCTATCTCTATAGATTTTAATCCCAATAATGTAAGTCGCATCCCCAAGATCCTTCATTGAGAAACAACTCCCTAGCCAGGCTTTTACCCCTTGCAAAGTAGGGACGTCGTTCCCAATAAGTAGAATATCATCTACATAAAGAACTAGTAATACAACTACGCTCCCACTAGCTCTAATGTAAACGCATGGCTCATCCTTGCTCTTAGAGAATCCAAAATCTTTGACCTTCTCATCGAAGCACAAGTTACAGCTCTGAGAGGCTTGCTTAAGCCCATATATGGACTTCTTAAGCTTGAAGACTTTATCCGGAAACTCAGGATGTTCAAAACCCTCATGTTGTGTCATATACACCTCCTCTGAAAGTGTTCCATTAAGGAACGCGGTTTTGACGTCCATTTGCCAAATCTCATAGTCATGAAATGCGCCAATGGCCAAAAGTATCCGGATAGACTTCAACATAGCCACCGGGGAAAAGGTTTCCTCATAGTCTACACCATGAGTTTGAGTGAACCCTTAGCGACCAGTCGGGCTTTCAAGGTGTCTACCTTGCCATCCATGACGATATTTTTTTTGAAGACCCACTTGCACCCTACGGGTTTATACCCCGGCACGGGATCAACCAAGTCCCAGACTTGATTATCCGACATGGACTGAATCTCGGATTCCGTTGCTTCTTGCCACTTGGTGGACTCACGGCCTACCACAGCGTCCTGGTATTTGATAGGCTCATCAGACACCACTACCATGTCGGTGCCCTCAGATATGTTAAAACCATATCTCTCTGGCTCATGCCGACTTCTACCAGATCCTCTAATACGCAGTGGGTTTACATTATCTCCAGTTTCATCATGATGAGAATCAACCCTCTCAGGTTGTGATATAGTCCCAACATCAGGTTCTACATTGGCAGTCTCTTGAATTTCTTCAAGATCAAGCTTTCTCCCACTAGCGTCTTTGGATAGCAGTTCCCTCTCAAGGAACATTGCCCTTCGAGCAACGAATACCTTGTTCTCCAAAGGTTTGTAAAACAAATATCCCATAGACCCAGCTGGATAACCAATGAAAAAGCACCTTTCGGCCCTGGGCTTCAATTTGTCCTCAACCTCACGCCTCACGTAAGCAGGACAACCCCAAACCTTTAAATATGAAATGGATGGAACCTTTCCATGCCACATCTCATACGGTGTTTTCTTAACCTTCTTTGTTGGTACGAGGTTAAGGATTCTACCGGCCGTTTCGATCGCATATCTCCAAAACGTAACGGGAATGTCCGTACGAACCATCATAGACCGAACCATATCTAACAATGTACGGTTTCTCCTCTCTGCGTCACCATTTAATTGTGGCGTCCTAGGAAGGGTCAATTGCGAGACAATCCCACAATCCCTTAGATGTTCACGGAACTCGGAACTAAGATACTCACCACCTCTATCAGATCGTAGCATCTCAATCCTTTTCCCTAGTTGATTCTCTACCTCGTTTTGGTAAGTCTTAAACACCTCAAAGTTATCCGACTTTTGTCTTACCAAGTAGACATACCTGTATCGACTATAATCATCAATAAAGGTAACAAAGTAGCGAGAATGATCTCTTCTGGCATGCTTGAACGGACCACACACATCAGTGTGAACGATATCCAACAAGTCTTGCGCCCTCTCACATATACCGGTGAAGGGTGCTTTGGTCATCTTGCCCAATATACAAGATTCACATACTTCACTAGACCTGTGGTCAAATGATTCAAAGATCCCATCCGCTTAGAGCTTGGCGAATTGTTTCTTGTTTATGTGGCCTAATCGACCAAGCCATAGAGATAATTTATCCAAAACACTTTTGGATCCCGTATCAACATTCATGATTGATATATTGTTTTGCAAGCTTGTGCTTGTCTCATATATGCCATGACATGGAAATGCTTTAAAATAAAAGACATGATCTTTGTAACATAGAATGCTACCATTCTCAAATTTAAAGTTAAAACAATCGTCATACAAGGCATACAAAGAAATAAAGTTTCTTGCCACGCAGGGCGAAAAAGATACATTTAATAAAACAATAAATAAGCCGGAAGGAAAGGCGAGCTCCACACTCCCAATCTTCTCAAATGGGACAACCGCTTTGTTTCCCATGATGAGATCCAGCTCTCCATCAACCAGGTCCCTACTTTTTCTTAGTACCTGCACATTATTGCAAACGTATGTACCACACCTGCTGTCTAAAACCCATGTGTTTGAAGTAGAAGTGTTATGGAGGAGGCAGCAGATTCTTTAGCCCGAAGCTTCTTGAGCTCCTCCGTATACTTGGGGCAACTACGCCGGTAGTGGCCCTTCTCCCTGCAGAAGTAGCAGGTGCCTCTTCCGGTATGGTGGCAGCGGGAGCCACTTGCTTCCCCTTCGGCTCCGGGGTTGGGTTAGATTTAGGCTTCGGCCCTTGGGCCTTGGCCTTCTTCTTTCCCTTCCCCTTAGAGCCCGTAGTGGGTTTCTTCCTCTTGTGCCTACCTTCGTTGATGGTGAGGACGGCAGTGGAGGTGGAGGGCTCTGACTTGGCAAGCTAACCCTTTGCAGTCTTGAGCATGCCATGTAGATCCATAATGGACCTGTCCATACTATGCATATGGAAGTTCACAATGAACGGACCATATGCGGGAGGCAAGGATTGGAGGATGATTTCAACCGCCAACTCCTTCCCCATGGGAAAGCCCAACTCTTCTAGCTGATCCACGTATCCTTTCATCTTAAGTATGTGGGAGCTAACATTTCCGCCCTCCTGCATCCGGCAACCGATGAAGGCCTTGACGCAGTCATAGAGTTCTTGCCGTGCCCACTGTTGGAACATGTCCTTCAACTGAGATATCATCTCAAACGCACTCATTATCTCGAATTGCCTTTGCAATTCGTGACTCATGGTCGTTAGCATAAGGAAAATTACGTCGTTAGTGTCCTTGAGGCGTTTTTCATACGCCTCTCGGATGGCCCTCGCCGCGTTGGTAGCAGGAGGTGCTGGAAGAGGTGAGTCAAGGACCTCTAGCTTCATTTTATGGCGTAGGACAATTCGCAAAGTCCGATGCCAATCCATAAAGTTCGGCCCCGTGAGTTTTTCTCCATCTCCAAAAATGGACGAAGTGACATGTTGGTGGTGTTGGTGTTGCTAGTAGATACCATCTACAAGCAAAGTACGAAATTTGGTTAATTATGAAGTATTAAATGCTTGTTAAAATTATTACCCACTTGTTATAAAACAAATTATATTAACAAGGGCTAAGAACCTCAAAATACCCTAATCCATGACGGGTTTTCAGCGGATCACTCCATAGAGCTATTTTAGGCTGGTAAACTATTTACCAATTGTAATCCATCATCACAACTCTTGGACACTTGCGGGATCCTAGGAACTCATAGCACCCATTTGGGATGTTTGATCCCTCCACACCAATTCCTCATCACAACTACCAGTGCGTTTTAAGTCTTGGAATTGTAAATCATTCGTCAAGATACACGGTGGTACTCTAGCCCAATGGCCGGCTCGGCTAGAGCTCGACAACCGACCTTGCTAGTTGCCACACGCGCCTTCCACACAGTTACGCAAAACCGATCTCGGCAAGAGCTGGATGACCAATCTTGTTTCACTAGATTCAGGCGGTGTCATCTTATGGGTGGTGTGAGATTTACTTTTGAAAAATGGGTTTTTGTTTCTCCGGCTAAAAAACTTTTAACCAATTCTTGTCTATGTGGCGCGCGGAGTTTGTAAACTAATTTAAAACTCTTTGATTTTATTTTTTTGAAAAAATTTTCTAGCATGCGAAGAACCTAAACATCCACACAAGAAAATATACAAAATAAAATCAACCACGCATGTAATATATATCCGGTAACGAGCCAGTCCAATGCGCCTTGCCCGTGAGCCAACGGGCAAGACTAAGTCATCTAAGGACTAGACCGAATGACTTGATGTGTGCTCCTCCCATTCGATCCATCACGTCTCCTACCGACCTCCGGATACAAATACGCCAAGACACTCTCCAATGGTCCTTGTTGGTTTCTTCGGTTCTCCTTTTACAATTTACAAATTTAAAAGGAAATGGTATGCAAGCCACAATTTACTATTCTAAGCTAATACTTGTTAGAAATATGCCCATTAATGCACGTACGCCATATGGACCACTGCTGATGATGTATGGGCCTATTGGGTCATACACCGGGGTCTAACCTGACAGCAACTTAAGTTAAGGGACCAAATATGACAAACGACAAAAATTGACATCGCAGGCCGCGTTAGCGCCGCTACGGCTGCATGTACTTTGTGTCAAATCACTGACTGGCGCGTTAGCGCCGCTTACCATTTTGAGTTAGCGCCGCTAACTTTTGGTTAGCGCCGCTAAACTCTGCCAGTGACATTTGTCAAAACACCTCCTAAACTGGCCAATGCATGTGGATGTGTATATCTCGAGGCTTGGCCGGGTTCAAGGGGTAATATACGTTTCTGGAGCCAGAGAATCATAAGTGAACTCTTTGGTTTAGTTTTGGTTCTCTCCTTTGTTCTCTCTAAGTATTCTATTCACTTCTTCTTCTTTGGTGCTACAAGAGACCAAGAGAGGATTCAAGAGGGATAACTCCAGAAGATTGGTCTCGTTAGTTACTATCCCGGAGTGTTTGTCATAGTGAAGAAGCACGAAGGCTCGCTAGCTCGTGTGGTTGGACATGTTCCCGGGGTACTACCCATTAGTTGATCCGCGTTTCCATCTTGGAACTTCATACCACGAGATAATCTAATTCAGGAGCTAAGGAGAAAGGTATAACCACTTCTTTCCTTTCCAAGTTGCATTTCTTTAACATAGAGTTTGGTCTATTTTGGGATTTCTTGTTTTTGTGCATTATATGCTTGTACTTTGGGCTTTATACGTTGTACTTGCTTCCGCTACTGTGCCCACGAAATCCCAACAATACTACAAATTACAAAGAATAGAAAATCGTCATGCAAGCCGTTAAATATACAAACCAAATAAATAAATTAATTATTTACAAACCATTGTGGTACAAACCACCAAATGAATAAATACATTAATTTAAATCAACCAAACAAATCACATAGGTCTTATGGCTCAAAAAATGTTACCGGATGCAAATACCACAACCACATATAAAACCATGTAAATCTTATATGTCTTTGTTAAGATTATCTAATCACTCAAGGCACTAATAATCCTATGTACATATGCATTAGGAACCATAAACAAGTCAAAATTCCATAGTCATATATACACAATGTAAGTATATGCAATTAACCATTTTCATGCCAAAATGTTAATCCACATATAAATACACCAACCAAGACATAAGGAAACTTAATATAAACACATCTCAAATTCTGGAACAAAATTCCAGAAAGTACAAATAGCCCAAAAATCCAACAAAATTGATTTAAGGCAAAAACATTCATTCTACCGGTACAGGGTTAGCGCCGCTAACTATAACGAGTTAGCACCGTTAACTCAGGTTTAGCGCCGCTATCACGAGACGAGATAGCGACCGCTACAGACGGTTTAGCGCCACTAACATGGAATGGTTAGCGCCGCTAAACCCTGGACAAAACCAAAAATCACATTTTTCGGATTTTCAAAGCCACCAAGTGCAAAACCAGTGTAGAGGTGGCCTTGATACCACTGTTGGGGTTCGTGGTTGAGCTCGTAGAAGCATGCAATTACAAAATCGAAATTTTCAAGATCATACACAAACCACAAAGTGAACCCCATAAGTGTACCAAACTCTACAACAAGTAATGCAATTAAACCAGAAGAGATAGAGATTTATACCCTTGATGTCTCTGGATTGTTGTGTGCTAAACTCCAAGCTTGAATCCTCTTCCTTGGCTATCGTAATCCACTCCAAGAGAATGTGTGATCAAAGTGTACTAGCACTCCAAGTATCCTTCTCCTTATGAAGACACTATGCTGGAACAATAACCAGAAAAACACCAGGAATTCTCTCTTCCTTTCTCTCTTTTCTCTCACAAGAACGAAACACAAAAGTATGCTAATGTGTGTGTATGTTACCTTAGCCAAGAGATGTGAATGAGAGAAATAGGGAGAGTTATATAGACTTGTCGACCCTAGGTCTCCCCAAGGTCGGCCAGAATCCAATCATGGCTTTGCCAAGCATTGGTGGAGAGAAGAGGTGAAAAGAATAAAGTTCTTTCTATCAGGCAGGGTTAGCGCCACTAACCGCCCAAACTTAGCGCCACTAACTAATTAAAGTTAGCGCCACTAACGTGGCTGAGTTAGCGACGTCTGTGTTAGCGTCGCTAACCCCCTCCACGAAACCAACTATCATTATTTATCCTTTCTCACACTCATCTTTTAGGTTATTGTCAGGATCAACCCCTTGCGTGTGACCCAATAGGCCCATACATCATCGGTAGCGATCATTTGGCGTACGTGCGTTAGTGGGCATACTCCAACAAATATTACATAGAAAATCCTATTTTTATACAATTTATGAATTTACATTCTCCCCCTTTGTATTGAAATAGGAGTGTACACGCCAGTAACCTAAGTCTTCCTTAGATTATATAAGCATTTTTGGATGTAGGGTCCCACCAAATACATCAGTCTGAAACAATGCTTTATCCTGAGCTTTTGATAGCGGAAGCATAAACACTTTGGATGTGTTGGGAATAATCTTCTTTTTGTCTCCCCCTATAATGTAGCTCAGATTGTTCCCATGTCTTCATATGGTAGATCTTTACTCCCCGTAGACATGACATAGACTGATGATCTTTTCCCCATGAGTAAACACAATGATTTTAATAATAAAAACATTCAAACTCCTCCCAAAAACTGAATATCTTCAACAATGTAATATTTCTTCACATTTTATCTCCCCCTCATGATGATTATGATTTATCATGAGCATCATGCACAAAAGTCATCAACATGAGATTCAGTTGCAAAAACATGGAAGAGGGGTGGGAAACATCCTACACTGAATAGATAGTTGAACCACTCTTGATCGTTGAGGAGTGGTAATGATTTGATCTGAATTCTTAAAGATTTTTAACTCTGTGTTGGATGTAATTGTTGGAGTCTGCCCACTGACACAAGTACATTGGTGTTACTGCTGATGAAGTGCGAGCCTATTGGGTCACACACCAAGGATTGATCCCGACAGCTTACAGATAAAGAGAGAAGGTCCAAAAATCAAATTGTTGGATTTTGGGGCTTCACGGCCGTGAGGGTGATTCACGGGTCGTGAAGCCCACCACCCTCACGTTTGACTCAACGACTCTCATACGGCTCGTGGAGTCTTCACGGGTCGTGAGAGGTCGTGAATGGGTCGTAGAGGTTGGCGCCCTCACGAGTCACTCGAACGCGGCACGGGCCGTGAAGGACGATGGCCAGTCGTGGCGCATTTTGTCTTCACGGGCTCTTAACGGGCCGTGAGAGGCCGTGAAGGTCTGTCTGCATGAAATTCTTATTTCCGATTGGGCCATTTTGTGGTCCAATGGAAATAAAGTTTTGAATCCGGCTAAAGCTTGAGGTTAGAGGCTGGATCAGAATGGGACATGCATTAGAATATATCTCTCTCTGTTAAAAACATTCTCTCTAGGTGCCACATTAGAAATACACAAGATATACACTATGTTAGAGAGATCTTGAGTGTGTTGAGTGTTCTTGGTACAAGAGGAGAAGCTTTTGGGCTATTGCAGAAGAGAAGAATCGATGTGGATGTCTTCTTGAAGGGGTACTAGATTACGGCGATCAAGCTAACCATGGTGTGGACTAGCAATAGACGAGATACATTTAGATCTCTTGTTTATCCCGCTTTCGCATTTGCTACACCCCAATTCGTTTATGGTAAGGAGGTACTTTCTGCCTTCTCTTGTTTGTTTTTAGTTGCACTTTGTTTTGTAGAGAGATTATCACTTTGGAACACGATACAGACCCATTTTTGTACGGTTTTTGAACTTTTGTTTTTGCTTCCGCTGTGCTTGTGCTCCATACCGTGTTCCAACAGTGGTATCAGAGCCAAATCTACAAACAAATTGCACTTTCTTTGCTTGAAAACCAAAAATGGAAGTTTTGTCCAGGATGTCTTCACGGGTTGTGAAGACTTGTTCTTCACGGTCGTGAAGGCTCACGACCAGTCTCATGGGGTGATGGTCGTGAAGGTTTTTCACTGTGTCAGGGTCGTAGAGCTCATAGGCTTCACGGGCCGTGAGAGGCCGTGAAGGCTTCTGGGTCGTGAAGGATGTCTTGAACATTGTTTTTTTTTCCTTTTTCAAAAAGAAAAATAATTTTCAGTTTTAGCTCCTTTCGATTCTATTTTTCCAGAATCTGTCCTAGTTGTTTGGACTTGAAAAGCCCCATATGTGTCTTGATTCGTACATTTATATGTATTGGGTGGTTTTTGGCATGAAATGCACACATGCATATGCTTGTATTGTGTATATATGAATATGTATGCTCAAAGTGTTTGGGGTACTAATGCATATGTACAAGGATTGTTCACTTTGTGCCTTGAGTGTTTAGCTAGGTTTGAACAATCTTAATCGAGATACATTTTACAAGTTTTTGTTGTGGCACACCGCGTTATTGTTTTTGGTTATTATTTGATCCGGTAACACCTTGCCCGTTAGATCTACGTGTTGGTTGTTTGGTTGTATTTAACTATTCATTCATTTTGTGGTTTGTACCACAATTGGTTTGTAATAATTAAATTTATTCGATCTTGTATTTTGTACTTTATTTTGGCTTGCATGCCAATTGCTATTCTCTGTAATTGTTAGATTAGCTTAGATTAGCATTTTACGGCTTGCATACTCTTTATTTTCAAATACTTTGTATGTATTTGTAAAAGACGACCGAAGACAACCATCGAGAGTCGTGGAGGAGACGTCTCGGCTATGGTGGATCCAGAGGTTCTTTGGAGATGACGGATTCAGTGGGAGCACTTCTAGCTGGGCCAAGTGGTTGTGTCCTTAGTTTGGCCTTGCTTTCCTCGTTTGGCTCACAGGGGAGGCGCATAGGGTTTAGGGGCATGTTACCTGATATTTGTTGTGTGTGGTTGTTGTTTTGTTTATTTTCTTATGTGGTTGTTTACTTATAATAAAACCAAGAGTTTTGAATTGGTTTACAAACCTCGCGCGCCACAAGACCACTTAAAAACAAAATCCCGTTTTTATAAAATGTAAATCACTCGCCTCCCGTAAGATGACACCACCCGAATCTAGTGAAACAAGATCGGTCGTCGAGCTCTAGCCGAGATCGGTTTTGCGTAACTATGTGTAAGGTGCGTGTGGCAACTCGCAATGGTTTTTGGCACATGATCACCATCCTCTATGATTTCCCAAAGATCACTCGCCTCCCGTAAGATGGTACATATGCATCAATTTTAGAATCAAGGGTTTTTGGCACATGATCACCATCCTCTATGATTTCCCAAAGTTCAACATCTTTGGCTTTAACATATGTCATAAACATTTGTTTCCAAAAGCAAAAACCTTCTTCTTCAAGAAGTGGAGGTCTAACCATAGAATTCCCCTATACAAAGTTTTGTCCCATTTTCAACTCAAAGAATTTTTCAAAAATGTTTTAGAACACTTCAAAGCAAGTTTTCAAAAATTATCAAGAGCAACTTGCTCTAATACCAATTGTTGGAACCTAGAGGGGGGGTGAATAGGTTATATGTCCAATTTTTTAAGTTTTTACAAGTTCTTGCAAGAAAATAAAAGATATAGAGTTAGAGAGATATCACCAATCACAAGTTGAACACAATGATTTATAGCGGTTCATGCAAGTGTTAACAAACTTGCACTACATCCACTCCTTGGCCTCACCCACCAAGAGTTTGATCCACTAGCTTCTCTCTTTGAAGGTAGTGATAAACCTTTTACACTTATCTTTATATACTTGCAAGAATTAATCTTCAAACATGCAAATAAGGTAAAGATAACCATTCTTCACTATAATTCTCAAGGCTAGAGTTGATCCTCACTTTACTCTAATTTGGTAGGATAGAGTTGATCCTTACACTATTACAAATAATATGAAAGTATGGAGTAGTGTTTAAGCTTTGATGGCTTTGACTCTTGCTTGAATCTTGAACTTGAAAGATGAAATAATATTAAAAGATATGAGCTCAAGTATTAGAGAGTATTCTGAATGTTCTGTGCTTGCAAGAGGTGTGTAATAAATGAGGTTTGAGTTGCTTTAAATAAGGAAAAAATTCCAAGTCTCAAAACTGTCCAGAATTCCCACGGTCGAACCACGGTTGACCGTGGCATCGACCGTCAGTCATCTGACATTTCTTGTTATTTGCAATATAGACGTTGGGCTTTATTTAAAACCACACTTAACTCATTTTTAGCATAAAAATCAACTGAAAAGTAGATATTCAAAAGGTTGGTTGATCCCATACTTCTAATGTTTGAATTTAAACACAAAATTGGAAGTTTGGAAACCAATACACAAAGCATGTTGGAATTTTACCCATTTGTGAGATTCCTTTGCTAATTATGGTGGTGTATTGTTTCAAAGTAGGATTGTGTTTGTTCTTTACTTAAAATGGGAAGTCTTAGATTTAATCACCCAACACAAATGAGTTTTATAAAAATCTTTGTCATTTTTATAAAAGTTTTTATAAAAATAATTTTATAAAAACTTAAACTACTCTAATTATTTTATTTGTAAGCTCATATCATTTGAATTTATTCTTGTAGGAATCTTCGTCGAATGCTTCATCTTGAACGTTGATGGCGCTTTATGTTGGACGATTTGGATTTTGACGATTTATACGATTTAATTTGTAACATATAAATTTAAATATTTATTTTCTTGATTATATATATAGATGTATATGTGCACATATGTTAATGTTGTTGGAACAGTGTATGGAGCAAAACACAGCGGAAGCAAAAACAAGAGTTTCAAAAACCGTACAAAAATTGGTCCATACATGTTCCAAAGTGATAATATTCTACAAAACTCAAATTGCAACTTAAAGAACAAAGAAGGATAGAAATATACCTTCTTTACAAGCAAGAGATCGGCTGTAGCATGCAACGAATCAGGATGAATGAAAATTCAAAGGAATCCTCCTCTATCGTTGATCCACACCAAGTAGCCACGATCCCAAAGTGCTAGCAATCCATCCGGTGAACGTCCTACACGATTCCACCTTCTGGAACTGCTCTTGAAAGATCTCCTCTTGCACCAAATCGCCACACCACACTCAAGAAGCATGAACTTAGTGTATAAAGTATGTATATTTCTCAAGATGCCAAGAGAGATTAGAGAGAGAGAGTCACAAGGTCTATCTCATTTGTCTCATATTGTTCCAGCCTCAAAATAACTCATCTTGGCCAGAGATGAAAGCCCTCATTCATTGGACCAAAAGATGGTCCAATCAAATAAGAGATTTTCATGCAGACAGACCTTCACGGCATCTCACGGCCCGTGAAGAGCCCGTAAAGACAAAATGCGCCACGACTGGCCATAGTCCTTCACGGCCCGTGCCGCGTTCGAGTGACTCGTGAGGGCGTCTCCTTCACAACCCCTCACGACCTCTTCACGACCCGTGAAGACTCCACGAGCCGTGTAAAGGCCATTGAGCCATTCGTGAGGGCAGTGGGCTTCACGACCCGTGGAGCATCCCTCACGGTTGTGAAGCCCTAAAATCAAACAATTTGATTTTTGGACCCAATAGGCTCGCACTTCATCAGCAGTAACACCAATGTACTTGTGTCAGTGGGCAGACTCCAACAAATGTTAGTGTATACAGTTATATAAACATATTGTAAACATATAAATTATATTCCTATTTTCCCAACACATATATACACAACATAAGTATATGCACGTGCGCGTTTTCATACCAAAACCGCCCGATACATACAAATATGCGAGTTAGGATATTATGGGGTTTTCTAAATGGTCAAAAGACCAATCTAAAATACTGGAAAAATCTAGAAAACGGCCAAATCATTTTTATAAAGTTTTTCTTTTAAAACGGGTAAAAAAAAACAATTTCCAGACGTCTTTCACGACCACTGACCTTCACGACCTCTCACGGCCCGTGAAGTCAGTAAGTCCCATGACTGGTGAAAATTTTCAAAAAACCCTTTCACGACCCCAACTCCACACTATGGTCATGAGACTTCACGACCGTGAAGCTGAAACTTCACGCCTGTAACAACACAAAACGCAACGGAAGCAAGATCTAAACATTTTACAAAAGATTTATGACAAGAACTCCATAAATGGTATTACTTGAAACATATGCATGCAACCATAAGAAAAACAAGGTTAGAGATGTAATACCTTGCTCCTAAGCTCCAAGCTACTGGAATAAGGTCGTGTATGAATGGGATGAACAAAACTTGAAGAAAATAGCCTCCAAGCTCTTCCACCGAAGTGATACACCAAGAACTTTCTACCTCGTGCTAGCAAGAACAAGACACCACAATCAAGCCAAGATTTGATGACCTTGCTAAAACCCTTTTTCTCTGAAAATGTACACTATCACCTCACAAGAACTCTCTCTTTGAAGTCTAAAGTGTATATAAGCAAAAATGTGATAAAAGGTTCTCAAACTATTAAGGCATAAGCCTTATATAGAGCTCAAAGAACACTTCTGGAACCATCTAGCCGGCCAAGAGCTTGACTCTTACTGGACCACCATGAATAAGCCAATCATAATCAAGTGCCACTTAGTTTTCCGAGCTTCACGACCTTTCGCGGGCTCTCATGGCCCGTGAAGTTTAAAACTTCACGGCCCGTGCCATGTTTCTATCAAGTCGTAAGGGTATTTTTGGCGCATTATCCATTCACGATTCTCTTCACGGCCCGTAAGGGACCTTGAAGCCACTCTGGTCTATGAGCCGTATGACCCATGTAGGAACTCGTGGGGACACCATGCTTCACGACCCGTGGAGCATCCTTCACAGTTGTGACGCTTAGGTCAACTGGAATTTGACCATTGTGACCAGCTATTTCCACTTAGGGCTATTGGGGTAGAAGTTAGGTGTTTGACCCAATAGGCACGCACATCATCAGCAGTGATACGGCATACGTGTGTCAGTGGGCATTCTCCAACATGAATGTCATACTAAGGTGTGCATGACATGCTCAAGACCATGAGTCCCTAATTGCAAAGGCAACTCGAGAAAGTGAGTGTGTTTGGGATGATATCTCAACTGAAGGACATATTTCAACAGCAGGCATGGCATGCTCAAGACGGTCGAGGGCGAGTTTGCCAAGTCAAAGCCCTCCACCTCCACTGTCGTCCTCACCATCAACGAAGGTGGGGACAAGAGGAAGAAACCCGCTTCGGGCTCCAAGGGGAAGGGAAAGAAGAAGGCCAAGGCCCAAGGGCCAAAGCCTATATCTAACCCAACCCCGGAGCCGAAGGGGAAGCAAGTGGCTCCAGCTGCCACCTCTCTGGAAGAGGCAACCTGCTACTTCTGCGGGGAGAAGGGTCACTACCGGCGTAGTTTCCCCAAGTATATGGAGGAGCTCAAGAAGCTACGAGTTAAAGGTGTCGCTGCCTCCGGTACATACATGATTGAACTCCATAACACTTCCACTTCTAGCGCCTTGGTTTTAGACAGCGGGTATGGTACTCACGTTTGTAATAATGTGCGGGTACTAAGAAGAAGTAGGGACCTGGTTGATGAAGAGTTGGATCTCATCATGGGAAACAAGGTGGTTGTCCTAGTTGAGAACTGGATCTCATCATGGGAAACAAGGCGGTTGTCCACTGACGCACGTACGCCAAATGATCGCTACCGATGATGTATAGGCCTATCAGGTCACACGCGGGGGGTTGATCTTGACAACAACCTAAAAGATGAGGGTGAGAAAGGATAAATAATGATAGTTGGTTTCCTGGACAGGGTTAGCGATGCTAATCCACACGTCGCTAACCTAACCGCGTTAGCAGCGCTAACCTTAAGTGGTTAGCGGCGCTAAGCATGGGCGGTTAGCGGCGCTAACTCTGCCTGAAACAAACAACTTTATTCTTTTCACCTCCTCTCTCCACCAATGCATGTATATCCTCATGATTGCTTCTAGGCCGATTAAGGGGAGTTCAGGACGCAACTTGGGGTTTATATATACATGCAACTCTTCTCCCATTTTACTCTCTTGGCATTATTGAGTTTAAGCACTTAGAAACTATATTGAGTTGTCTATGCAAGAAAGAGAGAAAGAGTTCCTGGAGTCTTTGGGTGATTGTTTCCAGAAGTTCATTCACTTGTTGATTGTGCCAAGGAGGTGCTAGTACACCAAGGTCACGTCTCTTGTCGGGGTAGACTTGGATAGCTCAAGAAGAAGGAGTTCAAGGCTTGGAGCTTAGAATCAACAACATATCCAGAGAAATCAAGGGTATAACTCTTCTTTCTCTTCTGTTTTAGTTGTATTACTTGTTGTAGAGTTTGGTACACTTATAGGGTTCAATTTGTGGTTTGTTTTTGTACTTGCATGATTCTGCTAAGCTCAACCACGATCCACAACACCTTGAACCAAATGGACAACTCTTCTATTGTGATATACCCTGGGAACACACCAAACCACTAGTGCTAGCAAGCTCTCGTGATTCTTCTCTTCAGAAAATCACTCAAAAACAGCAATAAAGGAATCAACTTCTGGAACCTCACTTGCTCACACTCTTTTCAAGTTTTAGCTACTTAATAGAATTTGTGTATTTGTGTTATATGGTTAAAAGTACAAATGAACACTAAAATGGGTCCTTTTATAAACATTCCATGACAATTCAGATATCCTTTGGCCGGCCAAAGACTCGATGATGAGTCTCACATGCATTGGTCAGCTCTAGAGGTGATTTGAAAAAAAGCACATGCAGCGGTAGCGGCGCTAAACCTAAAGGGTTAGTGGCGCTAACCTCTTAAAGTTAGCAGCTCTATCACGGCTTCTCAGGTGATTTGACACAAAGTACATGCAGCTGTAGCAGCTCTAACCCATAAGTGTTAACGGCGCTAAAACCTTATGGTTAGCGACGCTAACGTGGCCTGCGATGTCAACTTTTGTCTTTTGTCATTTTTGGTCCCTTTTCTTTAGTTGCTGTCAGGTTTGACCGCGTTATATTGAAGGAGTTCATGTAACAACACAAAAACGCAACGGAAGCAAGATTTAAGCAATTTTAACACAAAGTTTTTCTCAAGAATTCCATTAATGGTATTAACTTGAAAGCAACATGCATTCAACCGAAACAAGCAAGAACACAAAGGTAAGAAGTGTTATACCTTCCTCCTTAGCTCCAAGCTTCTGGATATGAGAAGGTGATGATGTATTGATGAACAATCACTTGAAGAAGAAGCCTCCAAGTTACCCACCGAAGTTATACACCAACAAACTCTACCTTGTGCTAGCAAAGCCAGTCATCACCAATCACTCTTTGATTTGATGCACTTGCTTGAGCCCTCAAATTCTGGAAACACCTCACAAGAACTCTCTCTTTGAAGCTTTAGTGTGTATGTATGAAAAGTGACAAAAGGATCCAAGGCTTCTAAGGCTTAAGCCTTATATAGACCTCAAAACTGACCTCCTTTCTGTCTTAGCCGACCAAGGATGAATTCCTATTCGACCATCAAGTTAAAGCCACTGAAATTAAAGTGCCACTTAGAATTCCGAGCTTCACGACCTCTCACGGGCTGTAACGCCCCGTGATGTTTAAAATCTACACGGCCCGTGCCGTGTTTCTGCAAGTCGTGGAGGTTTCCGTGGTGCATTTTCCTTTCACGATTCCCTTCACGGTCCGTGAGAAACCGTGAAGCCACCCTGGACCACGAGCCGTATGGCCCATGTAGGAACTCGTGGGGACACCTTGCTTCACGACCCGTGGAGCCTCTTTCACGGTCGTGAAGCCTAGGTCAACTGGAATTTGACCATTTTGACCGGCTATTTTCACTTAGGGCTATTTTGGGTAGAAGTTAGGTGTAGGACCCAATAGGCCTGCACATTATCGGCAGTGATACGACATACGTGTGTCAGTAGGCATACTCCAACAGACTCCCATTTGCACATGACACACCGTATCCATATGTATCACAGACAGAGAGCGGCCTCTTGTTAGAGATATGCCCACTAATGTACGTACCCCATAGACCGCTGCTGATGATGTATGTGCCTATTGGGTCATACGTCGGGGTCAAACCTGACAGCAATTTGAGTCAAGGGATAAAATATGACAAAAGACAAAAGTTGACATCGCAGGCCATGTTAGCGCCGCTAACTATAAAGGGTTAGCGCCGTTAAGTCCTAAGAGGTTAGCGCCGCTACTGCTGCATGTACTTGGTGTCAAATCGCTGGCAGGCCCCGTTAGCACCGCTAACCCTTTTGAGATAGCGTCGCTAACTCTAGGTTAGCGCCGCTAACCCTGCAGCTAGATTTTTGTCAAATTGCCACCCAAAGTGGCCAATGCATGTGGGACTCATGGAATCTACTATGGCCGGCCTTTGAGGGGTTATTTGAGTCTGGAGGCAGTAGAGAACGATATAGAGAATTCATTTTTTCATGTTCTTCTCTTAACTTTCTCTCTAAGTGTTCTACACACACTACACTCTCTTTGGTGCTACCAAGACCAAGAGAGAGCTCTAGAGAAGGTAACTCCAGATTTGGTCTTCATTGTTGCTGTCCCTAAGTGATATTCAAGTTGAAGTATCACAAGGCTTGCTAGCACTCGTGGTTTGGCTTGTTCCCGGGGTATACCTCAATAGAAGATCCGTGATTTCGTTCTTGAAGGATCACCACCACGTCTATAGGGAGAATTCTGGAGCTAAGGAGAAAGGTATAACCACCTCTTTCCTTTCCTTGTTGCACTTCTTGAACATAGAGTTTGGTCCATTTGTGGGATTTCGTTTTTTTAAGCTTTATGTGCTTGTACCTTTGGCTATTCATGTTGTACCTTGCATCCGCTGTGAGCCCACGAAATCCCAACAGTGGTATCAGAGCCACCTCTATCTTAGATTTGCACTTGGTGGCTTGAAAAATCCTGAAATTAAAATGGTTGTTTTCTGTTCGATCAAGGTTAGCGGCGCTAACCTCGGGTTAGCGACGCTAACTCGTAAATGTTAGTGGCGCTAACGCGCTGTAACAGTTTTGGTTTCAAAGTTAAAATCAGTTTTGGTCTCGGGAATTTTTAGCGTTTTTGTGATTCTGTAATTTTGTTCCAGGTTTGTTTTGGTAATTTTATTACCATCTTGTTTGGTTTGTTGTATGTGATAGATTTGAAATTGGTAACCTTGCCTTTGACTTTGTGTGTTTGGATGTAATTTGGTGATTTAATATAACATATGGGCTGTAATATTTATTAAAATTGTTATATTTGTAATAATATTGTGGCTTGCATGCCATTTCATTCATCCGTGTATTTGTACTAGATAAATAGGAAATTATTGTGGCTTGTATGCCATTTCAATTTCTATTGTATTTGTTGTACAATTTGGATGAAAACACACAAGATGGAGTCGGAAGAAGATGGAGCGTGTCCATAGAAGCCGGTGAAGTCCATTGGAGATAGCGGTTGTAGTGGGAGCTCGCATTGGAGACCTTCCGTCCCTTAGTTGACCACTTTCTACCCGTTTTGGCACACGGGATGAACGCATAGGATTTATGGTAATGGTTACCAATTTATTTCGTATATATGTGTGTGATGTGATTTTATTTAATTCTTGTATGGTTTGCTCAGGATTCGCATGCTAGAAATTTTTTCGAAATTAATAAAATCACAAGAGATTTTGTAAAAATGGTTTACAACTCTCTCGCGCGCTCACATACAAGATTAACTCACGTAGTGAAAATAGGTTTTGTCACTATACAAGTTAATCTGTAACCAAGCCGAAAACAAAAGCCCGTTTTCATAAAACGTAAATCTTGCGCCATCCAAGATATGACACTACCCAAATCTAGTGAAGCATGGAGTGATTGTCGAGCTTAGCACGAGTTATTCCATGTGGATCTGTGTGGAAGGTGAGTGTGGGATCTTGAAATTATCGGTTGTCGAGCTTAGCAGGAGCCGGTAGTTGTCGAGGTATCACCATGTATCTTGTTGGACGATTTACAATTGCAAATTAAAATACTTGAGTGATTGTCGAGCTTAGCACGAGTCAACCAAGAATTTTAATTTGGAATTTGTGCAGGTAGGGATCAAACATTCCAAATGACCGATGGTTGTCGTAGGATCCCGCAAGTGTCTAAGAGTTGCAATAGAGATTGCAATCGGTAAAATGGTTATCGGCCTAAATAGCTCCATGAAGTGATCCGCGGCAACCCCGTCATGAATTGGAGTGAAATATGGTTCTTAGCCCTTGTTAAAATATTTTTTGAGACGATATGTGTAATTATTTTAACGAGGATTCAAATCAAACTAACTAATTCGTGTACTCTACTTTAATATAGGATGTCGAATCAAAACCACAACACGTCGAATTTTTCACTTCGTATGATTCTACAAAGGGTGAAACTCACGGAAGTGAACTTTGTTGACTAGCTTAGGCTATTGACAATTGTCCTACGTGCCGAGTCTAAGTTGCACTTTCTTGAGGAACCCCTTCCTGAACCACCTGCTATTAATGCGGAATGGGCTATCCGATATGCGTATGAAAAGCGTTTTCGGGATACACACGATGTTGCTTGTCTCATGTTATCAAGTATGAGCTCGGAACTGCGAAAGCAATTTGAGCACATGACTGTGTATGACATGATTAACAAGCTGAAGGATGTTTTCCGACAGCAAGTTAGGCAAGAACATTTTGAGTGTGTTAAAAGTCTAACCGGATGAAGAGATTAGGTTTTCCTATACGGAGGGAGCTTGGTGTGAATTTCATACTTCAGTCTCTGCCCGCCACATATGAAAAGTTTGTAAAGGACTATCATATGCATGGAAAGGAAATGTCTATAGATGAATTGCATGGAATGTTGAAGGTTGTAGAATCTAACATGTCCAAGCATACATCATCCTCGTCCACTCCCATTCTTGGTTCTAAGGGACAACTTCTAGCCAAGAAGAAGAAATCAATCCCATTAAAAGAAGAAGTTGAAGTTTCCAAGCTTGCTTCAAGTTTTGAGTCTATGGACATTGATAACGTGCCTAAGGAGACTCAACATGGGGTGGTTTGCTACTTTTGCGGAAGATTTGGGGATTGGGGCCGCCATGCCTGCCCTTCATGCCGAGTGGATATAATACTTTTCAGAAAAGAGAGAGTTAATTTTCCTACTTGAGGTACATTCACGAATTTTACTTCATTGCTATTCCTTAATAAGCTGGGTTGTTTACCCGAGCTATAAGACTCACGTTTGTCACATATTTATTTTGTTACAAAGTTAGGTATGTACGTTGCAAGAAGGAAGAGCTTGAAGAACCGGACCTCTAAAGAAGAAATTTAGTTGATTGTCTTCTACAAGAGAATTGGGAGTGTTAAATCTCGCCATTAATTCCAGGATTATTTATTACTTTTGTTTGTATGCCCTGCGTGGCTAGACTTGCTTTATTGTATGTTCTTTCGAAGATGATGGATGTTTTTGTATCTTGTATTTTGATAAAAGTTTTTTTTCAAATTGATAGTTTCATTTGAAATTCGATCCATGTCTATGCTTTTGTGTTATTTTTGACTATTTTAGTGCTTAAATACACATTTGATGACGATGGAAATGACTTAGAATTGAAACAATTTTGAAAAAATTATTTTGAGATGAATTTGATCAAAACTTATCCATATCATTGCATACATAAAGGCTCGTTATAAGTAATAAGGCAATCATGAACAATTGATTCTTAAATCCAAAAGTGGTTTGGATGTATTAGCTCTATGGCATAATCAAACTTGACCAAGTAAACAACATTTACACCGCTTAGATCCATGTGGTTAGGATCTTTGTAAAATTTTAGCCTTGGGCTAAATGAGAGATGCAAATCTTGTTTATTGGAATAGGATGATTAAGAAATCCATCACCAGTATTGGTAGGAAGGATTGTGACTTGTTGGATTTGATCACATTTGTGTGGATAATCCGTTGAAGTATGCCACAAAGAGTGACACTAGTGAAATTCTTCATCACCATCTTAATGGTTGTTGTTCAGAGAATGTTTACTAGAGAAAAGGCTTGTGTCTGAAACCTAGTGGTGTTCGGAATTAACCTAAAGTAAACTAAGAATCAGTAAGGGCATATAGATATAAATTCTTAGATCTAGAATAGATGCTAAGTTTTCTTATCTATATTGGTTTAAACATGAAATGAATCATGGGTTTAACTCATAATTCGTTTTCTCGAAGAAACACATTTGTACATGGTGTTATTTTAAAGAAAACTGGATATCTGTATTGATGATCTGGTAAAAGGCAGGCCTAAAACATGTATTCAATGTGATTGGTATACATTAATTATATGAATCAAGTCCTCTATCTAAAACACAACATTATGGTCACTTAAGCATCGAATGAGATATTAACTAGAAAGAGTCATTTGCTTGTCAATCTCATAACTTAAATTATCCAGTCTACATTCAGTGGGAGATGGATGAATTATAAGTAGATGCCTATATATTTAAGTAGTTCATCTGAGTTTTGGATAATTGTTTCTCAGACCTATGGGAACCATATTTGGTTGCCCAAAAAGGAATAAGACAATTTACAAAAGCATTCCAGTGGAAGAACGTAAAACTTAAATAAGAGACATAATGTTGACACTAGCATTTAATCAGCATAGAGATGCTGGTAAAACCTGACAATATCCATTGCTTCTTTAAATCTGATGGAAATCAAGAAGGCTGTTTAGATATGAGTTTGTCATATTTTTGTAACAGCAGCTTGATGGTAAATCATTGTGATGTTACCATTCATCGGAAACATAGTGGGACCTGTGTTCACTAGTGAATAGAAGGAGATAATGGTATAACCCTTTTGTTGCATCCAAGTACTTGACGTGGGTCAATCCCATACTTGAGGTGTAATCCAAGAAGGGTGAAGGGACTAACACATATATGCAATTATGGACAACTTCAAATACCCACTAGAGACAAAGTGTTTCATGTTGAACATATGGAAACATGTTCTAGTGGTTATGTTGAAGATAATTTGGATAAAAGTGAAACATTATGGACTTAAGAGACCTGAATCCTTCATAGGATTAAGTTGAGGAAATGCTTAAGGAACTTTCCGAGGCTCTTACACAAGATCCGGATTAAGTCTGGGTTATGTGAAGCATTGTTGTCGCTTTTGGGGAAACAAGTATGTTTACATGGAAATAAAAGGCCAAGATCCTTCGCAGGGGTAAGTTGAGGAAATGTTTGAAGCATGTTCCGAGGTCTTATATATCCATTATGTCCAAGTTATGACCATGACTAAAGTAAGTTATGTCTATTGATGATACACGAGCCTATTGGGTCACACGCCAAGGATTGATCCCGACAACACGCAACTTGATGAGAGAAAGAAATATTCTGTAAACGGTGTTTACGCGCCGCGTAAACTTTTAGTTTCCGGAACGCGTAAACCGCCTGATAGTAACTTAACTTTTTGGTTATTGCTTGGCTCAAGTTATTGACTTAAGTGACATCTAGGAATGGCATGCACGACTTTGTGGACAGGCATATCTGCTGAAATATAATGTCATGGGATGTCTTTTACATGTACATAAGTTAATAATTGATCAAGTAATCAATTGAGAATTCTCTCTCTCACTCAAGAACACTTGCATACACTTTTCTAAGTGTTCTTGGTTGTTCTTGATCTTCTCCACAAAATCATAATTGTCTTTAGTCATTTTATGGTAGTTGTGAGTTGTTCCAAAGAGTGATTTCAAGTCTTGAAGATCACAACTTGGCATACTAGCATTTGCGGATCAAACAAACTTGGGGTGGACTTCGGTAGAGAGAAAGCTTGCTTGCTTTCTTGTCAAGAGTTCCAGAAGTCAGAAGAGGGTACATTTCTTATCCTTCACTTTTATATGTTGCATTTTGTAGTTATAGAGTTCTTGGTCCATTATTGGGGTTTCTAGCTTTTATACTCTTTATTCATGTCTATTGCTTCCGCTGTGGTGTTCATGAAACCCCAACAGTGGTATCAGAGCCACCTCTATACTAAAAATGCAAATGGTGGCCTGAAAAACCCGAAATCGAAAACTGGTTTTGCTGTCAGGTAGGTTACGTGGCGCAGAACCAATTGGGTTACGCGGCGAGTAAATTGGTCTGACAGATTGTTTTAAAATTTTTAAAAATAGTTTTGCAGTCGGGTTTTTGGCATCCAAAAATGATTGGTGTATTTATATGGATATTATTTATATGGATATTATTATTTTTAGCATCAAAATAATAATTGCATATACTTACATTATGTATATATCAATATGTTTCATCAAAAATGGTTTGCTGTTATTAATGCATATATACATGGGATTATTTAGTGCCTTGGGTTTTGAGAAATAATCTTAATCAAGATATATAAGTTTACATAGTTTTGTGTGGCACACCATGTTGTTCATGTTGTTCATGTTGGTCATGTGATGTTGGTAACCAATAGATGCCCTAGACCTTGTGGATGTTTGGTTGTGTTAAATTAGTTATTCATTCATTTGGTGACTATATGTCACATGGTATGTAATAATTAATTTATTAAATTTATTTGGTATGTAAATTATTTTGAGGCTTGCATGCCATTTAAAATCCATGTTATGTATTTTGTACTAGAAAATAGGATTTGTGGCTTGTATGCCATTTATTTCATTTTCTGTGTAGAATTAATATGGAGGCAACCATCGGGAGTCAAGGATTGACATCTTGGCAAAAACGAAACTGAGAGGCCCAATGGAGGTAGCGGGTTTAGTGGGAGCATATCCAAGTCAAGGAAATGTCCTTAGATGACTTCGTTTTTCCGTAGTGGCTCACGGGAAAACGCATAGGTTTTAGGGGCATGTTTACCAATCATAATGTATGCGTGTGGATGTTTTATTATTTATTTTTTATACATGGATTATAGGATTGATTACATGCTAGACAATTTTTACAATAATAAAACTAAAGAGTTTTTAACAATGGTTTAACAAACTCTCGCGCGTATACTAAATTAACAAGACGGATATAAAATTGGTTTAGTATCCGATTAGTGAAAACTTTTGGTTATTGTCACTTTTGTTAATCAAACTCAAAATGGTTTTATAACCGGAAAACTAAATCCCGTTTTCTAAATATAAATTGCACACCACCCATAAGATGACACCGTCCGAATCTAGCCGTGCAAAGGTTGATTGTCGAGCTTTAGCCGAGTTGACCTTTGTATGTGCTGTGTGGAAGGCGCGTATGGCAACTCGTAAGGTCGATTGTCGAGCTCTAGCCGAGTCTATCATTTGGGCAAGAGTACCACCGTGTATCTTGATGGTTAATTTACGATTTCAAAATAACATTTTGGATAATTGTCGAGATTTAGCCAAGTTATTCAAAATCTTATATTGAAGTTGGTGTGGAGGGATCAAACAAGCCAAACTAGAAACAATAGTTGTCTAGCAGGATCCCGCAAGGAACTAAGAGTTGCAATAATGGATTGCAATCGGTCAATGATTGCCGGCCTAAATAGCTTTGCCACGTGATCCGCGGAAAACCCGTCACGGTGCAAGGTGAAATAGGGTTCTTAACCCTTGTAAAAAATAGTTGTTTTAAACACATGGGGTAATTATTCTAACAAGGTTTATCAAACTAACTAAAACTTCTCTGCGTTTTTAGATGATATCGACAAACATGAACAACACCGACTTTACTCTACTTATGTTTCTTCAGAAGGAGAAACTTGATGGAAGTAACTTTATGGATTGGTCTAGCAAATTGAATATTGGCCTACGACGCGAAGACAAGTTACACTATTGAGAAGCCCCTTCCGGAAGCCCTTGCTACCAACGCAAGTAAGACCGTTCATGATACCTATAATAAATGCGTCAAGGACACCAACGAGGTCTTTTGCCTCATGTTAAGAATGATGAGCCCCAAATTGCAAATGCATTTGGAGCATCTGAGTGCTTACGAGATAATGCTTGTGTCGAAGGACATGTTCTAACAACAAGCGAGGCAAGAACGACTTGGGTGAGAACATAAGCATTCATGTGCTTGAGATGAAAGCACTTATGGAGCGCTTGGAAAGGTTAGGATTTATCATTGAAAGGGAGATGACGGTAGATATTATCCTACGATCTCTTCCACCATCATATGAACAATTCATTGTGAATTATCACATGCATGATATGGTCAAATCTTTAATGGAGCTTCACGGCATGTTGAAGACTTTTGAGTCTAACATGACCAAAGGAAAGCTCACCTTGTCCACTCTCACTAAGGCTACCAACAAACAAACTACCTCAAATGGGAAGCTTGATCTAACTAAGCTCACTATGACCATGGAGTCTGAGGGCAATGAGATTGCGCCTCTTGATGAGACTCCTAATGGGGAAGTTTGCTACTTTTGTTGGAAGATTGGAAATTGGCGCCACCACGCCTGCCCTAATTGCCTGGAAGAACTAAGGACACACAAAATGAGAAATGGTGGTTCCTCGGCTTCAGGTTCATTCATGACCAAACTCCATTGATCTTATAATTCTATAGGCAAGTTTTGGATACTGGCCATAATACTCACATTTGTTACAATCTTGATTGGTGCAAAGTGTAGGTAAGAAGTAGAAATATAAGATATGGAGTGCTGGAATTCATAACGGGAAACAAGATGATTGTCCCCTATTGAAAAGGATTGGAAGACAGGATCTTGCCACTCCTTCCAGCTAGACTATTACTTTATAAGATCTATGTTTTATGCCCTGCGTGGCAAGAAACCATAAATCTATTATGCCGTTGATAACGATGGATATTGCTTTGAATTATATATTTTTCGTGGTTTATTTCAAAGTTTATCCATGTTGTGGCATTTGCTTAAGAAGTAATTGAATGATCATGAATGATTTATATAAGTTATTCTTATGACAATAGTCAATTTAACCATATAAACAAGGCTTGCAACACCAAGCTCCATGTGGTTAGGAACTTGGGATCTTTTGATCTTGTATCAATTGTTGAGTGCAAATCCTGTTTATTAGGCTAAGATGACTTAGACATCCTTCACTTGTGTATGTGAGAGGAATGAAGGCTTGTTAAGTTTCGTTCACATTTATGTGAAGATCATTCAAGCAAATCGTGAGGGGTAACTATGGATACTTTGTTACCTTTACCAATGAAGGTAGAAGGGATGGGAATGTCTAACTTGTTAGACACGCATCTGAAACCTTGAAAGATGTTCTAGACACACCCATGACTAAGTATATGACAAAGAGGGCAAATGGACTATAATACTCAAATCTTATATAGATGTTGAGCGTTTTAGTTCTTAATAACCATCATAAGAGTTATGAAGTAATCTCATAATTAATTCCTCCTATGACACATTGTGAAATGAGTCACCAAGTGGAGGAATCGGACATTTTAGATATGGTCCGTATTTGATGGAGTATATTATGAAAGTGGTGGGCAATGTTCTTAATCTCATACCAACAAATATGGTTAAATACGCACCAAAGATGGATTATCCAGCCTACGTTTAGACGTGAGGTGGAGGAACCTGGAATATAGAGGTGCTACCGTGTTAGGTATTTTACTAAGGAAAATGAGAGTAAAAATACCTTAAACAGAAGAACCTGATGTTGGCACTAGCACACAATCTTATATGATTGTAACCCAGCATGGTAATGCTGGAGTACCTGACATTAAATTCATTACCTCTCTATATAATTAGTAGAAGTTGTCATAAGGCCAGAAAAATGTAGTTTTATATCTGAGGAAGACTACTTAATGATGGATACATCAACTGCGGATAAACCAGAGTAGGCCCAAAGTCCACTAAGAGAATACAGGTAGTGATAGTGAGATGCAATCCATGTGGATACCCAAAGGGTGAAATTGGTTCTTTGTAGAAAGAGACCAACATGGATTAATTTGCATGTTCGAATACCGACTGTTAAGAAACGTTAGTGATGATTGACCATTTTGAAGGTATCATCTTGAAACTTTATCTCAGTGGTTATGTAGAATAATAAGTTTATAGACAACTTCAAATACCGACTAGTAGGAGATGGTTTTATGATAATTGACCATGAGAAATGTATTATCTAAAACTATCTACTGGTGGTTATGTCGAAGTTTACTCGGATATTAATTGTGCCTTTTTATGGGTGTGTCAATTTGATGTAACAACCACATTCCTTAATAGGAATTCTCTGAGGAAGTGCTGACAACACTTTCCGAGGGTCTATTTCATCAAGCGTATCCTTCTAAAGTCTACAAACGAAAATGAGTCCACTGATGAACTTATTTAGATATGCATCTCAAAGTTCAATACTTGCTTCAATATGAAAATCAATAGTTTGAGTTTTCAATAAGCAAGAATGAAACATGGATTAATGTCATGGCTAGTGGGAGCGTTGTTTTAATTCTATATTTTTACTTACATACAACGTAATAGAGATAATGTCCTGACCTTACTTTAAAAGATATGTTAAGGAATTATACATCCATAACGACTATAGAATATACAAAACCAGTTTAGGGGATCAAGAAATATTGAGATATGTTCTTGGTGCTCTATACAAGAAGAAGCTAGGAGTAAATTATTACTCAAGTGCTGTCTTCTAAATAGAGTGGGATAATTGCAGATTTTAATCGGAGATTACGATCTTACAAAATTTGGTGTTGTTGATCCAAAAAATTGTTCTTAAAGCATCATTAACCCTATTGGGATCTTATGAAACAATGAGGGTATGATGGCTTTCATATCAGAACTAAAATCCTGAGCTTCATTTACCTTATTGGGCTTTTGAGACAATGAAGGTATGATGGCTTGGAATTCGAGCTTCATTTACCTTATTGGGATCTTTTGAAACAATGAAGGTAAAATGGCTTGAACGAAGGACCATAATCTCTCCAACGCATACTTTAAAAGTGATCGGTTGAGGAAGAGATATGTTCACTGGCAGAGAACACACGGATAGCTTTATAGCGGATCAGTTAACTAAGCTGTTGTTACAGGCTAGTGATGATTGTCATACTAGGCCTAAGTGAACAAGGCTTGAGTTTGTTTTAGTTATATGTTTGATACATATATTTCTTTGGGGAACGTAAAGCAGTATTGTACTTCATAGTATATCGATTATTAAATGTGGATTTAATAATGCGCTTAGGGTGGATATTTTCATGAATCCTTACTGTGTTCCATCTTAGCATGTTTAATACTTCCCAAAATGCTTTTTCATTCTAAATGTCCACAGTCGGTCATTCTTCATGGGGAGGAAATTTGAGATAAGGCTGAGGGAAGTGGTTGGTCGCTATCTAATAATGGATTAGATAAAAGAGACGCAACACTTCGCCTGTGCTTGCAATGGTCAAAGTCACTGGATGACACACACCTGGGATTACTTCATGGTGTCTGTCACGAGTAACTCAGGATGATAATATCATTTCGTCCTTAGACCGGAGATACATGTGTTCCAAAGCATGGTCCAACTTTGCTTTGATTGCTTTCTAACGCAGTTCGTAAATGGCTGTTATAAGGGGAGCTTTTGGGTAAAGTATGGGGCATGTCGCGGAGCAATGTAGTCAAAGGGATTCATTCCTCTAGTCTTACAGAGATATCCATGGGGCCCTCGATGATTGAGCGCTGACGTAAAATGCATGGCCATGCTCAAGCTGCAATGATTTATGATCGATTGCAACTAGATTTTGGGTCACCATCAATCGAGATCGAGAAACATAATCGTGAACGATCTGGAGATTGACATCTAACCATGTCTCGTGTTCACTTGGATATCGCGAAAGAAAGGATGATTGATCACTTATCAATAAGGCCATATCAAACCTATAGGGTTGTGATTTGGTACTTGTCTTGGGATGACATAACTCGCGTTGGCTTAGGTGGCAGAGATGCTTTGCTAGAGGCTGCTCTCTGTCTGTGTTACTTATCGATATGCTGTGTCATGTTGAAGTGGGAGTTTGTTGGAGTATGCCCACTAACACACGTATATTAGTAATGCTACTGATGATACACGAACCTATTGGGTCACACGCCAAGGATTGATCCCGACAACACGCAACTTGAAGAGAGAAAGAAATATTCTGTAAACGGTGTTTACGGGCTGCGTAAATGTTGGAGTATGCCCAGTGACACACGTACGCCAAATGATCGCTACCGATGATGTGTGGGCCTATCGGGTCACACGCCAAGGGTTTATCCTGACAACAACCTAAAAGATGAGGGTGAGAAAGGATAAATAATGTAAGTTGGTTTCCTGGCAGGAGTTAGCGGCGCTAATCACGGGCGGCTAGCGGCGCTAACCCTGCCTGACAGAAACAACTTTATTCTTTTCACCTCCTCTCTCCACCAATGCTTGTCAAGCCTCATTATTACCTCATGGACGGCTTGGGGAGTTCAGGGGGCAACTTGGGCCTTATATATACATGCTTCTCTTGTCTCTAAAATACTCTTGGTCATTTTATAAAGAAAAACCCACTTTGAACTTTGAGGTGTTGCTAAGTTAAAGAGAGAGTACTAGAGCTAGAGTTCCTGGAGAGAAGTTTGGTTGCTATTCCAGAAGTCTTTTTCAAACAAGGATTGGGCTTTTGGAGTGCTAGTACACTTGGGTAACTTTTTCCCTTGGGGTGGACTTGGATAGCTCAAGAGGATCAAAGATCAAGCTTGGAAGCTAGCATTCAACAACTTTACAGAGACATCAAGGGTATAATCTCTTCTTCCTTTTTTGTTTTGTTGCATTACCTTGTTGTAGAGCTAGATCCATTGATGGGGTTCATTTTATGGTTGATTTTTGCTTTGAAAATTGTTTTTGTACTTGCATGCTTCCGTTGTGCTCCACCACGGACCCCAACAGTGGTATCAGAGCCATCTCTACACTGGTTTTACACTAGATGGCCTGGAAAATCCGAAAAATGTGATTTTTGGTTCTGTTAAGGGTTTAGCGGCGCTAACTTTTCCATGTTAGCAGCGCTAAACCTTCCGTAGCGGCCGCTAAGCCATCTCGCGCTAGCAGCGCTAACCTAGAGTTAACGGCGCTAACTTTTATAGTTAGCGGCGCTAACCCTTCTGGCAGAATGCAAGTTTTTTTTAAAAATCAATTTTGTTGGATTTTTAGGCTTGATGTACTTTCTGGAATTATTCCAGAATTTGGGATGTGATTAGTTCTAAGTTGCCTTATGTCTTGGTTGATGTATTTATATGTGGATTAACATTTAGGCATGAAAATGGTTAATTACATATACTTACATTGTGTACATATGACTATGGAATTTTGACTTGTTTAAGGTTCCTAACACATATGTACATAGGATTATTTGTGCCTTGAGTGATTAGATAATCTTAACCAAGACATATAAGATTACATGGTTTTGTTTGGCACACCATGTGTTGTTTTAAATTTCTTGTATGTGGTTGTGATATTAGAATCCGGTAACAATATGAGCCATAAGACCTATGGGATGTGTTTGGTTGTTTAAATTAATGTATTCATTCATTTGGTGGTTTGTACCACAATGGTTTGTAATAATTAATTTATTTATTCGGTTTGTATATTTTAACGGCTTGAATGCCGAATTTATATTCTTTGTAATTTGTAGTATTAGCTTAGAATTGTAAATTGTGGCTTGCATGTCATTTCCTTTTAAATTTGTAAATTGTAAAAGGAGGACCGAAGCAACCAACAAGGACCTTGGCAGGTGTCTTGGCATACTTGGATCCTGAGGTCGGCGTTGAGATGCAATGGATCAAGTGGGAGGAGCACACATCAAGTCCTTCGGTCTAGTCCTTAGATGACTTAGTCTTGCCCGTTGGCTCACGGGCAAGACACATAGGTTTGGCTCGTTACCGGATACGTATTACATGCGTGGTTGATTTTATTTTGTACTTTTTCTTGCATGGATGTTTAGGATCTTCTCATGCTAGAAAACTGTTCAAAATAATAAAATCAAAGAGTTTTAAATCGGTTTACAAATCCGCGCGCGACATATGCAAGAATTGGTTAAAAGGGTTTTAACCGGAGAAACAAAACCCCTTTTTCAAAAGTAAATCTCACACCACCCGTAAGATGACACCGCCCAAATCTAGTGAAACAAGATTGGTCATCGAGCTCTAGCCGAGATCGGTTTTGCGTAACTGTGTGGAAGGTGCGTGTGGCAACTCGCAAGGTCGGTTGTCGAGCTTTAGCCAAGCCGGCCATTGGGCTAGAGTACCACCGTGTATCTTCACGGACGATTTACAAATTCCAAGACTTAAACGCAATGGTAGTTGTCGAGCTTTAGCCGAGCTATCAAAGTGTATTAATGAGGAATTGGTGTGGAGGGATCAAACATGCCAAATGGGTGCTATGAGTACCTAGGATCCCGCAAGTGTCTATGAGTTGTGATCACAGATTACAATTGGTAAAGTGTTTACCGGCCTAAAATAGCTCTATGAAGTGATCCGGGGAAAACCCGTCATGGATTAGGGTATTTTGAGGTTCTTAGACCTTGTTATTATAATTTGTTTTTATAACAAGTTGGTAATTATTGTAACAAGGATTTAATACGTCATAACTAACCAATTTCGTACTTTGCTTGTAGATGGCATCTACTAGCAACACCAACACCACCAACATGTCACTCCGTCCATTTCTTGAAAAGGAGAAACTCACGGGGCCAAACTTCATTGATTGGCATAGGACTTTGAGAATTGTCCTATGTAACGCCGGGTTTTCTCGAAAATCGTGACAATTTTTTTTTAAAATTCAAACAGTCGCAGCGGAAATCATCATTAATAAATACCATGTCGGCAAAAGCCGTTAAAACCGTTAAGAGAAAACATGACATTACTATCTTACAAAATCTTTTCATTTTTTTTAACAAGTCGGTAACGGTGTACAAGTAACCTTCTAACTACCCCACAAAGCTTCCCGTCTCACCGAGCAACTCCAGGCACCTACACGAGTACCAGACACCATTTCAAAAGAACAAGTGTCAGCTAACGCCTCGTGAGTCAACAATAAGATTAATAAATAAAACATCATATTAAAACACCATTTGAATCATGATTAGATATTAAATCATATACCCAAACCAACCCATTTGTGTACTTGACCCAAATCCCGAACCCACAATCATATGACACCGAATCGTCAAGTACATCAGATCACATAGTGATTATAAACCGTATCAATCAAATAATTATTCAAACCGAAACAATCGTAATAAACCATCAAATGTCATAATCATATCTTTCGTGTATAATTAAGATCAACCGTCTTATCATTATTGTTCTTTATAAATCAATTGTTACCAACAATCATTAAATCGTATCAACCGTCATTAAATTGTGTCAACCGTCATTAACAAACGTATGTTCTTAGAGTTCACCTAGTTGGTGTCTAATCCCTCTAAGAAAACCTAGTTAACTAATCGCGTGACTTAGCCGACTCGTGCACCGAATGGGTAGCTACTCCCTTGTGTAGACGAACCCCTAAGAACCCGTCCGCTTTCGCTACTCCGACCGCGCGAGGAATAGCCGTATAGGTACTTCGCGTTGTCGTTTAGTGTGCAAGTACAAACGGAGGCAACCGTCCCTCTCCTCCTCACACACTCGTGATGTTCTGCATATGACCCAAACCGTAGTCACACATCACTCCAATACGAGCCGGTAAGGACCCATACCACTTGCCACCAAAGCCCTCTAGAAGACTCGGTGACCCGTCTGGCTAGCACTTTTATCCTAGAAGGCATCAACTACCTACTAGGCTCGTATCATGTCATCAAAGAGGAACTACCCCCGCCCACTAAGGAAATCAAATAATCAATCGTAATATTCATTTGATTATTAATCATAACGAAAATCATGTTCAAAACTATTTCATCATAAATCATATCCATAAAATAACATCCAAATATCATATCCGAAAATAGAACATACAAACACAATTATTTTCATGCTCAAGTAATCATTTCATATTTCGTATTATTCATAGATCATACAAACCATGTAATCATATAATCAAATATACATCTAAGTTCATATATTTATTTCCAGGTGTTAAGTGATTGAATAAATCATTCGTAAGTGTTTGTAAAAAACATAATTTGTCTTGGTACTCGGTTTTGAAAACCTGATGAACTCACCGTCAGTCCCGTTAGTCCCGAAAGTCAAAGCCGAGTGAACCACCAAGAAATTTACCGAGCAACCTATCCGATAAACAACGTCTAATAAATTCACAAGTGACGGGAACCGAAAACAAGATAAAAATAATAATAGTTTGATAATAAAATCTAGTCTAAATTACAATTCATGTCTTCCAATTGCAATTACAACTCATTCCTCTAGCATCAGTCGTTATTCATTTCAATTGCTCAGTCAGTAGACCCAAACAACAATTCTTTCCCTAACAATACTAATCAAAGTTCAGCCCTCAATTGCAATTCAGTCCCTCTAGCATATGAATCGAAATTCCTTTTCACTAATGACATCTCAATGGTACTTCAATCCTAATTATAGTTGCAATTCCCTTCCTATCATAATTCCTAAACCCAATCGTAGTTGACCTTTTGACCATCCAATAACATTTCCACCTCATCAAGAAAGGAGTTGTAATTCAGAAAACTAATACACATGGCCTCTGCCAAAGAACAGGTGCTAAACCACCATATAAACCTTCCATTTCTTAACTAGAATTATTTAATCCAATCCCAATATCCATCCATGACATCCTAACCTAGTCACTAACATTAATTATGAGTTTGATTAACAATTAACCCATCGATTTTGAGGTCTTAGGTTTTAAACCGCCACCCTTCAAAACTCAGCCCCCTTTATATCGATAATAGACCTACAACCCCAAATAAAATCGATAAGTAATCATGCAAAGGGTACAAGAGGCTTACTTGATTGTATTATTCACACGACCAGATGAATCCGAGTACTTCTCCCCTGCGTTGTTGCCGTCGACCCTCAAGAACACAGCCAACGTGTCTTTTTTTTTTCTTTTTCTTGACTGCCGTATATTTCAACTAAAAAGGATTAACCCTAAATGCATCTTAATCCTAGTACTAATTTACCCTTAATTAACTGTTGTTTACCTTTTAGTCATCCTAAGCCCTTAGGTTTATTTCTTTGTAAAAATCCTCATAAAATAGTTATTATAAAACCCCAAACGTGAACAGAGTGAACCATCTTTATTATATACATTAGTAACCTAACTCGTAAACGGGTTATAACCACCTTATAAAATATTCGAGAGCGTATTTACTAAATTCTCTATTCGTAACACTGTTAATAATCTTTAAATAAATTATTTTCATTAAATATATATACATATTTAAAAGCCCTTGAAAAGCGGTCGTTACAATTCTCTCCCTCTTAAAAAGATTCCGTCCCGGAATCCGCACAATCAATCAACACGTGAAATGTCGTCCATTTCGGGGTTCGTTCATCTACAGTATACACCGTTCAACCATTTTGCTGTTGTTAACCCTTTTCATCCCACAATTAGTATTTAATTATAAGTTCAGCACATAACAAATCACAAAACTATACGAATTAAATTTCTAACTCCAAAATCAGAACCGTCAACCATCAAACAATCATGAATTCAACCAAAGAAAACTAATAAGTCTAGAAGAAACAACGGTAAATCTGAAATTTGAAACCGAGAATAGAAAAGAATTCAAAAACTAAAAAACTACTGCTCCTCGTTAGCTATCTTGTTGTAGGCCCGGGTTGTTGCCTTAGCCGGTTCTTTATTCTTTCCATCCGTGGTACCCCGAACCTTGGGCTTGGTGCACTCTGTACTGATGTGCCCCATCTCACGACAATTGTAGCATATCTTTTTCGTACTCTTGCAATCTTGCATTATGTGTCCTTTCTGGCCACAGCGACGGCATCGTCTCGTGTCAATGGTACAAGATCCACCATGGGTCGAATTACATGTTGTACAGTAACAGGCTTTACCTTGAGTACCCTCGTCTTTTTGTTCCTTATCCTTTTTCTTTGAGGACCCAGACGATCCTTCCCACTTTCTCTTCTCACCATCCTTACTGATCGCACGATCTCGTTTGTTCAAATCATACTCGACTCTACGGGCCTCATCCATAGCTTCACACAAAGTTCTTCGCATTCTTACCGCTACCTGATATTCATACGGTAGTCCTTCAACATATCTTTCGATTTGATCCTCTTCAGTAGCACAATAACTACCGGCAAATTGTAGTTTTTCAGTAAATACGTCATTATATTTGAGGATGGTCATACTTCCTTTCTTTAATTCAAGAAACTCCCTTTTGGCACATTCCCTGGCTCCTTTGCTGCAAAAACGGTTGCTAACCTTTTCGGCGAAAACAACCCAAGTCATCTTGTCTCTTGTGTCTTTAGTAAGTAGCGCATCCAGTGTATCCCACCATTCATATGCTTCACCTTCCAATCTCAACACCGCGAAACTAACCTGCTGTTGTTGTGTATAGTTCCCAGCCCGGAATATCTATTCAAGTTTGCGTAACCACCTTATACAACCCAGAGGATCCTCACCTCCTTTGAAGACGGGAGGCTTACAACTCATGAAAGTTCGCAATTGCCCGGTATTTCTTTGTTCAGTTTGGTTTGTCATTGCATGGGACTTGCTCTCAGTCTTGCTATCTTCCTCACTATCCCCCGCTCCTTCACCCCCGTGAACAATCCCAGTGCGCCTCATTTGTTGTCGCATACGTGCGATTTCAGCTTGCTGAGCTTGTATGAGATGCTCAAGTCGCGTCTGTCGCGCTAAACTGCCAACGCTTCGATTACTTATCTGGGTTCCAGCCGGTCCATTGTTACGATTCTCGTTTCCTTCACCATTATAATTAGACCGAAGGACCGAGTGGGTATCCTCCACAAAGAGTGTTTCCTGAACATTCGGTTCACCTCTAGCCGCCCCACCATTACCACGCCCAACACCTTGCAAGTTATTAACATTGTCGTTGTTGTTGTTGTTTCTACGAGTTCTAACCATTTTGTCCTGGAACAAAGCACGTGCACGAAACGGAAACTCTAAGAGTTAGCACGAGCTAGAAATCAAGAGTACTAGATCAAAGAGAAGAAAGAGTCCTATAGGAAAGACAAGAAATCTTAGTAGCACTCAAACACACACCTTCCCCCACTTAAAGTCAAGTTCCTATTCGAGCCGATCTAGCCGTGAGTCCAAGTTCCGGTCTCAGCACTCGGTTCACTCACAGCCTGGCTCTGATACCAACTTGTAACACCGGGTTTTCTCGAAAATCGTGACAATTTTTTTTTTAAATTCAAACAGTCGCAGCGGAAATCATCATTAATAAATACCATGTCGGCAAAAGCCGTTAAAACTGTTAAGAGAAAACATGACATTACTATCTTACAAAATCTTTTCATTTTTTTTAACAAGTCGGTAACGGTGTACAAGTAACCTTCTAACTACCCCACAAAGCTTCCCGTCTCACCGAGCAACTCCAGGCACCTACACGAGTACCAGACACCATTTCAAAAGAACAAGTGTCCGCTAACGCCTCGTGAGTCAACAATAAGCTTAATAAATAAAACATCATATTAAAACACCATTTGAATCATGATTAGATATTAAATCATATACCCAAACCGACCCATTTGTGTACTTGACCCAAATCCCGAACCCACAATCATATGACACCGAATGGTCAAGTACATCAGATCACATAGTGATTATAAACCGTATCAATCAAATAATTATTCAAACCGAAACAATCGTAATAAACCATCAAATGTCATAATCATATCTTTCGTGTATAATTAATATCAACCGTCTTATCATTATTGTTCTTTATAAATCAATTGTTACCAACAATCATTAAATCGTATCAACCGTCATTAAATTGTGTCAACCGTCATTAACAACCGTATGTTCTTAGAGTTCACCTAGTTGGTGTCTAATCCCTCTAAGAAAACCCAGTTCACTAATCGCGTGACTTAGCCGACTCGTGCACCGAATGGGTTGCTACTCTCTTCTGTAGACGAACCCCTAAGAACCAGTCCTCTTTCGCTACTCCGACCGCTCGAGGCATAGCCGTATAGGTACTTCGCGTTGTCGTTTAGTGTGCAAGTACAAACGGAGGCAACCGTCCCTCTCCTCCTCACACACTCGTGATGTTCTGCATATGACCCAAACCGTAGTCACACATCACTCCAGTACGAGCCGGTAAGGACCCATACCACTTGCCACCAAAGCCCTCTAGAAGACTCGGTGACCCGTCTGGCTAGCACTTTTATCCTAGAAGGCATCAACTACCTACTAGGCTCGTATCATGTCATCAAAGAGGAACTACCCCCGCCCACTAAGGAAATCAAATAATCAATCGTAATATTCATTTGATTATTAATCATAACGAAAATCACGTTCAAAACTATTTCATCATAAATCATATCCATAAAATAACATCCAAATATCATATCCGAAAATAGAACATACAAACACAATTATTTTCATGCTCAAGTAATCATTTCATATTTCGTATTATTCATAGATCATACAAACCATGTAATCATATAATCAAATATACATCTAAGTTCATATATTTATTTCCAGGTGTTAAGTGATTGAATAAATCATTCGTAAGTGTTTGTAAAAAACATAATTTGTCTTGGTACTCGGTTTTGAAAACCTGATGAACTCACCGTCAGTCCTGTTAGTCCCGAAAGTCGAAGCCGAGTGAACCACCAAGAAATTTACCGAGCAACTTATCCGATAAACAACGTCTAATAAATTCACAAGTGACGGGAACCGAAAACAAGATAAAAATAATAATAGTTTGATAATAAAATCTAGTCTAAATTACAATTCATGTCTTCCAATTGCAATTACAACTCATTCCTCTAGCATCAGTCGTTATTCATTTCAATTGCTCAGTTAGTAGACCCAAACAACAATTCTTTCCCTAACAATACTAATCAAAGTTCAGCCCTCAATTGCAATTCAGTCCCTCTAGCATATGAATCGAAATTCCTTTTCACTAATGACATCTCAATGGTACTTCAATCCTAATTATAGTTGCAATTCCCTTCCTATCATAATTCCTAAACCCAATCGTAGTTGACCTTTTGACCATCCAATAACATTTCAACCTCATCAAGAAAGGAGTTGTAATTCAGAAAACTAATATACATGGCCTCTGCCAAAGAACAGGTGCTAAACCACCATATAAACCTTCAATTTCTTAACTAGAATTATTTAATCCAATCCCAATGTCCATCCATAACATCCTAACCTAGTCACTAACATTAATTATGAGTTTGATTAACAATTAACCCATCGATTTTGAGGTCTTAGGTTTTAAACCGCCACCCTTCAAAACTCAGCCCCCTTTATATCGATAATAGACCTACAACCCCAAATAAAATCGATAATTAATCATGCAAAGGGTACAAGAGGCTTACTTGATTGTATTATTCACACGACCAGATGAATCCGAGTACTTCTCCCCTGCGTTGTTGCCGTCGACCCTCAAGAACACAGCCAACATGTCTTTTTTTTTTCTTTTTCTTGACTGCCGTATATCTCAACTAAAAAGGATTAACCCTAAATGCATCTTAATCCTAGTACTAATTTACCCTTAATTACCAGTTGTTTACCTTTTAGTCATCCTAAGCCCTTAGGTTTATTTCTTTGTAAAAATCCACATAAAATAGTTATTATAAAACCCCAAACGTGAACAAAGAAACCATCTTTATTATATACATTAGTAACCTAACTCGTAAACGGGTTATAACCACCTTATAAAATATTCGAGAGCATATTTACTAATATCTCTATTCGTAACACTGTTAATAATCTTTAAATAAATTCTTTTCATTAAATATATATACATATTTAAAAGCCCTCGAAAAGCGGTCGTTACATCCTACGTCAAGAGATGAAGCTAGAGGTCCTTGAGTCACCTCTTCCGGAGGCGCCAGCAATCAATGCGCCAAGAGCCGTGAAGGACGCGCATGAAAAGCGTGTCCGTGACACTAATGATATCACTTGCCTAATGCTAACGACCATGAGTCCCGAATTGCAAAGGCAATTCGAGAACGTGAGTGCGTTTGAGATGATTTCTCAACTTAAGGACATGTTCCAATTGCAAGCAAGGAAAGAGCTTTATCAGTGTGTCAAGGCTTTTGTCGGTTGTAAGATGCCGGAGGGCGGCAATGTCAGCTCCCACGTCCTTAAGATAAAAGGGTACGTGGATCAGCTTGAGGAGTTGGGCTTTCCCATGGGGAAAGATTTGGCGGTTGAAATAATCCTCCAATCTTTGCCTCCGTCATATGGACCGTTCATTATGAACTTCCATATGCATAGTATGGATAAAACTATTTTAGATTTGCATGGCATGCTCAAGACTACTGAGTCCGACTTTTCCAAGGCAAAGCCCTCCACCTCCACTGCCGTCCTAGCTATCAACGAGGGTGGGAAGAAACGGAAGCAACCCGCTTTGGGTACAAAGGGGAAGGGAAAGGGGAAGGCCAAGGCCCAAGGGCCAAAGCCCAAACCTAACCCAACCCCGGAGCCGAAGGGGAAACAAGTGGCTCCCGCTGCCACCTCTCCGGAAGAGGCAACCTGCTACTTTTGCAGGGAGAAGGGTCACTACCGGCGTAGTTGCCCCAAGTATTCGGAGGAGCTCAAGAAGCATCAAGCTAATGGTGCCGCTGCCTCCAGTACGTACATGATTGAACTCCATAACACCTCTACTTCTAACACCTGGGTTTTAGACAGCGGGTGTGGTACTCCCGTTTGTAATAATGTGTAGGTACTAAGAAGAAGTAGGGACCTGGTTGATGGAGAGCTGGATCTCATCATGGGAAACAAGGCGGTTGTCCCGGTTGAGAAGATTGGGAGTATGGAGCTCGCCTTTCCTTCCGGCTTAGCTATTATTTTATTAAATGTATCTTATGCGCCCTGTGTGGCAAGTAACATTATTTCTTTGTATGCCTTGTATGATGATAGATTTAACTTTAAATTTGAGAATGGTAGCATTGAATGTTACAAATATCATGTCTTTTATTTTAAAGCATTTCCATGTCATGGCATATATGAGACAAACATAAGCTTGCAAAACAATAGATCAATCATGAATGTTGATTCGGGATCCAAAAGTATTTTGGATAAATTATCTCTATGGCATGGTCGGTTAGGCCACATAAACAAGAAACGCATCACCAAGCTCCAAGCGGATGGGATCTTGGAATCCTTTGAGCATGGTTCAAATGAAGAATGCGAATCTTGTTTATTGGGAAAGATGACCAAAGCACCCTTCACAAGTGTATGTGAAAAGGCACAAGACTTGTTGGATATCGTTCACACTGATGTGTGTGGTCCGTTCAAGCACCCGCTATTTCGTTACCTTTATTGATGATTTTAGTCGATATGGGTATGTCTACTTGGTAAGACAAAAGTCGGATACCTTTGAGGTATTTAAGACTTATCAAAACGAGGTGGAAAATCAACTAGGGAAAAGAATTAAGATGCTACGATCTGATAGAGGCGGTTAGTATCTTAGTTCTGAGTTCCGCGAACATCTAAGGAGTTGTAGGATTGTCTCGCAACTGACACCTCCTAGGACGCCACAACTAAATGGTGTCACTGAGAGGAGGAACCAAACATTATTAGATATGGTTCGGTCTATGATGGTTTGTACGGACGTTCCCGTTACGTTTTGGGGATATGCGATTGAAATGGCTGGTAGAATCCTTAACTTCATACCAACAAAGAAGGTTAAGAAAACAACGTATGAGATGTGGCATGGAAAAACTGTTGGAACACGGTATGGAGCAAAACACAACGGAAGCATAAAACAAAAGTTTAAAACCGAACGAAATCGGGTCCGTATCGTGTTCCAAAGTGATAGTTTCTCTACAAAACACAAATTGCAACTTAAAGAACAAGAGAAAGAGAAGAGAATACCTCACTACCTTCTCAACAATCGGCTGTAGCTAGTGACAAGTTGGGACAACCAAGAACTCAAGTGAATCCTTCTCTATTGCATGATCCACACCAAGTTAGCTTGACCCCAAAGTGCTAGCAATCCATCAAGAAGACATCCATATGATTCTCCTTTTCTGGAACAGCCACTAGAATATCTCCTCTTGCACCAACACACTAACCACACTCAAGATTTTAGTAACTTAGTGTATGTGTGTATGTGTATCATCAAGATACCAAGAGAGAAAAAAGAGAGTGAGAGAGTAAGTATCCTTCCATGCCTCTAATCTGTTCTAGACCCAAAAGTGGTCCTTTTGGCTGGACACAAAAGCTCCCATTCATTGGACCACAAGATGGTCCAATCAAAATAAAGAAATTAATGCAGACAGACCTTCACGGCCTCTCACGGCCCGTGAGGAGCCCGTGAAGACAAAATGCGACACGACTGGCCATCGTCCTTCATGGCCCGTGCCGCGTTCGAGTGACTCGTGAGGGCGCCATCCTCTACGACCCCTTCACGACCCCTCACGACCCGTGAAGACTCCACGAGCCGTATGAGAGTCGTTGAGTCAAACGTGAGGGCAGTGGGCTTCACGACCCGTGGAGCATCCCTCACGGTCGTGAAGCCCCAAAATCAAACAATTTGATTTTTGGACCTTCTCTCTCTATCAGTAAGCTGTCGGGATCAATCCTTGGCGTGTGACCCAATAGGCTCGCACTTCATCAGCAGTAACACCAATGTACTTGTGTCAGTGGGCAGACTCCAACAGACTCCCATTTCCACATGACACAACGTACCCAGAGGTATCATAGACTGGGAGCGGCCTCTAGCAAGGCATCCCTACCCCCAAGTTAGTACGAGGTATGTCATCCCATTGACAAGTACCAATTCACAACCCAAAGGTTTGAAATTGCCCTATAGATAAGTGATCAACCATCTTTTTGTTCGCGATATCCATGCGAAGGCGAGACATGGTACTAAGTCATTCTCAGTCCTTCACGATTTTGTTTCTCGATCGAGATTGGTGGTGACCAAAATATACAAGTTGCAATCGATAGCCCAAATCATTGCACACTCGAGCACGGCCATGCATTTTGGTGACAGCGCCCAATCATCGATGGGCCCAGGGATATCTCTCTAAACAAAGGAACAAATTCCTTTGACTACATTGCCACCCACAGAGATCATACTCTGATCAGCTACTCCCTTTATAACAGCCAGTTACGGACTGCGTTTCAAAGCAACTAGAGCAAAGCAAACCAAAGTGATGCAGACACATGCATCTCCAGTATGAGGATGAACTGATATTACCATCCTAAATCACTCATGACAAGTACCAAAAAGCGAGTTCAGGTGTGGGTCGTCTAGTCACTTGAAACCCCTTTCAAGTATAGGCGAAGTATTGCGTCCCTGTGTCCCAATCACCATTGGACCCTTGACCAATCACTTCCCTCAGCCTTTATTTAGACTTCCTTCCCTTGAAGAATGACTGGCTGTGGACATTTAGAATGTAAACACATTCAGGGAAGAGGTAAAACATGCAAAGTAGGAACACAATAAGGCTTACTGAGATTACCCGCTACACGCGCATTACCAAACCCCTTTGATAATCGATACAAGCAGAAGCACAATATTGCTTAATGTTCCTGTTGGTGCATAATTGTAAATCCCTAGTTCTTATCAATCGAATATATAAATGTTTACTTGAAATGTTAATTCAAATGTGTTTTGATTAATAGTTTTTATGTTTATATATTCTAAGTGTTTACTTATATTTGTTTTAAGCCTACAAGTAATTAGTGATGTGTTGATTTGTGTTTGGAAGTTTAAGTATAAGTGAAGGTCACCACGTGCATAGTGGATCTCACTACGTGTGTAGTGAAGTAGATAATTAAAGTTTAATTGAATATCATTAAAACACCCGGTACGTGCGTACTGGATTAACTACGTACGAATTGTAGAGCATTACGTGCGTAGTGTAAGTTAATTAAGGAAATGACGTGTTACACTCAAATACGCGTTTACGTATAAAAACTCCTTAACCGCGTATTAGCGCGGGTAATCGTCCATAATCAGATATAAGCCTTCATAAGCCTTCAAAATCGGAGATACTTCGAAAAAACGTAAACTTAGTGTTAATTTCGTATCCAAGGGCAGCCTTTAGCATTCTGTGTGAGTTCTTAGTGTTGTTCTTCGTCTTTCTCTGTGTGTTTTCTATTAATTACTGTGTGCCGGACACCTAAGCAGATCTTTGAATCCTTAGGAGGTTTGGGAAATAGATATTCCGCACTATTTCTCATCCTAGATCAGTCCTAGCATTAGGGTGTTAGTTTAGAACCCCCCACGGTCCTACAAAGTGGTATCAGAGCCTTGTGCTTTGGTTGATCATTTTTTCTTAGGTTTCGTGATCTAGGTGTCGTTTTGGTCTTTCAAGATTGTTAGTTTTGTCGTTTTCTCGGTATTTTATCGTACGTTTAGTCGAAATAAGGTTGTTTTTGTGTTAAAAGATTTGTGTTTTTACGTAAATTAGTTCCAAATCGTTAAAGTTTACACGTGCGTAGTGTCTCACATTACGTACGTATAGCTCAGCAGTCCGTGCGTAGTCTGTCCTTCGTGTTCTAGAATTTTCCATAACCCGTGTTTTGTCCGTGTGTGGTGCGCCTTCATCACGTGCGTAGTGACCTACACTCCGCACGTATTGATTCTTAGTGTTAAATCGTTTCTTGAAAAATAAATTACTCATTACGTACTTAGTGCATCCATTTCGTGCGTACTAGGTATCCATTCCGTACGTACCTGAGTCTGTGTGAGTGTTTTTCATTCCGTACGTAGTACATTCCACTACGTGCGTTGTGTTTTCACTCCATACGTGTTATCCTCACTTCGTGCGTAGTGCGTGAGTTTGTTTTAGGTCTTATTCATAATGTCTGCCATGAGTGCAATGGCTGCCAAACAAACTATAACTGCTCTAAGTAATTTAATTATGGACAATGAACAAGGTGGAATAAACAAAGTACCTCGTCTATTAACCATGGAAGACTACCCATTCTGGAAACCACGTTTTGAAATTTTTATTGATGGGATTAATCCAAGGCTGCACCGGGCTATATCTGCTGACTACTTTGTTCCTAAGGGCGAAGGGAATATTGAAGTTCCCTATGATATGATGAGTGACGTTCAGAGGAAAGCATACGATGCTGAGAAGAAAGCTTATTCTTATCTGATCCAAGCCATTCCAAATGAGATCTTCCACCAGTTCCGACGATATAGAACGTCACATTCTTTGTGGAATGCTTTACAGAAACGGAACGAAGGGAATGCATCATTAAAGGTGCTTAAGGCCTCACAGTTACGTAAAGAGTTTGATCACTTCACATCTTACAGAGATGAAAAGATTCCTGATTTGATTAACAGATATAACCATCTTCTGAGTGAGTTGGATAGCCTAGGTGTGCAAGTATCTGAGAGACAGCAGGTAGAGACCTTACCTATGGCATTACCAAAGAGCTGGAGGCCGTTTATAATGATCTTGAAAAATGGTGAAGGTTTCGAGGGTATGGACCTCAATGACTTCATCACCAAATTAAAAGAGCATGAACAGGAGGAACAAAATCTAGATAGATTGAGTTGTTATGTTCAGAATCCTTCCTTGTACTGCTCTGGATCCATTCCTAATCCTGCAACCTCGTCAAATGCTCCGTTGCAGACTGCATTTACTTCAAGTGTCAGTGGCTCAACCAGTTCTGCAACTACAAGTGGACCACCGTATTCTACTCCTTCAAGAAAAAAATCAGAATCAATATTACCTTCTTTAAACACTTAACAATTCAAGCATGGTAGTACAGAAGAAGTAAAGGAGCACATAGGGATGCTCAGTGTGTTGGTGTCTTCCTACGATGATATGCTTAAGGGCAAAATTGGAAATGCCTATTTGACTCAAGAAGACTATGAGCAGATTGACAATGATGAAATGGAGAGACATGACATTTTATGGTCCTATGCCAACCTTGTGAGGAGAGCAAAAGCTTTGGTTAAACGAACAGGGATGCAGATTACAGCGACTAAGGATACAAAGCTGGGCTTCGACAAATCAGCTGTAACCTGTTACAACTGTGGCGAAAAGGGACATTTTGCAAGGGAGTGTGAAAAACCAAAGAACTCAGGACCCAAGTATCCTTTCAGGATATCTCCTGGGAAATCTTCAACTTCCACTACTCCAAAGAAAGCTGAAACATCTCATGAGGAATCATCTAAGGCAATGGTGGTTGTACAGAAAGATGAGGGGATAGACTGGTCCGTACACTTTCAAGATAATGATGTGTTCGAGGTTGCAGAAACCAACTTGGCCAGTGTTCAAGATCTGAATGATGATTCACAATCTGAAGCAGATAGTGTGCAGGAAGCTGATGATGAATTTGTTGCCAGTAAGGAAGAATCAGTGATGCCTACTGATGAGTACAATGTCAAACCAGTTTCAGTGCCAGCTGCCGAACCAACGCCAGTGACTGTTCAATCTCAATCTGAAGATCCTAAGGCGTGCATGACTGGACAAGCTGACTCAAAGGTAAGTAACATTTCTGGCCTTCCCTGTGCTTCGTGCAATGATTATGTACAAAACATAGTATCTCTGAAATCTCAAGTTGCTGAGCTTACCTCTAAATTGCATGAGAATACACTTATTAAAGGAAGAGAAAAGACTTTAAAAGACAAAATTGAAAGTCAAAATAGGCAGATTAGAGAACTAGAGGCTGCTTTGTTAAATAAGCAGGATGCTATAGTTTTTTACTTCAATCAAATAGACACTCTGAAACGGGATCTTGCTAGCTCTAAGGTAGATTATGAAACTCTAAACCAGAAACTTAAAAGTTATTCAACTTCGTCTTACCTATTTGAGCAGATAATCGACCGAAGACCTCAAGGTTCCGATTTAGAAAAGGATGAAAAACAGTATATTAAATGTCTACCACCAGTGTTAAATCAACTGGTGAAAACAGATGTCTTCTCTGAACCTGACTCACTTCCTCCTAAGGTTGATGAATTTTCTGCTTCAACCTCAAAACCTGATTTAAAAATGAAGGGGGTAGTTTGTGAGCCTCAGATGAAAGAGGTTAAACACGAAGAAATGCCTGAACCTGGAATGAGAAAACTTTTAGGCAATTTCACTGGACAAGGCACTCTAATGCAAAATGTCCAAGCAGCACTCATAACAATAGAGAAGAAGGGTGCAAAGTCTCCTATAACCCGTCCTTATGAGGAAGTTAAAATCCTGCCCAAACAACATGGTCTAGGAGTTGAGCCAAAATGTCCAGTTGATCAGAAAGTGCCACATAATCCTGTAAAACACCAGTCAAACAGGATTTGCTATGTTTGTAGGAGACCTGGTCACCTCAGTTATGAGTGTGATCAGCAACAACAGAGTTGCAATGGGAAAGTTGATTTTTTTTCTGAAAATTTTCAAAGGAACAAAATGTTTAATCAAAATAATCAAAGATCAACTCAACCTATTCAGATCAAGAAGACTTTTGGGGAAACTTTTGTTAAACCTAAAAGTCCCGAGGTTTGTAAAAAAGGGAAAGAGCCACTCCATACGGTGATTAATGCTTCTAGTGTGTATCACAAGGCTTCTCCCTGTCAAGACTTAAAATGGACGAATAAACCCGAATCTAAAATGTCAAATAGTTCAGATACCAATGCAAACTTCAAAGCTACTGGTATTTGGATTAACATGCCAATTGTTGGAGAAGATGGGAAACCCATGACCATTCGGGCATGGGTTCCTAATGCTAACCAACTTTTTACTCTTTGTGCAGGGTGCCCGCGGCTATAACACGTGGATTGTAGACAGTGGAGCATCCAGGCACATGACAGGCGATCTGAGCCTGCTTTCAAATGTCAGAAAAATAAAAGGAGGGTATGTAAGTTTCGCAGGTGATAAAGGAGGTCACATCACGTATATGTGTTTATGTGTCTATTTTCTGTGTGTTTATTTTCTATGTCTGTGTGTCTCTGTTCTTGGTATTTATTTCTTTTAGTATTTTAGGGGGAGATTGGTGCAACATAGAAAATACAAAAAAAACCAGAAAAACATAGAAAATACAAAAAAAATTCAGAAAAACATAGAAAATACAAAAAAAAAAAAAATTCAGAAAAACATAGAAAATACAAAAAAATCAGAAAAACAATAATGAGAAGTTGATCCAACTCAAATGGAAAAGGATGGTACACTGGCTTTCAATACAAAGTATGTCTAGTAAAATTAGGACTGAAGGCATGTACATATTCTTGAGAAAACTGTCTGAAATTTTGAGTCAAATCAGATAAGAAACATATGGCATGTAAGACATATGATGAGAGTCTAGGGTGATAAGTGGTTGTGCATGTGGAAATCCATCAAAGATTCAAACTATCGAGACATTCCAAGTCTACAAGTCAATAACAGTTGAGACTAACTTAGTCTGGTGCACACACCTGTTACCATGCCAAATGTGTTAGATGACAATGAGCAAAATGTAAAAAGAGGGTGAAAATTTAACCCCAATCTGAGATGTCAAAAGAAATAGATATATTGATCTATTAGTGTTGAATTGTCAAAGAGCATAAAATGCAGTGACGAAAGCTCAACAGAAATTATCAAAAGAGGTGAAAAATTGACCTCCATGTCAAAGAGCATAAAATGCAGTGACAAAAGCTCAACATAAATTATCAAAAGAGGTGAAAAATTGACCTCCATGTCAAAGAGCATAAAATGCGTTGACAAAATGACAAAGCACATAAGCATGGTGGTTGGGTTTTCAAGTTGTGCAACCTACTGAGTGAGTCAAAACACTGTGAGATTTTAAAAGAGATAGTCTTAACCATGTACTCAGTTTCTGGATAATCAGAAAATGTTGAAATTAAATCTGTCATTATCTGAGGAAAGTTAGATTGACAGACAGAAATTGAGGGAGTATGTTTGTGCCTAAGGTTCTGAAATGAACGATAACTAAGTATAGATGTGCTGGTACTGACTCCATCTTGGAACCTTCTCACAAAAAGATTTAATTTCAGTAATTTAATTTTTGCAAATCTCTTTAGTGTTTAATTTGTTAATCAGAAAAATACAAAAAGAGTGTTGGTGGTTCTAAGTTCTTTTATATGTACACTTTTGCTATTCTTTAGGTTTTCTCGTTTCGCTTTGATGTGTTTAGATGCTTATTAGTGGTCTTGAAGTTACTGATCGTTTATTGCTAAGTGCAGTTCTAACAGTATCAAGATTCACATGTGAGGATTTCAGATCATGCGAAATGGAGTCACTACGCACGATTTACAGCTCACCTCGTGCGTAGTGCAGGTAAGGGCATAATGAAAGGTATTCTTTTATTCAAAATCACCACGTGCGCAGTGAACCCACTACGCACGCATTGCATATACCTATTCATACGAAGTGAAGCTTAGTCGGTTTAAAAGTTATTCTTAATCACTACGCACGTAGTGTTTCCCACCACGTACGTAGTGAAAAGGCTATATACGTCGGGTACGTGCGTCTGCGACTATTACGCCAACAGAACTCACGTACGAACTCTTGCTTTTCTCTCGATCTTGTTTTTCGAATCTGTGTGTTAGGAGTGATTTTGCCTTCATATTCGTGTTCGGTTTTCACTCACGATCTTAGTGGTATGATTTTTAACCATTTTCATCCATTAAAAAGGGAGATATGATCGATTTTGGCTCCCGAAGACCCTCGAAATGTAAAATGGGATAAATTGGGGATTTTGTGTGTTCGTTTGAATGATTTGAACCGAAAAGAGTGTTTGTTTTGCTCAGTGCATTTTGTTGATAGAACTAGGTCTTAGGGGGAGTTTGTTGGTGCATAATTGTAAATCCCTAGTTCTTATCAATCGAATATATAAATGTTTACTTGACATGTTAATTCAAATGTGTTTTGATTAATAGTTTTTATGTTTATATATTCTTAGTGTTTACTTATATTTGTTTTAAGCCTACAAGTACTTAGTGATGTGTTGATTTGTGTTTGGAAGTTTAAGTATAAGTGAAGGTCACCACGTGCGTAGTGGATCTCACTACGTGCGTAGTGAAGTAGATAATTAAAGTTTAATTGAATATCATTAAAACACCCAGTACGTGCGTACTGGATTAACTACGTACGAATTGTAGAGCATTACGTGCGTAGTGTAAGTTAATTAAGGAAATGACGTGTTACACTCAAATACGTGTTTTCTATACGTATAAAAACTCCTTAACCGCGTATTAGCGCGGGTAATCGTCCATAATCAGATATAAGCCTTCATAAGCCTTCGAAATCGGAGATACTTCGAAAAAACGTAAACTTAGTGTTAATTTCGTATCCAAGGGCAGCCTTAAGCATTCTGTGTGAGTTTTTAGTTATGTTCTTCGTCTTTCTCTGTTTGTTCTTCGTGATTACTGTGTGCCGGACACCTAAGCAGATCTTTGAATCCTTAGGAGGTTTGGGAAATATATATTCCGCACTATTTCTCATCCCAGATCAGTCCTAGCATTAGGGTGTTAGTTTAGAACCCCCCACGGTCCTACAGTTCCCAAAGATAAAGCATATCAAAACTTTGACTAAAACATAGCTTAGTAAACGGACCTTAGTATGACATTCATCACTAGACTGCTACTATAGCTCAGTAAACGGACCATCCACGATGTCATCCGTGTGTACTCTGACATTTACCATATCCCTACTGCAACCAATCACTTCCGAAGTGTGCATTGATGTGATTTCGATCATTTGTCCAAGCCGTTATACCTTCATTGCTTCAAAAGAACCCAATAAGGTTTACAACGCTCGGGTCTCAAATTTAATGTGCATAAGCCATCGTACTCTCATAGTTTTCATAAAGATCTCTATAAAGTCAGCGATGCTTGGTTCTCAGTGATCATATCCCTACTACAACCAACCACTTCCAAAGTGTGCGTTGATGGGATTTTGATCATTTGTTCAAGAAGTTATACCTTCATTGTTTCAAAAGATCCCAATAAGGTAAACAATGCTTGATTCACAAAATTTAGTGTGTATAAGCCATCATACCCTCATTGTTTCAAAAGAACCCAATAGAGTCAACGAAGCTTTAAGACACACGCAAATTAACAACACCATATTTAGAATATTACAAACCCCAATCAAGATCGGCGGTTATCCTTAAAGTAGAAGTCATCACAATAGTAACAACTCACTTTAAGCTTCTTCTCTTTACATCACCACTGGAACATATACTAATATTTCTTGTATTCCATAAAATTCTTTGAATATCCCATATTTATTATGGACGCATAATACTCAATTTACGCTTGTTGCCAAGCTAAATCAAGACATTATCTCCAAAATATAGTATGTTCTAGACATACCAAATAGGATTACAAAAGCGCTCCCACTAGCTCTGGCATTCATCCAAGTTTCATCATTGCTTACTGAAAACTCAAACACTTGATTTTCTTAGCAAAGATGCCAAAACCTAGATTTATTCTAAGCCCAAAAGGACTCCACCTTTGTAGACTTCATAAGGATACTCAGGATGGAAAAGACCCTCGGACAGTGTTGTGAACACGTCCTCATAAAATTCCTATAACGGAATGCGGTCTTTGCATCATACTGCCATAACACGGCATAAGCATCCCCTTAAACTTCAACCTAACTACTGAGAGGATATCTTTATGTGATTCCTACCCAATGGTCAATCATCATGAAACCAATTCATTCCAGTCAGTATTTGAAGTTATCTACAAATTAATCCATGCAGAACTTATATCCAAAAGATCTATATACACCCTATAGTTCAAAACTTAGGTGTTAAATTAACCAAGTTCAAAATTTGAAATCCAACATGGAATGTATTTTATGTTATTACACTTCTCTTCTTAGCAGACTAAAGGGCCCACTACAGCTTCCGGTAGTTGATGCAGACATCATGTACCATCAATAAGTCATCGTCCTCAGATATAAAAAATTATATTATCCTGGTCTTATGACGACTCTTACCAGACATATGAAGAAGTAACAACTTTATGCCAGATACTCCAACATAGCCATGTTGAGTTTCAATCATTTCTGATTGAATGCTAGTGTCAACATCAGGTCTTTTATTTAAATCTCACGTTCTTCCACTAGAATGCTTCAGTTGTTCATTTCCCTTTTCATGCAACCAAAACCGGTTCTCAAAAGGATATGAAATGAATATCTGAAACTTAGAAGAACTATTAAATACATTAGCATCCTTTAAGTTCATCCATCTCCCACTAAATGTAGACTGGATAACTCTGATCTATGAGATTGACAAGCAAAGAACACTTTCTAATCGAATCTCCTTAGATGCTAGCTTGACCATCTTTGTTGATTTAAAACAAGAACATTCCCCGTCACTACTCAAGTACACCTATCAAGTAGGTTACTTAAGTTTAATCCATCAAGACGGAACCATAACCAATATGTTCCATTCCTCCACTAAGCGATCCATGTAAAACATGTATCCTAGGAGAAGTGAATTATGAGGTAACCTCACAATTCTTATGATGGTTTAGAATGTAGATGCTCAACATCTCACAAGATTTGAGTATCTTTATTCCCTTTTGCCCTCTTCATCTTAAATTTGTTAAGGGTGAGTCTCGAACACCTCTCAGGTTTCAGACATTTCTCTAATAAATTAGACTTACCCATAGTTAAGCCTTATGTATTTGCCTGAACGGTCTTTACACAAACGTGCAAACGAAATCCAACAAGCCTTTATTCCTCTCACATTAACAAGTGAAGGATATGTTAGTTATTTAGCCTTATAAGCAAGATTTGACATCAACAATTGATTCAAAGTCAAAAGTTTCCAAGTTCCTAACCACATGGACCTTGGTGATGCTAGTCTTGTTTATATGGTTAAATCAACTATTTCATAAGGATAACAATTCAATAATCATTCATAATCATTCCATTACTTCTTTAAGCAAAACTTATTATAAATGCCAAGACATGAATAAACTTTGAAATAAATCTCGAAACCCACAATTACATAATTCAAAGAAATATTCATTGTCTTACAGGCAAATAAGATACAATGCTTCTTGCCACGCAGGGCGTAAGACAAAGATCTAACTGAAGTAATAATATAGCTAGATGGAATGGCAAGACTCTTCTTCCAATCCTTTTAGTTAGAGACAAACACTATGTTTCTCTTCTCTAAGATCCAGCTCTCCATGCATCCATTACCTACTTCTAATTAACACCTGCACTTTGAAAAAAACACTATGTTTCTCTTCTCAAAATAAAGGAATTCATGCAGACAGACCTTCACGGTCTCTCACGGCCCGTAAAGAGCCCGTGAAGACAAAATGGGCCACGACTGGCCATCGTCCTTCACGGCCCGTGCCGTGTTCGAGTGACTCGTGAGGGCGCCATCCTCTACGACCCCTTCACGACCCCTCACGACCCGTGAAGACTCCACGAGCTGTATGAGAGTCGTTGAGTCAAACGTGAGGGCAGTGGGCTTAACGACCCGTGGAGCATCCCTCACAGTCGTGAAGCCCCAAAATCAAACAATTTGAGTTTTGGACCTTCTCTCTCTATCAGTAAGCTGTCGGGATCAATCCTTGGTGTGTGACCCAATAGGATCGCACTTCATCAGCAGTAACACCAACGTACTTGTGTCAGTGGGAAGACTCCAACAAAAGTTCCATCCATTTAATATTTAAAGGTCTGGGGTTGTCCTGCCTACGTGAGACGTGAGGCTGAGGACAAATTGGAGCCCAGGCCCAAAAGGTGCTTTTTCATTGGTTATCCCGCGGGGTCTATGGGATATTTTTTTACAAACCTTCAGAGAACAAGGTATTTGTTGCTCGAAGGGCAGTGTTCCTTGAGAGGGAACTGCTATCCAAAGACGCTAGTGGGAGAAAGGTTGATCTTGAAGAAATTCAAGAGCCTGCCAATGTAGAACCTGATGTTGGGACTAGCTCACAACCCGTAAGGGTTGATTCTCAGCATGATGATGCTGGAGATAATGTAAACCCATTGCCTATTAGAAGATCTGGTAGAAGTCGGCATAAGCCAGAGAGATATGGTTTTAACATATCTGAGGGCACCGAGATGGTAGTGGTCTCTGATGAGCCTACCAAATACCTGGATGCTGTGGTAGGCGCCGAGTCCGCCAAGTGGCTAAAAGCAATGGAAATCGAGATTCAATCCATGTCGGATAATCAAGTCTGGGACTTGGTTGATCCCGTTCGGGGTGTAAACCCGTAGGGTGCAAGTGGGTCTTCCAGAAGAAGATCAGCATGGATGGCGAGGTAGACACATTCAAGGCCTTACTGGTGGCTAAAGGTTTCACTCAAACTCATGGTGTAGACTATGAGGAAACCTTTTCCCCGTTGGCTATGATGAAGTCTATCCGGATACTCTTGGCAATTGCCGCATTTCATGATTATGAGATTTAGCAAATGGACGTCAAAACCGCGTTCCTTAATGGAACACTTTCAGAGAATGTGTATATGACACAGCCTGAGGGTTTTGTACATGCAGAGTTTCCGGATAAAGTCTGCAAGCTTAAGAATTCCATTTATGGGCTTAAGCAAGCCTCTCGGAGCTGGAACCTGTGCTTCGACGAGAAGGTCAAAGAGTTTGGCTTCTCTAAGAGCAAGGATGAGCCATGCGTTTACATTAGAGATAGTGGGAGCGTAGTTGTATTCCTAGTTCTTTATGTAGATGATATTATACTAATTTTGAACGACGTCCCAACTTTGCAAGAGGTAAAAGCCTAGCTAGGGAGTTGTTTCTCAATGAAGGATCTTGGGGATGCGGCTTACATTCTTGGGATTAAAATTTATAGAGATAGATCCCGCAGGTTGATCGGATTGAGCCAGAGTACGTACATTGACAAGGTCCTAAAGAGATTTAGGATGGAGGACTCCAAGAAGGGGTTCATACCTATGTCACATGGTTTAGTGTTGAGCAAAGCTCAAAGCCCGAGTTCCCCTGAGTAATGGGAAGTAATGAGGCGAGTCCCATATTCTTCGGCTATAGGCTCCATCATGTATGCCATGTTATGTACTAGGCCTGATGTATCTTGTGCATTGAGTATGACAAGTAGATATCAACCCAACCCTGGCGAGGCATATTGGACGGTAGTAAAGAATATTCTCAAGTATATTCGGAGGACAAAGGAGATGTTCTAGGTGTATGGAGGTGCGAAAGAGCTACGGGTAACTGGTTACTCCGATGCTAGCTTCCAAACTGATCGGGACGACTGCCGATCTCAATCGGGGTTCGTGTTCCTGCTCAATGGTGGAGCTATGTCAGGATCGGATATAGATTATATCAAATAACAAGAACTAACTTTTGAATAAAAGTTAATCTTTAACTATGATCACAATCAACTAAGAAGTTGCGGAATCACACTTAATTGATTAAAGAAGGTTTTGAACAAATAACAATTCAATCAAACAGTAGTTTTATTGATCAACCAGAATGATTACAATAGCAAACTTCACCCCCAATCTAACTTATTATGTTAGACGAAGAACACAGATTGTTCTTAGGTTTCAACGAGAAACTTAGAGGCTTAGCACTATTCTGAAAGCAAATTACAACTTGAAGAATGAATGCAAAAACTTAATCAATGAGTACGTACATATTATAAATTCTAATCTAGCATTTATACTCCTTGATCTTCCTTGATTTGCTGACAGTTAGGTAATCTTCTATCTTCTGAGATAATCTTGATGATCTTCCAAGTGTTTCGAGATATCTTCAAAGATAGGGTTTTCCATATTTAGCTCAACCGAAACTGTTCAATGAATGCAACAGTTTTGGTTCTTCTAACAGTCTTCGGCTTCAAGGTCTTCAAACAGTTGTAGTAGTTTGTACTAACAGTTCTGAACTATATATAACAGCTTTGAAGTTCACAGCAACTGTTGGTTACAACTGTCTTCACAATTTTCACTAACAGTTCTAAACTGTTTCTTCAACAATTCTTCTAACAGTTTCGAACTGTCTTCCCAACATCCATTAATAGTCTTAACAGTTTTGATTTTTGCATGTATAACAGTTTCAATAACTTAGCCAATTTCCCAACAATCTCCCCCTAACTTAAAGTGTTGAACAATACAATTAAGTTATTTGTTTTAAGGGTTCAATCATAGAAAAATTTAACATAAGTAAAGAACATATTTATCATTGAATGCAAAATCAAGCTGTTATAATCAAAAATTCAAAAGATAGAAAAATTACATTTTCTTTGATCTCAGGGATTCAAGTCTATCTTTGAACTTCTGAATTAGATCATCCCTTACTTTGGCTGGACCATAGAACTTGGCTTTCAATAGGGATTGGAGCTTGATCTGACTGTGTTCGATGAAATCCATGTTAAACCATTCTGTAATTGCATTACCCATTACCTTGTAGTATACCCTTGGCTTAGCATACACTTTAACAGATTGAACTGGAAAGGTTTCATCAGCGATCATTATTGACATCACTTTCTTTGGGTTGCAGATACTTGTTAAATGTCTCATCAATATCTTAATTGTTGGATGCTCAGATCCTCCATAGTGCCTTGGTCCATACTCATACAATTCTTGTATGTCCCGCCTAGTAATGCTATCCATCATTTGTAAGTAGCCTGAAAACTGTTTGATCTGATCATTCTCCCTTACAATGATTACTCCTTCCTTCCCAGTATCAAACCAGACAACATCAAACTTCCATTCTTTGATGTGAGACTTCTGGCCTAAATGTTCTGCTACAAACTTGTTAACACCTTCTTCAACATCGACCAAGAGCCTATCTTGAATGATAGTTTTAACCATTTTAGCTTTGATGGTTTGAACTGTTTGAGTTGGTTGGATAACTTTGGACTTTTGGGATTCGGATTGTTGAGGTTGAAACTTCTTCTCAGTTGCTGACTTAGGAAGTTGAGGTTGTTTCTTTTTCACAATTCTTTTTCTCTTAACTCCCTTAGCAGCTTTTTCTTGTTTTTCCTCCTCATCAATCTGAGCTGTGATCTCATCAGCCAGCTTCTTTGCTATCTCAAAATATGTCTGTTCTTGTTGTTGAAGATCAGCAGCCAACCTCTGAGCACATTCCAAATCCCTTTCTTCTTGTTGTTCTTTTGATAATTTTAGTTTTGGTAGCTCAACAACAATCTCTTTTCCCTTTCCTTCTACCTCTTGCATTGGTTTTTCAACAACCTTTTCTACAATATGAATTCCTTTGAATCCAGCCTTTGGCTTAATAGGTTTTAACTTTGCACATTTGCCCTCAAGCCATCCATCATCAATCTTTTGTCTCATTTGGAATTCATTGCAGTTCAGCATCTGAGCACCCATTTTCACCAAATATTCTTGTTTCACCTTGGGTCATGACTTGTAAACCTCAGTTGTTAGATAATCACCAGACAACATTATCGTATTGATCAGCACTCTATCCACTGCTGATAGTTTCTCTTCAACTGTTGATTCACTGGGTGCAACTGTTAGTTCATCCACTGCAGCTGTTTGTTCTGGTACTTCAGCAACTCTTGGTAATGAACTCTCCCCCTCTTTGATTGGAACAGTTGAAGGGGGTCTTGCAGCAGCTGTCAACTGTTGTAGTACTTGATCATGTAGCTTTAGCACCTCATTAGCATGCTTCAAACTGTTGGTTAAAACCTTGATTTGCTGGTCTTGTTGAAGAATCCTTTTGTTTTGTAAGGCAATCTTCTTTTTGAGTTGTACATATGCAACAAATAAATGTGCAAAGTTAGAATCCGTCAATGCTTGGTGTTGCATTCTAGCATCAATGTCAGCAAGTGTTGCCACTGTTAACATATCATTGACAGATAAAACTGGTGGTACACTCAATTGAGATTCCACACCAGTACCCCTCTTTTCTTGGTACTAGGGATTTCCAGAAACTGTTTGACCAGCCTCTGTTGCCGTGACTGAGGTCTTAGTTATGTTAACCCTGTCCTGTTCATCCCTTGCAGATAAAACAGTAGGGTCAGCCTCAAATACCACATGATCACCCTCTAATGGAGTGATCACCTCCTTATTGTGCCTGGGAGACAGCACAAGGGGTTCCCTTTCGATATTCTGCACAGATGAATGCACCTGTGCAGGGTTAACAGTTTCAGTTTCATGAACTTTGATGGAAGGAGCACCAATAGTTCTTTTCCTCTTCTTTTGAAATATTTTTAGTGTAGGGCTTGTGTTGTAGCTCTTTCAAAGGTAGCAGAGGGGATTATTTGAGTATCGTGAGCTGTGGGTTCCAGAGGTGGTGGTGTAGCAATAGGTTGGGCTTCATGCTCACCCCTGGTAGCTCTGTTTCTTGAAAGAAACTCCACTATTGCAGAGAGTGGTGGAGTTATGGCACCTGAGAAATTCTTCCCATTAACCATCAACTTGCTCAATGTGGAGGCCACATGAGCAGAGGGAATTTGGACCCTCTTGTGTGCTTTAAGATTTGGCATAAAAAAGTTTAACAAAACTTGCACAAATCGCGGGTACATCAAAAAGAGACCATATTTGGTCCCGAGATGTTTTACCATGCCATCAAAAATAAGTTTTGAAAAGTTGAAACAACGATTGTTGGCCAAACAGATTAAGGCCAATGCAATGTTGCTTCCAAACTCGTTCCACCCTGTGCGTTTAGGACTTACACACTGCTGGAGAGTTTGAATCAAATATTTCCAGTGTGCACAAAAATGTCCCTTGTAGAAGGTACCCTTGCCCCTAGGGCCCTCATACCCAAGCATAACTAACTCGGTATGCACAAAGTCTAGGGAAACAGAATCAGAATACTCACCATCGCGATCATGAAGTTGAAGAAGTTGGCGGATGGAGTCCTCAGAGATTGAAACATTTAAACCATCAACAGTGGAATCCATCCATTGCACTTCATTAGTTGTTCGAAGGGTAGTTTGTTTCCAAAACTGATCAATATGAGAAGTGTAAATGGTTGGGTTTATGGTGAGAGCAGTGTGTAGAGTTGACATCGAGAGATAGTCAATCATGTCGTGGAAAGCAGTAAGATCAGCAGGTTTTGTAAGGAAGGCAAGCATATTGTGTTCTTTGACAAATGGAAGGGGAGACATTTTGATTTGAGAGCAAAATTCTAGGGTTTTAGCGTTTGATCAAAGTTCCGAACGAGTTAATGAACTGATGAGGAGGGAATTACCTAATATATGTTTCGAATGTTCAATGCAATTCAACCATCCTCAAAATTCTGCAAAGACCAAAACACCCTTTAGTGACTTAAAAGTTGACGGACAAAAATAACACTAACAGTTGAAGAACTGTTTTCATAAGATGTAACAACTGTTATTTAGAAATAACTCCCTTTCCGAACAGTTATGTATTCTACACACTAACAGTTGAAGACTGTTTTTGTTAGAAAGTACAACTGTTATTGGACACGAGTTTCTCCCCCTCAGATGCACATGGATTTTGCCTAAAAGTTGTGCAGGCCATATGCTAACAGTTGAAAACTGTTAGTGGTATTTCAAACAACTGTTAAAAATATGTGCAACTGTCAACAAAACTTAGCTCATACACTCATCATAAGCTGATCCATCATAATCAAACCATTAGCCAACACAGATATCAACAAAATATGCATTTTATTCATGTTTAACACAGATGAACTACAAAGTACATGCATTTTCACAAGCCATTGTTGGTACTGTCTATCTAATTGTGCAAGGGTCAACGAAATTCAGTCGTTTCTGATTTCACTTGCTACACCCATCTCTTTCTCTAACGGTTGTTTGTCTCTAATGGTTATGGCTTCCATTAGACTCGGATGGTGATGATGAGTACTTGCCAATCCATCATCAGCTAAGACCATGATGTGCAATGGAACTAGTCATCGATTACAATGACATCCACTGCATCATCATCCGAGGCTAGACCGTCATCATCAACATCATTTCTTCGAACATTGAACCACACTACTGAGCCTGTAGTGCCTTCCAGGTTCAAGTCGAACCTTAAACAGCAGTTGGTAGGCAACTCGTGGAAGAAAGTGAAGTTTTCAAAATCACCTGTTATACGAATATGATCAGTCATTTTATATGACCTACGTGGGTCTGGGTGCTGTGTCAAGGTGAACATATCTCGATCATCATGCATCTCAAGAACACAAGATGAGTATTTCCAAAGCTCATGCATTCTGACAAATGGGGCAGGGATGGTTACATAACTTTGTTTAACATTAATTTCTTTGAAGTTTATGAGAAAGAAGTTAGTAGCCATTTGCAAAGAAAAGGTTGCTCTCTGGAATGCAAATGTAGGTGTGATTTGTGAAGAATGCATGCAAGCTAATTTATAGACAAACTTGTGGTTGTGAATTGGTCAATAATTTAGCATGCAATGACTTCTCATGTCCATTCACAACAATACATAATAAAGTGAATTACCTTTATCAGTCTGGAACTGTTCTCAATAAAGTATTTCACCTTTACCACATATCAAGGACATTCACGGATTTGAAAACTGTTTGTGGGATAGGCAACCAGATATGTTCAAAACTGGTTTGGGATTTGCACTTTTACTCTTCCCTGAACACTCAAAAGCAACAGTTGTTAGATAACAATACTAACAGTTGCAAACTGTTAGAGTGAAAAACATTGAGTAATGAACAACTGTTAGTCCAAGTTAATCATTCCAATATTTGAGATCAAAAAGTTGAATCAGCTCACATCAAATGCTTTAGTGAACAGATCAGCTAATTGATCATCAGTATGGATTTTCATAACTTGGATTAATTTCTTTTCATTGCAATATCTTATGAAATGAAATATAATTTCAATGTATTTGGTTTTAGAATGCTTCACTGGATTATTAACTATGCTAATAGCACTTGTGTTATCAACATAAATAGGTGTATGCAAGAAAGACAAACCATAATGCAGAAGCTGATTTTGACTCCACAACACTTGTGAACAACAGCTTGATGCAGCAATATGTTCAGCCTCAGTTGTTGAAGTTGAAACTGTTGTTTGTTTCTTACATTGCCATGAAACCAGCCTTGATCCAAAGAATTGACATCCTCCAGAGGTTGATTTTCTGTCCACATTGGCTCCACCATAGTCACTATCAGAATATGCCACCAAATCAAAAGGTGAATCTTTAGGATACCAAAGTCCCAATTTTGGTTGGCCTTTGAGGTACCTAAAGATCCTCTTCACAGCAAACAATTGTGACATCTTCGGACTGCATTGAAATCTGGCACAAACACACACAGCAAACATTATATCAGGTGTAGAAGCAGTTAAATACATTAATGAACCTATCATTGACCTATATAGATGTATGTCTACATCCTCCCCCTCAGAGTCTGCTCCTAACTGTTTGTGTGTTTCCATAGGAGTGCTTGCCAGTTTCACATCTTGATAGCCAAACTTGTCCAATATGTCTTTGACATACTTAGATTGGCTTAGAAATATACCAGAGGGCTTCTGTTTTACTTGTAATCCCAAGAAAAATGTGAGTTCACCCATGGAACTCATCTGAAACCTTTTGTGCATAATGACTTCAAATTCTTTGCACAAGCTATCATCAGTGGATCTAAAGATTATATCATCAACATATATTTGTACAAGCAAAATCTCTGTTTTAACAATCTTTGTAAACAATGTTTTGTCAATTGTGCCTCTCTTAAAACCATTCTAAAGAAGGTAGGATGATAATATCTCATACCAAGCTGTAGGAGCTTGATGTAGTCCATATAGAGCTTTATCCAACCTATATACCCTGTCAGGGTACTTTGAGTCTTCAAAGCCAGGGGGTTGACACACATATACCTCCTCATCAATAGTTCCATAGAGAAATGCCGACTTGACATCCATTTGATACACCTTAAATCCTTTGAAGCTTGCAAAGGCAAGAAATAGTCTAATGGCTTCAATTCTTGCAACAGGTGCAAAGACATCATCATAGTCTATTCCTTCCTCTTGTGTATAGCCCTGTGCAACCAGTCTTGCCTTATTCTTGATTACAATCCCTCTTTCATCTTTCTTGTTTCTGAACACCCACTTGGTGCCAATTACTCTTTTGCCTCTTGGAAGCTCAATCAACTTCCAAACTTGCTGAATTTGAAATTGTAAGAGCTCCTCTTGCATTGCTTCCACCCATGAAGGGTCTTTCAATGCCTCAATTGCTTTCTTTGGTTTTATTTGAGATAGAAAGCAGGCATTCACATCAAATTGGACAAGATCCACACCACTGTTTTAATTTTACAGCATATTCCTTGTTCTGATAGGAGTGGTTGGATCACCAATTATTTGTCATATTGGATGATTCTTGTGAACTCTTGATGTAGGAATGTTTTCTTCAGTCAGTTCATTCCCTAGATTAGACATATCAAACTCACATTCACTTGAATTTTCAGCAGTATCACACACTTGATCAGCAACTGTTTGGGATGCAGAGTCAGTGTGTTGTTGAGGATCATGAGATTCCATGTCCTTTGAAGATTCAGCCTCAATCAATGGATCAACAGCATTGGAGAACTCTTGTTGAAGCATAGGAATCACAACAAAGTCTTCAGTAACTTTTTTTGAACCAACAGTTGTTGGTTTTGAGCTAACAGTTTCAAAACTGTTTGGGCTGTTGAAAACTGTTTGTTGATTTTTACCAACAGTTGTGGAGGTACCTGAAGCTGTTTCAGTAGAATACTAAAAAAAAGAGATTTAGACAATGCATCAATATCAAATAACCAATCAGGCCCATTACCTGCAATATTGATCCTATTCTCATTGAAAGAGACATTCATACTCTCTTCTATGATTCTAGTAACATTGTTAAAAACTCTATAAGCTTTACTTTGAGTGAAGTATCCTACAAAGAAACCTTCTTCAGCCTTACTCTCAAACTTGCCTAATGGTGATTTGGTATTAAGGATAGTGCAAGGACAGCCAAATGGTTTGAAGAAGTTGATTAAAGGTTTTCTCTTGAGGAACAACTCATAAGGAGTTTTCCCTTTGGACTTTACTACTTGTACTCTATTCTGAACATAGCAGGCAGTGTTCACTGCTTCTGCCCAGAATGTCATTGGAAGCATAGAATCAGCTAACATGGATCTAGCAGCCTCTATCAAAGTCCTATTCCTTCTCTCAGCAACTACATTCTGTTGGGGAGTCCTAGGGGCACTAAACTGTCTTTCAATACCTTTACTTTCACAAAAACTGTTTAGCTCATAGTTCTTAAATTCAGAACCATTGTCAGATCTAATGACTTTCACCTTTAAATCAGATTGATTTTCAATTTTAAGAATAAGTGACTTAACTAACTCAGCAGTTTCATCCTTAGTTCTAAGAAATTGAACCCATGTGAACCTGGTGAAATCATCAACTATGACTAAGCAATAGGCTTTCTTCCCTATACTCACCACAGATGTGGGACCAAAAAGATCCATGTGTAACAATTGTAAAGGTGCAGTAATGGAGGAAACTTCTTTGGTCTTATAAGAAGTTTTGTGTTGCTTGCCTTTGAGACAAGCTACACAATGATCATCACATGAGAATTCTTTTTGGGGCAAACCTCTTACCAAACTGTTTTTACCAAACTGTTTTTAGCTAACAAACTGTTCTTTTTGGGGCAAACCTCTTACCAAACTGTTCATGGTTTTAAAATTCATGTGACACATCCTTCTATGCCAAATGGCAGACTCATCATGAGATGCCTTTGAGAGTAAACAACTTAACACATTCTGTTTAGCAATCTTTTGTGTATCTAGACAGTATACATTATCCTTTCTAGGTGTTCTCAAAAGAACATCCTTCTTATTTAGTTTAGAATCTTTTGATAGAATAATGCATTCTGAATCTGTAAACAAAACTTTGTTTCCATTGTCACAGATTTGTGATACACTTAACAGATTGTACTTAAGCTGTTCAACAAAGAAAACTTCATTAAATGTAAGTGTACCTGCCTCAACAGCTCCTTTACCTGTGATTTTTCCTCCCTTAGCATTTCCTCTAAATGCTACAAATCCACCATTGATTCTTCTGAAATCCTTCAAACAGTGTGGATTTCTAGTCATGTGCCTTGAGCATCCACTATCCACATGCCAAATAGATCCATGATTGGCCCTATGAATGCTCTGCATAAATAAAATCAGTTAGTAGCAGGAAGTACCCAGGCCATGCAGGTCTTGGGTACACCATTCAAGTCATAATACTTAAACAGAGTTTGGTCCTTTTTGATTTCATCCAAATTAGATTTCTCTAATTTGTGTGAGGAATACTTTGTAAGAACATGTGGTTCCCAATCGTTGTGATTAACATTTGAGATCTTTGAACAAATAGTTGTTGTAGAAGGTAAAACAGTTGAGTCATCATGTGACTTATTCTGTTTTGCAATTTGAGTACCAGTTTTACCCTCTTCAGAAACTGTTTGTTTCTGCAGTTTCACCCAAGCCAGACCAACAGTTTTTGGTTTTGATAAAATAGTTGTCGAACTGTTAGTTGGTTTGGATGTAACAGTTGTAGAACTGTTAGCCTGTTTTGGCTTAGCAGTTTTAGAACTATTAATCTTCTTTGACTTAACAGTTTTAGAACTGTTATTTTGCTTTTTGAAACTTGGTTCTTTGGTACTACACAGCTGTGGGTTATAATAACAGTCTTGAGCCAAGTGATTGGATCTCCCACATGTATAGCACTTTTTATCTTTCACAATAGGCAAACCAGTTCTTTGTAACCAGAACTGGTTCCTATTTCTTTGATTTCCTCTAACGGGTGCTGACTGAGGAAACTTTTGTACACCATGTTTTTGACAAGTGCATGTAGGAATTTCAGTATGCCTTTTTAAATATCTAAGTTTAGTCTGTGCTTTTGCAGCTTCCTTCTTGGGCTTTCCAACTACAACTTCACCAACTTTCTCCTTTCCTTTGGTCTTGGTACTAACAGTTGATCTGTTTGAGTTCTTTTTGGAACTGTTAGTGTAGAGATGGGAGCTGTTGGCTAGAGTTGTGAAACTTTTTATGGAGTTAACAACTTTCGAGTGTTTTGTCTCATTGGTGAGGGGTTCAGTGGATGCTTTTACAAACACCACAGGTTGTAAAGATTATTTTGTGGGAATGGGCTCACAACAGATGTGATTTTCATATGGAATAACTTCATCCTTCTTCACAACTCCCTCATTCTTATCATCACTCACAGCATACACAACTCCTTCCTCATCACTTTCAAATTGTGGATTAGCTGACTTCAGTTCCTCTCGTAATGATTCATTAACATACCTATCAGCTACATCAGACATGGGAGTTATGTAGTTGTGATTGTATGGAGGTGCGGTCTGCTTATATCCTAAACCAGTTTTCACCTTGTCTCTGATTTGTGATTGTAACAAGGTTTCAAGTTTAAGATTTGTTGCCTTGAACATGCTCATATCAATATCAACACCCTCCAACTTTTTGGTTAACTCATCAACCTTACTTTCCTTCTCACTTAGCTTTTTTTCAGACTATCAATCTCCTGTTGAAGCTGCTATTTTTCCCACTTATGATATTTTCTATCATAATCCATTTGCAGTTCATTGGCTTGATAATCTTTTATTTTCTTTTCAAAGCTTTCAATGACTGCACTTGATTCATATCTCCTCTCCTCCATTTTGCTTAGAGCATCACACATTTTCTTATTGTGCTCTCTAAACCTTTTAACAATAGCTCTACATTCACCAGGACATAGTTTAGAAGATACCTGAATGTCCTCAGATGCTGGTGAATCCATCTTGATGGAGGAGTCAGTCAATGCCATCAAAGCTTCGTTGTTTGTAGCCTCTTCTGCTTGATCACTCCAATCAAACCCATGGCCTTCTAGTGAGACCAATGCTGAGGAGGTTTGATTCTGAGTTGGCCTCTGACCTTGATTCTGGACTTGTCCGTCAGATCTGCACTCTCTTGCAAAATGGCCAAGCTGTTGACATTTGAAGCATCTCACTTTTGACTTGTCAAATCCAGCCTTGCCATCAGCTCTGAAATTCATGTTTTGCCTTTCAGTCCTTTTGATGAACCTCTTGGCTCTAACAGTAAGCATGGCCATCTGCCATTTGAGATCCATCTCCTCAAGATCATCAGGGTGCACTTGTTCAAGATCTTCATTGGTGAGGGTTGAATGTGCATGGCTGGCAAGAAAAGCTTCAAGTACAGCATCTGGAGTGTTCACATCTAGTCCAACAGCAGAACTAGTACCTGCACAACTATCAAAAGAGTTAGTTAATGAATGGTTTGATTCCATACCTGAGGATGACAGGAGAGCAGCATTGTGGCTAGGTACAACAGTTTTTCTTTTTCCCTCTATCTCTCCCTCAAACACTATCAAACTATTATAGAGATCATCTAACTCTATGTCTTCAAGGGAATCCTTAGTCCTCAATTGTGCAGCAAACACAGTCCATTCATCACCTAGAGACCTAAGAAACTTTCTATTTATCTCATCTTGATCAAGCCTAACCTTAGCACTCTCTAGTTGGCTTACCAGCTTGTAAAACATATCAAAGATTTGGGTGATGCTCTCATTCTTTCCACTGGTGAAGTTCTCATAGGCTTGTTTAAGGAGATCTCTTTGGTTTCTCTTAGAACTAGCATTCCCAGCAAATCTCTTTTCCAGAGCATTCCAAAGTTCATGAGCATCATCAAATTTCTTGAATTGATGTTGATAGTCATTGGGAATTGCAATCTGGAGAATGCTGAATGCTTTCATCTCAATCATTCTCTCCTTCTTTTCAGCATCTGTCTTTGGTGGTGGCTTCTTATTTGGTTTTCCATTCTCATCCAGATCAACAGGGGTAGTGGGAACAGTTTTAATGATTTGCCAAACAGCGTAGTCCATTAATTAGACATGCTGCTTGATCCTCAGTTTCCACATCTCAAAATAAGTTGGTTTGAGCATGGGAACACGAATGTTTGACCCAGAGCCATTGTTATCAGAAGATCCACCAGAATCCATTGAAACAAAGTGATTTGAAAACAGTTTTAAAGAACAAAGCAAGATTGAAGCAAAAGCTTCAACTGGTGATCAAATGAACCTTAATGATAAGGCTCTGATACCACTTGTATGGATCGGATATAGATTATATCAAATAACAAGAACTAACTTTTGAATAAAAGTTAATATTTAACTATGATCACAATCAACTAAGAAGTTGCGGAATCACACTTAATTGATTAAAGAAGGTTTTGAACAAATAAAAATTCAATCAAACAGTAGTTTTATTGATCAACCAGAATGATTACAATAGCAAACTTCACCCCAAATCTAACTTATTATATTATACGAAGAACACAAATTGTTCTTAGGTTTCAACGAGAAAACTTAGAGGCTTAGCACTATTCTGAAAGCAAATTACGACTTGAAGAATGAATGCAAAAACTTAATCAATGAGTACGTACATATTATAAATTCTAATCTAGCATTAATACTCCTTGATCTTCCTTGATTTGCTGACAGTTAGGTAATCTTCTATCTTCTGAGATAATCTTGATGATCTTCCAAGTCTTTCGAGATATCTTCAAAGATAGGGTTTTCCATATTTAGCTCAACCGAAACTGTTCAATGAATGCAACTATTTTGGTTCTTCTAACAGTCTTCGGCTTCAAGGTCTTCAAACAGTTGTAGTAGTTTGTACTAAAAGTTCTGAACTCTATATAACAGCTTTGAAGTTCACAGCAACTGTTGGTTACAACTGTCTTCACAATTTTCACAAACAGTTCTAAACTGTTTCTTCAACAATTCTTCTAACAGTTTCGAACTGTCTTCCCAACATCCATTAACAGTCTTAACAGTTTTGATTTTTGCATGTATAACAGTTTCAATGACTTAGCCAATTTCCCAACAAGCTATTTCCTGTTGAAGCTCCAAGCAAGACACTGTGGCCGATTCTACTACCGAGTCGGAGTATATTGCGGCCAGTGAATCTGTGAAGTAGGCTGTAGGGATGAATAAAATTAATCCAAGATCTGGGAGTGGTTCCTAGCATAGCCGACCCTGTTTATTTTGGCCATGCTTATTTTGGTATCAGCGCCCAATCATCGAGGGGCCCAGGGATATCTCTCATTCTAGAGGAACAAATTCCGTTGACTGTACAATCCCATAGCGTGAACCTTGTCTTACTTAACTATTCCCTTTATAATAGCCAGTTACGAACTACGTTTTGAAATAGCCAAAGTAAGAAAGTTTCATGCTATAGCAATTCATACATCTCAGGTCGAAGGACGTAATGATATTATCATCCCGAGTAACTTGTGACCATGATCCATGAAGTGAACTCAGGTGTGGGTCTTCCAGTCACTTGAAACTCCTTTCAAGCACAGGTTACTGTTGCGTTTCATGCATTCAATCCTTGATTAATGCATAACCAACACCTAACCTCAGCCTTATTTCAAACTTCCTTCCCTTGAAGAATGACTCACTGTGGAAATTTAGAATGTAAAAACATTCTGGGAAGTGGTTAAACATGCTAAGATGGAACACAGTAAAGACCAATGAAGGTAACCGCGTCATGCGTATATATAGTCTCCACTATATATCGATACAATCATCGGTGAGCAGTACTGCTTACCGTTCCCAAAGCTTATAAGTAAATCAAACATTTACTAAAACGATATTCAAAGAAATCATACATAATATTATCATACATAATATTATCATAGTCGGTATTCTCTTATTAAACCACTTGCAAAGTGTTTATCAAAGAGATCATACATAATATTATCATAGTCGTCATATCCTCAATGTTACCGAAGTCAACACTAGGATTAATGACACTAATGATTATCAGAGTCGACATACTATCAATGTAACCGAAGTTCACAATAGAGTCACTGACACTCATATTTATTAGAGTCAACATACCCTCAATGTAACCAAAGTACACAATAGGGTCAATGACACTCATTGAATTTAAATGGCTTATCTACACCACATATTTGTATATTCAAAACTTCGATAAATTCGACAGTTTCACAAGTATAGATTTGCTTGCAGTAATAACTTACTCAAGACAACTCTATTTTCATAGAACATCAAGAACATACATTTGTATTTCTTGAATTTAGTATCCACTTTACTTCACGTTTATATTTGTACTCCTAGAACAATAATTCCATCAATAGGTTGAGAACCCTAAAATAGGCCATTATTTTCATTTGAGTATATTTTACTAGGAACACATAAAGCTCCCACTAGCCCTGACAAGAGTATCTGGCTTAATCTACGCTTTCTAGAAAACTCATTCCTTTGATTTTCTCGTAAAGCAAGATTACAGCCATAAAATGCAAAATTTATCGACTTCATTCATGGACACAACTTGGATATAATGGATATGTAAGACCTCGGAACATGCTTCAAAACATTTCCACAACTTAATAATGCGAAGGATCAAGGTCTTCTTATTTCCATGTGATCTTACATGTTTCCCCAAAGCAACAACAATGCTTCACATAATCCAGACCTAATCTGGATATTATGGATGTGTAAGAACCTCGGAAAATGCTTTAAGCATTTCCTCAACTTAATCCTGCAAAGGATCCAGGTCTCTTACGTCCATGTGAGCTAACTTGTTTCCGTAAGGTGACAACAAAATTTCACTTTATCCAAATTATCTTCAACATACCCACTAGAACATGTTTCCATATAATCAATATGAAACACTTTGTCTCTAGTCGGTATTTGAAGTTGTCTATGATTGCATATATGTTAGTCCATTCACCCTTCTTGGATTACACCTCGGGTGTGGGATTAACCCAAGTCAAATACTTGGATGCAGCAATTACATCTATGTATACCATTCCCTTCTTATATTCACTAGTGAACTCAGGGTCCCACTATGTTTCCGATGAATGGTAACATCATAATGATTTACCATCAAGCTGCTGTTACTAAAATATGACAACCTCATATCTAAACAGCCTTCTTGATTTTCATCAGATTTAAAGAAGCGATGGATATTGTCAGGTTTTGCCAGCATTTCTATGCTGATTAAATGCTAGTGAACAACAACAACAAGATCAACAACATGGTGTGCCACACAAAGACCATGTAAACTTATGTATAATGGTTAAGATTATTTAAAACACTCAAGGCACAAAATAATCCCATGTATTTATGCATTAGTAACACCAAACCATTTTTAGTGAAACATATTCATAAATACTTAATGTAAGTATATGCAATTATTTATTTTCATGCCAAAATAATAATCCACATATAAATACACCAACCATTATACAAGGCAACTACAAAACAAATTTTTAATTTCTGGACAAAATCCAGAAACCAAAAATCAGTGCCAAAAACCCAAAAATAAATTTTTTTTTTATTTAAAACAAAGTTTAAAAAAAACAGTCTGTACAGCGACATTCCGCGCCGCGGTTCCACAAGGGTTCCTCGCCGCGGAAACTGACGAACAGAAAATAAGACTTATTATTTTCGGGTTTTTCTGGCCACCATGTGCTAAAGTAGTATAGAGGTGGCTCTGATAACACTGTTGGGGTTCTATGTACACGGTGGAAGCAACAAGGTACAACATACAAAGCATAAATTACATGTAATCAAAGCATAAAACCCCAAACCATGGACCAAACTCTATAGCTAACTTAAGCAACATGTGAAACAGAAAGAGAATAGGTTATACCCTTGCTCCTAAGTTCCAGAAAATCGGATGTGAGGTGATGATGAACAAGAGAGCAAAGAAGATCTCCTCTATCGAAGTCCACCCCGGGTATGGTCCTTTCTCCTTGTACTAGCAAGCTTGGATGATCTTCTTCCAGTAGAAATCACCACAAGAACAGCCCTTGATAGCAGAAATTCGGATGACCCTTTTGAACTCACAAGAACACTCTTATAGTTCTCAAGACTAAGTGTATATGTGGGTTTTTTTAAAAGCTTGAAGAGAAGGACAAATGATGGTGTTTTATAAACTCTAAAATGCCACTTCCTCTCCCCAAAGCCGGCCTCAGACTTCTGCACACGTTAGCCTACCCATTGGGCAAGAGTGGAGGTGAAAAGCAAAAGGTTGCATGCTGTCAGATGAAATTCCGCGCCGCGGGCCCGTAAGTTTCCGCTCCGTGGACACTCCGCGTCGCGTATCCTTAAGTGCTCCGCGTCGCGGTATTCGCCAGCACACCAATCTTTCAATTTTGACACCATTGGTCCCTCCACTTATTAGGCTGTCGAGATAGGTCCCCGGTGTGTGACCCAATAGGCCCATACATTATCAGTAGTGATACTTATGGCGTACGTGCGTCAGTGGGCATACTCTAACAAACTCCCACTTGCACATGACACACCGTACCCTAAGACCACAGACAAAGAGCGGCCTCTAGCAAGGCATCTCTGCCCCCAAGTCAGTATGGGTTTTTGTCAAAAACCAAATCCAGAATCAGTTACGAAATGGTCCTATAAATAAGTGATCATTTATCGCTTCGTTCGCGATATCCGTGTGAACACGAGACATGGTTAAATGTCAATCTCCAGATCGTTCACGATTATGTTTCTCGATCTCGATTGATGGTGACCCAAAATCTAGTTGCAATCGATCAAATATCATTGCAACTTGAGCATGGCCATGCATTTTACGTCAGCGCTCAATCATCGAGGGGCCCAAGGATATCTCTCTAAAACTAGAGGAATGAATCCCTTCGACTACATTGCTCCGCTACATACACCACACTTTACCTAAAAGCTCCCTTTATAACAGCCAGTTACGAACTGCGTTTGAAAGCAATTAAGACAAAGCAGATCCATGCTTTGGAACACATGTATTTCCAGTCTAAGAACAAAATGATATTATCATCCTGACTTACTCGTAACAGAAACCATGAAGTAAGTTCAGGTGCGGGTCATCCAGTCACTCGGCCATTGCAAGCACAGGCGAAGTGTTGCGTCTCTTTTGTCTAATCCATTATTAGATAGCGACCAACCACTTCTCTCAGTCTTATCTGAAACTTCCTCCCCATGAAGAATGACCGACTGTGGACATTTAGAATGAAAAAGCATTATGGGAAGCATTAAACATGCTAAGATGGAACACAGTAAGGATTCATAAAATATTCGCCCTCGGCGTATCATTAAATCACATTTAATAATCAATATAGAATGAAATACAATACTGCTTAGCGTTCCCAAAGTACAAATACAAATCAAACATAAACCAAACATTACACACAAACCAAGTCACTTGCGAATCTAACGCCTATATCTCTAGTGTGAGAATCATGTACAGCTTGTGACAACGGTTTAGTGAACGGATCAGCCAAATTGCCCTCCGATGCTACTCTGCTGATGGCAATATCACCACTCTCAATAACATCTCTGATGAAGTGGTATTTGCGAGGAATGTGCCTCGTCCGCTTATGAGCCCTTGGTTCCTTAGCTAAAGCCACCGCACCCTCATTGTCACAGAAGATCTCAATAGGGTCGGATATGCTAGGAACCACTCCAAGATCCTGGATGAACTTCCTTATCCATACCACCTTTTTAGCTGCTTCACTAGCCGCAATGTACTCCGACTCGGTAGTTGAATCAGCTACGGTGTCTTGCTTGGAGCTCCTCCAACTTATAGCACCACCATTGAGAAGGAACACGAACCCCGATTGTGATCGGCAGTCGTCCTTATCAGTTTGGAAGCTAGCGTCAGAGTAACCATGTACTCTAAGCTCTTCCTTATCACCATATACCAAGAACATCTCCTTTGTCCTCCGAAGATACTTGAGAATGTTCTTGACCGCAGTCCAATGGGCTTGCCCGGGATTAGCCTGATATCTACTCGTCATGCTCAAGGCGCACGATACATCAGGACGAGTGCATAGCATGGCGTACATGATTGATCCCACTGCCGAAGCATATGGAACCCTCTTCATTACGTCAAGTTCCTCATTGGAACTAGGACATTGAGACTTGCTCAAAGTCACTCCATGCAACATAGGGGTGTTACCCCTCTTAGAGTCCTCCATCTTGAATCGCTTCAAGACCTTGTCGACATATGCACTTTGGCTAAGCCCTATTAGCCTTTTAGATCTATCTCTATAGATCTTTATGCCCAAGATATACGCCGCATCTCCCAAGTCCTTCATAGAAAAACAACTCCGAAGAAAAGTCTTAACCTCTTTCAAGGTTGGGACGTCGTTTCCAATAAGTAGAATATCAACTACATATAGGACAAGGAATACTACATCGCTCCCACTAGCCCTGACATATACGCATGGTTCATCCTTGCTTTTCGAAAATCCAAACTCTTTGATTTTCTCATCAAAGCACAGGTTCCAGCTACGAGATGCTTGTTTAAGTCCATAAATAGACTTCTTTAACTTGCAGACTCTATCAGGATACTCAGGATGTACAAAACCCTCGGGTTGTGTCATAAACACCTCTTCATTTAGCTTCCCGTTAAGGAAGGCGGTTTTTACATTCATTTGCCATATCTCGTAATCATAAAACGCAGCTATGGCCATGAGTATTCGGATAGACTTCAACATGGCCACTGGTGAAAAGGTTTCCTCATAGTCAATCCCATGAGTTTGCGTGAAACCCTTAGCCACCAGTCGGGCTTTGAAGGTATCTACAGTTCCATCCATGCCGGTCTTCTTCTTGAAGACCTATTTACATCCCACTGTCTTATACCCGAGTATAGGATCAACCAATTCCCATACTTGGTTATCTGACATGGATTGCATCTCACTCTCCATTGCTTCCCTCTACCTAGCAGACTCACTGCCCGCTACGGCTTCCCGGTAGTTGGTCGGTTCATCATGATCCACCAATAGGTCATTGCCCTCAGATATGAGAAACCCATATCTCTCTGGCTATTGACGTGGTCTACCGGACCTACGAGGAATTAATGAAGTGTTGTCAGGTACCGACGCATTCTCTTGCTCGGTTTCAACCACTTTAGGTTGATTGCTAGTGCCGACACTTGTCCCTTCCTCAATGGGCTCTTGAATTTCATCAAGATCAATCCTCTTACCCGATTGCATGGATATGAGTTCCCTTTCAAGGAACACAACCCTTCTCGCAATAAACACTTTGTTTTCGGAAGGTTTGTAGAATGTATATCCCATGCCTCCGGTCGGATACCCAATGAAGTAACACCTTTCAGACCTTGGTTCGAGTTTGTCCTCTACCTCTCGTCTCACGAAGGCAGGACATCCCCAAACCTTGAGATATGCGATCTTTGGAGCAACTCCATGCCACATCTCATAGGTGTCTTTTGGACCTTCTTTGTCGGTACGAGGTTAAGGATCCTTACCGCCGACTCGAGAGTGTACCCCCAAAAGCTAATGGGTACTTCCGTACGACTCATCATCGACCGGACCATATGTAACAATGTCCGATTCCTCCGCTCGGCGACACCATTCAATTGTGGCGTCCTAGGAGGAGTTAGTTGCGAAATAATCCCACAACTAACAAGATGATCACGGAACTCCGAGCTCAAGTACTCGCCTCCCCTATCGGAGCGGAGTACTTTGATAGTCTTGCCCAATCGATTCTGGACTTCGTTTTGGAATGTCTTAAAGACCTCAAAGGCCTCAGACTTTTGCCTAATCAAGTAGACATATCCATATCTACTGAAATCATCAGTAAACGTAATGAAGCATCTTGAGTTATTCCTTGTAACATGCTTGAACGGACCGCATACATCCGTATGCACTATTTCCAACAAGTATTTAGCCCTTTCACCCACACCGGTAAAGGGTGACTTAGTCATCTTGCCTAATAAACAGGATTCGGATACTTCATTTGACCCGAGGTTAAAGGATTCGAAGATCCCATCTGATTGGAGCTTGGTGATGCGTTTCTCGTTTATATGGCCAAGACGACTATGCCATAAGGAAAACTTATCCAAACCATTTTTGGATCCAGAATCAATGTTCATGATTTCTCTATTACTTTCTATGTATGCATCGGCTTCGTATATACCACGACAGGGATAAGCTTTAAAATAACAAACATCATTTTTAAAGCATAAGATAAAACCATTTTCAAATTTAAACAAATATCCATCGTCATACAAAGCATAAAATGATAAAATGTTGCTTGCCACAAGTGGCGAATAACATACATCTTTCAAAATAATAGATAAGCCGGTCTTGAAAGTAAGCTCCACACTTCCTTTCTCTAACACCGGGACAACCTCTTTGTTTCCCATTGTTAGCTCCAGCTCCCCATCTCTCAGCCTTCTACTTCCCTTTAGCACCTGCACCATATTACAAATGTGAGTACCACAGCCGGTATCTAAAAGCCAGCCATTAGATGTAGAAGTATGATGGAGTTAAATAAAAAACGTACCTGAAGTAGGAGCGCCTGCTCCCGAAGCTCGTAGCTTCTTTAGGCCCTCTAGGTACTTAGGGCAGCTCCGGCGCATGTGTCCCTTAGCACCGCAAAAGAAGCAAATCGCCTCCTCCGGAGTCTTAGCTTGAGGGATAAGTCCCTTCGGCTTTGGCTCAGGGGCAGGGTTCGGCTTGGGAGGCCCAACCTTACCCTTGCCTTTCCCTTTCGAGGTAGAGGCCGGTTTCTTCCTCTTCTTGGACTCACCCTCCTTCATGGCCAAGACGGGAACGGAGGTTGATGTCTTTTGCTTGGTCATGTTGGACTCGGCGGTCCGCAGCATACCATGCAATTCCATAAGGGATTTGTCCATCCCGTGCATATGATAACTTACAACAAATTGATCATATGACGGTGGGAGAGACTGTAGAATCAAGTCTACCTCCATCTCTCTCGATATGGCAAATCCCAACCTCTCGAGGCGTTCCACCAACGCTTTCATCTTTAGAACGTGGTGGGACACGTTCCCGCCCTCATGCAACCGGCAACCGAGAAGGTCGTTGAGACAACCATACCGTTCTTGCTTGGCTTGTTGTTGGAACATGTCCAACAACTCACGCATCATGTCATAAGCACTCAAGTGCTCCATCGACTTTTGCAAGTCGGAGCTCATAGTGTTAAGCATGAGGCAAGTAACCTCGGTGATGTCTTTGAGGCGTTTTTGATAAGCCTCTCTAACGACCCTACTCGCGTTGGATGCAGGGACCTCGGGGATGGGTTCCTCAATGGTGGCCAACTTGTCCTCATGACGGAGGACAATCCGTAGTTGCCGTGACCAATCCATAAAATTGGTCCCATCGAGCTTATCCTTCTCGAGCAATACTCTTAAGGATATGTTTGACGTTGTGTGGTGGGTGCTAGTTGATGCCATCTATAATAAGCAAAGTAGATTTGGTTAGTTTGATTGAAATCCTCATTAAAATAATTACCCCAAATGTTTAATGAAAAACAACTATTTTAACAAGGGCTAAGAACCTTATTTCACCTTGCACCGTGACGGGTTTTCCGCGGATCACGTGGCAAAGTTATTTAGGCCGGAAACCATTGCCCGATTGCAATCCATTATTGCAACTCTTAGTTCCTTGCGTGATCCTACTTGACAACCATTGTGCCAAGTTTGGCATGTTTGATCCCTCCACACCAATCCCAAATTAATATTTTACATGATCTCGGCTAGAGCTCGACGACCATATGAAAGATTAATTTGAAATTGTAAATCAACCATCAAGATACATGGTGGTACTCTAGCCCAATGGTAGACTCGGCTAGAGCTCGACAATCGACCTTGCGAGTTGCCACACGCGCCTTCCACACAGCTCATGCAAAGGCAATCTCGGCTAGAGCTCGACGATCAACCCTTACACGACTAGATTTGGGCGGTGTCATCTTATGGGTGGTGTGCGATTTAAATTTAGAAAACGGGATTTTAGTTTTCCGGTTAAAAAACCATTTTGAGTTTGATTAACAAAAGTGACAATAACCAAAAGTTTTCACTAGTCGGATACTAAACCAGTTTAAATCCGTTTGTTAATCAAGTGTGCGCGCGAGAGTTGTTAAACCATTTTTAAAACTCTTTGGTTTTATTATTTGTCAAAAATTGTCTAGCATGCAATAGTCCTACAACTCATGCATAAACAATATTTAATAAAACCATCACACGCATACATAAGGTTGGTAACCATGCCCCTAAAAACCTATGTGTTTTTCCCGTGAGACACTACGGGAAAAACAAGTCATCTAAGGACAAAAACTCCTTGACTTGGATGTGCTCCCACTAAACCCGCCACCTCCATTGGGCCTTCCGGATTTCGTGTTTGCCAAGACGTTACTCCATGGACTCCCGATGGTTGCTCCATATTACAATTACATAGAAAATTAAATAAATGACATGCAAGCCACAAATCCTATTTTCTAGTACATATACATAATATGGAATATTTTAATGGCATGCAAGCCACAAAACAATTACATACCAAATAAATAAATAAATTATTATTACAAACCATTGTGACCCAAAGTCACCAAATGAATGAATAATAAAACATACAACCAAACATCCACAAGGTCTAGGGCATTTTTCTAGGGTTACCAACAAAACAGGTTCACTAGTGAACAACAACAACAAGATCGACAACATGGTGTGCCACACAAAGACCATGTAAACTTATGTATAATGGTTAAGATTATTTAAAACACTCAAGGCACAAAATAATCCCATGTAATTATGCATTAGAAACACCAAACCATTTTTAGTGAAACATATTCATAAATACATAATGTAAGTATATGCAATTATTTATTTTCATGCCAAAATAATAATCCATATATAAATACACCAACCATTATACAAGGCAACTACAAAACAAATTTTTAATTTCTGGACAAAATCCAGAAACCAAAAATCAGTGCCAAAAACCCAAAAATAAATTTTTTTATTTTTATTTAAAACAAAGTTTAAAAAAAACAGTCTGTACAGCGACATTCCGCGCCGCGGTTCCACAAGGGTTCCGCGTCGCGGAAACTGACGAACAGAAAACAAGACTTATTATTTTCGGGTTTTTCAGGCCACCATGTGCTAAAGTAGTATAGAGGTGGCTCTGATACCACTGTTGGGGTTCTATGTACACAGCGGAAGCAACAAGGTACAACATACAACGCATAAATTACAAGTAATCAAAGCATAAAACCCCAAACCATGGACCAAATTCTATAGCTAACTTAAGCAACATGTGAAACAGAAAGAGAATAGGTTATACCCTTGCTCCTAAGCTCCAGAAAATTGGATGTGAGGTGATGATGAACAAGAGAGCAAAGAAGATCTCCTTTATCGAAGTCCTCCCCGGGTATGGTCCTTTCTCCTTGTACTAGCAAGCTTGGATGATCTTCTTCCAGTAGAAATCACCACAAGAACAGCCCTTGATAGCAGAAATTCGGATGGCCCTTTTGAACTCACAAGAACACTCTTATAGTTCTCAAGACTAAGTGTATATGTGGGTTTTTTTAAAAGCTTGAAGAGAAGGACAAATGAGGGTGTTTTATAAACTCTAAAATGCCACTTCCTCTCCCTAAAGCCGGCCTCAGACTTCTGCACACGTTAGCCCACCCATTGGGCCAGAGTGGAGGTGAAAAGCAAAAGGTTGCATGCTGTCAGATGAAATTCCGCGCCGCGGGCCCGTAAGTTTCCGCGCCGCGGACACTCCGCGTCGCGTGTCCTTAAGTGCTCCGCGTCGCGGTATTCGCCAGCACACCAATCTTTCAATTTTGACACCATTGGTCCCTCCACTTACTAGGCTGTCGAGATAGGTCCCCGGTGTGTGACCCAATAGGCCCATACATTATCAGTAGTGATACTTATGGCGTATGTGCGTCAGTGGGCATACTCCAACAATAAAGATGGTGATGGAGAATTTCACTAGTGTCACTCTTTATGGCATACTTGAACGGATTACCCACACAAGTGTAATCAAAATGCAACAAGTCATAATCCTTCCTACCAACACTGGTGAAGGATTTTATAATCAATCAAGTCTAATAAACAATATTTATACCTTTCATTTAGCCCGAGGCTAAACTTTTACAAAGATCCTAACCACATGGATATAAGCGATGTAAATGTTGTTTACTTGGTCAAGTTTGATTATGCCATAGAGCTAATGTATCCAAACCATTTTTGGATCTAAGAATCAATTATTCATGATTTCCTTATTACTTATAACGAGAGTAGATGAGGATGGATAAGTTTTGACAAAACATCTCAAAAAACAATTTTTCAAATGTTTCAGTTTCAAGCCATCTCCATCGTCATCAAATGTGTATTTGAGCACCATAAATGGTCAAAAATAACACATAAGTATTGACATGGATCAATCTGAAATGAAACTATCAATATGAAAAATCTTTTCATAAAAATACAAGATACAAAATATCCATCATCTTCGAAAGAACATACATATAAAGCAAGTCTTGCCACGCAGGACAAACATACAAAAGTAATAAATTAATCCGGAAATAATGGAGAGACCAACACTCCTAATTCTCTTGTAGAAGACAATCAACAAAATTTCTTCTTCAGAGATCCGGTTCTTCAAGCGTTTCCTTCTTGCATCAAACAGACCTACACTTTGTAACAAAAATAAATTTGTGACAAACGTGAGTCTTATAGCTCGGGTAAACAACCCAGCTTTTAATGGAATAGCAATGAAGTAAAATCATGAATGTACCTTAAGTAGGAAAATTAACTCTCTCTTTTCTGAGAAGTTTTATATCCTCTTGGCACGAAGGGAAGGCATGACGGCCCCAATTCCCAAATCTTCCACAAAAGTAGCAAACCACCCCTTGTTAAGTCTCTTTAGGCACATCATCAATGTCCATAGACTCAAAACTTGAAGCAAGCTTGGAAACTCCAACTTCTTCTTTTAAAGGGATCGATTTCTTCTTCTTAGCTAAAAGTTGTCCCTTAGAACCAAGAACGAGAGTAGATGAGGATGATGCATGCTTGGACATGTTAGATTCTACATCCTTCAACATTCCATGCAATTCATCTATAGTAATTTCCTTTGCATGCATATGATAGTTCTTGGCAAACTGTTCATATGATGCGGGCAGAGACTGAAGTATGAAATTCACACCAAGCTCCCTCCGTACAGAAAATCCTAGTCTCTCCATTTGGTCCATGTATGATTTCATCTTCAAAACATGGGCACTAACACTCACACTCATAATGTTCTTGTCTAACTTGCTGTTGGAATACATCCTTCAGCTTGTTAATCACGTCATACACAGTCATGTGCTCAAATTGCTTTCGCAGTTCTACGCTCATACTTGATAACATGAGACAAGCAACATCGTGCGTATCCCGAACACGCTTTTCATATGCGTATCGGATAGTCCATTCCGCATTGATAGCAGGTGGCTCAGGAAGGAGTTCCTCAAGGATATGCAACTTTGACTCGACACGTAGGACAATCCTCAATTACCTAAGCCAGTCAACAAAGTTCACTCCCGTGAGTTTCTCCCTTTGTAGGAACATACAAAGTGAAAAGTTCGACGTTGTGTTGTTTTGATTCGACATCCTATATTAAATAGAGTACATGAATTAGTTAGTTTGATTTAATCCTCGTTAAAATAATTACCCATATCGTCTCGAAAAATATTTTCACAAGGGATAAGAACCATATTTCACTCCAATTCATGACGGGGTTGCCGCGGATCACTTCATGGAGCTATTTAGGCCGATAACTATCTTACCGATTGCAATCTCTATTGCAACTCTTAGACACTTTCGGGATCCTACGACAACCATCGGTCGTTTGGCATGTGTTGATTCCTACCCGCACCAATTCCAAATTAAAATTCTTGGTTGACTCGTGCTAAGATCGACAATCACTCAAGGATTTTAATTTGTAATTGTAAATCGTCCAACTAGATACACGGTGATACCCCGACAACTACCGGCTCGTGCTAAGCTCGACAACCGCTAATTTCAAGATCCCACACTCACCTTCCACACAGATCCACATGGAATAACTCGTGCTAAGCCCGACAATCACTCCATGCTTCACTAGATTTGGGTGGTGTCATCTTTTGGATGGCGCAAGATTTACGTTTTATGAAAACGGGATTTTGTTTTCGGCTTGGTTACAGATTAACTTGTTAAGTGACAAATCCTATTTCCACTAGATGAGTTAATCTTGTATGTGTGCGCGCGCTAGAGTTGTAAACCATTTTTACCAAATCTCTTGTGATATTATTAATTTTTTCGAAAAATTCTCTAGCATGCGAATCCTAAGCAAACCATGCAAGAAATAATAAAATCACATCACACCCATATAAACGAAATAAATTGGTAACCATTGCCATAATTCCTATGCGTTCTTCCCGTGAGCCAAAACGGGTAGAACGTGGTCAATCTAAGGGACGGAAGGTCTTAAATGCGAGCTCCAACTAGAACCGCTATCTCCAATGGACTTCACCGGCTTCTATGGACACGCTCAATCTCCTTCCGACTCCAAATTGTGTGTTCACCCATCCAAAATTTACAATACATACAAATAGAAATTAAATGGCATGCAAGCCACAATTTTCCTATTCTATCTATTACAAATTACACGGATGAATGAAATGGCATACAAGCCACAATATTATTACAAATATATCAATTTTAATAAAAATTACAGCCCAATGTGATTTAAAATCACCAAAAGCATCCAAACACAGAAAGTCAACCATAAGGTCAAAGGCAAGGTTTACCAACTTCTAATCTATCACATACAACCAAGCATAACATATGGTATTTCAAAAATACCAAAACATGCTAACAAATTCTGAAACAAATTTCCAGAATCTACAAGAATGCCAAAAACCCGAAAACCAAAACTGTTTTATTTTTAAAAGGAAAAATCGGTCCAGCGCGCGTAGCGCCGCTAACCCATATGAGTTAGCGCCGCTAACCCCTAGTTCCAGAAAACAAAAAACTTTTGATTCAGGTTTTTCAGGCCACCATGTGCAATTCTAGTATGGAGGTGGCTCTGATACCACTGTTGGGATTTCGTGAACGACCAGCAGAAGCATGGTACAACAAAAGTAACATAATGTACAAGTCTATAATGCGCAAAAACAACAAAACCCCAAGAGAAAGCACCAAACTCCGTAACTACAAAAAGCAACATGAAAAACAGAGGAGAAAGGAAGTTATACCCTTGTTGAAATTCTGAAAAGATGAAGTTGTTGGTGAAGATCCAAGAAGCCGAAAATGGCTTCCTCTATTGAAGTCCACCCCGGGTATACCCCAATCTCCAAGTACTAGCAAGCCTTCGGTGATCTTCAACACGTGAAATCACCTCTGGAACAACAACCTAGCTTTCTCCTTGTTCTCCTCTTCAAGATCACACCAAGAAAAACAAACTCACCTCACCAAGAGTGTTTGTATATGTGTGTGTTATGCAAGAGAGAAAACCTTAGAGAGAAAATTCATCCCCCCTTTGTGATGTGAAGTCTCCAGATCTCTTATGACCCCAAAGACCGGCCATTAAGTTCTAGAAGCAACCTCACATGATTGGAGGAGAATGGATGTAACATGCAAAAGTTGCATGCAATCTGATAGGGTTTAGCGCCGCTAACTCTGGGTTAGCGCCGCTAACTCTAAAAGTTAGCGCCGCTATCGCGCCCAAGTTAGAGCCACTAACCTTAAGGAGTTAGAGCCGCTAACTCTAAAGAGTTAGAGACGCTAACTCCCATCAGCATGCCAACACTTTACAATTTGACAAAATCAGTCCCTCCACTTAGGTTGTTGTCGAGATTAATCCCCAGTGTCTGACCCAATAGGCCCATACATCATCGGTAGTGATTCATATGGCATACGTGCGTCAGTGGGCATATTCTAACATATGATTCCATTTGATGGCTCAAACTTAAGTAACCTGACGAGTGATTGAATGGGTGTACTTAAGTAATGTCGGGCGATGTTCCTATATTATAACAACAAAGATGGTCAAAATAGCAACCATGGAGGTTATACTAGAAAGACAGCTTTGCTTGTCTACCTCATGGATTAAAGTCATCTAGTCTACATCAAGTGGGAGATGGGTGAACTTTAAAAGATGCTAATACATTTAATAGGTTCTTCTTTTTTTTAGATGTTCTTTCCAAAACCTTTTGAGAACTGAGGTGAGTTGCTTGAAAAGGGAAATGAACAACTGAAGCAATCTAGTGGAAGAATGTGTGTTTTAAATAATGACCTGATGTTGACACTAGCATTCAATCTGTAATGATTTGAACTAACCATGGCAATGTTAAAGTACTTGGCATTATGATATTACCTCTTCATAAGTCTGGTAAAAGTCATCATAAGGCCGGAAGTGTATTACATACATGAGGACGATGACTTGTTAATACATAATGTATGTATCAATTACCGGAATCTGTAGTGGGCCACGGTTCTACTAACATAAAGAAAAAGGTAATGAAATAAGATATAATCCATGCTGGATTTCAAGGATGAGCTTGGGTAATCCAACACCTAGATGTGACCTGTAAGGTGTATATAGATCTTCTGGAAATAAGATCTGCATGGATTAATTTGTAGATAACTTCAAATACTGATTGGTGGGAATTGGTTTCATGATGATTGACCGTGTGGAAGGTATCATATGAAGACATTCTTCTAGTAGTTTTGTTGAAGTTTACACGGACAAAATGCCGTTTAATGGCAGTGTGATGCAAAGACCATATTCCGTCAAAGGAATTTAATGAGGAAGTGCCTGTAACACTGTCCGAAGGTGCTTTACATCTAAAGTATCCTTGTAAAATCTACAAAACAAGGTAAATGTTGTTTTGTACTTCAACAAACATCTAAGATTTGTGTTTTGCTATGAATATCATGTGGTTGAGTTTTCGATAAGCAATGATGAAACTTGGGTAGATGCTAGAGCTAGTAGGAGGGTTGTTGTTATCCTATGTAATATGTCTTGAACATATGTAATAATGGAGATAATGTTTTGATCATGATTGGCTGTAAGTTTGAATCAAGAATTATACGTCCGTTAAGGATTAACAAAGCGATTTGTAAAGTACAAGAAATATTAAGATATGTTCTTGTTGATCATATGATATGAGAGTAAATTATTACTCTAAGTGATAGTTCATGTTTAAGGGTAACCGCCAATTCGATTGGGGTTCGCGATCCTACAAACATTGTGTCATTATTAAATGTGATTCTTAATGCATCGGTGACTCTATAGAGGTCTTTATGAAAACTATGAGAGTGCGATTACTTTAACACATAAGATTTTATTCTTAGAGCATCAGTGACTCTATAGAGATCTTTATGAAAACTATGAGAGTACGATGGCTTGAGCAAGATAAGATTTTATACTTAGAGCATCAGTGACTCTATTGAAATCTTTATGAAAACTATGAGAGTATGATGGCTCATGCACAATAAATATTTTAGATCCAATCGTTGTTTGTCTCATTGAATTCCTTGAGACAATGAAAGTATAATGGCTTGGATAAATGTTCATAATCCCATCAACGCACACTTTGGAAGTGGTTGGTTGGAGTGGGGATACGACCATTATCAGAGTACACACGGAGAGCATTGGTGGCGGATCCGTTGACTAAGCTAAAGTAGCAGGTTAGTGATTATCATCAGATTGGGGCTGCATATACTTGGCTAAAGTTCATTTTAGTAATGTTTTGATATACCTTTCTTTTGGGAACATTAAGCAATATTGTGCTTCTGCTTGTATCGATTATCAAAAGGGTTTGATAAAGCGAGTGTAGCGAGTACTCTCAGTGAGCCTTATAGTGTTCCAACTTAGCATGTTTTACCTCTTCCCTGAATGTTTTAACATTCTAAATGTCCACAGTCGGTCATTCTTCATGGGAAGGAAGTCTGAACTAAGACTGAGGGAAGTGATTGGTTGGGGCACAGGGACACAATTCTTCGCCTGTACTTGAAAGAGTTTCAAGTGACTGGACGACCCACACCTGATTTTACTTTATGGTACATTTCATGAGTAAATCAGGATGATAATATCAGTTCATCCTCAAACTGGAGATGCACGTGGCTGCATCACTTTGGTTTGCTTTGTTCTAATTGCTTTCAAACGCAGTCCGTAACTAGCTGTTACAAAGGGAGTTTTTGGGAAGAGTATGATCACTGTGGTGGGCAGTGTAAGTCAAAGGAATTTGTTCCTCTGTTTAGAGAGATATCCTTGGGCCCCTCGATGATTTGTCGCTGACACCAAAATGCATGGCCATGCTCAAAGCTTGCAATAATTTATGATTGATTGCTACTTGTATATGTTGGTCACCACCAATCAAGATCGAGAAATATAATTGTGAACGAACGAAGAATGACATTGTACCATGTCTCGTGTTCACTTGGATATCGCAAACAAAAGGATGTTTGATCCCTTATCAATAGGACCATTTCACACAGGCTGCAGTTTGGTTTTGTGAAGACAAAACCCATACTGACTTGGGGGTAGGATATCTTACTAGAGGCCGCTCCTTGTCTGTGATGCTTTGGGTACGGTGAGTCATGTGCAAGTGGGTGTCTGTTGGAGTATGCCCACTGACACATGTACGCCAATTTATCACTACCGATGATGTATAGGCCTATCGGGTCACACGCCGGGGGTTGATCTTGACAACAACCTAATTTGGAGGGTTAGAAATGAATAATTAAAGATAGTTGGTGATCAGGACAGGGTTAGCGACGCTAACCATTCTGTCGCTAACTCAGCCGCGTTAGCGGCGCTAACCTTAAGTGGTTAGCGGCGCTATGTTTGGGCGGTTAGCGGCGCTAACCCATCTGACAGATTACAACTTTATTCCTTCACCTCCACTCTCCACCAATGCATGTCCGGTCTTGGGTAACTCCAGATGATTTTAGAGGTAGATAAAATGACATGCAAAGGCAATTATTCTCTCTAGTTGTTCATGGTGAAAACACACACACTTAAGAAGCCTATAGTGGTTGTTCTTGTGAGTTGTTAGAGAGAATAAAAAGAGAGTTTCCTGGAGAGTTATGGTTGATGTTCTAGAAAAGTATCTTCATAAGTGAAGGATACTTGGAGGGGTGCTAGTACACCAAGATAACGGTTTTTCCGGGTGGACTTCGGTAGAGAAAGGAGGTGCTATTGCTCGGGTTCGTGATCTACACCAACAACCAGAGACATCAGGGGTTATCTCTCTTCTCTCTTCCTTTTAGTTGTAGAGATTGGTACACCTTTTGGGGTTCACTTTGTGGTTTTGGTTTTGGTTTGAAATTTCCGGTTTTTAACCACGAACCCCAACAATTATTTCAACCACCAACTCTTTCCCCATAGGGAACCCCAACTTCTGTAATTGATCCACATAGCCAACTTTTGCTTTGACGCATTCGTACAACTGCTGCCTCGCTTGCATCTGGAACATGTCCTTCAGCTATGTTATCATGTCATATGCACTCACAGTCTCGAATTGCCTTTGTAACTCGGGACTCATGGCCGTAAGCATGAGGCAGGTTACGTCATCGGTGTCCTTGACGCGTTTATCATATTCGTCCTTGACAGCCCTCGTTGCATTGGTAGCAGGTGGGTCCGGAAGAGGAGTCTCCAAGACCTCAAGCTTCATCTCATTGCATAGGACAATTCGCACAGTCCTAAACCAATCCATGAAGTTAGGTCCTTGAAGTTTCTTCTTTTCAAGGAAAGGACGTAGTGACATATTTGCGGCGTTGGTGTTGGTGCTAGTAGATGCCATAGATGCCATCTATAAGTTAAATATGAAGTTTGGTTAGTTTGACATATTAAACCCTTGTTAAATAATTACCCACTTGTTTATAAAACAAATTATGTTAACAAGGGCCAAGAACCTCAAAGTACCCAATCTATGACGGGTTTGCCGCGGATCACTTCATGGAGCTACTTAGGCCGGTAAACGCTTTACCGATTGCAATCCGCGATCGCAACTCTTAGACACTTGCGGGATCCTAGGTACTCATAGCACCCATTTGGCATGTTTGATCCCTCCACACTATTTCTCATTAATCCAGCACGGTAGCTCGGTATGGGCACGACAACTACCAAGGCGTTTTAACTCTTGGAATTGTAAATCGACCATCAAGATACACGGTGGTACTCTAGCCCAATGGCCGGCTCAGCTAAATCTCGACATTCTGACCTTACGAGTTGCCACTCGCACCTTCCACACAGTTACACAAAACCAATCTCGGCTAAAGCTCGACGACCGATTTGCTTCACTAGATTTGGGTGGTGTCATCTTATGGTTGGCGAGCCAACCCTATGCAAAGTAAACACATCCGGTAACGAGCCAACCCTATGCGTCTTGCCCGTGAGCCAACGGCCAAGACTAAGTCATCTAAGGACAAACTCTGAATGACTTGATGCTTGCTCCTCCCACTTGATCCATTGCGTCTCCCACCGACCTCCGGATCCAAGATTGAGCAAAGACATCTCCTCCCGGTTCTTCTTTGGTTGTTCTACGGTTCTCCTTTTACAATTTACAAATTTAAAAGGAAATGGCATGCAAGCCACGATATATATTCTAAGCTAATACTAACAAATACAAAGAATATAAAATCGGCATGCAAGCCGTTAAATATTAGAAACCAAATGAATTAATTAATTATTACAAACGAAATATGGTACAAACCACCAAATGAATGAATAAATAATTACAACCAACCAAAGCACATCACATAGGTCAAAAGGCTAAACGTTACCGGATTTACAAACAACCACAACAAACAACACAAAACAACACGGGGTGCCACACCAAACCGTGTAAAATATCCCAACTAGATTTATTCCAAAACTATCTAAAACACCCAAGGCACGAGTGAATAAATCTTGTACGTATGCATTAGGAATTCCAAAACTTTGAAAATCGATATTCATACATACACCACACAAGTATATGCACGTGCGCGTTATCATGCCAAAACCGCCCGATACATATAAATATGCGAGTTAGGATATTATGGGGTTTTCTAAATGGTCAAAAGACCAATCAAAACTGCTGGAAAAAACCAGAAAATGGCCAAATCATTTTTACAAAGTTTTTCTTTCAAAACGGGTCAAAAAACAATATCCAGACGCCCTTCACGACCTCTCACGGACCGTAAAGGCAGCGAGTCCCACGACTCGTGAAAATTTTCAAAAAACCCTTTCACGACCTCAACCCCATACTGAGGTCGTGGAGTCTTCACGACCGTGAAGAAAAACCTTCACACCCGTGAAGACCATCTGGACAGAACGTCCAGTTTCGCATAAAAATGATTTTCAGGCCAAAATGGTGCATGCAAGGCCTCAAGACGGCTATGATACCACTGAAGGAGCTCATGTAACAACACAAAAACGCTACGGAAGCAAGATTTAAGCAATTTTAACACAAAGTTTTTCTCAAGAACTCCATTAATGGTATTAACTTGAAAGCAACATGCATGCAACAAAAGGATCCAAGACTTCTAAGGCTTAAGCCTTATATAGACCACAAAACCAACCTCCTTTCTGTCTTAGCAGGCCACGAGATGAATTCCCATTGGACCATCAAGTTAAAGCCAATGAAATTCAAGTGCCACTTAGAATTCCGAGCTTCATGACCTCTCACGGGCTGTTACGGCACGTGAAGTTTAAAAACTTCACGGCCCGTCCCGTGTTTCTGTAAGTCGTGGAGGTTTCCGTGCACATTTTGCTTTCACGATTCCCTTCACGGTCCGTGAGGAACCGTGAAGCCACACTGGACCACGAGCCGTATGGCCCATCTAGGAACTCGTGGGGACACCTTGTTTCACGACCCGTGGAGAATCCTTCATGGTCGTGAAACCTAGGTCAACTGGAATTTGACCATTTTGACCGGCTATTTTCACTTAGGGCTATTTTAGGTAGAAGTTAGGTGTATGACCCAACAGGCCTGCACATTATCGGCAGTGATATGACATACGTGTGTTAGTGAGCATACTCCAACATATATGACCCAATAGGCCCATACATCATTGGTAGTGATTTAAACGGTGTATACGCATCAGTGGGCAACAAACTCCCACTTGCACACGATGCACCGTGTCTTTAAATCACAGACAATGAGCGGCCTCTATCAAAGCATCATTTTCCCCAAGTCAGTATGAGTTTCGTTATCAAGAACAAAACGAATTCATAAAGAATGGTCCTATAGATATGTGATCATAGACATCCTTTTGTTCGCAATATCCGTGTGAACACGAGACATGGATTAAATGTCATTCTTCAGATCGTTCACGATTATGTTTCTCGATCTTGATTGGTGGTGACCAAAAGTTAAGGAAATATCTGATTCTCAATCAATATTCCTTGCACATGGCCATGCATAATTTTGGTGTCAGCTCCCAATCATCGAGGGGCCAGGGATATCTTGTTAGAAATATGCCCACTAATGCACGTACGCCATATCGACCGCTGCTGATGATGTATGGGCCTATTGGGTCATACACCGGGGTCAAACCTGACTGCAATTTAAGTTAAGTGACCAAATATGGCAAAAGACAAAAGTTGACATCGCAGGCCACGTTAGCGCCGCTAACTATTATGGGTTAGCGCCGCTAAGTCCTAAAGATTAGCGCCGCTACGGCTGCATGTACTTTGTGTCATATCCCTGACAGGCCGCGTTAGCGCCGCTAACTTTAAGGAGTTAGCGCCGCTAAACCCTAAAGTTTAGCGCCGCTACGGCTGCATGGGCTTTATGTCAAATAACCTCCCAAGCTAGCCAATACGGGTGTAACACTTTGTTTAACCTTTTTGCCGGCCGTAGAAGTTTAATAGTGGTCTGGAGGCAGTAGAGAGGAGCAGATTTTTCATTGCTTTTGGTTCTCTCCCTTTTTCTCTCTAAGATATACACTTCTCTTTGGTGCTACAATGACCAAGTTAGAGTTTTAGAGAGTGCTCCAGAACTTTGGTCACCATTGTTGCTGTTCCTAAGTGATATTAAAGTTGAAGTATCGCAAAGGCGATCTAGCATTCGAGGTTGGCGTATTACCGGGGTATATCCCATTAGTTGATCCGCGGTTTTTCGTTCTTGGAGGATCACCATCAAAACACCCACCATTTCCATAGCTAAGGAGAAAGGTATAACCTTCTTTCCTTCTTTCATGTTGCATTTCTTTACATAGAGTTTGGTCCATTTGTGGGATTTCGGTTTTTATGCTTTATGTGCTTGTACCTTGGGCTTAAAAGCTTGCACCTTGCTTCCGTTCTTGGTGGCCTGAAAATCCCGAAATCGAAATGTTTGTTTTCTATTCGATCAGGGTTAGCGGCGCTAACTTCGGGTTAGCGGCGCTAACTCACAAAAGTTAGCGGCGCTATCGCGCAGCTACAGATTTTTGTTTTGAAGTTAAAAACAGTTTTGGTCTCGGGAAAATTTTGGCATTTTGAGTTTCTGGAAATTTGTTCTAGATTTTTATTTGGTAATTTAGTTACCATTTTGTATGTTTGGTTATATGTGATAGATTTGAAATTGGTAAACCTTGCCTTTGACCTTGTGGTTGACTTTGTGTGTATGGATGCATTTGGTGATTTTATATCACATGGACTGTAATATTTATTAATTCAGTTTTGTATGTAATATTATTGTGGCTTGTATGCCATTTCATTCATCCGTGTATTTGTACTAGATAAATAGAAACTTATTGTGGCTTGTATGTCATTTCAATTTCTATTGTATGTTTTGTACAATTTGGATGAAGACACACAAAAAGGAGTCAAAAGGAGATGGATAATGGCCATAGAAGCCGGTGGAATCCAATGGAGATAGCGGTTCTAGTGGGAGCTCGCATCGGAGTCCTTGTGTCCCTTAGTTTGACCATGTTCTACCCGTTTTGGCTCACGGGAAGAACGCATAGGAATTTTGGCAATGATTACAAATTTATTTCGTTTATATGCGTGTGATGTGATTTTATATTATTCTTGCATGGTTTCCTTAGGATTCGCATGCTAGATAATTTTTTTAAATTAATAAAGTCACAACAGATTTGGTAAAAATGGTTTGCAACTCTCGATACCACCCGAATCTAGATTTATGAGTTTTGGCTGTGGAGCTTAGCACGAGCGAACTCTCATAAAACTGTGTGGAAGGTGCGTGTGACAAATTCATAATTTTGGTTGTCGAGTTTAGCACGAGCCAATTTTGGTGGGTTTGACATCGTATGTCTTGACGGACGATTTGCAATTACAAATTAAAATCCTTGAGTGATTGTCGAGCTTAGTACGAGTCAGCCAAGAATTTTAATTTGGAATTGGTGCTAGTAGGGATCAAACATGCCAAACGACCGATGATTGCAATCGGTAAGATGGTTATCGGCCTAAATAGCTCCATGAAGTGATCCGCGGCAACCCCGTCATGAATTGGAGTGAAATATGATTCTTAGCCCTTGTTAAAATATTTTTCGAGACGATTTGGGTAATTATTTTAACGAGAATTAAATCAAACTAACTAATTCGCGTACTCTTTCTTAAATATAGGATGTCAAATCAAAACCACGCCACGTCGAACTTTTCACTACGCATGATCCTTCAAAGGGAAAAACTAACGGGAGTGAACTTTGTTGACTGGCTTAGGCAATTGAGGATTGTCCTACGTGCCCAGTCTAAGTTGCACATTCTTGTGGAACCCCTTCCTGAACCACCTGCTATCAATGCTGAATGGACTATCTGATACGCGTATGAAGTAATTTTGTTATCAAGTATGAGCTTAGAACTGCGAATGAAATTTGAGCACATGACTGTGTATGACATGATTAAGAAGCTGAAGGATGTATTCCAACAGCAAGTTAGGCAAGAACATTGTGAGTGTGTTAAAAGTCTAACCGGTTGTAAGATGCGGAAAGGCGGGAGTGTTAGTGCACATGTTTTGAAGATGAAATCTTACATGGATAAAATGGAGAGACTAGGATTTCCTGCAGGGAGGGAGCTTGGTATGAATTTCATACTTCAGTCTCTGCCCGCATCATATGAACAGTTTGTCAAGAACTATCATATACATGCCAAGGAAATATCTATAGATGAATTGCATGGTATGTTGAAGGATGTAGAATCTAACATGTCCAAGCATACATCATCCTCATCCACTCTCGTGCATGGTTCTAAGGAACAACATAATATGAGGAAGAAGAAATCGATCCCATCAAAAGAAGAAGTTGGAGTTTCAAAGCTTACTTCAAATTTTGAGTTCATGGATATTGATGATATGCCTAAAGAGACTCAACAAGGGGTGGTTTGCTACTTCTGTGGAAGATTTGGGGATTGGGGCCGTCATGCCTGCCCTTCGTGCCGAGAGGATATAAAACTTCTCAGAAAAGAGAGAGTTAATTTTCCTACTTGAGGTACATTCATGATTATACTCTACTGCTATTCCTTAATAAGTTGGGTTGTTTACCCGAGCTATAAGACTCACGTTTGTCACAAATTTATTTTTGTTACAAAGTGTAGGTCTGTTTGATGCAAGAAGGAAAAGCTTGAAGAACCGGATCTCTGAAGAAGAAATTTTGTTGATTGTCTTCTACAAGAGAATTGGGAGTGTTGGTCTCGCCATTAATTCCGGATTAATTTATTACTTTTGTTTGTATGCCCTGCGTGGCAAGACTTGCTTTATTGTATGTTCTTTTGAAGATGATGGATGTGAATTGGAATTGAAACATTTTGAAAGATTATTTTGAGATGTTTTATCAAAAACTTATCCATATCATTGCATACATAAAAGCTCATTACAAGTAATAAGGAAATCATGAATAATTGATTCTTAAATCCAAAAGTGGTTTGGTTACATTAGCTCTATGGCATAATCAAACTTGACCAAGTAAATAACATTTGCATCGCTTAGATCCATGTGATTAGGGAATGGAATAACTGAAGCATTCCAGTAGAAGAACGTGAGATTTAAATAAAAGACCTGATGTTGACACTAGCATTCAATCAGAAATGATTGAAACTCAATATTTCTATGTTGGAGTATCTGGCATAAAATTATTACTTCTTCATTTGTCTGGTAAGAGTCGTCATAAGACCAGAAGAATATAATTTATTATATCTGAGGACGATGACTTATTGATGATACGTGATGTATGCATCAACTACCGGAAGCTGTAGTGGGCCCTTGAGTCTGCTAAGAAGAGAAGTGTAATAACATAAGATACATTCCATGCTGGATTTTCAAGTTTTGAACTTGGTTAATCCAACACCTAGTTTTTGACCTGATGGTGTATATAGATCTTTTGGATATAAGATCTGCATGGATTAATTTGTAGATAACTTCAAATACTGACTGGAAGGAATTGGTTTCATGATGATTGACCATTGGGTAGGAATCATATGAAGACATTCTCTCAGTAGTTATGTTGAAGTTTAAGGGGATGCTTATGTCGTGTTATGGCAATATGATGCAAAGACCGCATTCCGTTATAGGAATTTTATGAGGAAGTGTTCACAACACTGTCCGAGGGTCTCTTACATCCTGAGTATCCTTATGAGGTCTACAAATATGGAGTCCTTTTGGACACAGAGTAAATCTAAGTTTTGGAATCTTTGCTAAGAAAATCAAGTGTTTGAGTTTTCAGTAGGCAATGATGAAACTTGGATATATGCCAGAGCTAGTGGGAGCGTTGTCATAATCATATTTGGTATGTCTAGCACATACTATGTATTGGAGATAATGTCTTGATTTAGCTTGGCAACAAGCGTAAATTGAGAATTATGTGTCCATAACAAATATGGGATATTCATAGAAGTTTATGGATTACAAGAAATATAAGTATATGTTCTTGTGGTGTGTAATTAGAAGAAGCTTAAAGTGAGTTTCTACTCTTTTGATGGCTTCTACTTTAAAGGATAACCGCTGATCTTGATTGGGGTTTTTGATCCTTTTCAAAATATGGTGTTATTAATTTACGTGTTTTTAAAGAATCACTGACTCTATTGGATATTTTGAGTCAATGAGAGTATGATGGCTTATACACGTTAACTGTGTGATCCAAGCATTGTTTCACTTATTGGGTTCCTTTGAAACAATGAAGGTATAACTGCTTGGACAAAATGATCAAAAATCCCATCAATGCACACTTTGGAAGTGGTTGGTTGTAGTAAGGATATGATCACTGAGAATCAAGCATCGCTGACTCTATTGAGATCTTTGTGAAAAACTATGAGGGTACGATGGCTTATGCACATTAAATTTAAGAATCGAGCGTTGTTTACCTTATTGGCTTCTTTAGAAACAATGAAGGTATAACGGCTTGAACAAATGATCGAAATCCCATCAACGCACACTTTGGTAGTGGTTGGTTGCAGTGGGGATATGGTCAATGTCAGAGTACACACGGATGACATCGTGGATGGTCCGTTTACTGAGCTATAGTTGCGGTCTAGTGATGAATGTCATACCTTGTCTGCATGAACTTGGCTTGAGTTTGTTTTAGTCAAAGTTTTGATATGCTTTAAGCTTTGGGAACAATAAGCAATATTGTGCTTCTGCTTGTATCGATTGTCACAGGGGTTTGGTAATGCGCGTGTAGCGGGTACTCTCAGTAAGCCATATTGTGTTCCAACTTTGCATGTTTTACCTCTTCTCTGAATGTGTTAACATTTTAAATGTCCACAGCCAGTCATTCTTCAAGGGAAGGAAGTCTGAATGAAGGGTGAGGGAAGTCCAATGGTGATTGGGACACAGGGACGCAATACTTCGCCTGTACTTGAAAGGGATTTCAAGTGACTGGACGACCCACACCTGAATTCACTTTATGGTACTTGTCATGAGTGGTTCAGGATGATAATATCAGTTCATCCTCATACTGGAGATGCATGTGTCTGCATCACTTTGGTTTGCTTTGCTCTAGTTGCTTTCAAACGCAGTCCGTAACTTGCTGTTATAAAGGAAGTAACTGATCAGAGAATGATCACTATGGTGGGCAATGTAGTCAAAGGAATTTGTTCCTCTGTTTAGAGAGATATCCCTGGGCCCCTCGATGATTGGGCGCTGACACCAAAATGCATGGACGTGCTCGAGTGTGCAATGATTTGGGTAATCGATTGAAACTTGTATATTTTGGTCACCACCAATCTCGATCGAGAAACATAATCGTGAAGGACTGAGAATGACTTAGTACCATGTCTTGTCTTCACATGGATATCGCGAACAAAAGGATGGTTGATCACTTATCTATAGGGCCATTTCAAACCTGGGGGATGTGAATTGGTATTTGTCTATGGGATGACATACCTCGTACTGACTTGGGGGCAGGGATGCCTTGCTAGAGGCCGCTCCCTGTCTGTGATACCTTTGGGTACGTTGTGTCATATGCAAGTGGGAGTCTGTTGGAGTCTGCGCACTGACACAAGTACATTGGTGTTACTGCTGATGAAGTGCGAGCCTATTGGGTCACACAGCAAGGATTGATCCCGACAGCTTACTGATAAAGAGAGAAGGTCCAAAAAATCAAATTGTTTGATTTTGGAGCTTCACGGCCGTGAGGGATGCTCCACGGGTCGTGAAGCCCACTACCCTCACGAATGGCTCAATGACTTTTACACGGCTCGTGGAGTCTTCACGGGTCGTGAAGAGGTCGTGGAGGGGTCGGGAAGGAGACGCCCTCACGAGCCACTTGAACGCGGCACGGGCCGTGAAGGAAGATGGACAGTCGTGGCGCATTTGTCTTCACGTGCACTTCATGGGCCGTGAGAAGCCGTGAAGGTCTATCTGTTGGGGTTTCGAGAACGACCAGCGGAAGCATGGTTCAAGAAAAGTTACATAAAGTACAAGTCTATAATGCACAAAAAACAACAAAACCCCAAGAGAAAACACCAAACTCCAATACTAAGAAAAGTAACATAAAAACGGAGGAGAAAGGAAGTTATACCCTTGTTGATCTTCTGAAAAGATGAAGTTCTTGGTGAAGATCCAAGAAGCCGAAAATGGCTTCCTCTATTGAAGTCCACCCCGAGTATACGCCAATCTCCAAGTACTAGGAAGCCTTCGGTGATCTTCAACATGTGAAATCACCTCTGGAACAACAACCTAGCTTTCTCCTTGTTCTCCTATTCAATATCACACCAAGAAAGACAAACTCACCTCACCAAGAGTGTTTGTATATGTGTGTGTTATGCAAGAGAGAAAACCTTAGAGAGAAAATTCATGTATATCACACCAAAAGTGAAGTCTCCAGATCACAAATAAGCTCCAAAGGCCGGGCAAAGTGATCTACAAGCAATAGACTCTCATTGGTGGAGAATGGAGGCAAAATGCAAAAGTTGCATGCAATCTGACAGGGGCTAGCGCCGCTAACTTTTATGGGTTAGCGCCGCTAACTTTTAAAGTTAGCGCCGCTATCGCGCCCTTAGTTAGAGCCGCTAACCTAAAGGAGTTAGAGCCGCTAACTCTAAAGAGTTAGAGCCGCTAACTCCCATCAGCATGCCAACTTTTGCAATTTGACAAAATCAGTCCCTCCACTTAGGTTGTTGTCGAGATTCATCCCCGGTGTGTGACCGAAAAGTCCCATACATCATCGTTAGTGATTGATATGGCGTACGTACGTCAGTGGGCATATTCTAACAAACTCCCACTTGCACATGACACACCGTACCCAAGAAATCATAGACAAGGAGCGGCCTCTAGTAAAGCATCTCTGCCCCCGAGTCAGTATGGGTTTTGTCATCCTGAACAAAACTAAAAACCCCAACAAATATGGGATGCCTATAGATAAGCGATCAAACATCCTTTTTTCGCGATATCCTTGTGAACACGAGACATGGATTAATATGTCAATCTCCAGATCGTTCATGATTATGTTTCTCGGTCTTGATTGGTGGTGACCAAAATTTAAGGATATATCTGATTCTCAATCAATATTCCTTTGCGCATGGCCATGCTTATTTTGGTGTCAGCGCCCAATCATCGAGGGGCCCAGGGATATCTCTCATACAATAGGAACAAATTCCGTTGACTGTACAATCATCGAGGGGCCCAGGGATAGCCTGTTAGGAACTACGTTTTGAAATAACCAAAGTAAGAAAGTTTCATGCTATGGCAATTCATACATCTCAGGTCGAAGGACGTAATGATATTATCATCCCGAGTTACTTGTGACCATTATCCGTGAATTGAACTCAGGTGCGGGTCATCCAGTCACTTGAAACTCCTTTCAAGCACAGGTTACTGTTGCGTTTCATGCATTCAATCCTTGATTAATGCATAACCAACACCTAACCTCAGCCTTATTTCAAACTTCCTTCCCTTGAAGAATGACTGACTGTGGAAATTTAGAATGTATAAACATTCTGGGAAGTGGTTAAACATGCTAAGATGGAACACAGTAAAGTATTATGAATGTGACCGTATCACACGCATATCGAAACAAGCATAAGTTACAATATTGTTTGTATCGTTCCCAAAACATATAAGTAAATCAAACATTTACTAAAACGATATTCAAGCCCAGTCATAAGCATAAATAATGCTATAATACCTAGTATGAAATTCATCACTAGAATTTTGACAATGGCTTAATTATGGGATCATCTACACGATATCCCTTTGTACTCTTGTGTATTCTCTTGTTAAACCACTTTCAAAGTGTTTATCAAAAGAGATCATACATAATATTATCATAGTCGTCATATCCTCAATGTTACCGAAGTTTACAAAAGGATTAATGACACTTATGAATACCAGAGTCGACATACTCTCAATGTAACCAAAGTTCACAATAAAGTCACTGACACTCACTTTTAATAGAGTCGACATACCCTCAATGTTACCAAAGTACACAATAGGGTCAATGACACTCATTGAATTTTATATGTCGTATCTACACCACATGCTTAAATATCCAAAACTTCGATTAAAATCGACAATCTTATTTAATATAGATTGGCTTGCAGTAAAACTTACTCAAGACAACTCTATTTACGTCGAACATCAAGAACATACATCAGTATTTCTTGAATTTAGAATTCACTTGATTCCATATTCTCTATTTATACTCATGTAACAATAATTCCATCAATAGGTTCAGAACAACCCTAAATTAGGACATTATTTTCATTGAGTATATTTTACTAGGAACACATGAAGCTCCCACTGGCCCTGACAAGGGTATCTGGCTTAATCTATGCTTTCTAGAAAACTCATTCCTTTGACTTTCTCGTAAAGCAGGATTACAGCCACAAGATGCAAGTTTTGCTGACTTTAGTCATGGACAAAACTTGGACATAATGGATATATAAGACCTCGGAACATGCTTCAAACATTTCCTCAACTTAACCCTGCGAAGGATCTTGGCCTTTTATTTCAATGTGAACTTACTTGTTTCCCCAAAAGCGACAACAATGCTTTACATAATCTAGACTTAATCCGGATCTTGTGTAAGAGCCTCGAAAAGTGCCTTAAGCATTTCCTCAACTTAATCCTATGAAGGATTCAGGTCTCTTACGTCCATGTGAACTAACTTGTTTCCGCAAGGTGACAACAATATTTCACTTTTATCCAAATTATCTTCAACATAACCACTAGATCATGTTTCCATAAATTCAACATGAAACACTTTGTCTCTAGTCGGTATTTGAAGTTGTCCATAATTGCATATATGTTAGTCCCTTCACCCTTCTTGGATTACACCTTAGGTGTGGGATTAACCCAAGTCAAGTGCTTGGATACAGCAAATAAATTACATCTATGTATACCATTCCCTTCTTATATTCACTAGTGAACTCAAGGTCCCACTATGTTTCCGATGAATGGTAACATCACAATGATTTACCATCAAGCCGCTGTTAGTAAAATATGACAACCATATATCTAACCAGCCTTCTTGATTTCCATCAGATATAAAGTAGCAATGGATATTGTCAGGTTTTACCAGCATCTCTATGCTGATTAAATGCTAGTGTCAACATTATGTCTCTTATTTAAGTTTTACGTTCTTCCACTCGAATGCTTTTGTAAATTGTCTTCTTCTTTTTTGGGCAACCAAACATGGTTCCCATAAGTTCCAGAAACAATTATCCAAAACGCAGATGAACTACTTAAATATATAAGCATCAACTTATATTTCATCCATCTCCCACTGAATAATTTTAAGTTATGAGATTGACAAGCAAAGGATTCTTTCTAGTCAAAAATTCTCATTGGATGCTTGAGTAACCATAATGTTGTGTTTTAGATTGAGGACTTGGTTCATTAATGTATACCAGTTACATTGAATACATGTTTTAGGCCTGCCTTTCACCAGATCATCAACAAAGATATCCGGTTTTCTTTAAAGTAACACCATGTACAAATGTGTTTCTTCGTGAAAACGAATTATGGGTTAAACCAATGATCCATTTCATGTTTAAACAAATATAGATAAGAAAAATTAGCATCTATTCTAGATCTAAGAATTTATATCTATATGCCCTTGTTGATTCTTAATTCTCTTAACGTCAGTTCCGAACACCACTAGGTTCCAGACACATGCCTTTTCTCTAGTAAACATTCTCTCAACAACTACCATAAAGATGGTGATGAAGAATTTCACTAGTGTCACTCTTTGTGTAATACTTGAACGGACTATCCACACAAATGTGATCAATTCTAACAAGTTACAATCCTTCCTACCAATACTGGTGAAGGATTTCTCAATCATCCTATTCCAATAAACAAGATTTGCATCTCTCATTTAGCCCGAGGTTAAACTTTTACAAAGATCCTAACCACATGGATCTAAGCGATGTAAATGTTGTTTACTTGGTCAAGTTTGATTATGCCATAGAGCAAATGTATCCAAACCACTTTTGGATTTATGAATCAATTGTTCATGATTGTCTTATTACTTATAACGAGCCTTTATGTATGCAATGATATGGATGAGTTTTGATAAAATCATCTCAAAAAAATTTTTCAAAATTGTTTCAATTCTAAGTCATATCCATCGTCATCAAATGTGTATTTAAGCACCATAAATGGTAAAAAATAACACATAAGCATAGACATGGATCGAATTTGAAATGAAACTATGAAGATGAAAAATCTTTTCATAAAATACAAGATAAAAAAATATCCATCATCTTCAAAAGATCATACAATAAAGCAAGTCTTGCCACGCAGGGCATACAAACAAAAGTAATAATTAATCCGGAATTTATGGCGAGACCAACATTCCCAATCCTCTTATAGAAGACAATCAACAAAATTTCTTCTTAAGAAATCCGGTACTTCAAGCTTTTCCTTCTTGCAACGATCAGACCTACACTTTGCAACAAAATAAATTTGTGACAAACGTGAGTCTTATAGCTCGGGTAAACAGCCCAGCTTATTAAGGAATAGCAATGAAGTATAATCATGAATGTACCTCAGCACGAAGGGCAGACATGACGGCCTCAATCCCCAAATCTTCCTCAGAAGTAGCAAACCACCCCTTGTTAAGTCTCCTTAGGCACATCATCAATGTCCATAGACTCAAAACTTGAAGCAAGCTTGGATACTCCAACTTCTTCATATGGAATCGATTTCTTCTTCCTCGTAATGTGTTGTTCCTTAGAACCAAGAACGGGAGTGGATGAGGATGATGCATGGTTGGACATGTTAGTTTCTACAATCTTCAACATTCCATGCAATTCATCTATAGATATTTCCTTTCCATTCATATGATAGTCCATTACAAACTTCTCATATGATGATGCAGAGACTGAAGTATGAAGTTCACACCGAGCTCCCTCCCTATAGAAAAACCTATCCTCTCCATCTGGTCCATGTAAGATTTCATCTTCAAAACATGGGCACTAACACTCCTGCCTTTCCGTATCTTACAACCGGTTAGACTTTTAACACACTCATAATGTTCTTGCCTAACTTGCTATCGGAATATATCCTTCAGCTTGTTAATCATATCATACACAGTCATCGTGCGTATACCGAACACGCTTTTCATACGCGTATCGGATAGTCCATTCCGCATTGATAGCAGGTGGTTCAGGAAGGGGTTCCTCAAGAATGTGCAACTTAGACTCGGCGCGTAGGACAATTCTCAATTGCCTAAGCCAGTCAACAAAGTTCACTCTCGTGAGTTTCTTCCTTTGTAGAATCATACGAAGTGAAATATTCGACGTGTTGTGGTTTTGATTTGACATCCTATAATTAAAGAGAGTACGCGAATTAGTTAGTTTGATTTAATCCTTGTTAAAATAATTACCCATATCGTCCGGAAAAATATTTTAACAAGGGCTAAGAACCATATTTCACTCCAATTCATGACGGGGTTGCCCTGGATCACTTCATGGAGCTAGTTAGGCCGAGAACCATTTTACCGATTGCAATCTCTATTACAACTCTTAGACACTTGCGGGATCCTACGACAACCGTCGGTCGTTTGGAATGTTTGATCCTTACCTGCACCAATTCCAAATTAAAATTCTTGGTTGACTCGTGCTAAGCTTGACAATCACTCAAGGATTTTAATTTGCAATTGTAAATCGTCCAACAAGATACACGGTGATACCTCGACAACTACCTGCTCGTGCTAAGCTCGACAACCGATAATTTCAAGATCCCACACTCACCTTCCACATAGATCCACATGGAATAACTTGTGCTAAGCTCGACAATCACTCAATTCTTCACTAGATTCGGGTGGTGTCATCTTTTCGATGGCGCAAGATTTACGTTTTTATGAAAACGGGCTTTTGTTTTCGGCTTGGTTACATATTAACTTGTTTAGTGACAAAACCTATTTTCACTAGGTGAGTTAATCTTGTATGTGAACGAGCGAGATAGTTGTAAACCATTTTTACCAAATCTTATCTTACTTAGCTATTCCCTTTATAATAGCCAGTTACGAACTACGTTTTGAAAGAGCCAAAGTAAGAAAGTTTCATGCTATAGTAATTCATACATCTCAGGACGAAGGACGTAATGATATTACCATCCCGAGTTACTGTTGTGTTTCATGCATTCAATCCTTGATTAATGCATAACCAACACCTAACCTCAGCCTTAATTAAAACTTCCTTCCCTTGAAGAATGACTTACTGGGAAATTTAGAATGTATAAACATTCTGGGAAGTGATTAAACATGAACAATGCGTATATATAGTCTCCACTATATATCGATACAATCATTGGTTAGCAGTACGGCTTACAGTTCCCAAAGCTTAAAAGTAAATCAAACATTTACTAAAACGATATTCAAGCCTAGTCTTAAGCATGAACAATGCTATTATACCTAGTATGAGATTCATCACTAGTATTTGACAACGGCTTAACTATGGGATCATCCACGCAATATCCCTTTGTACTCTTTTGTATTTCTTATTAAACCACTTGCATAGTGTTTATCAAAGAGATCATACATAATGTTATCATAGTCATCATATCCTCAATGTTACCGAAGTATACAATAGGATTAATGACACTTATGATTATTAGAGTCGACATACCCTCAATGTAACCGAAGTTCACAATAGGGTCACTGACACTCAAGTTTATTAGAGTCGACATACCCTTAATGTTACGGAAGTACACAATAGGGTCAATGACACTCATTGGAATTTAAATGTCGTATCTACACCACATATTTATTTATCCAAGACTTCGATTAAATCGACAGTCTTATTAGTATAGATTGACTTGTAGTAAAACTTACTCAAGACAACTCTATTTTCGTCGATCATCAAGAACATACTTCAGTATTTCTTGAATTTAGAATCCAATTTACTTCATATTCATATTTGTACTCGAAGAACAATAATTCCATCAATAGGTTGAAAACAACCCTAAATTAGGACATTATTTTCATTTGAGTATATTTTACTAGGAACACATAAAGCTCCCACTAGCCCTGACCAGAGTAGCTGGCTTAATCTATGCTTCCTAGAATACACATTCCTTTGACTTTCTCGTAAAGCAAGAATACAGCCACAAGATGCAAGTTTTGTCGACTTCAGTCATGGACACAACTTGGATATAATGGATATGTAAGACCTCGGAACATGCTTTCAGGATTTCCTCTACTTAATCCTGTGAAGGATCTAGGTTTTCTTATTTCCATGTAAACTTACTTGTTTCCCCAAAGCGACAACAATGCTTCATGTAATCCAGACCTACTCTGGATATTATGGATGTGTGAGACCCTCGGAAAATGCCTTAAGAATTTCCTCAACATTATCCTGTGAAGGATATAGGTCTCTTACGTCCAAGTGAACTAACTTGTTTCCGCAAGGTGACAACAATATTTCACTTTATCCAAGTCATCTTCAACCTAGCCACTAGAACATGTTTCCATATAATCAATATGAAACTCTTTGTCAGTAGTCGGTATTTGAAGTTGTCTATTATTGCATATATGTTAGTCCTTTCACCCTTCTTGGATAACACCTTTGGTGTGGGATTAACCCAAGTCATGTACATGGATGCAGCAAATGGGTTATATATATATATATATATATATATATATATATATATATATATAATGGTGACCTCACAATGATTCACCATCAAGCTGTTGTTACTAAAATATGACAATATCATATCTAAACAACCTTCTTGACTTCCATCATATTTAAAGAAGCAATGGATATTGTCAGGTTTTATCAGCATCTCTATGATGATTAAATGCTAGTGTCAACATTAGGTCTCTTATTTAATTTTTACGTTCTTTCACTGGGATGCTTTTGGATATTGTCTTCTCCTTTTTGAGCAACCAAACATGGTTCCCATAAGTTCAAGAAACAACTATCCAAAACTTAGATGAACTACTTAAATACATAAGCATCAATTTACAATTCATCCATCTCCCACTGAATGTACACTGGATAATTTTGTGTTATGAGATTGACAAGCAAAAGACTCTTTCTAATCAAAATTTCATTGGATGCTTAGGTGACCATCATGTTGGGTTTTAGATTGAGGACTTGGTTCATAAAATAAATGTATACCAATCACATTTAATACATATTTTAGGCCTGCCTTTCACCAGATCATCTTCAAAGATATCCGGTTTTCTTAAATGTGACACCATGTACAAATGTGTCTCTTAGAGAAAACGAATTAAGGGTTAAACCCATGATCCATTTTATGTTTAAACCAATATAGATAAGAAAACTTAGCATCTTTTCTGGATCTATGAATTGAAATCTATATGCCCTTATTGATTCTTAAATTTCTTTAGGTTATTTCCGAACACCTCCAGGTTTCAGACACAAACCTTTTCTCTAGTTAAATATTCTCCCAACAACTATTATAAAGATGGCGATGTAGAATTTTACTATTGTCACTCTTTGTGGCATACTTGAACGGATTTCATACAAGTGTGGTCAAAATCAAACAAGTCTTCATCCTTCCTATCAATACTGATGAAGGACTTCAAAATCACTCAAGTCCAATAAACAAAATTTGCATCGTTCATGTAACCCGAGGTAAATGATGTTTATTTGGTCAAGTTTGATTATGCCATAGAGCTAACGTATCCAAACCACTTTTGGATCTAAGAATCTATTATTCATGACTGTCATATTACTTATAACGAGTGTTTATGTATGCTATGATATGGATAATTTTTTATAAAACATCTCAAAAACAAATTTTCAAATATGCTTCAATTCCAAGCCATATCCATCGTCATCAAATGTGTATTTGAGCACCATAAATGGTCAAAAATAACACATAAGCATAGACATGGATAGAATTTGAAAAGAAACCACCAAAATGAAAAGTCTTTTCATCCAAAATACAATATTGAAAATACATCCATCATCTTCAAAAAAACATACAGTAAAGCAAGTCTTGCCACGCAGGGCATAAATACAAAAGTAATAATAAATCCGATAATAATGGCGAGACTAACACACCCAATTCTCTTGTAGAGAACAATCAACAGGGTTTCCTCTTCAGAGATACGGTTCTTCAAGCTCTTCCTTCTTCCAACGAACAGACCTACACTTTGTAACAAAAATAAATTTGTGACAAACGTGAGTCATATATCTCGGGTTAACAACCCAACTTGTTAAGGAATTGCAGTGAAATATAATCATGAATGTACCTAAAGTAGGAAAATTTGTTAGATTATATGTAGAGATAGATAAGATGTATCATCGTGTCCAATACTATGTGACACTAAAAGATTACACTGCTACACACCCAATTAGAACCTTTTGGATTTTACCTAGTTGTGTATCACAATAATTAATAGTTTAATTAATTATTGAGAAAGAAAAATTATAATATTTATTTATTATTTAAAGAGGAGAAGTTAATATTTAGTTTAATATTATCAGGACCAGTTAATTAATAGTTATTATTAATTAGAAAGGTCAAGGGGTATTTTCTGTAATTGATTTATAGTCTAATTAAAGTTGGGCTTTAATTAAACGGGCTTGGGTCTAATAAAGGTTTATTATATATAAACCTTATTTAGCTTTAATCAAATCATAAGTTAATTACAAGGCTTAAATTAGATACCCTAAAGGCTCTCATCTCTCTCTCTCTCTCTCTTATCGGCTGCCGAACACCCCCCCTCCCCTTGGGGTCGATCGCCGGCGGCGATACACACACACATACGGATCGTGTTTTTGATTCGAAGGTTTAACCCTTTACGCGGTCTAGCATCCAGTTCGAGGTGGTGCAGTAGCAGTGGATAACCTGCAGCAATATAGAGTTGAAGTTAAAAGTTCTTTTGGTTTGCTAAAAGGTATATCTTTTAATCCTCTACTTGTTTTTAGTTTCTGTACGAGTTAGATGAGATCACTGGAGGGGGTTTTTATTCCGCTGTGCATGTTTATAATATGTTTTTATACCTTACAAAACCCTTTAGTGGTATGAGAACCACTTCTAACCTCGTAGGGAACTAGGTAGGTTTCTTTTTATTTTGATGAAATATGGTTCTTTTTATCCAGAAAAAGGATTTTTGATTATCCAAGTAAATAGGAATCAAATTTTGTTTTTCTATTGGATTAATTAATTAGTTTTGGATAAAAGATTGTTAGATTTAATTTTTTAGTTAAATCTGTTTTTTTATTGTTGTTATTTGCGAAAAAGAAGAAAAAAAATGAGAAACCGACCACCACCTTCGCCGGCGGTGGTCTTCGGCGGAGATCGACATTGGTAGCGGCGAGGTTTAGCGGCGCTAAACTAGTGGTGGGCTACGGCCCAAAAGCCACGGCCCAAATGGCCAGCGACCCAGTTGACGCTTAGCGGCGATGGTTAGCGGCGCTAAAGGCCGGTGCGGCCTCAGCCCAGTTTTTCGTTTTCTCGGCCCGTTTCCAACCATTGACCCAGTTTTTATATGTGGTCCAATTGATAGTTCCGGTACCCATGTTTTATATTGAGTTAAAATATGGTTATTATTTTTTTTAAGTTTAAAATATTGTTTTAAGTTTTTTATTTAAATATCAAGTATAAAACTTAAAATATATATTTTATTGCAAATAACATAAAAACAATATAGGGTTTTTTAACAGGTTGTTAAGATCAGTGTTTTTCATCAAGATGAATAATTAGAAATCAGTTATTGTTTTTTGTTTTTACATTCATGTATTTGTTTAGTACATGTTTGGGATGTCATAGCCAAGCCCTAGACCTTGTGGATTGTTTATTTTTCTGCACTTGTGGTTGTGATTGGTTTTATTTTTCTATAGTGTAGGGAGCCCTGCGTGCCAGTTACAATCCCTATTCTATTTTGTAAAAGTATTTGATTAGCGGGCCTGCGTGCCTTTGCATGTCTTGTATTTTTTATATTTCTAGTTTTTAGACGATAGAATAGAATAGTACAATTATAATATATATCTGGAGCAAGGAGCAAGGAGCAGAGAAAATGATTGTATGCTGGAGCCAGTGGGAGCTTCAGAATGCCATGCCATGTGTGTTGTATATGTTTTCCACCTAGTTTTTGACCGTCGGATTTTTCGTGTGGCTCACAAAACCGACATTAGTTAAGGGCAAGGCTAAGGCATAGTTGTTTGTGGTTGTTTTATTTCTTTACATATTCTATATGCGTGGTTGTGATTCTCACGATGAAATAAAACAAGGGTTTTAATAATAGTTAATTATTAAACAGATGTTTTTAAAAGAAAACTGGCACTAAATTTTTTTTCTCGTCACAAACTTTGAAATCCTTTTTAGAAAAATCTTAGATCAGTGTGCTACCCACCTAATGGTACACCTTTTCTGTTAAATGGTACTCGGGTGTCGGAAGTGACCAAACCTTGGTCATTCGGGTTCAAACCATTGCGGGGGAGGGTGTGAAAGACTGCGATAATCGGGTGTCCCGGCCAGAGTTCACACTGTCTTAGTAGGTGCGATCTATTTTGGTGATAATCAGGAGTCCCGGCCTAAAATGCACTAGAGGGACTAAACATGCACGGTTCTTGTAACCGATGTCCCGCGGATCTAAGAGTCCTGTCCAAATAGGATACGATTGGTATAGGTTTGCCTACCAGAAATAGCATTGTCCCGGTGGGAAGTGCCCAAACCTTGCATCAGGAAATGTGAAATATGGATCATAGTCTAATAATTTATTGTTTAATAGGTAATAATTATTAGAAAATGTAATCAATATTGAATCTGTTTTATCTTTTTCTTTTTCTGTAGATGTCTTTTATATCTGTTATTCCGTTTTATTCACCAAAAGAATCTCTAAGCCTTATCATCGGCAAGTGGAAGCTTTCAGGTCCAAACTTTGATGTTTGGAAGATGCATCTGAAAAATGTTTTGGATGCACAGGGAAAGCTTCACATTATAGAGACAATACCTCCAGAGCGACCAGGGGTAGATGCCCAGGATAGTGAGTATGACATTTACAATCAGTATCTGGCTGACGAGTCTGACGTCATGTCAATTCTCATTCTTACGGCATTAACCAAGTTTACAGATGATCTCCGTGAGAAGTCATCTTATGAGGTTGTTCAGGAACTGGACCGTAAGTTCAAGTATAGTGAACGGATATGTCGTATGCTACTGATGAAGGAAATTTTTTTCAGCAAAAATGAAAGAAGGCCAGCTCATTAGCGATCATCTCATTAATATGATAAGGCTCTTAGATTACTACGAAAGTTTTGTCTAAAAATCAAAAACACATGAACAAATTATGCTCTTGTTCGGTTCTTTGTCGGATTATTACTAGAAAAGGGTAATGTATGTCCTCGGTGATTTTGAGATGACTGTCGCAGGGTTGCACGAAATCCTTATGTGCATCAGCGATGAGTTGAATCCAAAGCAGCTAGAGTGAACAGTTGTGGACCCTATGCAGGAGGATGACTGGCTGGAAGAACTTGGAGAGATTTGTTGCCCAGACTGTGGCAGCAAGGATTCTTGTGAGCACTCACTTGACATAGATCAGCTGGACATTGGTTCGCCCAATGACTCAGGTGTCTTTATGATTGATTGTCTTATTACTTCTTATGAATCATGGGTATTGGATACCGGATGTGGTCATCACATATGCAATCATTTGCAGGGATTCAAGAGAAGTAAGAAGCTGAGAGAGAGATATGGACCTGTGGGTAGGCGAAGGCTCCATGGTTGGTGCTGAAGCTGTAGGAACATATTGTGTTAGTTTGCCCTCGGGCATGGTCTTAGAACTAGAACCTTGTTATTATGTTCGTAGACTTATTAAAATTGTTATCTCGTTTGATTTGTTTATAGACTATGGTTTTAATTATGTTTTGAATGAAAAAGTTATTTCATGTTTCAAAAATGATATTTTCTTTTTTAAAGCTACTCCAGAAAATGGTCTATATACGCTAAATCTAGATAAAAATGACATCTATCAAATAAGTAAGAGATCCAAGAGTAACTTGAATCAAACATACCTCTGGCATTGTCGTTTAGGACATATAAACGAGAAACGCATAGAGAAACTCCGAGATGACGGGATTCTAGAACCTTTTGACTTAGAGTCATATGATATTTGTGAATCTTGTTTGTCTGGTAAAATGACAAAGCAGCCTTTCAACAATTAGAATGAAAGGACCAGTGAGTTATTAGAGATTATACACACAGATGTATGTAGACCCTTTACTCCAGAAGCTAGAGGAGGATACCGGTATTTCATAACCTTTACTGACGACTTCAGTAGGTTCGGTTATGTCTACCTCATGAGACTAAAATCTGAAAGTTTTGACAAGTTCAAACAGTTTCAGAATGAGGTACAAAATCAGCTGGACAAGAAGATAAAGTCGCTTCGGTCAGATCGAGGTGGCGAATATCTGAGTCAGGAATTCGACGATCATTTGAAGGAATGTGGGATTGTTTCACAACTCACACCTCCGTATACACCTCAGATGAATGGTGTATCAGAAAGGAGGAATCGTACACTGCTTGACATTGTACGATCAATGATGAGTCGAAGTTCACTACCATTGTCGTTTTGGGGGCACGCACTCGAGACAGCATCGTTCCTGCTGAACAGTTTTCCGACCAAATCGGTTGAAAAGACAACGTTCGAGGTATGGACGGGGAAAAAGCCCAAAATGTCTTTTCTCAAGGTTTGGGGATGTGAGGTGTATGTTAAGCGAACATTAACAGATAAACTCAATCCCAAATCAGATAAGTGTATCTTCGTGGATTATCCCACGGAAACCATGGGATACTATTTCTATAACCAAAATGAGAGCAAAGTTTTTGTTGCTCGTAAAAAGGTGTTCCTGGAGGAGAAATTTCTTAACTTAGAAACTCCAAGAAAAGAAATAGAGATTCAAGAAATTGAGGAGGAGGAGATTACACCGACACCGATAATTGAACCTGTGGTTCAACAGAGAATTGTTGAATCCCAACCCGAGTCTGTGGTTGAGGAAGAGGCGCAAACACAAGACCTTCGCAGGTCTAGTAGGCCTCGTTATGAGCCAGATAGGTATCTGGGGTTCCTAGTTGCTCAAGACGAAGGAAATCTTTTAGAACCCACTACCAACCAAGATGCTGCCCCAGGTTTAGAATCTGAGATATGTCTAGAAGCCATGAAGGCAGAGATGCAATCCATGCATGACAACCAGGACAGGGAGTTAGTAAAATTTCCTCAACACAGTAAAGCTGTTGGGTGCAAATGGTTCTTCATGAAGAAGACAGACATGGATGGAAAAGTCCATACTTTTAAAGTAATGCTAGTGGCAAAAGGTTTCACGCAAACTCATGGCGTTGACTATGATGAAACTTTTTCCCCAGTGGCAATGCTTAAGGCTATTAGGATCCTTATGGCCTTATCAGCATATTTTGACTATGAGATATGGCAGATGGATGTCCAAACCGCTTTCCTTAACGGGAAACTGACAGAGGATGTATATATGATACAGTTGGATGGTTTTGGAGATCCAAAAAACTAATAAAGTATGCAAGTTACTTAAATCCATTTAAGGATTGAAACAAGCATCTAGGAGCTGGAACTTACACTTTGATGAACGTATCAAGGAATTTGGTTTCACCAAAAGTGAGTTCGAGTCGTGTGTTTACACTAAATTCAGTGTGAGCGCGGTAACCTTCCTAGTCTTATATGTAGATGACATACTATTAATAGGAAACAATATATCAGTATTACAAGGAGTAAAATCCTGGTTAGGTAAATGTTTCCAGATGAAAGACTTAGGAGAAGCTGCTTATATACTGGGTATAAAGATCTATAGGAATACATCTAAGCAGCTTATCGGACTTGCTCAAAGTACGTATATTGAAAAAGTCGTGAAAAGATTCAAAATAGATGAATCCAAGAAAGAATTTATTCCCATGCAATCTGGCGCGATTTTGAGCAAGGCTCAGTGTCATGTGTAAACTTGATATTGGGGTGATCCGCATCAAGTTTACTTTATGGAGCGTTAACATAAGTAAACTTGATAGGTTGTCCTTAGACCTGAGATATTTGGTTTGGGGCATAGTAACTTCTGTACTTTAGCCTGTTCTAATATCACGCCGTAACAGGGTGATCATAAGGGGCATGTCTAGGTGCAGCGAAAGCCATATGCTCAAATTGCAAATAGTCAAGATGGAATTTGCACCTCCTTTTTAGGAGAGATATTTTCCGAGCTCCTCGATGATTAAGACTACTGAAAATGTGTGGCCGCGCTCGGTTAGAATGATAGTTTTTCATTCGGTGAACCGTAACTACAGAGAGTCGAGAAAATCGGAGTATTTAATAAGATCCCTGCTCCAAGTCAAATACTCACATTATGGAATATCGTGATGCAAAAGGAAAAGCCTAGATAATTCAAGGTGTGGATTATGTCTCTAGATATAAGAGATCTCATAGTCTGGTTAACCTAAGCGTCTGGCTAGGGACCTCCATAGGCCAACGATGTACAAGGAGTGTTACTTATCTTCCACAAGTGGGAGTCTGTTAGATTATGTGCAGAGATAGATAACATGTATCATCGTGTCCAATACTATGTGACACTAAAGGATCACACTACTACACACCCAATTAGAACCTTCTTGATTTTACCTAATTGTGTATCACAATAATTAATAGTTTAATTAATTATTTAGAAAGAAAAATAATAATAGTTATTTATTATTTAAAGAGGAGACGTTAATATTTAGTTTAATATTAACAGGACCAGTTAATTAATAGTTATTAATTAATTAGAAAGGTCAAAGAGTATTTTCTGTAATTGATTAACAGTTTAATTAAAGTCGGGCTTTAATTAAACGGGCTTGGGCCTAATAGAGGTTTATTATATATAAACCTTATTTCGCTTTAATCAAATCAAAAGTTAATTACAAGGCTTAAATTAGATACCCTAAAGGCTCTCCTCTCTCTCTCTCTCTCTCTCTTATCGGCGGCCGAACACCCCCCCTCCCCTTGGGGTCGATCGCCGGCGGCGATACACACACATACGGATCGCGTTTTTGATTCGAAGGTTTAACTCTTTAGGCGGTCTAAAAGCCAGTTCAAGGTGGTGCCGTAATGGTGGATAACATGCAGCAATCTAGAGTTGAAGTTAAAAGTTCTTTTGGTTTGCTCAAAGGTATATCTTTTAATCCTCTACTTTTTTTTTAGTTTCTGTTCGAGTTAGATGAGATCACTGGAGGGGGTTTATATTCCACTGTGCATGTTTATAATATGTTTTTATACCCTACAAAACCCTTCAAATTAACTCTCTCTTTTCTGAGAAGTTTTATATCCTCTCGGCACGAAGGGCAGGCATGACGTCCCCAATCCCCAAATCTTCCGCAAAAGTAGCAATAAACCCCTTGTTGAGTCTCCTTAGGCACATCATCAATGTCCATAGACTCAAAACTTGAAGCAAGCTTGGAGATTCCAACTTTTTCTGATGGGATCGATTTTTTTTTCTTCATAATGTGTTGTTCCTTACAACCAAGTACTGGAGTGGATATGGATGATGCATGCTTGGACATGTTAGATTCTACATCCTTCAACATTCCATTCAATTCATCTATAGATATTTCCTTTCCATGCATATGATAGTCCTTTACAAACTTTTCATATGAAGTGGGCAGAGACTGTAGTATGAAGTTCACACTAAGCTCCCTCCCTATAGGAAATCCTAGCCTCTCCATATGGTCCATGTACGATTTCATCTTTAAAACATGGGCACCTACACTCCCGCCTTCCTGCATCTTACAACCGGCTAGACTATTAACACACTCATAGTGTTCTTGCCTAACTTGCTGTTGGAATATATCCTTCAGCTTGTTACTCATGTCGTACACAGTCATGTGCTCAAATTGCTTTCACAGTTCCGAGCTCATACTTGATAACATGAGACAAGCAACATCTTGCGTATCCCGAACATGCTTTTCCTATGCGTATCGGATAGTCCATGCCGCATCGATAGCAAGTGGTTCAGGATGGGGTTCCTTAAGGATGTGCAACTTATACTCAGCACGTAGGACAATTCTCAATACCTAAGCCAGGCAACAAAGTTCACTCCCGTGAGTTTCTCCCTTTGCAGGAACATACGAAGTGAAAAGTTCGACGTGGTATGGTTATGATTCGACATCCTATATTTAAAGAGAGTACGCTAATTAGTTAGTTTGATTTAATCCTCGTTAAAATAATTACCCTTATCGTCTCGAAAAATATTTTAACAAGGGCTAAGAACCATATTTCACTCCAATTCATGACGGGGTAGCCGCGGATCACTTCATGGAGCTATATAGGCCGATAACCATTTTATCGATTGCAATGTCTATTGCAACTCTTAGACACTTGTGGGATCCCACAACAACCATCGGTCGCTTGCCATGTTTGATCCCTACCTGCACCAATTCCAAATTAAAATTCTTGGTTGACTTGTGCTAAGCTTGACAATCACACAAGGATTTTAATTTGCAATTGTAAATCGTCCGTCAAGACATACGATGTCAAACCCACCAAAATTGGCTCGTGCTAAGCTCGACAACCAAAATTGTGACTTTGCCATACTCACCTTCCACACAGTTTTATGAGAGTTAGCTCGTGCTAAGCTCGACAACCAAAACTCATAAATCTAGATTCGGGTGGTATCGACTTACGGATGGTGCAAGATTTACGTCTTATGGAAAAACGGGCTTTTCTTTCCGGTTTGGTTACAGATTAACTTGTTAGTGACAAAACCTATTTTCTGTCAGGATCGGATATTACCAAATATCAATAATAAGAATTATCTTTGAGAATTAAATCAGAGTTGTATAAAGATAATCTTTCAGTTTGATCACAATCAACTAAGAAGTTGCGGAATCACACTTAATTGTTGTTTAATGTTTAAGACAAGAACCATTCAATTAATCAACACAATAAAATACTTTCAAACTCCAGATGTATTAAAAACCGATTACGATTACAATAATCACCAACACCTCTAATCTAACTCTTTTGTTAGACGAAGAACACAACTTGTAGTGAAGTTTTTACTCTATAAATACCGCCTAATCTCTCATTAGCGCGGGGAATCGTTCGTGAACCTTCGAATCAATCGAGTAATCAACCGGGAACCTTCGTAATCGACCTTATCCGACCTTAAGCCTACTAAATCGTGACTTTGACCTCATAAATCGCGATCTTTGTGATAAATACGAAAACCAAGGGCAGCCTTAAGCATCTCTGTATGAGTTCTTAGTGTTTGTTCTTGTTTCTACTCTGTGTGTTTCTTAGTATTACTGTGTGCCGGACACCTAAGTAGATCTTAGAATCCTTAGGAGGTTTGGGAAATTGAAATTCCGCGCTATTTCTCATCCTAGATCAGTCCTAGCATTAGGGTGTTTTAGTTTAGTTTAGAACCCCGTCCCCCAGCCGGTCCTACAAAGTGGTATCAGAGCGTTGTGCTTTGACTGATCACTTTTCCTTTAGGATTTCGTGATCTAGGTGTCGATTAGGCCTATGTGTTTGTCCTTTTTGTCGTTTTTAATCGGTTGTTAGGTCGAAAATAGGTCGTTTTGCGTTAAAAAGGTTGTGTTTTCACGTTAACTGTTTGCATTTTACTCGTGCGAAGTGAGCTCCCAACCCGTGCGTAGTACCCTTAGTACGTGCGTGGTGAGTCGTTAATCATCTAGAATCTTCGTCAAGCTGTGTGTTCATTCCGTGCGTAGTGGGTCCTCAACGCGTGCGTGGTGTATCCAGTTCGTGCGAGTTGAGTCTGTGTGATTTGCTTTGTCTTTAAAATAAATTTATTTTGTTGCTTCGTGCGTACCATCTGCACTCCGTGCGTTCTAGGCTCTCAATCCGTGCGTGGTAGAGTTCCAGTTCGTACGTAGGAGCATCTGTGTGTCCTCGTTTCAGTCTGTACGTAGTGCTTCGTGTTCGTGCGAAGTGCCTTCTCACTCCGTGCGTATTGAATCTGTGTGGTATATCAAATCCTAATTTCAGTCTGTGTGTTCTCAGCTCTTGATTACTGAAATGGCATCAAAATAGACAACAGTTTTAAATAACTTATTGCTAGACAGTGAAATGGGGAGTGCCAATAAAGTACCTAAACTGTTAACCATGGAAGACTATCCTATGTGGAAGCCCAGGTTCGAAATTTTCCTCGATGGCCTTGACTGTAGACTTCGGAGGGCAATAAACACCGATTATATGGTTCCCAAGGGGGAGGGAAATATTGAAACCCCCTATGATGGAATGACTGTTGAACAGAAGAGCAGTCATGATGCAGAGAAGAAGGCATATGCTCAATTAATCCAGGCGATTCCTAATGAGATCTTCCATCAATTCAGAAGATATAAAACTTCCCACAGCCTGTGGAGAGCACTAGAGAAGAGAAATGAGGGAAATGCCGCCCTCAAGGAATTCAAAGCAAGTTAATTGAGAAAGGAATTAGATCATTTCATGGCTACTAGAGATGAAAAAATTCCTTCTCTCATTACAAGATATAATCATCTTCTTAGTGAACTGGACAGTCTGGGTGTTACTGTTCCAGAGAAGCAGCAGGTGGAAATTTTGGCAAAAGCATTGCCCAAGAGCTGGCGGCCATTTATTATGATATTAAAGAACAGTGGTGGCTTTGACGGGATGGATCTAAATGATTTCATCACAAAGTTGAAAGAGCAAGAGCAGGAGGAACAAAATTTGGATTCCATGTCCAGTTATCAACAAAATCCTTCTCTCTACTACTCTGGAACACCTGTATCGTCATCCACTTCTTCAAATGCCCCCTTACAATCTGCCTATGTGAGTAATGTAAATGATTCTGGCAGATCTACACCTGAAGCCTCATCTTCTGGGCCATCCTATACTGTGCCTACTTCTGGATTCAATGTCGAGCATTTCAAACATGGCAGCACTGAAGAAGTTAAGGAGCATATGGGGATGCTTAGTGCATTGGTCACCTCATACGATGATCTGCTCAAGGGAAAGATTGGGAACGCCTATCTGACCCAAGAAGACTATGACCAAATTGACAATGATGAGATGGAACGTCAGGATATCTTATGGTCATATGCCAACCTGGTAAGAAGAGCCAAAGCCTTAGTGAAAAGAACGGGGATGCAGATTACAGCAACCAAAGATACGAAGCTGGGTTTTGACAAGTCAGCTGTAACCTGCTACAACTGTGGTGAAAAGGGTCATTTTGCGCGAGAATGTGAAAAGCCAAAGAACTCTGGACCCAAGTATCCTTTCAAAACCAGTCCTGACAGTAGATCATCTTCCTTTTCAACCATAAAGTCTGAATCAACTCCAAAACCGGCTAAGGCAATGGCAGTTGTTCAAAAGGACGAGGGAATTGACTGGTCAGTACAATTTGGGAATGATGGTGCTGATATTAATGTGGCAAATGGTCATGCGTTGAACGAAGATTCTCAATCCGAGACAGAAAGTTACTCAAGTGAGGAAGAATCAATTGCCAGCATTGATGATGAACCAGCCTCGGTTCCAGCTGCAGAAAAGGCACCAGTGAAAGTTCGTGCCAATGAGTCAAACCAAAAGGTGTGCAGTTGTGGTCAATCATCCGAGGAAAAGGTATGTACTTTTGGCTTACCTTGTGGTTCTTGTAATGATTATGTAAAACAGATAGTGTTCCTAAAGTCTACAATTTCAGAGCTCACATCTAAGTTAGATAAAAACCTGTTGATAAAAGAAAGAGAAAAACAGTTGAAAGAAAAGAATGAAAGTTTAGGCAAACAGGTGCATGAACTAGGTGTGGCTTTGTTAAATAAACAGGATGCTATAGTGTTTTACATAAATGAGATTGATAAGTTGAAACGAGACCTTGCTACTTCAAAGGTCGATTATGAGACTCTGAGTCAAAAACTCAAAAGTTATTCCACGTCTTCTTACTTATTTGAGTACATAATCGATCAGAGAGGTCAAGGTACTGATTCAGAAAAGAACAAGAAGTTATACTCTAAATGTCCACCACCAGTGTTAAAACAACTGGTGAATGATGATGTTCACTCTGAATCTGACCCACTTCTCACAAAGGTTGATGAATCTTCTGCATCAACCCCAAAAGAGGATTTAAAGTTACATGAGAATGTGGGTGGGCCTCAGAAGAATGAGGTTCAGCAAGAAGAAATTAAAAAAGCTGAACCAGGCATAAGAGAAATGTTGGCAAGTTCTAATGTGAAAGATCCGTTGATGCATCGTATCCGCGATGCCCTTCGGAAAATTGAAAAGGAGGGTGTAAAGTCTCCTGATACCCGTCCATACCAAGAGGTCAAAATCTTACCCAAACATCAAGGGTTAGGGTATCGATCTCAAAGGATGTCGAAAGGTCCTATAAAGCAATATCCAGACAGGATTTGCTATGTGTGCAGGAGACCTGGTCACCTCAGTTCCGAGTGTGATCAGCAACAACATCAGCGCTGTAACAGGAAAGTTGAGACTTTTCAAAAGAATAAAACGTTTACTAAAAACAATCAAAAATCAACTTTTCCAGTTCAGCATCAAAGGACAAACGGGGATATCATAAGAAAATCTAAAAATCTCGAAGTTGTTAGCAACAGAAAATCTTCGCTCAATCAGACTCCTAAGTGGACTAACAAACTGTGTGTTCAAATGTCTAAGGATTCAAGTGCAGGTTCAGCAATGCTGCTGAGAAGACTGGAACTTGGATGAAACTTCCAGTGATTGGAGAAGACGGGAAACCCATGACTATTCGGGCTTGGGTTCCTAAAGCTCTCTAATTCCTTCTTCTATGTGAAGGGTGTCAACCGCTATAATCAAGTGTGAGGTATTTGTGACTGTGTGTCTATTTTCTATTTTCTATTTTCTGTGTGGTTATATCTCGTTTGTCTTTCAGTTTATTTTCTATGTATCTTTGCGTTTCTATTTTCTTAGGTTTTAGTTTCTTTGGTATTTTAGGGGGAGATAGTTCTGAAAACTTAGAAAATACAAAAAAAATCAGAAAACTTAGAAAATACAAAAAATCATAAAACTTAGAAAATACAAAAAAAAAAATCAGAAAACTTAAAAAAAAAAAAAAAAATCAGAAAAACAAAAAAGAGAAGTTGATCCAACTCAAATGGAAAATGATGGTACACTGGCTTTCAATACAAAGTATGTCTAGTAAAATTAGGACTGAAGGCATGTACATATTCTTGAGACAACTGTCTGAAAAATTTGAGTTAAATCAAATAAGAAACAGATGGCGTGTAAGGCATATGATGAGAGTCTAGGCTGATAAGTGGTTATGCATGTGGAAATCCATCAAAGATTCAAACTATCGAGACATTCCAAGTCTACAAATCAATAACAGTTGAGACTAACTTAGTCTGGTGCACACACCTGTTACCATGCCAAATGTGCTTAGATGACAATGAGCAAAATGTAAAAGAGGGTGAAAAATTGACCCCAATCTGAGATGTCAAAAGAAATAGATACATTGATCTATCAATGTTGAATTGTCAAAGAGCATAAAATGCAGTGACAAAAGCTATATTGATCTATTAGTGTTGAATTGTCAAAGAGCATAAAATGCAGTGACAAAAGCTCAGCAAGAAAAATGTCTAGAGAGGTGAAAAATTGACCTCCATGTCAAAGAGCATAAAATGCGTTGACAAAATCACAAAGCACATAAGCATGGTGGTTGGGTAATCAAGTTGTGCATTCTACTGAGTAAGTCAAAATACTGTGAGATTTTAAAAGAGATAGTCTTAACCATGTACTCAGTTCTAGATAATCTGAAAATGTTGAACCAAAATCTGTCGTTATCTGAGGAAAGTTAGGTTGACAGACAGAGTTTGAGAGAATATGTTTATGCCCAAGGTTCTGAAATGAATGATTACTGAGTATAGACGAGCTAGTACTGACTCCACATTGGAACCTTCTCACAAAAATATTTAATTTTTCAGTAATTCACTTCTTTTGCAAATTTATTCTGAGTTAATTTCATTTCAGTTATTTTCATTTCTGTCTTTTATTTTTAAGTCTTTAAATAGTTGAATTTAGATTTCCAAAAATAAGTTGTTAATAGTTTTTTTTTATCTCGTTTCTGTTTTGAAAAATACAAAAAGAGTTTTAGTATGTTCTTAATCATTCTTAGTGTTTTGATTAGGGAGAGTTTGTTTTGTTTACATTTCCTTCATCTCATTTTGATGTGTTTTGCTTAAATGTTTATAAGTGATCTTGAAGTTACTGACAGTTTATTGCTGAGTGCAGTACTAACAGTATTAAGGTTCACAGATGAGAAACTCATTACATGCGAAATGGAACCCAACTAAACACGAGTAACAGCTCATTTTGTGCGTAGTGCAGGTAAGGGCATGACGATAGGTATTCATTTAGCATTTTGCTGTATGAATTTTTTTTGCTGTGTGCATTCTGCTGTGTGTATTTTGCTGTGTGCATTTTACTTTGTGGAATTTTTGCTTAGTTCAATGGTTATTGATAGAACTAGGTCTTAGGGGGAGTTTGTTGGTGCATATTTGTGAATCCCTAGTTCGTATCAATAAAATATATTCATGTTTATTAATTCAAATGTGTTTTGATTAATTGTTTGCATGTTTATATATTCTTAGTGATTCTATGTGAATATCTTAAGCTTACAAGTACTTACTCATGTGTTGATGTGAGTTTGGAAGTTTAAGTGTGTGTGAAAATTCATCACGTGCGTGATATGTTCACTGCGTACGTGGTGAATTCACTACGTGCGTAGTGAAGCTCAACTCGCACGTGGTGATTAAGTCGGTTAAAAAGGTAATTAATTAACATTAAAACATTGCAGGTCGTGCGTATTGAACCGACTACGTACGCAGTGCTCTGCACCACGTGCGTAGTGAAGTTTTTACTCTATAAATACCGCCTAATCTCGCATTAGCGCGGGGAATCGTTCGTGAACCTACGAATCAATCGAGTAATCAACCGGGAACCTTCGTAATCGACCTTATCCGACCTTAAGCCTACAAAATCGTGACTTTGACCTCATAAATCGCGATCTTTGTGATAAATACGAAAACCAAGGGCAGCCTTAAGCATCTCTGTATGAGTTCTTAGTGTTTGTTCTTGTTTCTATTCTGTGTGTTTCTTAGTATTACTGTGTGCCGGACACCTAAGCAGATCTTAGAATCCTTAGGAGGTTTGGGAAATAGAAATTCCGCGCTATTTCTCATCCTAGATCAGTCCTAGCATTAGGGTGTTTTAGTTTAGTTTAGAACCCCATCCCCCAGCCGGTCCTACAACTATGAATGCGTAGAATAATCAAATCAAGAAGTACTTCTAATACGATAGTCTATTCCAAGTATTTATAGACTCTTGATCCTCCTTGAATAGTTGACAGTTAGGTAATCTTCTATCTTCCGAGATAATCTTGATAATCTTCAAATTTTGATAAAGATATACTTCAGATCCACGAAGATAGTGATTTCCATGATTAGCTCAACAGAAACTGTTTGTTGAATGAAACAGTTCTGGTCTTCTTCTAACAGTCTTCTCTTCAAGGTCTTCTAACAGTTGTTAACACTTGAACTAACAATTCTGAACTTTGTACTAACAGTTGTAATGCTCACAGCAACTGTTAATCACAACTGTTTTCATACTTCACTTAACAGTTTGCAACTGTTTTCCCAGAATTACTTCTAACAGTTTTCAACTGTTTTCACAAATTTCCTCTAACAGTTTTACCTTTGCATGTCCAACAGTTTCCATTACTTAGCAAATTTCCCAACAATCTCCCCCTAACTTAAAGTATTGAACAATACATTTAAGTTGTTTGTTTTAAGGGTTCAACCATAGAAAAATTAACATAAGCAAAGAGAATATTAACATTAATTATGCAAAGTCAAACTGTTACAATCAAAACATAAAATAAAAATTACTTTTTACTTGATTCTATGAGCTCCAACCTTTCCTTCACCCTCTTCATCAGATCTTCCTTCATGTTAGCAGGGCCATAGAACTTTGCTTTCAACATATACAGAAGCTTTGTTTTACCATGCTCGACAAATTCAAAATCAAACGACTGAGTTTCTCCCTTTCCCATTACCATATGATAAACTCTTGATTTGTCATATACTTTCATAGAGCTTATTGGGAAGGCTTCATCAATTATCAACATGGGCATTATTCCCAGTGGATTGCATATACTTGTTAAGTGCCTCATCAAAACTCTGATTTCAATTTCTGCATCTCCCCCATATGATAAACTCTTGATTTGTCATATACTCTTGTTTATCAAAACTCTGTCAACTGCTGAGAGCCTTTCTTCTTCTTCAACTGTTTGAGAACTAGCAGCTGTTTGTTGTTGAATTGGAGCAACTGTTGTCTCTGGAGCTGCAACTGTTTGTTCAGTCTGCACAACTGTTTCAGCAACTGTTGGTTGAATCACCACTGGCTTTAAAGATTTCTCCCCCTTTTTGATTGTAACTTTTTGAGAAGGGGTTCTGGCACTTGTTGTGGACTTTTTGAGCATTAGATCATGGGCTTGAAGGACATCAGTAGCCTTCTTCAATGTATCTGACATAAACTTGATCTGTTTGTCTTGCTTGATAATGAGCTCATTGTGCTTGGCCAAGAGCTTGTCTTGTAAAGAGTTCCTCTTCTTGAGATAAAGGAAAGCAGCAAAAAATGGTACAAGTTCTGGATTTGTCAATGCTTTAAGTTTCATACTTGCCTCAATGTCAGCCAGTGTTGCCACTGTGAACATATCATCGGCAGATAGAACTGGTGGGTCACTCCTTGAAGTTCCCTCACCAGCACCCCTTTTTTCTTGGTACTGGGGATTTCTAGAAGATGTTTGACCAGCCTCTGTTGCTGTGGTTGAGGTCTTAGCAATGTTAACACTGGCCTGCTCATCCTTTGCGGATGAAACAGTAGCATCAGCCTCAAGAACCACATGATCACCCTCTAGTGGAGTGATCACCTCCTCATCGTGCCTGGGAGACAGCACTATGGTTTCCCTTTGAATATTCTGCACAGGGGAATGCACCTGTGCAGGGTTAACAGTTTGGGGATTGGAGACGGTGGTGGAAGGAGCACCAACAGTTCTCTTTTTCTTTTTAAACGTGATGAGTGTGGGGTCTTGTGTTGTAGCTTGAGACAAGGTAGCAGAGGGGGATATTTGAGTATCATGAGCTGTGGGTTCTAGAGTTGGAGGTGTAGCAATAAGTGGGGCTTCATGCTCAACTCTAGCAGCTCTGTTTCTTGAAAGAAACTCCACGATTGTAGAGAGTGGTGGAGTTATGGCACCAGAGAAGCTTTTGCCATTTATTAGCATCTTGCTCAATGTGGAGGCCACATGAGCAGAGGGAATTATGACCCTCTTGTGTTTTTGGAGATTTGGCACCAAAGAGTTCAGCAAAACATGCACAAATCTAGGGTACATCAAAAAGAGACCATATTTGGTCCCGAGATGCTTTACCATACCATTGAAGATCAGTTTTGAAAAATTAAAACAACGATTGTTGGCTAAACAGACTAGAGCCAAGGCAATGTTGCTTCCGAACTCATTCCATCTAGTTCGTTTGGGACTGATACACTGCTGGAGAGTATGAATCAGATACTTCCAGTGTGCGCAAAATTGTCCCTTATAGAAGGTACCCTTTCCCCTAGGGCCCTCATACCCAAGTTTTACCAACTCAGCTTGCAAAAATTCTAGTGAGACAAAATCAGAAAACTCACCATTGCGATCATTGAGTTGAAGATGTTGGTGTATGGTATCCTCAGAGATTGAAACAGCCAAACTATCAACATTTGAATCAATCCATTGCACTCCATCAGCTTTTCGGAGTGTAGCATGTTTCCAAAAGTGTTCGATATGAGAAGTGTAGATGGTTGGATTGATGGGGTGAGCAGTGTGGAGAGTTGACATTGATAGATAGTCAATCATGTCATGGAAAGCATTAAGATCAGTAGGTTTCGAGAGGAAGGCAAGCATGTTGTGTTCTTTGACAAACGGAAGGGGAGCCATTACGATTTGAGAGCAAAATTCTAGGGTTTTAGCGTTTGATCGAAGTTCAGTAAGCGTAAATGAAACTGTGAGGAGGGAATGGCTTATATATGTTTCGAATATTAAATGCAATTCAAACTTCCTCAGAGTTTCTGCAAAGACTAAAATACCCTTTGAACAAATCTAACAGTTGATGGAAATAACGAGCTAACAGTTGAGAACTGTTTTTGTAGTAAACGTCAACTGTTATTGAAATGAAGTACTCCCACTTATATGAACATTCGGTTTGTCTAACAGTTGTGAACACCATGTACTAACAGTTGAACACTGTTAGTTGTATCATATACAGTTGTTCCCTGAACACTTACTCAAATTGTTGTTAGACAATAAAACTAACAGTTGCAAACTGTTAGTGAGAAAACATAGATAAACAAACAACTATTATTACATGTTAATCATTCCAATATTGGAGATCAAAAAGTTGAACCTGCTCACATCAAAAGCTTTAGTGAACAGATCAGCTAACTGATCATCAGTATGGACTTTCATAACTTGGATTAACCTTTTCTCATTGCAATCTCTAATGAAGTGAAACCTGATCTCAATGTGCTTTGTTTTAGAATGCTTTACTGGATTGTTGACAATGCTAATAGCACTTTTGTTGTCAACATAAATAGGTGTATTCAAGAAAGACATACCATAATCCAGAAGCTGATTCTGGATCCACAACACTTGTGAACAACAGCTTGATGCATCAACATATTCAGCCTCAGCTGTTGAAGTTGAAACCGTTATTTGTTTCTTGCACTGCCAAGAAACCAACCTTGAGCCAAAGAATTGGCATCCTACAGAGGTTGATTTTCTGTCTACATTAGCTCCACCATAGTCACTATCAGATTCTCTTTACAGCAAATAGGTGTGACATCTTTGGACTGCATTGAAACCTGGCACAAACACACAGCAAACATTATATCTGGTCTAGATGCAGTTAAGTACATTAAAGAACCTATCATAGACCTATACAAATGTATGTCTACATCCTCCCCCTCAGGATCTGCTCCCAACAGTTTGTGTGTTTCCATTGGAGTACTTGCCAGCTTCACATCTTGATAGCCAAACTTGTCCAAAATGTCTTTGACATAATTTGATTTACTGAGAAATATACCAGTTGGCTTCTGCTTCACTTGTAGTCCCAAGAAAAATGTGAGTTCTCCCATGGAACTCATCTGAAATCTCTTATGCATGATGACTTCAAACTCCTTGCACAGGCTGTCATCAGTGGATCCAAAGATTATATCATCAACATAGATTTGAACAAGCAAAATCTCTGTTTTAACAATCTTTGTAAACAATGTCTTGTCAATGGTGCCTCTCTTAAAACCATTCTCAAGCATATATGATGATAATGTCTCATACCAAGCTCTAGGAGCCTGATGCAATCCATACAATGCTTTATCCAATCTATATACCCTGTCAGGATACAATGAGTATTCAAAACCAGGTGGTTGACATACATATACCTCCTCATCAATAGTTCCATAGAGAAAAGCTGACTTGACATCTATTTGATACACCTTAAATCCTTTATAGCTTGCAAAGGCAAGGAACAGTCTGATTGCTTCTATCCTTGCAACAGGTGCAAACACATCATCATCGTCTATTCCTTCCTCTTGTGTATAACCCTGTGCAACAAGTCTAGCCTTGGTCTTGATTACAATCCCTCTCTCATCCTTCTTATTTCTGAACACCCACTTGGTGCCAATAGCACTTTTGCCTCTTGGAAGTTCAACTAACTTCCAAACTTGCTGAATTTGAAACTATAAGAGCTCTTCTTGCATTGCTTCCACCCATGAAGGGTCTTTTAAAGCCTCTACTGCTTTCTTTGGTTCTATCTGAGATAGAAAGCAGGCATTCACATCAAACTGTTCAAGATTTACATCACTATTTTCACTTTGCAGCATACCTCTAGTTCTGACAGGAGTGATAGGATCACCTATAATCTGCTCTATGGGATGATCCTTGTGAATTCTTAAGGTAGGGATGTTTTCTTTAGTCAGTACATTTCCCTAAATTAGACAGATCAATCTCAGATTCACTCTCATTCCCAGAAGAATTACATTCCTGATCTGCAACTGTTTCATTAATAGATTCATTGTTTTGTTGGAGAACAGGATATTCCATATCCTTTAAAGGTTCAACATCATCATTCATTGGACTAACAACATTGGAAGAGTCATTTTGAAACAAAGGAATCACTACAAAGTCTTCAGTGGCTTTGTTTTCACCAACAGTTGTTGGACTTGAGCTAACAGTTTCAGAACTGTTTGAGACAGTTTGCGGATTTGCACTAACAGCTGTAGGAACACCTGCAACTGTTTCTGTAGAATACTCAAAAGAAGGAGATTTAGACAATGCATCAATATCAAATAACCAATCAGGACCATTACCTGAAATATTGATCCTATTCTCATTGAAGGAGACATTCATACTCTCTTCTATGATCCCAGTGACATTGTTAAAAACTCTGTATGCTTTACTCTGAGTGGAATATCCTACAAAGAATCCTTCTTCTGCTTTACTCTCAAATTTGCCGAATTGTGACTTGGTATTAAGGATAGTGCAGGGACATCCAAATGGTTTGAAGAAGTTGATCAAAGGTGTTCGTTTAAGGAACAACTCATAAGGAGTTTTCCCTTTGGACTTGACAATTTGTACTCTATTCTGAACATAGCAGGCCGTGTTCACTGCTTCTGCCCAGAAGGTCATTGGGAGCCTAGAATCAGCTAACATAGATCTAGCAGCCTCTATCAATGTCCTATTCCTTCTCTCAGCCACTCCATTCTGTTGAGGAGTCCTAGGTGCACTAAACTGTCTTTCAATTCCTTTTTCCTCATAAAAGCTGTTTAACTCATAGTTCTTAAACTCAGAACCATTATCACATCTAATGACTTTCACCTTTAAATCGGATTGATTTTCAATTCTAAGAATAAGAGACTTAACTAACTCAGCAGTTTCATCTTTAGTTCTTAGAAATTGAACCCAAGTAAATCTGGTGAAGTCATCAACTATGACTAAACAGTAAGCTTTCTTCCCTATACTGACCACAGATGTAGGACCAAAAAGATCCATATGCAACAGTTGTAAAGGTGTAGAAATGGAAGAAACTTCTTTGGGCTTGTAAGAAGTTTGTGTTGCTTGCCTTTGAGACAGGCTACACAATGATCATCACATGAGAATTCTTTTTGGGGCAAACCTCTTACCAGATTGTTTTTAGCTAACAGATTCATGGTTTTAAAGTTCATGTGACACATTCTTCTATGCCAAATAGCAGACTCATCATGAGATGCCTTTGAGAGTAAACAACTTAATACATTCTGTTTAGCAACCTTTTGTGTATCCAGACAGTATACATTATCCTTTCTAGGTGTTCTTAAAAGAACATCCTTTTCATCCACTTTAAAATCTTTTGGAAGGATAATGCACTCTGTGTCTGTGAACAGGACTTTGTTTCCATGATCACAGATTTGAGACACACTTAACAGATTGTATTTGAGTTGTTTAACAAAGAAAACATTATTGAAAGTAAGTGTACATGCCTCTACAGCTCCCTTACCAGTGATTCTTCCTCCTTTAGCATTTCCTCCAAATGCTACATATCCTTCATTGATTTTCTGAAATCCTTCAAACAGTGTGGATTTCCAGTCATGTGCCTTGAGCATCCACTATCCACATGCCAAATTGATCCATGATTCGCCCTATGAATGCTCTGCACAAATAAAATTCAGTCAGTAGCAGGAAGTACCCAGGCCATACAGGTCTTGGGTGCACCATTCAAGTCATAAAACTTAAACAGAGTTTGATTCTTCTTGATTTCATCGAAATTAGACTTCTTTATTTTGTGTGAAGAGTATTTGGTGAGAACATGTGATTTCCAACTGTTGTGATTAACAGTTTTAACCTCTTCAGAAACTGTTTGTTTCTACAATTTCACCCATTCCAGACTAACTGTTTTTGGTTTTGGCTTAACAGTTTTAGAACTGTTAGTTGATTTTGATTTAACAGTTGTAGAACTGTTAGCCTATTTTGGCTTAATAGTTGTAGAACTGTTAGCATGTTTTCTGGTACTTGGCATGTGGATGCTATAGATTTGTGGATTATGATAACAGTTGTGAGCCAAGTGATTTGCTCTCCCACATATATATCACCTTTTGGTTTTCACAATAGAGAAACCAGTTCTTTGTGACCAAAACTGGTTTCTATTTCTTTGATTTCCTCTCACTGGTGCTGAAGGAGGAAATTTCTGAACACCATGCTGTTTGCATGTGCATACAGGCACTTCAGTATGCCTTTTCACATATTTGGTTTGAGATTGTGCTTTTGAAGCTTCCTTCTTTGGCTTCTCAACTTGAAATTCATCAACCTTCTCTTTTCCTTTGGACTTAACACTAACAATTGAGATGTTTGGTTTAAAGCTGTTTGGGTTCTGTTTGGAACTGTTAGTGTAATGTTGGGGACTGTTTACAATAGTAGTGGAACTGTTTATAGAATAAACTTCTTTGAAAGGTTTTGTTTCACTGGTGAATGGTTCAGAGGAGGCTTTAACAAACATCACAGGTTGTAAAGAGGATTTTGGTGCTGTAGGTTCAAAACAAATGTGATTTTCAAATGGAATAACCTCTTCCTTCTTCACAATTCCCTCATTCTTGTCATCACTCACTTCATACACAACTCCTTCTTCTTTACTTTCAAATTTTGGAACAGCTGACTTCAACTCTGCTTCTAATGGTTCATTGACATACCTATCAGCTACATCAGACATGGGAGTTATGTAGTTGTGATTGTATGGATGTGGGGTCTGTTTGTATCCTAAACATGTTTTAACCTTGTCTCTGATTTGTGATTGTAACAAGGTTTCAAGCTTAAGATTTGTTGCTTTGAACATACTCAAATCCATATCCATACCATCCAATTTTTTGCTTAGCTCATCTATCTTACTCTCTTTTTCACTCAGCTTTTTCTTAAGATTATCAATTTCTTCCTGAAGCTGCTCCTTCTCCCACTTATGATACTTCCTATCATAGTCCATTTGCAGTTCATTTTCCTGATAATCTTTGATTTTCTTTTCAAAGATTTCAATGATAGCACTAGATTCATATCTTCTCTCCTCCATTCTGCTCAGAGCAGCACACACCTTTTTGTTGTGCTCCCAAAACCTTTTTACTATAGCTCTACATTCACCTGGGCATAGTTTAGAAGATACCTGTATGTCTTCTGATTCTGGTGAATCCAGTTTGATGGAGGAGTCAGTCAATGCCATCAATGCTTTGTTGTGAGTGGCTTCCTCTGCTTGATCACTCCAATCAAATCCATGGCCTTCTTGTGAGACCAATGCTGATGAAGTTTGGTTTGATCTTTGTCCTTGATTCTGGCCTTGTCCACCAGATCTGCATTCCCTTGCAAAGTGACCAAGCTGTTGACATTTGAAGCATCTAACTTTTGATTTGTCAAACCCAGCCTTGCCATCAGCCCTGAAGTTCATGTTCTGCCTTCCAGTTATTTTGATGAATCTTTTGGCTCTGACAGTTAACATGGCCATCTGCCACTTGAGATCCATCTCCTCAAGATCATCTGGATGCACTTGCTCAAGATCCTCATTGGTGAGAGTTGAATGTGCATGACTAGCAAGAAATGCTTCAAGCACTACATCAGGAGTGTTTACATCTAGTCCAACAGCATAACTAGTTCCTGCACAACCATCAATAGAATTGGTTAAAGAATAGTTTGAGTCCTTACCTGAGGATGACAGGAGAGCAGCATTGTGGCTAGGGGTAACAGACTTTCTTTTTCCCTATATCTCTCCCTCAAACACAATCAAACTGTTGTAAAGATCATCTAAGGATCTTCCATAGAATCCTTAGTTCTCCATTGTGCAGCATAAACTGTCTACTCTTCACCTAAGGACCTAAGGAACTTCCTATTGATCTCATCTTGTTATAGTCTAACCTTTGCACTCTCAAGTTGACTAACCAGTTTATAGAACCTATCAAAGATTTGAGTTATACTCTCATTCTTCCCACTAGTAAAGTTCTCATAAGCCTATTTCAGAAGATCCCTTTGGTTCCTTTTGGAACTTGCATTTCTAGCAAACCTCTTCTCTAATGCATTCCACAGTTCATGAGCATCATCAAACTTCTTGAACTGATGCTGGTATTCATTAGGAATAGCAATCTGAAGAATGCTGAGAGCTTTCATCTCAATCATCCTCTCTTTCTTTTCAGCATCAGTTTTTGGTGGTGGTTTCTTCTTTGGTTTTTCTGTTTCATCTAAATCAACAGCAGTAATAGAGTCCTTTTCTATGACTTCCCAAACAGCATAGTCCATTAATTGAACATGCTGCTTGAGTCTTAACTTCCACATCTCAAAATCAGTTGGTTTGAGCATGGGAACTCGAATGTTTGACCCAGATCCAGTGTTATCAGAAGATCCACCAGACTCCATAGCAGTAATATGAATGAAAAACACAAGACAAGATTTAAATAACAAAACACAGCAGATTTGTGAAAAACCTTCAAATAGTGATTAGAGGAGCCTTAATGAAAAGGCTCTGATACCACTTGTCAGGATCGGATATTACCAAATATCAATAACAAGAATTATCTTTGAGAATTAAATCAGAGTTGTATAAAGATAATCTTTCAGTTTGATCACAATCAACTAAGAAGTTGCGGAATCACACTTAATTGATGTTTATGGTTTAACACAAGAACAATTCAATTAATCAACACAATAAAATACTTTCATACACCAGATGTATTAAAAACCGATTACGATTACAATAATCACCAACACCTCTAATCTAACTCTTTTGTTAGACGAAGAACACAACTTGTTCTTAGGTTTCAATGAAACTTAGAGGCTAACAAACTTTCTAAAAGCAAATTAACAATAAACTATGAATGCGTAGAATAATCAAATCAAGAAGTACTTCTAATACGATATTCTATTCCAAGTATTTATAGACTCTTGATCCTCCTTGAATAGTTGATAGTTAGGTAATCTTCTATCTTCCGAGATAATCTTGATAATCTTCAAATTTTGATAAAGATATACTTCAGATCCACGAAGATAGTGATTTCCATGATTAGCTCAACAGAAACTGTTTGTTGAATGAAACAGTTCTGGTCTTCTTCTAACAGTCTTCTCTTCAAGGTCTTCTAACTGTTCTAAACACTTGAACTAACAGTTCTGAACTTTGTAGTAACAGTTGTAAAGCTCACAGCAACTGTTAGTCACAAATGTTTTCATACTTCACTTAACAGTTTGCAACTGTTTTCCCAGAATTACTTCTAATAGTTTTCAACTGTTTTCACAAATTTCCTCTAACAGTTTTACCTTTGCATGTCCAACAGTTTCCATTACTTAGCAAATTTCCCAACATTTTCAGTACGTGAGTTAATCTTGTATGTGAGAGCACGCGAGAGTTGGAAACCATTTTTATCAAATCTCTTGTGATTTTATTAATTTCAAAAAATTATCTAGCATGTGAATCCTAAGCAAACCATGCAAGATATAAAATCACATCATACACATATAAATATATCAAATTCGTAACCCTTGCCAAAAAGTCCTATGCGTTCTTCCCGTGACCCAAAACAGGAAGAACGTGGTCAATCTAAGGACAAAAGGCGTCCGATGCGAGCTCCCACTAGAACCGCCATCTCCAATGGATTTCACCGGCTTCTATGGACATCCTCCATCTCCTTTTGACTCCAATTGTGTGTCTTCATCCAAATTGTACAATACATACAATAGAAATTGAAATGGCGTACGAGGCACAATAATTTCCTATTTATCTAATACAATTACATGGATGAATGAAATGGTATGCAAGCCACAATATTATTACAAATATATCAATTTTAATAAATATTAAAGCCCAATGTACAACTCACCAAAGCACAAAACAAGAAATCCCAAAAGAGGACCAACTCTATGTAAAGAAATGCAACATGCAAGAAGGAAAGAGGGTTATACCTTTCTCCTTGGCTCCAGAAAACTTCAATAGTCGTGGTGGTGATCCTCCAAGAATGAAAACACGGATCTTCTATTGGGGTACACCTCTGGAACACGCTAACCGCGAGTGCTAGCTCGCCTCTAGTGGTACTTCACCTTGAACACCACCTTGGAACAGCAACAATATGGACCAATTCTCTGGAACTCTCTCTTAAACACTCTCTCTAAGTCTATATATCACTTAAGAGTAATTTTTGTGTGTGTTATCTTGAGAGAGAGAAAAGAGCAAAAAATCTCCATGTAAAATGAACCTTCAGATCCATAATATCTCCCCAAGGCCTGCCAAACCTCGATGTTAGATGTCCCACATGCATTGGCCAGCTTTGGAGGTGATTTGACAAAAAGCACATGCAGCCGTAGCGGTGCTAACCTTTAAGGTTTAGCGGCGCTAACCCCTTAAAGTTAGCGGAGCTAACGCGGCCTGTCAGTGACATGACACAAAGTACATGCAGCCTTAGTGGCGCTAACCGTTAAGGTTTAGTGGCGCTAAACCCTTAACGTTTGCGGTGCTATCGCGGCCTGCGATGTCAACTTTTGTCTTTTGTCAATTTTGGTCCCTTTACTTTAGTAGCTGTCAGGTTTGACCCCGGTGTATGACCCAATAGGCCCATACATCATCAGCAGCGGTCTATATGGCGTACGTGCATTAGTGGGTATTTTCTAACAGATATCACGTTTACTCGGTGTGGACTACGGTAGAGGAAGGCTTGCTTGGCTTTCTTGTCATCACCATCCTTCCCTTTTGCTCCAATAGTTTTACAAGGGTATAATCTCATCTCTTAATCATTTACATGTTGCATTTGCTAGTCATAGAGTTTGGACCATTTTTGGGGTTTTATGCTTTAATTGCTTGTACCTTATGCTTCTATTGTTGTACCTTGTGCTTCCGTTGTGCTCATGAAACCCCAGCGGTGGTATCAGAGCCACCATTATGCGACAAATAAACATGGTGACCTGAAAAACCCGAAAATAAAATTTTGTTTTCTGACGAGAAGGGATCGCCCCTCGATCCCTTATGGAGATCATGGCGCGACCACCTTTAAACTTCGCGGCTTGATCCGTCTGCTTTTGTCCGGGTATGATCTTTGCTACAGATCGCGGCTCTATCCCCGTCATGGATAGGGGCGCGATCTGTCAGGCAGAGTAGTTTTTTGTTTTTAAAATTTAAAAATATTTTTCGGGTTTTTGGCATAATTATTTAGTTTCTGGAATTTTTGTCCAGAAATTAAATTTATATTTATTGAAATTGCCTTGTGTAATGGTCGGTATTTATATGTATATTATCATTTTGGCATAAAAATGGTAATTGCATATACTTACATTATGTATGTATGAATATATTTTACCAAAAATGGTTTGGTGTTATTAATGCATATGTACATGGGATTATTTTTGGTGCCTTGAAACCCCAACAAAATAATACTACTACTCTTATTTATTGACATAAAATAATGCATATGAAATACATAAATATGAACATATGATTATATATATACATATATATATATATATATATATATATTGTTGGAGTCTGCCCACTAACACAAGTACATTGGTGTTACTGCTGATGAAGTGCGAGCCTATTGGGTCACATGCCAAGGATTGATCCCGATAGCTTACTGATAAAGAGAGAAGGTCCAAAAATAAAATTGTTTGATTTTGGGGCTTCACAGCCGTGAGGGATGCTCCACGGGTCGTGAAGCCCACTGCCCTCACAAATGGCTCAATGACTTTTACACGGCTCGTGGAGTCTTCACAGGTCGTGAAGAGGTCGTGAAGGGGTCGTGAAGGAGACGCCCTCACGAGTCACTCGAACACGGCACGGGCCATGACGGACGATGGCCAGTCGTGGCGCATTTTGTCTTCACGGGCTCTTCACGGGCCGTGAGAGGCCGTGAAGACCTGTCTGCATGTAAATCTTGTATTTGATTGGGCCATTTCTTGGTCCAATGAATATACACTTAACAATTTGGCCAAAAGAGCCAGCTGAGGAGTGGATCATTTTAGACAACATGCAAGAAGGTTCTCTCTCACTCTCTCTTTGATCTCTCTTGGTACCTTAATGTAACAAACACACATTCTACACTAAGTGGTGATACTTGAGTGTTGTGAGTAAGTATTTGGTACAAGAGGAGAATCAACTTGGTTGTTCCAGAAAGGTGGAGTCATAGGTGACGTCCCCTTGACGGTGTAATAGCATACGGGGATCAAAACAACCTTGGTGTGGACTAGCAATAGAGGAGATACACTTGGATCTCTCGGTTGTCCCGGTTTTGCATTGCTACAGCCGATTTCGTGAAGATAAAGGATGTATACTTTATGTCCTTCTTTGTTCTTTAAGTTGCAATTTTAGTTTTGTAGAATATTATCACTTTGGAACATGTATGGACCCGTTTTTGTACTGTTTTTGAAACTCTTGTTTTATGCTTTCGCTGTGTTTTGCTCCATACCGTGTTCCAACATATATATATATTTGTTACAATTAATTGTTACTAGTAACAAACAAGTATGTATATAAAATATATACGGATGCACTTTATACATTATGTGGGGTCTTCTATAAAGGGGGCCATTTTGAGGTTTCTTGTAAAAGGCTTAACCAAGACATGCACTAGGTGACCAAGTGGAGAAGAAAAAACAAGAGAGGGGCCTCCAATCCCTCCGAATTTCGTTCATGAGGCCATGGGAGGGGCCTACCTCTTGTTTTTTGTTTCTTGGTACATTTTAAGTGTGTTGCATGGTCTCTTTTGGTGCTTAGAAAAACCACCACTTTTGCTTACTTGTAAACTACAAGGGTTGTGTCTTGCTTGTGAACTACAAGTGTTGGACAGACTAGCAACTTGGAGGTGATGGACTTATTGGCTAGTGGTTACCTTGAAGTAAGTCTTCTGTTGGCTTCTCATTGATCACCACTTCACTAACGGTCTCTCACTCTACAAAGGTTGTAGTTGTAGTTCTAAACATCCTATGGTTGTTTTGTTTTCTTAAGGCTTGCATATGGATCATTGGTGGGGAGTTTTAAAAAGTTTAAAATTGTTGTTCATTCCTCCGTTGCTAAATATATTTTGAAAAACCGAACAAACCCCAACAAGATATCATAGTTGAAGGCTTATAGTAGCTATTTATAGGTCACCCTTGTACCATAATTCTCTTTTTCATTAAATATCTTAGCACAACATGCCCGACCTTTTCCTCAGTATTCTTTTCTAGCTTTGTTCCAAGAAAACCATACCTAAAGCCAATGTAATCCAAGCTTATATGTTTGAGGTCACACTTGTTATATTCATACACTTTTCCATATGCTCCTGTCAAATGAAAATGTACCATCTTGTAATGTATGATTGTGGACACTGTCACATAGTTTAATATCATTATTAAGTGCCTTGACTCCATATATTCTTTCTTGAAAACATGATGCACCAGTATGAATTTGTATCTTGCTTCATCTACATCTTTTGGACTAATGAACTCAATGTCTGCCTTTTAGTCTAGCTAATTTGTGTAAATCTCTCGGACTCTATTTCCAAGAAATGCAACATTGATGCCTCTATTTCCAAGAAAGCCCAGCTTTAATTAAACTATTAATCAATTACAAAAAATACCCCTTGACCTTTCTAATTAATTAATAACTATTAATTAACTGGTCCTGTTAATATTAAACTAAATATTAACTTCTCCTCTTTAAATAATAAATAACTATTATTATTTTTCTTTCTCAATAATTAATTAAACTATTAATTATTGTGATACACAACTAGGTAAAATCCAAAAGGTTCTAATTGGGTGTGTAGCAGTGTGATCCTTTAGTGTCACATATTATTCGACACAATGATACATGTTATCTATCTCTGCACATAAACTAACAGACTCCCACTTGTGCAAGATAAGTAACACTCCTTGTACATCGTTGGCCTAAGGAGGTCCCTAGCCAGACGCTTAGGTTAACCAGACTATGAAATCTCTTATATCTAGAGACATAATCCACGCCTTGGATTATCTAGACTTTTCCTTTTGCATCGCGATATTCCGTAATGTGAGTATTTGACATGGAGCAAGGATCTTATTAAATACTCCGATTTTCTCAACTCTGATCTCGACTCTCTGCAGTTACGGTTCGCCGAATGAAAAACTATCTTTCTAACCGAGCGCGGCCACGCATTTTCAGTAGTCTTAATCGTCGGGGAGCTCAAAAAATATCTCTCCTAAAAAGGAGGTGCAAATTCCATCTTGACTATTTGCAATTTCAGCACATGGCTTCCGCTGCACCTAGACGTGCCCCTTATGATCACCCTGTTACGGCGTGACGTTAGAACACACTAAAGTACAGAAGATACTATGCCCCAAACCAAATATCACAGGTCTAAGGACAACCTATAAGTTTTACTTATGTTAACGCTCCATGAAGTAAACTCGATACGGATCACCAAAATATTTATCGCCTGATAAATATCTATAAATATTTGGTCACAACCTTGTGCTTTTATTCATACCCGAATAAATCATCAAATATCCATAATAGCGTTATCTCCCTAATGTAGCTCCCACTACATTAAGTAGCTATGGGTATTTAGACAATTCATCACTTGAGTTGTCAAGGATAGGTTTAAACATGCTAAAAATAGACAACTAGAAACAATTATGCAAATACCTCCTATTTCAATCCCATGAAATGTAATTACATAATAAAAGAGTTTCAAGTTACATCTATAGTAATAATAAAAAACATGAACTAGCTGCTATGTTCTAAGTACTGCATTCCTATAGAACTTGCATGCCTCTCATGCTTAGCCCTAGCTAGCTGCTTCGTCAACGGGTCAGTAACGTTGTCGTCCGTCGGTATCTTTTGCAATCTAATATCGTCTCTTCCAATGATCTCTCGGATGAGATGACATTTCCTGAGTACGTGCTTAGTCCGCTGATGATCTCTAGGCTCTTTAGCTTGCGCCACAGCCCCTGAGTTGTCACAGAATATATCGATCGGTCTATAGATACTGGCAACAACTCTAAGATCCGAGATTAAATTCTTCAGCCAGACAGCTTCCTTTGCCGCATCACTTGCTGCAATATACTCTGCTTCTGTAGTATAATCTGCTATTGTATCTTGCTTCTGACTTTTCCAATATATGGCTCCTCCGTTTAGGGTAAAGACAAATCTTGACTGTGACCTAAAGTCGTCCCTGTCGGTCTGGAAACTAGCATCAGTGTAACCAGTTACACTGAGCTCATCCATCGAACCTCCATAAACTAGGAATATGTCTTTCGTCCTTCTTAGGTACTTGAGAATATTCTTGACGGCTACCCAATGGGCTTCACTAGGATTTTGCTGATATCTACTCGTGACACTGATAGAATAGGCAACATCGGGTCTAGTACACACCATGGCATACATAATTGAACCAATTGCTGAGGCATATGGTATAAATTTCATCTTGTCCTGATCTTGACTAGACACAGGAAATTGAGCCTTTCTCAAAATCGTGCCAGATTGCATGGGAATAAATCCTTTCTTGGATTCATCCATTTTGAATCTTTTCACGACTTTGTCAATATACGTACTTTGACTAAGTCCCATAAGCTGCTTAGATCTATTCCTATAGATCTTTATACCCAGTATATAAGTAGCTTCTCCCAAGTCTTTCATGTGGAAACATTTACCTAACCAGGATTTTACTCCTTGTAATACTGGTATATTGTTTCCTATTAATAGTATGTCATCTAGATACAAGACTAGGAAGGTTACCGCGCTCTCACTGAATTTAGTGTAAACACACGACTCGAACTCACTTTGGGTGAAAACAAATTCTTTGATACGCTCATCAAAGTGTAAGTTCCAGCTCCTAGATGCTTGTTTCAATCCATAAATGGATTTAAGTAAATTTCATACTTTATTAGGGTTCTTTGGATCTGCAAAACCATCCGGCTGTATCATATATACATCCTCGGTCAGTTTCCCGTTAAGGAAAGCGGTTTTGACATCCATCTGCCATATCTCATAGTCAAAATATGCTGATATGGCCATAAGGATCCTAATAGTCTTAAGCATTGCCACTGGGGAAAAAGTTTCATAATAGTCAACTCCATGAGTTTGCGTGAAACCTTATGCCACTAGCCTTGCTTTAAAAGTATACACTTTTCCATCCATGTCTGTTTTCTTCTTGAATACCCTTTTGCACCCAACAACTTTACTGTGTTGAGGCAAATCTACTAACTCCCAGACCTGGTTGGCATACATGGATTGCATCTCTGCCTTCATGGCTTCTGGCCATTTCTCAGATTCTAAACCTGAGCCAGCATCTTGGTAGGTAGTAGGTTCTAAAAGATGCCCTTCATCTTGAGCAACTAGGAATCCCAAATACCTATCTGGCTCATAACGAGACCTACTAGACCTGCGAAGGTCTTGTGTTTGCACCTCTTCCTTAACCACAGACTCGGGTTGGGATTTAACAATTCTCTGTTGAACCACAGGTTCAATTATCGGTGGTGGTGTAATCTCCTCCTCCTCAATTTCTTGAAGCTCTATTTCTTTTCTTGGAGTTTCTGAGTTAAGAAATTTCTCCTCCAGGAACACCCCTTTACAGCAACACAAACTTTGTTCTTATCTGGGTTATAGAAATAGTATCCCATGGTTTCCTTGGAATAACCCACGAAGATACACTTATCTGAATTGGGATTGTGTTTATCTGTGAATGTTCTCTTAACATACACCTCACATCCCCAAACCTTGACAAAAGACATTTTGGGCTTTTTCCCCGTCCATACCTCGAACGGTGTCTTTTCAACCGATTTGGTCGGAACCCAGTTCAGCATGAACGCCGCTGTCTCGAGTGCGTGCCCCCAAAACGACAATGGTAGTGAACTTTTCCCCAGAGGTCGACACCTTCAAAGCCCGACTGGTGGCTAAAGGTTTCACTCAAACTCATGGTGTAGAATATGAGGAAACCTTTTCCCCAGTGGCTACGTTGAAGTCTATCCGGATACTCATGGCCATTGCCGCATTTCATGATTATGAGATTTGGCAAATGGACATCAAAACCGCATTCCTTAATGGAACACTTACAGAGGAAGTGTATATGACACAGCCTGAGGGTTTTGTACATCCAGAGTTTCCGGAGAAAGTCTTCAAGTTTAAGAAGTCCATTTATGGGCTTAAGCAAGCTTCTATGAGCTGGAACCTGTGCTTCGACGAGAAGGTCAAAGAGTTTTGCTTCTCTAAGAGCAAGGATGAGCCATACGTTTACATTAGAGCTAGTGGGAGCGTAGTTGTATCCCAACCTTGCAAGGTGTAAAAGCCTGGCTAGGGAGTTGTTTCTCAATGAAAGATCTTGGGGATGCGGCTTACATTCTTGGGATTAAGATTTATAGAGATAGATCCCGCAGGTTGATTGGATTAAGCTAGAGTACGTACATTGACAAGGTCCTAAAGAGATTTAGGATGGAGGACTCCAAGAAGGGGTTCATACCTATGTAACATGGTTTAGTGTTGAGCAAGGCTCAAAGCCCAAGTTCCCCAGAGGAACGGGAAGTAATGAGGCAAGTTCCTTATGCTTCGGGTATAGGCTCGATCATGTATGCCATGTTATGTACTAGGACTGATGTATCTTGTGCATTGAGTTTGACAAGTAGATATCAAGCTAACCATGGTGAAGCTCATTGGACGGCAGTGAAGAACATTCTCAAGTATCTTTGGAGGACTAAGGAGATGTTCTTAGTATATGTCGTTGCGGAAGAGCTAAGAGTAACTGGTTATTCTGATGCTAGCCTCCAAATAGACAGGGATGACTGCCGATCTCAGTCGGGGTTCGTGTTCCTGTTAAATGGTGGTGCTATCTCCTGGAGGAGCTCCAAGCAAGAGGCATATTACGCGTAAATATCATTATATCCGGGACGTGGTCGAGAGTGCAGGCATTGTTATTTGCAGAGTACACACGTATAGCAACGTGGCGGATCCGTTTAAATGGAGATTTAGTAATACGCAAGTTGCGGGTATTTCTTTAAATCTTTACTGTGTTCCAACTTAGCTTGTTTTATTCTTCCCTTAATGTGTTTGCATTCTAAATGTCCGTAGTCGGTCATTCTTCTTGGGAAGGAAGTATGAACTAAGAATGAGGGAAGTGATTGGTCGTGTGTCCAATGGGGATTGGGATACAGGGACTCAATACTTCGCCTGTACTTGAAAGCGTTTCAGGTGACTGGACGACCCACACCTCAGTTCACTTTATGGTACTGGTCATGAGTGAATTAGGATGATAATATCAATTCATCCTTATACTGGAGATGCATGTGACTGCATCACTTTGGTCTGCTTTGTTCTAGATGCTTTCAAACGCAGACTGTAACTGGCTGTTAGAAATGGAGTAGCTGATCAGAGTATGATCATTGTGGTAGGCAATGTAGTCAAAGTAAGTTGTTCCTCTGATTAAGAGAGATATCCTTGGGCCCCTTGATGATTGGTCGCTGACACCAAAATGCATGGCTGTGCTCAAGTGTCCAATGATTATAGTATCTGATTGCAACTTGTATGTTTTTGTTACCACCAGTCTAGATCGAGAAATATAATCATGAACGAACGGAGAATGACTTAGTACCATGTCTCGTGTTCAGTTGGATATCATGAACAAAAGGATATTTGATCCCTTATCTATAGGAACATTTCACATGGGCTGCAGTTTGGTTTTTGTGCTAAAGACAAAACCCATACTCACTTGCGGGCAAAGATGTCTTACTAGAGGCTGCTCTTTGTCTGTGATGAATTGGGTACGGTGAGTCATGTGCAAGTGGGAGTCTGTTGGAGTATGCCCACTGACGCACGTACGCCAAGTGATTACTGTTGATGATGTATGGGCCTACCGTGTCACACGCCGGGGGTTGATCTTGACAACAACCTAAAAGATGAGGGTGAGAAAGAATAAATAATGATAGTTGGAATTCTGGACATGGTTAGTGGCGCTCACCATGTCATCGCTAACTCAGCTCCGATAGCAGCGCTAACCTTAAGTGGTTAGCGGCGCTACACGTGGGCGGTTAGCGGTGCTAACCCTGTCTGACAGAAGCAACTTTATTCTTTTAACCTCCACTCTCCACCAATGCATGTATTATTAATCATTATACTTGAGCCGACCTTGGATAACTCTGGGGTCATTTTTAAGTCTATAAAAAGCATGCATTTGCTACTCTCTCATACTCTTGGTTAAGTGAACATTTAGACAGTCAAAGAAAACAAAAGGGTTGTTCTTGTGAGTGATTATGAGAGAGTTCAAGAGATTTTCTGGAGATTTGGGTGGTTTTTCCAGGGGCACTTTCAAGAGTTGAGGAGTGCTCGAGGTGTGCTACTACACAAAGATCACGCTTTTTCCCGGGGTGGACTTCGATAGTTACAAAGGAGGTTGTCGTTGCTTGGATTTGTTATCAACAGCACTTCCAGAGACATGAAGCGTATAAACTCTCTCCTCTTTTCTGTTTTAGTTCCAAAATGTAGTTATAGAGCTTGGTACACAATTGGGATTCATTTTGTGGTTCTTGTTTTTGCTTTTAAATTCATTTTTGTGCTTGTATGCTTCCGTTGTGCTCAACCACGAACCCCAACAACATAAAGAACAAATCTATTCAGGATGCAGGTCTTCAAATTATTTAATCTCCTTGTTGATTTATTCAAGAAGTTCTTGCAGATTTGGCAAGTGTTGAAGCTGATCATTTTGTGATCTTATAGCTCTGTTTAGTCTGTATCTAAACCTGGGATTTTGTTCAGTCTTTGCCACTAGTAGTCTCAGAGAAAAAACTTGAGATACCCCACATGTATATATACTTGCATCAGACTGGAAGCATTGATCACCATTTCTATCTAAGTACATAAATCCTTTATGAAGCTTTTCAACGTAACTATTTTCTTTGAACTCCATGCCTTCAGGAAGATCAATACTGTACTTGTTTGCTTTTGCTAATCCAACTGGCTTTGATAACTTTTTATTCCCAACTTTTGTGAAAGGAAGTCAGTAGGGTTACTATTTCAGATCTGGGTATGATTTCCATCGCATCAGCTCTTGCTAGTAGCTTTAAGATTTCATCTTTTACTTGATTTCTAGTAAAGGACATTTCCATCTGCTTAATGAGAATGGATACCTGCTTCCCTTCTTCATATCCCAGTCTGTAGAGTTGATTCAGTTCCATGGAAGGTGTTTCACCATTTCCTAAGACGAACTTTGGAATGATGATCCCTTGGACTGTGCTCAACTTGAGTGTTTTGATTTGAGAGGAGAAGTGTGTCTTTATATAACACTGAGTTATATCTTATTCCTCTTGTTGATTCTTAACAGGAATTTCTTCTACTTTTTCCTCCTTAGGCACAATAGGCAGTTTGAGTCTGGCTAATTCTCCATTCTGCTTTCTGATCAGTTCAGCCCAAGCCTGTTCCCTTGCTTATTTCTCATGTGCTAAATCAGCTTGTATGTTCATTTGCCTTCTTCTTAGTTCATTGATAGACATCCCAAGCTGGTCTGCATCCTGTTGCTCCATCCTTCACATTGCTAACAGAGAAACTTTTTCTTGTAAAGTCATTTTGTCTGCAGAGTCTTCATCTGAGTCTGATTCACTAAGAATCATTTTCTTTCTCTTCTGCTTGGGGGGTTCTGAATCCTCTGAACTAACTACTACAAGTCTTTTTCCTTTAGCCTTTTCAGTCAACCCAGTTTCAGTTTCTATTTCCTTTCCTTTCTCCCCCTCAATCTGAGCTGGCTTTTCTGCTCCCTTAGCTAGTAGTAACAAAGCCTCAGCTTGAACGGATTCAGCTTCAGCCTCTTGAACCTTCTCCCACTTTTTTCATCATCCATAGGGTTCGAAGTCTGTTTTTGTTGTACAGCAATAACTACATAGGCAATCTCTTTAACGTCATTAGTTAGCTTCTCAAGTCTCTGATAGATTTGTTGTTTGTGCTTCTTCTCAAGCCTCCTGACTCCTGTCCTTGAACTCAAAATGTTGATACTCTGAATTGAAGGAGTCAAGAACATCAATTGGGGAGTGTTTTGGGTACATCATCCAAGGATTGGTGTATACCCTTAAATTCATGTGCACCAGAGGTTGGACCCTGTAATTCACCTTGGTATTGAGATGAATAATTGACAAGTCATGCAGGAGAGTGTGAGAAGTGAAGAGAAGTAATGGGGCTTAAAATGTGATGTGTTTGGGTAGTTGGTTGGCTTAGTTGGTGAGGGGGGGGGTGATTGAACCTCGGGATTGGTCATAATTTCAATTTAACATGAGTGGGTCTTCTCAGGCACATCATTAGGCTCTCCCATGGCTCTGGAGAGTTTGGCCTGAGTAGGCACCACACCTGGTTTAGGCTTAAGGGTTTGAATGACCTTTGAGGTTGGCACCTTAAGAGTAGGTGTCTCCCCCTCAACTCCTGTCGGTGGAGGAGTCAATGTGAATTCAGCTCCAGTGGTATCTTTAAATGTGGCACCACGTTTGGCATATTTTCTATTATAGGTTTGGATATTTGCCTTGGTAGCAATGGGCAAACCAAGGTTGGTTTTAGAGTGGAGTGTATGGTGGATAGAAGGTGGAGGAGATTTGTTAGACTAAGTTGGGTTTACTGCAGTCTTGTCTCCAAAGGAAGATGGAGAAATGTGAGAAGAAGAAGAAAGTGGAGAGATCTTACCAGAAGCAGCTTGAATGTTGGCTGGCTCAGCCTGAGCAGAGTGCTCAGCTTGAACCTCTTAATCAGCTTGAGCTACTCCCCCTTGCTTCATCCCGTCAGCTTCACTTTCAGAGGAAGCCCTCTCAGCTATCCATTTCATATGCTCACTTAGGCCTTCCTGCTCTGGAAAAATGTCATTGTTGAACATCTTTGAGCTGAGTGCTGGGGTGAGGAACACATCCTGCCCAGCTTCATACAGTGTTGTCCCTAGCTCAGCTTCAAATGCCAAGGACGGGTACCTTATAAATGGTACATGAAGATCCCTTGTAGTCTTCATCACTTGGACCTTGAGTTCGTTGAAGATGAGATGTGCATAATCCAAATTTTGCACAAAATACATGTTGTAAAGCAGCTACATCTCAAACTCATTCACCTTGTCCAGTCATCCAACCTTGGTACCACGTGAACGAATCACTGTGGACACCATAAAACCACATCCGGTTGGAAAGGTGGCCTTTTTTATAACCTCCTCTGTTTGTAGGTGACCCATTCTGGGAAGAACAGATCTAGCCACCTGCCTTGTCACAGCAGGCTCGAACACATCAGTTTGAGGAAGTTGAAGAACCTCCATTAGCCTTTGCACTGTGAGAGAAATGATAGACACATGTATACCAGAACTCCAGTAAGTGCTGAGGAGCAACGTGAATAGGTGCTCCAGTAAAAGCAAATGCCAAAGGGAATTTTTTTATGTAATCCACCCAGGCTTCGTAACCTCTACCTCGTTTTTGCTCAGGAATAGTGAGACAGGCTCGTTGATTATTAATAACAGGCATTCCGTTGTTCTAGAATAATTCACTTCTTACCACTCTGTAATGAAGATTCAGAATGATTCCGTCCATGTTAGAAACAAGCAAACTTGATAATGATTCACACTGAGTGATTACAAAAGTCGCACTGAGCGGTTAGGGATTCAAGATTGATGGAACGGTGAATTGCACTTAGCAAATAGGTGATTGTAGAAGGTATTGAGAGAGTATCAGAAGTTTAGTAAGCGTAAACGTCTTAATTTCGGTAACAACCGATATATATACCTTTTTGAGGAGAGAGAAAAGGTACCGTTGCATACCCTTTTTATCCGTTACGCCAACGAAATTACAGCTTGATGTAACAGTAATAGAGTAGAAATACATCAACTCCCAACGGATAAGCATGTAAAATAACATTCTTGACTTACAAAAATATTATTTAGACTATTGTATTACACCAATACGTAATCGGTATAAAATGTGATTTGAGACTGACTCAAATATAATGTCTCATGAATTAATAACAAACAATAATTAAAGCATGATTTAGACATACCAAGTTGAGTAAACTTATCATTCAGCATGAGTCAAGCACTCAGCTTGATTTGAGCACTCAGCTTGAAATTGACACTCAGCTAGAGTGGAGCATACAGCTCAGAATCAATAATACTTAGTCATTCTTATTTGAGACTAACTCAAAGTTATATTTTAACCGCACTGAGTAGTTAAAATAAGTTTGGAACAAACCAAAGATGTGAACTTATCACTCAGCTTGATAGGTAGGAAATTTATGAAAAATTATCTATAAACTGTGCACTCAGCTTAAAACACTTAGTCTTTGTCAAGCTGAAACTCAGTTTTAGAGACTTATCTAAGGGTTGAGCATACCCAATTCACTTAGCAGACATAAAAACCTCTTTTCATCAAGTGGTTTTGTAAAGATGTCGGCTAATTGGTCATCAGTGGAGATAAATTTGATTTCAACTTTACCTTTTTCCACGATGTCTCTGATGAAGTGATGTCTAATTTCTAAGTGCTTGGTTCTTGAGTGGAAGGCTGGATTATAAGTGATGGCTATTGCACTTTGGTTATCACAAAATATGGGTGTTCTCTTTAAATTAATACCAAAGTCTTGAAGCTGATGTTGCATCCATATGATTTGGGCAAACAGCTACCTACATCAACATACTCAGCTTCAGTAGCTGAAGTAGCCACTGATTTCTGTTTCTTACTGGTCCAACTTACTAACTTCCCTCCAAGCATTTGACAACCTCCAGTTGTTGATATTCTATCTAACTTGCACCCAACATAGTCAGCATCGGAAAATCCAACTAACTGAAATCCAGAGTCCTTTGGATACTAAATACCTAGATTTGGTGTACCTTTAAGGTACCTAAAGATCCTTTTCATAGCTTGAATATGTGATTCCTTAGGATATGCCTGATATCTTGCAGAAACACATGTAACAAACATGATATCAGGTCTACTAGCTGTCAAATAGAGTAATGAACCAATCATTCCTCTATAGGTAGACTAACATACAGACTTTCCATCTGAGTCTTTGCTCAGCTTGAAAGCAAGTGACATGGGTGTTTTTATGGTTGAACTAGAATCAAAACCATATTTCTTTATGAAATCAAGAACATACTTGCTTTGATTAATGAATATTTCACCAAGCTTTTGTTCAATCTGCAGGCCTAGGAAATATGTCATTTCACCCATCATACTCATCTTGTACCTTTTTTACATAACTTTGGAGAACCATTCACACAGAGATTCATTTGTTGAACCAAAGATAATGTCATCCACATAGATTTGTACAAGAATCAACTGTCCTTTACTATTTTTAATAAAGAGTGTCTTATTTATACTACCTCTGGTGAAGTCCATTGATAGTAGATAGTTAGACAGGGTATGATACCAAGCTCTTGGAGCTTGTTTAAGACCATACAAAGCTTTGTCTAACTTATAGACATGATGTGGATACTTGGAACTGACAAAGCCAGGAGGTTGTTTCACATAGACTTCCTGCTAAAGTTTTCCATTTAGGAAAGCACTCTTCAAATCCATTTGATAAACTTTGAATTCTTTATGTGCTGCATAAGCTTAGAATAGCCTTATGGCTTTAATTCTAGCAACAGGGCCAAATTTCTCATCATAATCGATTCCTTCTTATTGTTTATACCCTTATACTACCAGCCTGGCTATATTCCAAACAATCACTCCATCCTTGTCCATTTTATTTCTATAGACCCACTTAGTGCCTATAGTTGTATGATCTTTAGGAGCTGGGACAAGACTCCATACCATATTATTCTCAAATTCATTTAATTCCTCTTGCATAGCTTCAATCCAATCTTCATCCTCTAAGGCTTCTTCAGTCTTCTTTGGTTCCATTTGAGATAGAAAACCAAAGTAAGCAGCATAGTTTGCTATTGCCTTCGATCTGGTAATCACTCTTTCTTGAACATTACCAATTACTTGATCTTGAGGATGATATTTGAGGAATTTAAAAGTTGTAGTAGGAGTTTGTGGTTCTGGATCCGAGTGATATTGAGGACTCTGAGGTGAACTTACATCCTCAGTCTCAATTGCCGCATTGTCATCAAACTGTTGATCACTAAGATCTTCAGTCTGAGTAATATCAGCTCCAAAGGGTTTAATGAACTCATCATCTTTCTCAGCTTGAGAGTCCGTTGGAGCTTGTGATGATTTCTTTGATATACACATATCATCATCACTGTCATCATCTATGACATACATATGATTTGATATTTTGGTTTCCTCAGGCTTTTCAAGCTCACTCAGACTGATCAAGTCAGCTTGTCTTTTTTCAGCATGATCAAAACTGTCTTCATCAAATGAGACATGAATTGATTCTTCTATAGCGTTTCTCCTTAAGTTATACACTTTGTAAGACTTGGAGATTGAGGAATAATCAACAAAGATTCCAGGATCAGCTTTAGGTTCCAACTTATGGAGCGGATCTCCATGATTCAGCACATAGCATTCTGAACCAAAGACATGGAAGTAACCTATATTGGGCTTTCTTGATTTATACATCTCATAAGCAGTTTTGCCATGTCTTTTGACTATGATTGACCTATTCTGGGTGTAGCATGCTGTACTTACAGCTTCATCCTAGAAATAGAGTTTCAATCCTACCTCACATAGCATTGTTCTTGCAGCCTCAATTAAGGTTATGTTTCTCCTTTCAACAACTGCATTTTGTTGAGGAGTTCTGACTGAGGAGAAATTTTGTAATATTCTTTTTTGTTCACAAAAGCCTTCTAGGGTTGAGTTTCTGAACTCAGCCCCTTGATCACTTCTGAGTTGCTTAACAAACTTACCTTTTTGCAACACCTCCTGTTTGATAAAACTTATTATCTCCAGGGCAGCTTGGCTTTAAGGAATATTACCCAGGTGAATCGTGAGAACTCATCCACTATCACTAGAGTGTACTTCTTGCCACTTAGGCTTGGAGTACTTATGGGTCCAAACAGATCCATATGCAACATATGTAGTGGGTCTGTTATTGAAAAATTTTGCTTTGACTTGAAGGACCCTTTTTGATGTTTTTCTTGTTCACAAGCTGAGCACAATTTGTCCTTGACAAATGTGATATTTGTCAATCCAGAGACTAACTCTTTATTAGATAGCATATTTATATTCTTGAAGTTTAAATGTGACAAACTTTTATGCCACAGCTTAGGAACACATTGAGAATATAAGCAGGATTCTTTCTCTCTTTGCTATTAGCGCGGGCTTAACCTTTGCATTGTATATTGTACCTGCTTTCCTTCTAAAAGTAACAACATTGTCTTCATCACACAATTGGCTGATACTTATCACATTGTGTTTAAGACCTTTAACATATGCAACTTTCTAGTAAGTCACCTTGCAAGCATGCATCTTCCCATATCCTTTAGTTCTTCCATGGGAGTTATCACCGAATGTTACTTTAGGACCTTCATCTTTCCTGGAATTCACTTAGAAGTCATTTCCACCCAGTCATGTGCCTTGAACATCTACTATCCAAGTACCATTTACTTGAACCCTGCACATGATAAGAAAACTAAACATATTACTTTTGTTTGGGAACACACTATGTAGTAGGTTCAGATGATGAGCACTTAGCAGCTTCATCTTGTGGAACTGACTGGTCAACTTGAGTAGGTGTTAAGTCCTGTGTAGGCTGATCAGCTTATTCCATCTCAGGCCTTAAGATTTCACCGTCATAGTCCTTGGCCTCATGTCCTCTACCTCTACATTTGTAGCATTTCCTTCTACCAATGACTACAGGAGATAGATCATCCGATAATCCTTTAGGGAACTTACTCTTAGTTTAGGATTATGGGTTGTGGATAACTTCTCAACTTTCTTTGCAAGCTGATTCACCTGATTTTCATTTACTTTGGACTTACCTTTGTCAGATCTAGGTTTATTATCCTTTTGATTAGAAGCTTGACCAACAAAATTCTTTTCAATGACTTTGGACTTACCATTGTCATGCTTCCTGGACTTACCAGTGTCAACAACTTTAGACTTACCACTGTTGAGTTCTTTGGACTTACCAATTTCAACAACTTTGGACTTACCATTGTTGTGATATGACCTCTGACTTACAATAGTCTTCCTATTCTTGAAACTTCTCTCTGAGCCAGATAAAGAGTGTTGTCTTTTGAAAGGATTTTGATTCAGCCTTTCAATAACAGAAGTTCTTTGAATAGGTTGGGTGCCTAATTTATCAAGCACAGACTTACCACGCTGTTTAGATGTTGAACACTCATTTCCATGATCTTTTGCCTTTACAAACTTATTGTATTTTAGGCTTGAATCATGTTTCTTTTCTGAGGTTGACTTCTAGGACTCAATCAGTTGTCTATCTTCCTCAGAATCTGTACTTGCTATCTCATCATCATCAGCTGCATAAGCTGCAGATTGATAGTTACCTCCAAGTACAACTTTTACCTGTTTAGGAATCTGCTGGTTTATGCACTGCTCAGCAAGCCTTGATGACTTACACTAGGATTCAATGACCTTCTGAAGTTGGTCAGCTTTATCATTGGCTACCTGAAGCTCTTCACTTAGAAGTTTATTAATGTGTCTTTGACATTCAAGATCACATTGTGCTTTCTTTCCAGCGGTAATGAGAGTTTGATTTTCCTTAATCTTATTCTTGATCTTAGTGATTTCAGCTTTGAGGTCAGCTTGAGACTTAAGGCTGGTCTTTAAGTCGTTTAAAAAATAACTAAAAGTAAGACCTTTTTCTTGATCGGTGTAAGAATTTAAATTACTTACCTTGTACATGGAGTAAGGATCCCAGTCACTTAGTTTACTGTTTTTTTCAGCTTCCTTCATGTCAGCTTCAAAAGTTGATTCAATCAAACCATAATCAACTTCATCTAATTCAAACAATTCTTCTTCTTGAGCCATCAGAAAATTATCATCATCTGAGGTAGATGATAATGTATCCCAGGTTTCAGCATAAAGTCTATTTACATTGGGCTTGTCTTCAGGCTTTCCTTTCTTGAGCTGAGTATATTTCTTCTTATACTTGTCAGCTCTATAAGCATTCTTGTCAGCTACTGATGCTGTTTCATCCTTCTTCATTCTGCACTCAGCAGCAATGTGTCCCTTTCTATGACAGTTGAAGCACACAGCTTTCTTGGGATCAAAAGAACTCTTTCCTTTGCCCCTATCAGATCTTACTCTTCCCCTTTGAATTATTCTCAGTCTTCTGGCAAGCATGGCCATTTGTTTAGTGATAGTCTAAACATCATCAGTATCACTTGAGTCTGAGACTGAGTGATCAGCTTGAGAGTCTAAGTCAGTCTCAAATTCAGCAATGAAGTCTTTTGAACTCTTTTAAACTCTTCTTCTTTCTCTCTGCAACTAGTGCAGTGACTTGTTTATCAAGAGAATCCTTCATTTGTTGTTGAGAAGATTTCTTGTGTTCTGTGATCTGTTCATGATTAAGCAAGAACCCATATAAGGACTGTAGGTTATACATGTGTAATGTACATCTAGCCCTTAGTGCCACAGTCACTTCATTAAATTTCTCTGGTACCACATCTAGAAAACTTCAGCACTAGGTCAGCTTCATCATTTTTAATGCCCACACTTAGCAGGTCATTAATCAAGCAGTGAAACCTTGTAAACAAATCAAGCAAGGTTTCATTCTTCTTAGCAAAGAAGTTTTCATAGGATCTGTTAAGATGATTCTTTTTTTGCTGCTTGACAAGATCTATGCCGTCATATTTAATACTCCAAGTATCCCAGATCTCTTTTGCAGTTTGACACCCAGTCATAGTGTGCAAGATCTCATTGGTCGGGGCATTAGCCAGAACACTCTTTGCTTTGTCATCTAGGGAATGTAGTTTCCAGTCCTCATCAGTCCAGGATACCAAAGGCTTCTTGACTTCTTTTTTGTCTTCTTAGTGAACTTATCACCAATAGCAGTAGAAATCTTGGGGATAATTTGTCCACGAGTTATGACATCGCACATACGAGTGTCAATGGACTTGAGGAAAAGCATGGCTCTGAATTTCCATATAGGATAATCAAATCCATCAAATACGGGACAACCTTTAGCATCCATCTGAGGAAAGTTTGATGAATTTTTGTTTTTCGACATTGTATACTTTCTCAGAATCTTGAACTTTCAACTTATGAAATTGTTCAGCCTGCTCTGATACCAGTTGTAGGTCCCTTTGTGAGAGTATCAAGAAGTAAGTAATGTGTAGAAGGGGGGTTGAATACACTTTATGCGGAAAATTGAACAAATCAATAAAAAGTGTTAACACACATCAAGCCACATGAAATCAAATGCATTCATTAAAAAAACGATGATTAGAGTAACAATCAAGTAACCAACACTTGATATGTCAACACCTAATGTAAATCAAATCTCTCAATCTCTCAAACTTTGCTATCTATAATCAACTTATAATTATAGATACAAACTGACTCTTTAAACAGGATTTATTCACAGATTAAATACTTACCAACTTCAAAACAAACGTGAAGATTCGAACACACGAACAATCGGCAATATGTGAATTTCTTGATCACGTTGAACTTACAAACAGTGTATCATGATTCTTAACACATACGATCAATAATAAACTAGAACTTATCCTAATCTGCTAACAAACTAATGGATAACCTGAAATCTTGAATCTTTAATCTTCAATCTTGAGTCTTCAATCTTCAATCTTGATTCTGGAATCTTCTTATCCATGCTGTAGATATAGAGAGTAAAAGGAATTTAAAACATATTTTAATTCTCTTAAAGTGATTTCTTTAGTCGGGCTGAGTTGCTCAACTTGAAACTCATCAAGTTGAGTTCTTTGAGTACAAATACGAAATCAAACATGTACTAACACGTATAATGTTTAACTCATCCTTAGAAGTCATAAGAGTTAGGTAGAACCTGCTTAGCAACTCTGTTGAGCTGACTCAGTGTATAAGCTGAGTCACTTAGCTCGAAACGCATCAAGTTGAACACTCAACCTATATCTTAGGTGACACACACAGCTTATCAAATATAGTGATAATCCTACTAAGATATAGTCTAAGCTGATCAAATATATGCTAAGCTTATACTCAGCTTATGCTCAGTCTGAAACACTATAAGTGCTCAGTCTAATCAACCTTCATAATTCTGTTTAAGTCATATTCAGAACATATCTTAAAAACTTAACTTTGTCTTATCAAATTTCAACTTATGAGATCATTTGACCAACAACTAGCAATAGAGGAGAGCTCGAGATTGTGGCTTTCTAGTCATCACCATCAACACTCATCTACTCCAGGAATTTCTAAGATGGTATAATTTCCTTACTCTCATCTTGTTCATGTTACATTTGCTAGTCATAGAGTTTGGTCCATTTTGGGGTTTTATGCTTTGTTTGAAAGTACATTATGCTTTATATGTTGTACCTTGTGCTTCCGCTGTGCTCATGTAACCCCAACAGTTGTATCATAGCAACCTGTTTGCTACAAATGTACATGGTGGTCTGAAAAACCCGAAAATAATTTTTGTTTTCTTACGAGAGGAGATCGCGCCTCGATCTTGTATGGAGATCACGGCGAGAATACCTTTAAACTTCGCGGCTAGATCCGTCTGCTTTTTTCCGGGCGTGATCTTTGCGAAAGATCGTGGCTCTATCCTCATCATGGATAGCGGCGTGATCTGTCAGGCAGAGCAGTTTTTTGTTTTAAAATTTAAAATTATTTTTCGGGTTTTTGGCATATTTTATTAGTTTCTGGAATTTTTGTCCAGAAGTTAAATTTATATTTGTTTAAGTTACCTTGTGTAATGGTTGGTGTATTTATATGTATAGTATCATTTTGGCATGAAAATGGTAATTGCATATACTTACATTATGTATATATGAATATGTTTCACCAAAAATGGTTTGGTGTTGCTAATGCATATGTACATGGGATTATTTTTTGTGCCTTGAGTGTTTTTGGATAATCTTAACCATTATGCTTAAGTTTTCATGGTTTTTGTGTGGCACACCATGTTGTTCACGAGTTGTTCTTGTGATGTTGATGTGGTTTATATTGTTGGTGACCATAAAATGCCCCTAGACCTTGTTGGATGTTGGTAATATGTAAATTATTCTTTCATTTGGTGATTTAGCTCACATGGTTTGTAATAATTTATTTATTAATTTATTTGGTATGTAATATGTATAATTGTGGCTTGCATGCCATTTAAATTTTCATATTATTTTGCATGCCATTTATTTATTTTCTATGTAATTATAATATGGAGGCGACCATCGGGAGTCACGTGGTTGACGTCTTGGCAAACACAGATCCGGGAGCACATCCAAAGTCAAAGGATTTTTTTCCGTAGTTGACTTGTTTTTTCCGTTTTGGCTCACGAGAAAAACACATAGGTTTTTATGGGCATGGTCACCAACTTTGATATGTATGCGTGTGGTTGTTTTCTTATTTATTGTTTAAGCATGGATATTAGGATTATTGCATGCTAGACAATTTTTTGACAAAATAATAAAACTCAAAGAGTTCTAACAATGGTTTAACAAACTCTCGCGCGCACACTTGATTAACAAATAGAATATTAAATTGGTTTATATTCCGTAGTGAAAACTTTTGGTTATCGTCACTTTTTGTTAATCAAACTCAAAATGGTTTTTTAACCGGAAAACTAAATCCCGTTTTCTAAATGTAAATCTCACACCACCCATAAGATGACACCGGCCGAATTTAGCAGTGCAAGGGTTGATTGTGGAGCTTTAGCCGAGTTAGCCTTGGTATGAGTTCTGTGGATGGCGCGTGTGGCAACTCAAAAGGTTGATTGTCGAGCTCTAGCCGAGTTAACCATAGGGAAAGAGTACCACCTAGTATCTTGATGGTTGATTTACCATTTCAAAATAATATTTTGGATGGTTGTCGAGCTCTAGCCAAGATTATTCAAAATCTTAGTTTGAAATTGGTGTCGGGGGATCAAACATGCCGAACTTGGCACAATGGTTGTCAAGTAGGATCCCGCAAGGAACTAAGAGTTGTAATAATGGATTGCAATCGGTCAACGGTTTCCGGCCTAAATTGCTTTACCACGTGATCTGCGGAAAACCCGTCACTGTGCAAGGTGAAATAGGGTTCTTAGCCCTTGATAAGATAGTTGCTTTGGGGTGATAATTTTAACAAGGATTTCAATCAAACTAACTAAAACTTCTCTGCGTTTATAGATGATTTTGACAAAACTCAACAACACCAACTTTACTCTACGTATGTTTCTTAAAAAGGAGAAACTCGATGGGAGTAACTCTATGGATTGGTCTAGGCAATTGCGTATTATCCTACGAGACAAAGAAAAGTTACACACCATTGAGAAACCCCTTCTGGTAGCCCCTGCATGTTAAGCTTGCTAGTACAAGTAGGACCGTTCGCGATGCATATAATTGACGCGTCAAAGACACCAACGAGGTCTCTTGCCTCATGTTAAGCATGATGAGCCCCAACTTGCAAATGCAATTTGTGCATCTAAGTGCTTACGAGATGATGCTTGTGTTGGGGTTTTAGGAAGGCAATGGAAGCATAGAAACAAACATGCAAAGCCAAGGAACAAACATGCAATGCATAAAAACCCCATAAGAGGACCAAGCTCTATATCTATTATTTGCAACATGTAAAAGGAGAGAGAAGAGGATTATACCCTTGGAAAATCTCTGGAACAAAGATGAGGATGAGATGATGACTAGAAGTTCAAAACAAAATCCTCTCTATCGATGATCCACCCCGGGTTTCCACAATCCACTTGTACTAGCAAGCTTGGATGAGCTTCATATTCAAGAACTCACCACAAGAACAACAACTGTCCTTTTCTTCTAGACTAAACTCACAAACATTCTAATATGAAGCTAAAAGAAGCTCTAAGTGTATGTAAGTATCAAGTGTGTCAAGAGCCTCAAAAAGAGAGGCAAGGGAGGTTTATTTAAAGACCCAAAAGTGTCATTTCATATGCCCAAAGCCGGCCACCAAACCCTCTTAAATGCAAGCCATGCATTGGCTAGAAAAGGAGGTGGAGACAAAATAATTAAATGCTGTCAGATGCGATTCCGCGCCGGGTACCCGTAAGTTTCCGCGTCGCGTACCTTGCCTGCACCCCAACCTTTCACTTTGACACTTTTAGTCCCTCAACTTTTATTGCTGTCAGGATTGATCCCCGGCGTGTGACCCAATAGGCCCATACTATATCGGCAGTGATCCAAATGGCATACGTGCGTACCCATAACAACAAACAAAGAGCGGCCTCTAGTAAGGCATCTCTGCCCCCAACCAGTATGGGTTTTGTCATCTAGAACAAAAACCAAAACCAAAATTAGATATGGAATGGTCCTACAGATAAGTGATCATTCATCCTTTCGTTCGCGATATCCATGTTGTAACACGGTATAGAGCAAAACACAGCGCAAGCAAAAACGAAAATTTAAAAACCGTACAAAAACGGGTCCGTATCGTGTTCCAAAGTGATAGTTTCTCTACAAAAACAAATTGCAACTTAAAGGAACAAAGGAGAGGGCTGAAAATACCTCAATACCTTTCTGGAAATCGGCTGTAGCATGCAATGTGGGATGAATCCGAGAACCCAAGTGTGTTCTCCTGTATCGTTGATCCACACCAAGTTGGTTCGACCCCTGTATACTAGTACTCCTTCAAGAAGACATCCACAATGATTCTTCTCTTTTGGAACAGCCCTTGAAGCTCCCTCATGAACCCAACACACTCACATTACACTCAATCACTCTAATCTAGTGTACATGTATGTGTTTTCTCACAAAGGTCAAGAGAGAGAACTTAGAGAGAGAGAGACAATATGTCTATTGCATGCCTCATACTGTTCCAGCCACCAAACAACTCTATTTGTCCGGATTAGAGGTCATCTACCATTGCACCAAGAAATGGCCCAATGGAAGAAGAGATTTCCATGCAGACAGACCTTCACCGCCTCTCACGGCCCGTGAAGAGCCGGTGAAGACAAAATGCGCCACGACTGGCCATAGTCCTTCACGGCCCGTGCCGCGTTCGAGTGACTAAGGAGGGCGTCTCTTTCACGACCCCTCCACGACCTCTTCACGACCCGTGAAGACTCCACGAGCAGTGTAAAAGTCAAGAGCCATTCGTGAGGGCAGTGGACTTCACGACCCGTAGAGCATCCCTCACGGCCATGAAGCCCCAAAATCAAACAATTTGATTTTTGGACCTTCTCTCTTTATCAGTAAGCTGTCGGGATCAATCCTTGGTGTGTGACCCAATAGGCTCGCACTTCATCAGCAGTAACACCAATGTACTTGTGTCAGTGGGCAGACTCCATGTGGAACATCATCTTGAGGCACAATCTCAATGTCCTTCGACTCCACAATTACGGATGGCCCAATCATACAATACTTTCCTTTTGAGGTAAGTTTCTCTTTCTTGCTTGCTTGTTTCCTAGTAGCCATAGCGGATGTGGATGAGATACAAACCTTCTCAACCATGTAAGACTGTACAGCCTTCAGCATGTCTTGAAGTTCGATCAAGGATTTTTCCAAATTGTCTTTATGATAGTTCTTGACAAACTTCTCATAAGACGCGGGCAGGGACTGGAGGATCATATCCACCGCAATCTCCCTCCCTATTGGAAGTCCAAGTCTCTCCAATTGGTCCATATATCCCTTCATCATAAGGAAATGGACATTTACATCCTCACCTTCCTGCATCCTACACCCGACCAAAGCCTTTATACACTTAAACTGTTCTTGTCTAACCTGCTGTGGGAACATGTCCTTTAGCCGGTCTATCATGTCATACGCACTCAATTGCTCAAGCTGCTAACGCAACTCAAAGCTCATAGTCGATAACATGAGACAAGAAATATCTTGTGTATCTCTAACACGCTTCTCAAAAGCGTATCGATTGTCCCAGTTCGCGTTGGTAGCAGGTGGCTCTGGAAAGGGTTCCTCAAGGATTTGCAACTTTGACTCGTGATGGAGGACAATCCTCAATACACGATACCAGTCAGCGAAGTTCACTCCTGTGAGTCTCTCCCTTTCTAGGAATAATCGAAGTTTAAAGTTTGGTGTGGTGTCGTTAATATTTGCCATCTATAAAATAGTACACGTTTTAGTTAGTTTCGATATTATCCTCGTTAAAATAAATACCCAGCTGATTAAGAAAATCAAATTATCTTAACAAGGGCTAAGAACCTCGAAGTACCCCAATCCATGACGGGTTTGCCGCGGATAACTTCATGGAGCTACTTAGGCCAGTAAACGCTTTACCAATTGCAATCCGAGATTACAACTCTTAGACACTTGCGGGATCCTAGGTACTCATAGCACCCATTTGGCATGTTTGATCCCTTCTCTCACCGATTCCTCATTAATCCACTTTGATAGCTCGGTATGGGCACGACAACTACCAAGGCGTTTTAAGTCTTGGAATTGTAAATTGACTGTTAAGATACACGTTGGAACTCTAGCCCAAAGGCCGGCTCGGCTAAGCTCGACAACCGACCCTTGCGAGTTGCCACACGCACCTTCCACACAGTTACACAAAACCGATCTCGGCTAAGCTCGACGACCGATCTTTTTTCACTAGATTCGGGTGGTGTCATCTTACGGGAGGCGAGTTATTTACATTTGATAAAAACTGGATTTTGTTTTTCAAGTGGTCTTGTGGCGCGCGAAGAAACTAAACAAAACAACAACCATGCACAAGTAATATCCGGTAACATGCCCCTAAACCCTATGCGCTTTCCCCGTTAGCCAAACGAGGAAAGCAAGGCCAAACTAAGGACACAGCCACTTGACCCAGCTGGAAGTGCTCCCACTGAATCCGTCATCTCCAATGAACCTCCGGATCCACCATAACCGAGACGTCTCCCCACAACTCTCGATGGTTGTCTTCGGTCTTCTTTTACAAATAAATACAAATATTTGAAAAGAAACGGCGTGCAAGCCGCGAAATGCTAATCTAAGCTAATCTAACAATTACAAAGAAAAGCAATCGGCATGCAAGCCAAAATAAAGTACAAAATACAAGACCGAATAAATTTAATTATTACAAACCAATTGTGGTACAAACCACCAAATGAATGAATAATCAAATACAACCAAACAACCAACACATAGGTTTAATGGGCAAGGTGTTACCAGATCAAACAACAACCACAAACAACAACACGGTGTGCCACAACAAAACCGTGCAAAATGTATCTTGATTAAGATTGTTCAAACCTAGCTAAACACTCAAGGCACAAAGTGAACAATCCTTGTACATATGCATTAGTACCCTAAACACTTTGAGAATACATTTTCGTATATACACAATACAAGTATATGCATGTGTGCATTTCATGCCAAAAATCACCCAATACATATAAATGTACGAATCAAGACACATATGGGGCTTTTCAAAAATCCAAACACTTTGGACAGATTGTGGAAAAATAGAATCGCAAGGAGGCTAAAACCGAAAACAATTTTCTTTTTCAAAAGGGAGAAAAATACTGTTCACGAGCTCCTTCACGACCCATAAGCCTTCACGGCCTGTCACGGCCCATGAAGCCCATGAGTTCCACGACTTTGCCAGTGAAAAACCCTTCACGACCAAGCACCCCACGAGACTGGTCGTGAGTCTTCACTACTGTGAAGAACAAGCCTTCAAGACCCGTGAAGACATACTGGACAGAATGTCCAGATTCGGTTATCAAGCCAAAATTGTGCAATGTGTTTGTAGATTTAGCTCTGATACCACTGTTCAAACACGGTATGGAGCAAAACACAGCGAAAGCAAAAATGAAAGTTTAAAAACCGTACAAAAAGGGGTCCGTATCATATTCCAAAGTGATAGTTTCTCTACAAAAACAAATTGCAACTTAAAGGAACAAAGGAGAGGGCTGAAAATACCTCAATACCTTTGTAGAAATCGGCTGTAGCATGCAATGTGGGATGAATCCAAGAACCTAAGTGTGTTCTCCTCTATCGTTGATCCACACAAAGTTGGTTCGACCCCCGTATGCTATTACTCCGTCAAGAAGACATCCACAATGATTCTTCTCTTTTGGAACAACCCTAGAAGCTCCCTCATGCATCCAACACACTCACATTACACTCAATCACTCTAATCTAGTGTATATGTATGTGTTTTCTCACAAAGATCAAGAGAGAGAACTTAGAGAGAGAGAGATAATATGTCAACTGCATGCCTCATACTGTTCCAGCCACCAAACAACTCTATTTGGCCGGATTAGAGGTCATCTACCATTGGACCAAGAAATGGCCCAATAAAAGAAGAGATTTCCATGCAGACAGACCTTCACGGCCTCTCACGGCCCGTGAAGAGCCCGTGAAGAGCCCGTGAAGACAAAATGCGCCACGACTGGCCATAGTCCTTTACGGCCCGTGCCGCATTCGAGTGACTCGTGAGGGCGTCTCTTTCACCACCCCTCCACAACCCGTGAAGACTCCACGAGTAGTGTAAAAGTCATGAGCCATTCGTGAGGGCAGTAGACTTCACGACCCGTGGAGCATCCCTCACGGCCATGAAGCCCCAAAATCAAACAATTTGATTCTTGGACCTTCTCTCTTTATCAGTAAGCTGTCGGGATCAATCCTTGGTATGTGACCCAATAGGTTCGCACTTTATCAGCAGTAACACCAATGTACTTGTGTCAGAGGGCAGACTCCAACAATCCATGTGAACACGAGACATGGTTAAATGTCAATCTTCAGATCGTTCACGTTCATGTTTCTCGATCTCGATTGATGGTGACCCAAAATCTAGTTGCAATCGATCAAATATCATTGCAACTTGAGCATGGCCATGCATTTTACGTCAGCGCTCAATCATCGAGGGGCCCAAGGATATCTCTCTAAAATTAGAGAAACGAATCCCTTCGACTACATTGCTCCGCCACATACACCATACTTTACCTAAAAGCTTCATTTATAACAGCCAATTACGAACTGCTTTTGAAAGCAATCAAAGCAAAGCAGGTCCATGCTTTGGAACATATGTATCTCTAGTCTAAGGACAAAATGATATTATCATCCTGACTTACTCGTGAGAGAAACCATGAAGTAAGTTCATGTACGGGTCGTCCAGTCACTTTACCATTACAAGCACAGGCGAAGTGTTGCATCTCTTTTATCTAATCCATTATTAGATAGCGACCAACCACTACCCTCAGCCTTATCTCAAACTTCCTCCCCATGAATAATGACCGACTATGAACATTTAGATTGAAAAGAGCATTCTGGGAAGTATTATAAATGCTAAGATGGAACAAAGTAAGGATTCATAAAATATTCGCCCTCGGGGTATTATTAAATCACATTTAATAATCAATATAGTATGAAGTACAATACTGCTTGATGTTCCCCAAGATAATACATATCAAACATATAACTAAAACAAACTCAAGCCTTGTACACCTACGCTTAGTATGATAATCATCACTGGCCCGAGACAACAACTTAGTTAACGGATCTGTGGCAAAATCATCCGTGTAAACTCTGTTAGCGACCATGTGTCTACCTCAACCAATCACTCACATAGTATGCATTGGTGAGACCATGGCGCTTCCTTCAACCCATCGTACCTTCATTATTTCAGCAGAACCCAATAAGGTAAATGATGCTCGAGTTCTTATAGTAAAGCCATCCTACCCTCATTGTCTCAGAAGAACCCAATAAGGTCAATGATGCTTCAAGAACTATTTTGATCAACAACACCATATTTTGTAGGATCATGAACTCCAATTGAGATGGGCAGTTATCCTATTTTATTGAAAAGCTAACACTAGTGTAACAATTTATTCTTGCTTCTATTATAATAGAGTACCAAGAACATATCTGAATATGTCATGATCCCCTAAACAGGTTTTGTATATTCTATAGTCGTCATGGATGCATAATTCCTTATTTTATCTTTTGAACAACACAAGGTAAGGACATTATCTCCATTACGTTACAAATATAGAATTACAACAATGCTCCCACTAGCCCTGATATTCATTCAAGCGCTCCTTTTGCTTGTATACTTTACAAGGATACACTTAATGTAACCTTGAGATGCTTATCTAAGTCCATCATGGGATTCCTTTTGCTTGTAGACTTTACAATGATACACTCAACGTAACAGACCATCGGATAGTGCTGTGAGCACTTCCTCAGAGAATTCCTATTAAGGAATGTGGTCTTAGCATTAAGTTGTCATAGCCATGAAAAGGCACTAAAAATCACAAGTATCCGAGTTTACTTCAACATAACCACCGGTAGAGAATTTCTAGATGATACCATCCTCATGGTCAATCATCGTAAAACTATCTCCTACTAGTCGGTATTCGAAGTTGTCTACGAACTCAGTATTCGACATAACCACTTAGAGAAAGTTTTCATATGATACCTTCCACATGGTCAATCATAGATCTTTCTTCTCAGTCGGTATTTGAAGTCGTAAACTTATCCATGTTGCACTCTTTCTATAAAGAACCATCTTCACCCTTCGAGTTTCAACCCATGGGTTGGGTTTACAAAGTCCAATACTTGGATATCCCTCATGGATCGCATTTCATTTTCATCACCTATTTCCTTCTAGTAGACTCTAGGCCCACTCTGGTTTTGGTAGTTTGATGTAAACATCATTAATTCGTCTCCCTCAGACATAAAACTATATCTTTCTGGCCTTATGACAACTATTACCAAGTTTAAAGAGGTTATGATTCAATGTCAGGTCCTCCAGCATAGCCATGCTGAGTTTCAATCACAATTGAGTGCTAGTGCCAACATCAGGTTCTTCCATTCAAGGTAAACTACTTCCACTGGCACCCGCGGATATCTGAAACCTTTTCCTCCAGCTCACCCTAAACGCAGGTTGGGAATTTGGACTTTGTGATGGACTAGCAAAGACATACTTTTTAGTATCATCATCTAAGGTACGTACTTAACCATCATTGTTGGTATTCCTTTTGGAACATTTCCCGCCACTCTCAAAGTACTCCTCAAACAATAGGGTACTTAGGTTAAACCCATAACAATCGGACCATAACTAGAATGTCCGGTTCCACTTGGCGACCCATATAACAATATGTCCTAGGAGGATAGAATTATGAGACAAAGCAATAATTCTTATGATGGTCACAGAAGTCAGAACTACAACCTCAACATCTCTATTAGATTTGAGTATTATAGTCTTGTTGCCCTCTTAGTCATGTACTTTGTCGCGGATGTGTCTTGAACACCTCTCAAGGCTTCAGACGAGTGTCTAACAAGTTAAACATATTCATCCTTTTACCTTCACTGGTAAGGTAACAAAGTATCCAGTGTTACTTCTTAGGTTTTGCTTGAACGGTCTACACACGAAATCCAACAAGCTTTCATTCCTCTCACATACATAAGTGAAGGACGTTTGAGTCATTCTAGCCTAATAAATAAGATTTGCAATCAACAATTGATCCTAGATCAAAAGATCCAATTTCCTAACCACATGGAGCTTGGTGATGCAAGTCTTATTTATATGGTTAAATTGACTATAGTAATAAGAGTAACATGTACAAATCATTCACGATCAATCTATTACTTCATAAGCAAACGCTTATGATAAATGCCACAACATGGATAAACTTTGAAATAGAACACCACAAAATACATAATTCAAAAGAAGTTTATCCATCATTATCAAAGGCATAGAAGATATATTGTTTCTAGCCACGCAGGAGTGGCAAGATCCCATCTTCCAATCCTTTTTCAAATAGGGACAACCATCTTGTTTCCCGTTATGAAGTCCAGCTCTCTACAGCTTCTACTTCTTACTAACAACTATACTTTGCAACAAACAAATTTGTGACAAACGTGAGTGTTGTGGTTAGTATTCAAAACTTGACCATAGAAGTAGATAAGTAGTAGAGTTTGATCATGAGTGTACCTGAAGCTTCAGAGCCAATATTTCTCATCTTGTGCATCCTTAGCTCATCCAGGCACTCAGGGCAGGCATGGCGGCGCCAATTTCCATTCTTTCCACAAAAGTAGCAAACTTTCCCATTTGGAGTCTCATCTTGAGGTGCAATCTCATTGCCCTTTGACTCCATGGACATGGTGAGCTCCGTAAAACCAAGCTCCCCATTTGAGGTAGCTCGCTTCTTGGTAGCCTTATCGAGAGTGGACGAGGTGAGCTTTCCTTTGGCCATGTTAGACTCAAGAGCCTTCAGCATGCCATGAAGCTCCATTAAGGATTTATCCATACCATGCATGTGATAATTCATAATGAATTGTTCATATGATGGTGGAAGGGATCGTAGGATAATATCCACCGCTATCTCTCTTTGAATGGTAAATCCTAACCTCTCCAAGCGCTCCACAAGTGCCTTCATCTCAAACACGTGAGGGCTTATGTTCTCGCCATCCTGCAGCCGGCAACCAAGTAAGTCATTGAAACACCCATACCGTTCTTGCCTCGCTTGTTGCTGGAATATGTCCTGCAACACAAGCATCATCTAGTAAGCATTTAGATGCTCCATTTGCATTTGCAAATCGGGTCTCATCATGCTCAACATGAGGCTAGAGACCTCGTTGGTGTCTTTGACAGGTTTATTATACGCATCCCGAATGACCCTGCTTGCATTGGTAGCAGGGGCTTCCGGAAGGGGTTCCTCAATGGTGAGCAACTTATCTTCGTGTCGTAGGACAATACACAATTTCCCAGACAAATCCATAAAGTTACTCCCATCGAGTTTCTCCTTCTCAAGAAATATACGTAACAAAAAGTTAGTGTTGTTGATGTTTGTCGATGTCATTTATAATCGCAGAGTAGGTTAGTTAGTTTGATAGAAATCCTTGTTAAAATAATTACCCCATGTGTTTAAGAAAAACAACTATTTTAACAAGGGCTAAGAACCCTATTTCACCTTGCACCGTGACGGGTTTTCCTCGGATCACGTGGCAAAGCTATTTAGGCCGGCAACCATTGAGCAATTACAATCCATTATTGCAACTCTTAGTTCCTTGTGGGATCCTACTTGACAACCATTGTGCCAAGTTTGGCATTTTTTATCCCTCCACACCGATTCTCAATTAATATTTTGTATAACTCGGCTAGAGCTCGACAATCATGCAAAATATTACGTTGAAATCGTCAATAAACCATCAAGATACGCGGTGGTACTCTTGCCCAAAAATCAACTCGGCTAGAGCTCGACAATCGACCCTTACACGGCTAGATTTGGGCAGTGTCATCTTATGGGTGGTGTGCGATTTACATTTAGAAAACGGAATTTAGTTTTCCGGGTAAAAAACCACTTTGAGTTTGATTAACAAAAGTGACAATAACCAAACGTTTTCACTAATCGGATACTAAACCAATTTAAATCCGTTTGTTAATCAAGTGAGCGCGCGACAGTTGTAAAACCAATTTTAAAACTCTTGGGTTTTATTATTAATCAAAAATTGTCTAGCATGCAATAGTCCTACAACTCATGCATAAACAATATAATAAAACCATCACACGCATACAACAAGTTGGTAACCATGCCCCTAAAACCTATGCGTTTTCCCGTGAGCCACTACGGGAAAAACAAAGTCATCTAAGGACCAAATTCCTTGACTTCGGATGTGCTCCCACTAAACCCGCTACCTCCATTTGGCCTTCCGGATTCGTATTCACCAAGACGTCACTCCATAGACTCCCGATGGTTGCTCCATATTACAACATACATAGAAAAGAAAGGAAATGGCATGCACGCCACAACTCCTATCTTCTAGTACAATTACATAATATGGAATATTTAAATGGCATGCAAGCCACAAATACAAAAATTTAATTATTACAAACCATGTGACATAAAGTCACCAAATGAAAGAATAATTAAAATACAACCAAACATCCACAAGGTCTAGGGCATATATATGGTTACCAATATCACAAGAACAACAAACAAGTCCATAATTGAACAACATGGTGTGCCACACAAAACCATGTAAACTTATGCATAATGGTTAAGATTATTTAAATCAGTCAAGGCACAAAATAATCCCATGTACTTATGCATTAGTAACACCAAACCATTTTTGATAAAACATATTCATAAATACATAATGTACGTATATGCAATTACCATTTTCATGCCCAAATGATAATCTACATATAAATACACCAACCATCACACAAGGCATCTTAAATAAATAAAATTTAGTTTCTGGAAATAAAATTCCAGAAAATAAATTAAACTGCAAAATGTTAGAATCTGCCCCGATAATATACGTACGCCTTAGAGCACTGCCGATGATGTATGGGCCTATAAGGGTAACAAACTGGGGTCTAACATGACATCGAATAAGGTTGAGGGACCAAAGATGGCAAAAGCGGAAGTTAGCAATGCAGGCCACGATAGCGCTGCTAACTTAACGAGTTAGCGCCGCTAACTGTTAACGGTTAGCGCCGCTACGGTTGCATGTGCTTTATGTCATATCGAAGTCAGGCTGCGTTAGCGCCGCTACGGGTTAAGGTTTAGCGCCGCTAACTCTTGGTTAGCGCCGCTAAACCTGCATGGGGTTTATGTCAAAATCACCTCCACTTGTGGCAAATGAGAGAGAGCTTCTAGATCCGTCTTGGCCGGTTAGAGGGCAATCAGGGGTCGGTTATGGGTCTTTAAAAAGGCCTTAAGCTTGGACATATGATACTCTTGGGTAATTCTCTCTCAAAAAGCACATATCTCTCTTTTCTCACTTGATACTTAGTTTATGGTCTAGTGAACAAAAGAGCCTGGTCCAGAGTTCTTGCTTTGCTTTTCTTGAGGCAAATTTCGTGGAGAAGATTTCCTCAAGCCTGCTAGCACTTGGTGTTGGTCTTTGTTCCCGGTTTGAGATTTCGAGATAAGGCCTAGAAGGAGTTCCTTGCTTCACCAACAACGATCAACCACCAACAAGAAGATAACTGGAGCTTAGGAGCTGGTATAACTCTTTATCTCTCTTGTTTAGTTGCTATTTTGTACATAGAGTAGATCAACACTTGGGATTTCATTGTTTTGAACTCTTGTATGCTTGTTTCTTGTTGTTCTCGCTTCCGTTGCGTGTTCTTGAAATCCCAACAGTGTTATTAGAGCCACCTCTATGTTAGAATAGCACTTGGTGGCTTGAAAACCCCGAAATCAAAATGTTTGTATTCTGCAGTTAGGGTTAGCGGCGCTACGCTGAGGTTAGCGGCGCTAAGTCTCACGCGTTAGCGGCGCTAACCTTACTGGAAATTGTTTTTCGAAAATTTTGAATAAAACAGTGTTGGTCTCTGGATTTTTGGCACTTACACCTTCTGGAATTTTGTTCAAGAAGTGTTTTTCATGTTGTTCCAGTAGTGGCATGATTTGTTTGGTTGTGTGTGCTAACATGAGTTGGTAATCTTGCCTTGGCCCATTTGGTTGATTTGTGTTGTGCATGTATTTCGGTGGTTTTAATCCACATATGAGGCTATAAATTTATTAAATCAGTTTGATTGTAATAATTTGTGGCTTGCATGCCATTTCATTTATCCATGTACAAGTATTAGATAAATAGGAAAATTATGTGGCTTGTATGCCATTTATTTTCTATTGTATTGTAATTTGTATGATGGAGGAATGAAGACACAAGAAGGAGGCAAAACAAGATGGAGTTTGATGCCCTTAGAAGCCAATGAAGTCCATAGAGATGGTGGTTCTAGTGGGAGCTTGCATCAAGATTGTTTTGTCCCTTAGTTTGACTAAGTTCTTCCCATTTTGGCTCACGGGAGGAACGCATAGGTTTAATGGAAAGAATTACCGACTATGTTGTATATTGCGTGTGATGTGATTTTACTATTCTATGCATGGATGTGTAGGTTTCGCATGTTAGAAAATTTATGGTAAAATTAATAAAATCACAAGAGTTTTGTTAAAATTGGTTTCTTCTCGCGCGCGATCACATACATTGATTAACCCACCTAGTGAAAATAGGATTTTTCACTAACAAGTTAATCAAAATCAAACCGGAAACAAAAGCCCGTTTTTCCACAAAAACGTAAATCATGCACCATCCATAAGTGGATACCACCCAAATCTAGTCTTATAAGTGGATACCACCCAAATCTAGTCTCATGAAACTGTGTGGAAGGTGAGTGTGGCAAAATTCACAATTTTGGTTGTCGAGCTTAGCACGAGCCAACTTAGGTGATTTTGTTACCGTATGTCTTGACGGACTATTTGCAATTTTAGGTTTGAAATCTTGGTTAATTGTCGAGCTTAGCACGAGTTAACCAAAATTTCAAGACTTAAAATTGGTGCAAGAAGGGATCAAACATGTCAAACGACCTTTGGATGTCGTAGGATCCTGCATGTGCTAGGGATTGCAATGGAGATTGCAATTGGCAAAATGGTTTCCGACCTAAATAGTTTTATCATGTGATCCGCGGTAACCCCGTCACATGGTAGGATGAAATACGGTTTTTAGCCTTGTTAATTTAATTCTATATGTGTAAATTATTTATCAAGACAAAATATCAAACTAACTAATATCTACTTTGCAATATTTTAGATGGCATCAACAAGCGCAACAAACACCACCACCAGTGTTTCTCTACGAGTTTTCCTAGAAAAGGAGAAACTCGATGGAAGCAACTTCATGGACTGGCATAGACAACTGAGGTTGGTCTTGCGGTATGAAGGGAAGTTGCATACCATAGAGGAACCCCTCCCCGAGGCACCTCCTGCTGGTGCAACAAGGGCCGTCCGTGAGGCGTATGAAAAACGCCTCAAGGAGACTGAGGAAATAACGTGCCTTATGTTGAACACGATGAACCAAGATTTGCAAAAGCAAATGGATCATTTTAGTGCTTACGACCTGCTCATGCAGCTGAAGGACATGTTCCAACAGCAGGCGAGGCAAGAAAGGTACGAGCGCGCATGTATTGCGGATGAAAGCAAACATCGAGCGCATGGAGAAGCTAGGTTTTACCATCGGGAGGGAGATGGTGGTTGATTTAATCCTTCAATCCCTGCCCGGTGCATACAATCAATTCGTCATGAGTTATCATATGCACAGCATGGATAAGACCTTGATGGAACTTCATGGTATGTTGAAGACCGCTGAGTCTAGCATGACCAAGAACAAGCCATCCTCCTCCACCTCTCAAGTTCTCGCCATCCGGGAAGGCCGCATCACGAAGAAGAAGGCCGCCCCTTTCAACAAGAGGAAGGGTAAGGGAAAGGTTGGCGTGGCCAAGCCTAACCCGGTCTCCGAGGGCAAGGGCAAGTGGAAACTTCCCCAAGCCAAGACTCCGGAGGATGCGGAGTGCTTTTTCTGCGGGGGCAAAGGCCATTACCGCCGTACTTGCCCGAAGTACCTGGAGGGACTCAACAAGCTCAAGGCAATGAGCAATTCGGGTCCGGACACGTCAGGTACGTTCATGATAGAACTCCACCATACTTCTACTTCTAAAGGTTGGGTTTTGGATACTGGCTGTGGCACTCACATATGTAATATGGTGCAGGTGCTAAGGGAAAGTAGGAGCTTGGAGCGGGAAGAACTGGATCTTGTGAAGGGAAACTCGGAGGTTGTCCCAGTGGAAGCTAAAGGAGACTTGAAGCTTTCATTCAAGACTGGGTTTTCTATTTTTTTAAAGGATGTATGTTATTCGCCCAATGTGGCTAGAAACATTTTCTTTTCACAAATTGTATGACGATGGTTTTGATTTTAAATTTATAAGTGGTACAATCATTTGCTTTAAAAATAAAATTGTGTATTTTAAAGCTTTACCATGTCATGGCATACATGAGGCAAATGCATACATTGAATCAAGACAATCTATCATGAATATTGATTCTGACTCCAAAAATGGTTTGGATAAATATTCTATGTGGCATAGTCGTCTTGGCCACATAAACAAGACTCGTATCACCAAGCTCCAATCGGATGGGATCTTGTAATCATTTGATCGAGGATCAAATGAAGTATGCGAATCTTGCTTATTGGGCAAAATGACAAAGGCACCCTTCACGGGAACAAGCGAGAGGGGAAAGGACCTTTTAGACATAATCCATATGGATGTATGTGGACCTTTCAAGCATGTCACAAGGAATACTTCAAGATACTTCGTAACCTTTATAGATGATTATAGTAGGTACGGGTATGTCTATCTTGTTAAACACAAGAAAGAAACCTTTGAGGTGTTCAATACATTCCAAAACGAAGTTCAGAATCAGTTGGGCAAGACTATAAAGATACTCCGGTCTGATTGAGGTGGAGAGTATCTTAGTACCGATTTCGTCGATCATCTTAAGAATTGTGGAATTATTTCACAATTAACACCTCCGAGGACTCCACAATTCTAACGGGGTCGCTGTCCAATGGGTGGGCTAACGTGTGCAGAAGTCTGAGGCCGGCTTTGGGGAGAGGAAGTGGCATTTTAGAGTTTATAAAACACCCTCATTTGTCCTTCTCTTCAAGTTATTTGCAAAACCCACATATACACTTAGTCTTGAGAACTATAAGAGTGTTCTTGTGAGTTCAAAAGGGCCATCCGAATTTCTGCTATCAAGGGCTGTTCTTGTGGTGATTTCTACTGGAAGAAGATCATCCAAGCTTGCTAGGACAAGGAGAAAGGACCATACCCAGGGTGGACTTCGATAGAGGAGATCTTCTTTGCTCTCTTGTTCATCATCACCTCACATCCGATTTTCTGGAGCTTAGGAGCAAGGGTATAACCTATTCTCTTTCTGTTTCACATGTTGCTTAAGTTAGCTATAGAGTTTGGTCCATGGTTTAGGGTTTTATGCTTTGATTACTTGTAATTTATGCTTTGTATGTTGTACCTTGTTGCTTCCGCTGTGTACATAGAACCCCAACATTGGTATAAGAGCCACCTCTATACTACTTTAGCACATGGTGGCCTGAAAAACCCGAAAATAATAAGTCTTGTTTTCTGTTCGTCAGTTTCCGCGGCGCGGAACCCTTGTGGAACCGCGGCGCGGAATGTCGCTGTACAGACTGTTTTTTTTTTAACTTTGTTTTAAATAAAAAAAAATTATTTTTGGGTTTTTGGCACTGATTTTTGGTTTCTGGATTTTGTCCAGAAATTAAAAATTTGTTTTGTAGTTGCCTTGTATAATGGTTGGTGTATTTATATGTGGATTATTATTTTGGCATGAAAATAAATAATTGCATATACTTACATTATGTATTTATGAATATGTTTCACTAAAAATGGTTTGGTGTTACTAATGCATAAATACATGGGATTGTTTTGTGCCTTGAGTGTTTTAAATAATCTTAACCATTATACATAAGTTTTCATGGTCTTTGTGTGGCACACCATGTTGTTGATCTTGTTGTTGTTGTTCACTAGTGAACCTGTTTTGTTGGTAACCCTAGAAAAATGCCCTAGACCTTGTGGATGTTTGGTTGTATGTTTTATTATTCATTCATTTGGTGACTTTGGGTCACAATGGTTTGTAATAATAATTTATTTATTTTTTTGGTATGTAATTGTTTTGTGGCTTGCATGCCATTTAAATATTCCATATTATGTATATGTACTAGAAAATAGGATTTGTGTCTTGCATGCCATTTATTTAATTTTCTATGTAATTGTAATATGGAGCAACCATCGGGAGTCCATGGAGTGACGTCTTGGCAAACACGAAATCCGGAAGGCCCAATGGAGGTGGCGGGTTTAGTGGGAGCACATCCAAGTCAAGGAGTTTTTGTCCTTAGATGACTTGTTTTTCCCATAGTGGCTCACGAGAACAAAACATAGGTTTTAGGGGCATGGTTACCAACCTTATATATGCGTGTGATGGTTTTATTAAATATTGTTTATGCATGAGTTGTAGGACTATTGCATGCTAGACAATTTTTGACAAATAATAAAACCAAAGAGTTTTAAAAATGGTTTAACAACTCTCGCGCGCACACTTGATTAACAAACGGATTTAAACTGGTTTAGTATCCGACTAGTGAATACTTTTGGTTATTGTCACTTTTGTTAATCAAACTCAAAATGGTTTTTTAACCGGAAAACTAAAATCCCGTTTTCTAAATGTAAATCGCACACCACCCATAAGATGACACCGCCCAAATCTAGTCGTGTAAGGGTTGATCGTCGAGCTCTAGCCGAGATTGCCTTTGCATGAGCTGTGTGGAAGGCGCGTGTGGCAACTCGCAAGGTCGATTGTTGAGCTCTAGCCGAGTCGGCCATTGGGCTAGAGTACCACCGGGTATCTTGATGGTTGATTTACAATTTCAAATTAATCTTTCATATGGTCGTCGAGCTCTAGCTGAGGTCATGTAAAATATTAATTTGGGATTGGTGTGGAGGGATCAAACATGCCAAACTTGGCACAATGGTTGTCAAGTAGGATCCCGCAAGGAACTAAGAGTTGCAATAATGGATTGCAATCGGTCAATGGTTTCCGGCCTAAATAACTTTGCCACGTGATCCGCGGAAAACCCGTCACGGTGCAAGGTGAAATAAGGTTCTTAGCCCTTGTTAAAATAGTTGTTTTTCATTAAACATTTGGGGTAATTATTTTAACGAGGATTTCAATCAAACTAACCAAATCTACTTTGCTTATTATAGATGGCATCAACTAACACCCACCACACCACGTCAAACATATCCTTAAGAGTGTTTCTCGAGAAGGATAAGCTCGATGGGACCAATTTTATGGATTGGTCACGGCAACTACGGATTGTCCTCCGTCATGAGGACAAGTTGGCCACCATTGAGGAACCCATCCCCGAGGTACCTGCATCCAACGCGAGTAGGGTCGTTAGAGAGGCTTATGAAAAACGCCTCAAAGACATCACCGAGGTTACTTGCCGGTTGCATGAGGGCGGGAACGTGTCTCAACGAGGTTACTTGTATGGTTGTCTCAACGACCTTCTCGGTTGCCGGTTGCATGAGGGCGGGAACGTGTCCCACCACGTTCTAAAGATGAAAGCGTTGGTGGAACGCCTCGAGAGGTTGGGATTTGCCATATCGAGAGAGATGGCGGTAGACTTGAAAGGGAAAGGGATTTGCCATATGATCAATTTGTTGTAAGTTATCATATGCATGGGATGGACAAATCCCTTATGGAATTGTATGGTATGCTGCGGACCGCCGAGTCCAACATGACCAAGCAAAAGCCATCAACCTCCGTTCCCGTCTTGGCCATCAAGGAGGGTGAGTCCAAGAAGAGGAAGAAACCGGCCTGTACCCCGAAAGGGAAAGGCATGGGTAAGGTTGGGGCTACCAAGCCGAATCCTGCCCCGGAGCCGAAGCCGTAGGGACTTATCCCTCAAGCTAAGACTCCGGAGGAGGCGATTTGCTTCTACTGCGGGGCTAAGGGACACATGCGCCAGAGCTGCCCTAAGTACCTAGAGGGCCTGAAGAAGATACGAGCTTCGGGAGCAGGCGCTTCTACTTCAGGTACGTTTGTGACTGAAGTCCATCATACTTCTACATCAAATGGCTGGGTTTTAGATACCGGCTATGGCACTCACATTTGTAATATGGTGCAGGTGCTAAAGGGAAGTAGAAGGCTGAGAGATGGGGAGCTGGAGCTAACAATGGGAAACAAAGAGGTTGTCCCGGTGTTAGAGAAAGGAAGTGTGGAGCTTACTTTCAAGACCGGCTTATCTATTATTTTGAAAGATGTATGTTATTCGCCACTTGTGGCAAGAAACATTTTATCATTTTATGCTTTGTATGACGATGGATATTTGTTTAAATTTGAAAATGGTTTTATCTTATGCTTTAAAAATGATGTTTGTTATTTTAAAGCTTATCCATGTCGTGGTATATACGAAGCCGATGCATACATAGAAAATAATAGAGCAATCATGAACATTGATTCTGGATCCAAAAATGGTTTGGATAAGTTTTCCTTATGGCATAGTTGTCTTGGCCATATAAACGAGAAACGCATCATCCAGCTCCAATCGGATGGGATCTTGGAATCCTTTGACCTCGGGTCAAATGAAGTATGCGAATCCTGTTTATTAGGCAAGATGACTAAGTCACCCTTTACCGGTGTAGGTGAAAGGGCTAAATGCTTGTTGGAAATAGTGCATACGGATGTATGCGGTCCGTTCAAGCATGTTACAAGGAACAAATCAAGATACTTCGTTACATTTACTGATGATTTCAGTAGATATGGATATGTCTACTTGATTAGGCAAAAGTCTGAGGCCTCTGAGGTCTTTAAGACATTCCAAAACGAAGTCCAGAATCAATTGTGCAAGACTATCAAAGTACTCCGCTCCGATAGGGGAGGCGAGTACTTGAGCTCGGAGTTCCGTGATCATCTTGTTAGTTGTGGGATTATTTCGCAACTAACTCCTCCTAGGACGCCACAATTGAATGGTGTCGCCGAGCGGAGGAATCGGATATTATTAGATATGGTCCGGTCGATGATGAGTCGCACGGAAGTACCCATTAGCTTTTGGGGGTACGCTCTCTAGTCGGCGGTAAGGATCCTTAACCTTGTACCGACAAAGAAGGTCCAAAAGACACCTTATGAGATGTGGCATGGAGTTGCTCCAAAGATAGCATATCTCAAGGCTTGGGGATGTCCTGCCTTCGTGAGACGAGAGGTAGAGGACAAACTCGAACCAAGGACTGAAAGGAGTTACTTCATTGGGTATCCAACCAGAGGCATGGGATATACATTCTACAAACCTTCCGAAAACAAAGTGTTTATTGCGAGAAGGGCTGTGTTCCTTGAAAGGGAACTCATATCCATGCAATCGGGTAAGAGGATTGATCTTGATGAAATTCAAGAACCTAATGAGGAAGGGACAAGTGTCAGCACTAGCAATCATCCTAAAGTGGTTGAAACCGAGCAAGAGAATGCGTTGGTACCTGACAACACTTCATTAATTCCTCGTAGGTCCGGTAGACCACGTCAAGAGCCAGAGAGATATGGGTTTCTCATATCTGAGGGCAATGACCTATTGTTGAATCATGATGAACCGACCAACTACGGGGAAGCTGTAGCGGGCAATGAGTCTGCTAGGTGGAGGGAAGCAATGGAAAGTGAGATGCAATCCATGTCGGATAACCAAGTATGGGAATTGTTTGATCCTATACCCGGGTATAAGACAGTGGGATGTAAATGGGTCTTCAAGAAGAAGACCGGCATGGATGGAACTGTAGATACCTTCAAAGCCCGACTGGTGGCTAAGGGTTTCACGCAAACTCATGGGATTGACTATGAGGAAACTTTTTCACCAGTGGCCATGTTGAAGTCTATCCGAATACTCATGGCATAGCTGCGTTTTATGATTACGAGATATGGCAAATGGATGTAAAAACCGCCTTCCTTAACGGGAAGCTAAATGAAGAGGTGTTTATGACACAACCCGAGGGTTTTGTACATCCTGAGTATCCTGATAGAGTCTGCAAGTTAAAGAAGTCTATTTATGGACTTAAACAAGCATCTCGTAGCTGGAACCTGTGCTTTGATGAGAAAATCAAAGAGTTTGGATTTTCGAAAAGCAAGGATGAACCATGCGTATATGTCAGGGCTAGTGGGAGCGCTGTAGTATTCCTTGTCCTATATGTAGATGATATTCTACTTATTGGAAACGACGTGCCAACCTTGAAAGAGGTTAAGACTTTTCTTGGGAGTTGTTTTTCTATGAAGGACTTGGGAGATGCGGCGTATATCTTGGGCATAAAGATCTATAGAGATAGATCTAAAAGGCTAATAGGGCTTAGCCAAAGTGCATATGTCGACAAGGTCTTGAAGCGATTCAAGATGGAGGACTCTAAGAGGGGTAACACCCCTATGTTGCATGGAGTGACTTTGAGGAAGTCTCAATGTCCTAGTTCCAAAGAGGAACTTTACGTAATGAAGAGGGTTCCATATGCTTCGGCAGTGGGATCAATCATGTATGCCATGCTATGCACTCGTCCTGATGTATCGTGTGCCTTGAGCATGACGAGTAGATACCAGGCTAATCCCGGGCTAGCCCATTGGACTGCGGTCAAGAACATTCTCAAGTATCTTCGGAGGACAAATGAGACGTTCTTGGTATATGGTGGTAAGGAAGAGCTTAGAGTACATGGTTACTCTGACGCTAGCTTCCAAACTGATAAAGACGACTGCCGATCACAATCGGGGTTCGTGTTCCTTCTCAATGATGGTGCTATAAGTTGGAGGAGTTCCAAGCAAGACACTGTAGCTGATTCAACTACCGAGTCGGAGTACATTGCGGCTAGTGAAGCAGCTAAAGAGGCGGTATGGATGAGGAAGTTCATCCAGGATCTTGGAGTGGTTCCTAGCATATCCGACCCTATTGAGATCGTCTGTGAAAATGAGGGTGCGGTGGCTTTAGCTAAGGAACCAAGGGCTCATAAGCGGACGAGGCACATTCCTCGCAAATACCTCTTCATCAGAGATGTTATTGAGAGTGGTGATCTTCCCATCAGCAGAGTAGCATCGGAGGGCAATTTGGCTGATCCGTTCACTAAACCGTTGTCACAAGCTGTACATGATTCTCACACTAGAGATATAGGTGTTAGATTCGCAAGTGACTTGGTTTGAGTGTAATGTTTGGTTTATGTTTGATTTGTATTTGTACTTTGGGAACGCTAAGCAGTATTGTATTTCATTCTATATTGATTATTAAATGTGATTTAATGATACGCCGAGGGCGAATATTTTATGAATCCTTACTGTGTTCCATCTTAGAATGTTTAATACTTCCCAGAATGCTTTTTCATTCTAAATATCCACAGTCGGTCATTCTTCATGGGAAGGAAGTTTGAGATAAGACTGAGGGAAGTGGTTGGTCGCTATCTAATAATGGATTAGACAAAAGAGACGCAACACTTCGCCTGTGCTTGCAATGGCGAAGTGACTTGATGACCCACACCTGAACTTACTTCATGGTTTCTGTCACGAGTAAGTTAGGATGATAATATCATTTTGTCCTTAGACTGGAAATACATGTGTTCCAAAGCATGGATCTGCTTTGCCTTAATTGCTTTCAAACGCAGTTCGTAACTGGCTGTTATAAAGGGAGTTTTTAGGTAAAGTATGGTGTATGTAGCGGAGCAATGTAGTCGAAGGGATTCGTTCCTCTAGTTTTAGAGAGATATCCTTGGGCCCCTCGATGATTGATAGCTGACGTAAAATGCATGGCCATGCTCAAGTTGCAATGATGTTTGATCGATTGCAACTAGTTTTTGGGTCACCATCAATCAAGATCGAGAAACATAATCGTGACCGATCTGGAGATTGACATTTAACCATGTATCGTGTTCACACGGATATCGCGAACGAAGGGATAAATGATCACTTATTTATAGGACCATTTCGTAACTGATTCTGGATTTGGTTTTTGACAAAAACCCATACTAACTTGGGGGAAGAGATGCCTTGCTAGAGGCCGCTCTTTGTCTGTGGTCTTAGGGTACGGTGTGTCATGTGCAAGTGGGAGTTTGTTGGTGTATGCCCACTGTCGCACGTACGCCATAATTATCACTACTGATAATGTATGGGCCTATTGGATCACACACCGGGGACCTATCTCGACTGCCTAATAAGTGGAGGGACCAATGGTGTCAAAATGGAAAGATTGGTGTGCGGGCAAATACCGCGACGCGAACCACTTAAGGACACGCGACGCGGAGTGTCCGCGGCGCGGAAACTTACGGGCCCGCGGCGCGGAATTTCATCTGACAGCATGCAACCTTTTTCTTTTCACCTCCACTCTTGCCCAATGGGTGGGCTAACGTGTGCAGAAGTCTGAGGCCGGCTTTGGGGAGAGGAAGTGGCATTTTAGAGTTTATAAAACACGCTCATTTGTCCTTCTCTTCAAGTTTTTTGCAAAACCCACATATACACTTAGTCTTGAGAACTATAAGAAGGTTCTTGTGAGTTCAAAAGGGCCATCCGAATTTCTGCTATCAAGGGCTATTCTTGTGGTGATTTCTACTGGAAGAAGATCATCCAAGCTTGCTAGGACAATGAGAAAGGACCATACCCGGGGTGGACTTCGATAGAGGAGATCTTCTTTGCTCTCTTGTTCATCATCACCTCACATCCGATTTTCTGGAGCTTAGGAGCAAGGGTATAACCTATTCTCTATCTGTTTCACATGTTGCTTAAGTTAGCTATAGAGTTTGGTCCATAGTTTGGGGTTTTATGCTTTGATTACTTGTAATTTATGCTTTGTATGTTGTACCTTGTTGCTTCCGCTGTGTACATAGAACCCCAACAGTGGTATCAGAGCCACCTCTATACTACTTTAGCACATGGAGGCCTGAAAAACCCGAAAATATTAAGTCTTGTTTTCTGTTCGTCAGTTTCCGCGGCGCGGAACCTTTATGGAACCGCGGCGCGGAATGTCGCTGTACAGACTGTTTTTTTTTTAACTTTGTTTGAAATAAAAAAATTTATTTTTGGGTTTTTGGCACTGATTTTTGGTTTCTGGATTTTGTCGAGAATTTAAAATTTTGTTTTGTAGTTGCCTTGTATAATGGTTGCTGTATTTATATGTGGATTATTATTTTGGCATGATCACCTCACATTATGTATTTATGAATATGTTTCACTAAAAATGGTTTGTTCATCATCACCTCAGATCCGATTTTCTGGAGCTTAGGAGCAAGGGTATAACCTATTCTCTTTCTGTTTCACATGTTGCTTAAGTTAGCTATAGAGTTTGGTCCATGGTTTGGGGTTTTATGCTTTGATTACTTGTAATTTATGCTTTGTATGTTGTACCTTGTTGCTTCCGCTGTGTACATAGAACCCCAACAGTTAGAATCTGCCCCGATAATATATGTACGCCTTAGAGCACTACCGATGATGTATGGGCCTATAAGGGTCACAAACCGGGGTCTAACATGACAGCAAATATGGTTGAGGGACCAAAGATGGCAAAAGTGGAAGTTAGCTATGCAGGCCACGATAGCGCCGCTAACTTAACGAGTTAGCGCCGCTAACTGTTAACGGTTAGCGCCGCTACGGTTGCATGTGCTTTATGTCATATCGAAGTCAGGCCGCGTTAGCGCCGCTACGGGTTAAGGTTTAGCGCCGCTAACTCTTGGTTAGTGCCGCTAAACCTGCATGGGCTTTATGTCAAAATCACCTCCTTGTGGCAAATGAGAGAGAGCTTCTAGATCCGTCTTGGCCGGTTAGAGGGCAATCAGGGGTCGTTTATGGGTCTTTAAAAAGGCCTTAAGCCTGGACATATGATACTCTTGGTCATTTCTCTCTCAAAAAGCACATATCTCTCTTTTCTCAATTGATACTTAGTTTATGGTCTAGTGAACAAAAGAGCCTGGTCCAGAGTTCTTGCTTTGCTGTTCTTGAGGCAAATTTCGTGGAGAAGATTTCCTCAAGCCTGCTAGCACTTGGTGTTGGACTTTGTTCCAGGTTTGAGATTTCGAGATAAGGCTAAGAAGGAGTAGAAGGAGTTCCTTGCTTAACCAACAACGATCAGCCACCAACAAGAAGATAACTGGAGCTTAGGAGCTGGTATAACTCTTTATCTCTCTTGTTTAGTTGCTATTTTGTACATAGAGTAAATCCACACTTGGGATTTCATTGTTTTGAACTCTTCTTTGCTTGTTTATTGTTGTTCTCGCTTCCGTTGCGTGTTCTTGATATCCCAACACCAAAAACCCAAAAATAATCCACTTGTACTAGCAAGCTTAGATGATCTTCATCTTCAAGAACTGACCACAAGAACAACAACTCTCCTTTTCTTCTGGACTAAACTCACAAACACTCTAATATGAAGCTAAAAGAAGCTCTAAGTGTATGTAAGTATCAAGTGTGTCAAGAGCCTCAAAAAGAGAGGCAAGGGAGGTCTATTTAAAGACCCAAAAGTGTCATTTCATCTGCCCAAAGCCGGCCACCAAACCCTGTTAAATGCAAGCCATGCATTTGCTAGAAAAGGAGGTGGAGACAAGATAATTAAATGTTGTCAGATGCGATTCCGTGCCGCGTACCCGTAAGTTTCCGCTTCGCGTACCTTGCCTGCACACCAACCTTTCACTTTGACACTTTTAGTCCCTCAACTTGTATTGCTGTCAGGATTGATCCCCGGCGTGTGACCCAATAGGCCCATACTATATCGGCAGTGATCAAAATGGCGTACGTGTGTCAGTGGGCATACTCTAACAGCTTGAGTTGAAGGACATGTTCCAACAACAAGCGAGGTAAGAACGGTATGGGTGTTTTAACGACCTACTTGGTTGCCGGCTGCAGGACGGTGATAACGTAAGCATTCACGTACTTAAGATGAAAGCACTTACGGAGCACTTGGAGAGGTTAGGACTTACCATTGAAAGGGAGATGACGGTGGATATTATCCTATGATCCCTTCCACCATCGTATGAGCAATACATTATGAATTATAAAATGCATGGTATGGACAAATTGTTGGAACACGGTATGGAGCAAGGCACAGCGGAAGCAAAAACAAAAGTTTAAAAAACCGAACACAATCGGGTCCATAACATGTTCCAAAGTGATGAGCTCTCTACAAAAACCAAATTGCAACTTAAAAGGAACAAGGAGGACAGAAATATACCTCCTTAGCAAGCTCAAAATCGGCTTTAGCAAAGACAAGTCAGGAAAACCAAGAACTCAAGTGAATCCTACTCTATTGCATGATCCACACCAAGTTAGTTTAATCCCCGTATGCTAGTACCCCGTCAAGTGAACGTCCTTCACGACTCCACCTTCAGGAACAGCCCTTGAAGCTCCTCCTCTTGTACCAGTATTGCTCACACCACACTCAAGAACTCACACTTAGTGTATAATGTGTATATTGCATGTAGGCACCAAGAGAGATGCTAGAGGGAGAGTTAGTTAAGTTCTAATGAATGTTCTTATCTGGTCCAGACAAAAAATCTTCGTTTTGGCCGGAGACATAGCCCCTATCTCATTGGACCACAAAATGGCCCAATAAAAAATAAGGATTACATGCAGACGGTCCTTCATGGCCTCTCACGGCCCGTGAAGAGACCGTGAAGACAAAATGCGCCACGACTGGCCATAGTCCTTCACGGCCCGTGCCGCGTCGAGTGACTCGTGTGGGCGTCAACCTCTACGACCCCTTCACGACCTCTCACGACCCGTGAAGACTCCACGAGCCATATGAGAGTCGTTGAGTCAAACGTTGGTATATGACCCAATAGGCTCGCACTCCACCTGCCAATTTGATTTTTGGACCTTCTCTTATCAATCGTTGGTGTGTGACCCAATAGGCTCGCACTTCATCAACAGTAACACCAAGGCACTTGTGTCAGGGGGTAGAGTCCAACAGACTCACAGACAAGGAGCGGCCTCTAGCAAGGCATCCATGCCCCCAAGTCAGTACGAGGTATGTCATCCCATAGACAAGTACCAATTCACAACCCAAAGATTTGAAATGGCCCTATAGATAAGTGATCAACCATCCTTTTGTTTGCGATATCCGTGCGAAGGCGGGACATGGTACTAAGTCATTCTCAGTCCTTCACGATTATGTTTCTCGATCGAGATTGGTGGTGACCATAATAAACAAGTTGCAATCATTTACCCTAATCATTGCACACTCGAGCTCGGCCATGCATTTTGGTGTCAGCGACCAATCATCAAGGGGCCCAGGGATATCTCTCTAAACAGAGGACCAATTTCCTTTGACTACATTGCCCACCACAGTGATCATACTCTGCCCAGCTACTCCCTTTAATACAGCCAGTTACGGACTGCGTTTGAAAGTAACTAGAGCAAAGCAAACCAAAATGATGCAAACACATGCATCTCCAGTATGAGGATGAACTGATATTATCATCATGAATCACTCATGACAAGTACCACAAAGTGAATTCAAGTGTGAGTCGTCCAGTCACTTCAAACCCCTTTCAAGTACAGGCGAAGTATTGCGTCCCTATGTCCCAATCACCATTGGACACTTGACCAATCACTTCCCTCAGTCTTCATTCAGACTTCCTTCCCTTGAAGAATGACTGGCTGTGGACATTTAGAATGTAAACACATTCAGGGAAGAGGTAAAACATGCAAAGTTGGAACACAATAAGGCTTACTGAGAGTACCCGCTACACGCGCATTAACAAACCCCTTTGATAATCGATACAAGCAGAAGCGCAATATTGCTTAATATTCCCAAAGATAAATCATATCAAAACTTTGCTAAAACAAACTAAAGCCAAGTTCATGCAGACCTTAGTATGACATCCATCACTAGACTGCCACTATATCTCAGTAAACGGACCATCCACGATGTCATCCGTGTGTACTCTAACATTGACCATATCCCACTTCAACCAATCACTCACCAGGTGTGCGTTGATGGGATTACGATCATTCATCCAAGCCATTATACCTTCATTATTTCAATGAACCCAATAAGGCAAACAACGCTTGGTTTTATGATTTTATGTGCATAATGTTAGAAATATGCCCACTAATGCACGTACGCCATATAGACCGCAGCTGATGATGTATGTGCCTATTGGGTCATACACCGGGGTCTAACCTGATAGCAACTTAAGTAAAGGGACCAAATATGGCAAAAGACAAAAGTTGACATCGCAGGCCGCGATAGCGCCGCTAAACCTTAAAGGTTAGCGCCGCTAAGGCTGCATGTACTTTGAGTCATATCACTGATAGCCCGCGTTAGCGCCACTAATTTTAATGGGTTAGCGCCGCTATGGCTGCATGTGATTTTTGTCAAATCACTTCCCAAGTTGGCCAATCGATGGGTAACACCTTTGAATCACTTTGGCCGGTTGAGTGGGGTTATATACAGATCTGGAGACAGAAGTGAAGAGGGGGAATTCATTTTTCTCTTACTTCTCGTGATTTTTGTTGGTCTCGTGATTTTTGTTCCGGAAGTAATATTCAAGGTGAAGTATCACTAGAGGTGATATAGCACTCGAGGTTGGCGTGTTACCGGGGTATATCTCAATAGAAGATCCACGGTTTTCGTTCTTGGAGGATCACTATCTCAACACCAACCTTTTCTGGAGCTAAGGAGAAAGGTATAATCATCTCTTTCCTTTACATGTTGCATTTCTTTACATAGAGTTTGGTCCTCTTTTGGGGTTTCTTGTTTTGTGCTTTGATGTGTTGTACTTTGGGCTTAAAATCTTGTACTTTGCTTCCGCTGCTAGCCCACGAAATCCCAACAGTGGTATTAGAGCCACCTCTATGTTAGATTTGCACATGGTGGCCTGAAAAAATCCGAAATCGAATGTTTGTTTTCTGTTCGAACCGGGTTAGCGGCGCTAACGCGCTGCTACAGATTTTTGTTTCAAAGTTAAATACAGTTTTGTCTCGGGAAATTTTTGGCATTTTGTGATTCTGGAAATTTGTTCCAGATTTTTGATTTGGTAATTTTGTTACCATTTTAGTATGTTTGGTTGTATGTGGTTGATTTGAAATTGGTAACCTTGCCTTTAACCTGGTGGTTGAATTTGTGTGTTTGGATGCATTTGGTGATTTAATATCACATTTGAGCTATAATGTATTAATTCAGTTTTGTATGTAATAATATTGAGGCTTGCATGCCATTTCATTCATCCATGTAATTTGTACTAGATAAATAGGAAATTATTGTGGCTTGTACGCCATTTCAATTTCTATTGTATGTATTGTACAATTTGGATGAAGACATACAATTTAGAGTCGGAAGGAGATTGAGCTTGTCCATAGAAGCCGATGAAGTCCATTGGAGATGGCGGTTCTAGTGGGGCTCGCATTAAAGACCTTCCATCCCTTAGATTGACCATGTTCTACCCGTTTTGGCTCACGCGAAGAACGCATAGGATTTTGGCAAGGGTTACCAATTTATTTCGTTTATATGCCTGTGATGTGATTTTATGATTCTTGCATGGTTTGCTTAGGATTCGCATGCTAGATAATTTTTCAAAATTAATAAAATCACTAGAGATTTGGTAAAAATGGTTTGCAACACTCGCGCGCGCTCACATACAAGATTAACCCACCTAGTGAAAATATGTTTTGTCACTAAACAAGTTAATCTGTAACCAAACCGGAAACAAAATCCCGTTTTCTAAAAACGTAAATCTTGCGCCATCCAAAAGATGACACCAACCGAATCTAGTGAAACATGGAGTGATTGTCGAGCTTAGCACGAGTTATTCCATGTGGATCTGTGTGTAAGGTGAGTGTAGTATCTTGAAATTATCGGTTGTCGAGCTTAGCACGAGCTGGTAGTTGTCGAGGTGTCACCGTGTTTCTTGTTGGACGATTTACAATTGCAAATTAAAATCCGTGAGTGATTGTCGAGTTTAGCACGAGTCAACCAAGAATTTTAATTTGGAATTGGTGCAAATAGGGATCAAACATGCCAAACGACCGATGGTTGTCGTAGGATCCCGCAAGTGTCTAAGAGTTGCAATAGAGATTGCAATGGGTAAAATAGTTATCGGCCTAAATAGCTCCATGAAATGATCCGCGGAAAACCCGTCATGAATTGGAGTGAAATATTGTTATTAGCCCTTGTTAAAATATTTTTCGAGACGATATGGGTAATTATTTTAACGAGGATTAAATCAAACTAACTAATTCACGTACTCTTCTTTAATTAGGATGTCGAATCATAACAACACCACGTCGAACTTTTCACTTCGTATGTTCCTGGAAAGGGAGAAACTCACGGGAGTGAACTTTGTTGACTGGCTTAGGCAATTGAGAATTGTCCTACATGCCGAGTCTAAGTTGTACATCCTTGAGGAACCCCTACCTGAACCACCTGCTATCGATGCGGCATGGACCACACGATACGCATTTAAAAAGCATGTTCTCGATACGTACGATGTTGCTTGTCTCATGTTATCAAGTATGAGATCGAAACTGCGAAAGCAAGTTGAGCACATGACTGTGTATGACATGATTAACGAGCTGAAGGATAAATTCCAACAGCAAGTTAGGCAAGAACATTATGTGTGTGTTAAGAGTGTAGCCGGTTGTAAGATGCGGGAAGGCGGGAGTGTTAGTGCGCATGTTTTGAAGATGAAATCATACATGGACCAGATGGAGAGGTTGGGATTTCCTATAGGGAGGGAGCTTGGTGTGAATTTCATACTTCAGTCTCTGCCCACATCATATGAACAGTTTGTCAAGAACTATCATATGCATGGAAAGGAAATATCTCTAGATGAATTGCATGGAATGTTGAAGGATGTAGAATCTAACATGTCCAAGCATGAATCAAGCTCATCCACTCTCGTTCTTTGTTCTAAGGAACAACATTAATGAAGAAGAAGAAATTGATCCCATCAAAAGAAGAAGTTGGAGTATCCAAGCTTACTTCAAATTTTGAGTCTATGGACATTAATGATGTGCCTAAAGAGATTCAACAAGGGGTGGTTTGCTACTTCTGCGGTAGATTTGGGGATTGGAGCTGTCATGCCTGCCCTTCGTGCCGAGAGGATATAAAACTTCTTAGAAAAGGGAGAGTTAATTTTTCTACTTGAGGTACATTTATGATTATACTTCATTGTTATTCCTTAATAAGCTGCGTTGTTTACCCGAGCTATAAGACTCACGTTTGTCACAAATTTATTTTTGTTGCAAAGTGTAGGTTTGTTCATTGCAAGAAGGAAGAGCTTGAAAAACCAGATCTCTAAAGAAGAAATTTTGTTGATTGTCTTCTACAAGAGAAATGGGAGAGTTAGTCTAGCCATTATTTCCGGATTAATTATTACTTGTGTTTTTATGCCCTGCGTGGCAAGACTTGTTTTATTGTATGTTCTTTTGAAGATGATGGATGTATTTTGAATCTTGTATTTTTGATGAAAATATTTTTCATTTTGATGGTTTCTTTTCAAATTCTATTCGTGTTAATGCTTATTTGTAGTTTTAACCATTTGTGGTGCTAAATTACATATTAGATGACGATGGATATGACTTAGAATTGAAACATTTTTTAAAAATTGTTATTGAGATGATTTTATCAAAACTTATCCATATCATAGCATACATAAAGACTCGTTATAAGTAATAATGAAATCATGAATAATTGATTCTTGGATCCAAAAGTGGTTTGGATATATGAGCTCTATGGCATTATCAAACTTGACCAAGTAAACAACATTTACATCGCTTAGTTCAATGTGGTTAGGATCTTTGTAAAAATTTAGCCTCGGGCTAAATGAAAGATATAAATATTGTTTATTGGACTAGGGTGATTAAGAAATCCTTCACCAGTGATGGTAGGATGCATTATAACTTGTTGGATTTTGATCAAACTTGTGTGGATAATCCGTTCAAGTATGTCATTTAGAGTGACACTAGTAAAATTTTCCATCACCATCTCTATGATAGTTGTTGAGAGAATGTTTACTAGAGAAAAGGCTTGTGTCTGAAACCTAGTGGTGTTCGGAACTAACCTAAAGAAAACTAAGAATCAGTAAGGGCATATAGATATCAAACTCTTAGATCCAGTAAAGATGCTAAGTTTTCTTATCTATATTGGTTTAAATATGAAATGGATCATGGGTTTAACACATAATTCGTTTTATCTAAGAGACACATTTGTACATGGTGTCACATTAAAGAAAACCGGATATCTTTGTTGATGATCTGGTGAAAGGCAGGCCTAAAACATGTATTCAATGTAATTTGTATACATTAATTTAATGAACCAATTTCTCAATCTAAAACCAAACATGATGGTCATCTAAGCATCTAATGAGATTTTGACTAGAAAAGAGTTCTTTGCTTGTCAATCTCATACCTCATAATTATCCAGTCTACATGCAGTGGGAGATGGATGAATTATAAACTATGTTGATGCTTATATATATATTTATGTAGTTCATCTAAGTTTTGGATAGTTGTTTCTTGAACTTACGAGAACCATGTCTGGTTGCTCAAAAGGAGAAGACAATATCCAAAAGCATTCCAGTGGAAGAACGTAAAACTTAAATAAGAGACCTAATGTTGACACTAGCATTTAATCCGCATACAGATGGTGGAAAAACCTGACAATATCCGTTGCTTCTTTAAAATCTGATGAATGTCAAGAAGGTTGTTTAGATATAACGTTGTCATATTTTAGTAACAGCAACTTGATGGTCACCATTCATCGGAAACATAGTGGGACCCTGAGTTCACTAGTGAATATAAGAAGGAAATGGTATACATAGATGTAACCCATTTGATGCATCCAAGTACTTGACTTGGGTTAATCCCACACCTAAGGTGTAATCTAAGAAGGGTAAATGGACTAACATATATGCAATAAAAGACAACTTCAAATACCAATTAGAGACAAAGTGTTTCATATTGATTATATGGAAACATGTACTAGTGGCTATGTTGAAGATGACTTGGAAAAAGGTGAAGTATTTTTGTTACCTTGAAAAAACTAGTTGGTTCATATGGACGTAAGAGACATGTATCCTTCAAAGGATTAAGTTGAGGAAATGCTTAAGGCACTTTCCGAGGCTCTTACACATCCATAATATCCAGATTAGGTCTGGATTATGTGAAACATTGTTGTCGCTTTAGGAAAACAAGTATGTTCACATGGAAATAAGAAGACCTTGATCCTTCACAGGATGAAGTTAAGGAAATGTTTTGAAGCATGTTCCGAGGTCTTACATATCCATTATATCCAAGTTGTGTCCATGACTGAAGTCGACAAAACTTGCATCTTGTGGCTGTAATCTTACTTTACGAGAAAGTCAAAGGAATGACTTTTCTAGAAAGCATAGACTAAGCCAAGATACTCTTGTCAGGGCTAGTGGGAGCTTCATGTGTTCCTAATAAGATATACTCAAATGGAAATAATGTCCTAATTTAGGGATATTTTCAACCTTTTGATAGAATTATTGTTCTACGAGTACAAATATGAATATGAAGTCAAGTGGATTCTAAATTCAAGAAATATTGAAGTATGTTCTTGATATTTGACGAAAATAGAGTTCTCTTGAGTAAGTCTTACTGCAAGTCAATCTATACTAATAATACTGTTGATTTTAATCAAAGTATTGAAATATGTGGTGTAGATACGACATTTAAATTCCAATGAGTGTCATTGACCCTATTGTGTACTTCGGTAACATTAAGGGTATGCCGACTCTAATAAACGTGAGTGTCAGTGATCCTATTGTGAACTTCGGTTACATTGAGGGTATGTTGACTCTTATAATCATAAGTGTCATTAATCCTATTGTAGACTTCGGTAACATTGAGGATATGACGACTATGATAACCTTGTGTATGATCTCTTTAATAAACACTATGCAAGTGGTTTAATAAGAGAATACAAATAAGTACAAAGGCATATTGCGTTGATGATCCCATAATTAAGCCGTTGTCAAATACTAGTGATGATTTTCATACTAGGTAAAATAGCATTGTTCATGCTAATAACGAGGCTTGAATATTGTTTTAGTAAATGTTTGATTTACTTTTAAGCTTTAGGAACTGAAAGCAGTATTGCTAACTGATGATTGTATCGATATATAGTGGGGACTATATATACGCATGACGCGGTTACCTTCATTGGTCTTTATTGTGTTCCGTCTTAGCATGTTTAACCACTTCCCATAATGTTTATATATTCTAAATTTCCGTAGCCAGTCATTCTTCAAGGAAGGGAAGGTTGAATTAAGGCTGAGATTAAGTGTTGGTTATGTATTAATCAAGGATTGAATGCATGAAACGCAATAGTAACCTGTGCTTGAAGAGAGTTTCAAGTGACTGGAAGACCCACACCTGAGTTCACTTCATGGATCATGGTCACAAGTGACTTAGAAGGATAATATCATTACATCCTTCTACCTGAGATGTATGAATTACTATGGCATGAAACTTTCTTACTTTAGCTATTTCAAAACGTAGTTCTTAATTGGCTACTATAAAGGGAATAGTTAAGTAAGACGAGGTTCACGCTATGGGATTTTACAGTCAACGGAATTTGTTCCTCTGATATGAGAGATATCCCTAGGCCCCTCGATGATTGGGCGCTGACACCAAAACTAGCATGGCCATGCGCAAAGGAATATTGATTGAGAATCAGATATGTCCTTTAATTTTGGTCACCACCAATCAAGATCGAGAAACATAATCGTGAACGATCTGGAGATTGACATATTAATCCATGTCTCGTGTTCACAAGGATAAGAAATGAATATTTGAAACATAGAAGAACTATTTAAATACATTAGCATCCTCCAAGTTCATCCATCTCCCACTAAATGTGGACTGGATAACTCTAATCTATGAGATAGACAAGCAAAGAACACTATCTAGTCGAATCTCGTTAGATGCTAATTTGACCATCTTTGCTGATTTAATATAGGAACATTGCCCGTCATTACTCAAGTACACCCATTCAACAGGTTACTTAAGTTTAAGCCATCAAATAGAATCATATCTAGTATGTTCCGTTTCTCCACTCGACGATGTATGTAAAACATGTATCCTAGGAGAAGTGAATTATGAGACATTCGCATAATTCTCTTGATGGTAGTGGAATCTAGAGTCCACATGTTCAACAGCATGCCAGATTTGAGTAACTCATTTCCTTTTGCCCTCTTTATCTTGAAATTGTTACGGGTGAGTCTAGAACACCTCTTAGGTTTCAGACATTTAGCTAATAAATTAGATATACCTTTCCCTTCTACCATCATCTGTAAAGGTAACAAATCATACTTAGTTATTCCTTATGACTTTGCTTGATCGGGTCCTCACACAAAAGTGCAAACGAAATCCAACAAGCCTTTATTCCTCTCAGATTAACAAGTAAAGGATATGATAGTTATTTAACCTTATAAGCAAAATTTGCAATCAACAATTGACCCAATGTCAAAAGATTCCAAGATCCTAACCACATGGAGCTTGGTGATGCAAGTCTTGTTTATATGGTCAACTATTTCATAAGGATAACAATTCCATAATCATTCCATTACTTCCTTAAGCAAAAGCTTATTATAAATGCCAAGACATGAATAAACTTTGAAATAAATCTCGAAAACCCACAATAACATAATTGAAAGTAATATTCATCGTCATCAAAGGCATAAAAGATACAATGCTTCTTGCCACTAAGGGCGTAAGACAAAGATCTAAATGAAGTAATAGTATAACTGGATGGAATGACAAGACTCTTCTTCCAATCCTTTTGTTAGGGACAACCAGCATGTTTCCCTCTCTAAGGTCCAGCTCACCATGCATCCATTACCTACTTCTAATAAACACCTGCAATTTGCAACAAACAAGTTTGTTACAAACGTTAGCGTTTTGACTAGCTTGCAAAAACCCAGTCTTTAGAAGTAGAAGATCAATGGAGTTTGATCATGAATGTACCTGGACATGATGAGCTAACTGTTGGAGTATGCCCACTGACGCACATACGCCATTAGAATCACTGCCGATATAGTGTGGGCCTATGGGTAACACGCCGGGGGTTGATCTCGACAGCAACCTATATTGAGGGACTATAAGTGTCAAAGTGGAGAAGTTGGTATGCAGGAAAATTACGCGACGCGGTGTACTTTAGGTTACGCGGCGTGGAACGTCCGCAGCGCGGAACCTTACGAGCACGCGGCGAGGAATCCGTCTGACAGCATGCAGCTTTTATCTCCCACCTCCCTTTTTGACCAATGCATGTCTAGCTTTCTTTATAGCTGGTGGCCGGTTTAGGGAATTGAAATGGCACAAATAAGTCTTTATAACCTCTCTCTTTGTCTCTCATTTGGATCTCTTAACACTTTAAAAAATACCCACAAACACTTAGAGCTCTTTTAGAGTTTCATTTTAGAGTGCATGTGAGTTGAGTCCAGAGAAAGAGGCAAGGCTGAGATCGAAGGTTGCTGTTCCAGGAATGGTTTCAAGGCTTTGAAGACCATTAATGGTGTGCTAGTACATGGAGATCTCACAAACCCGGTGTGTACTTGCAATAGAGGGAAACTTCTTTGTTTCCTAGTAATCCACATCTTCTACAGATTGCTGGAGCTAAGGAGAATATCTTTCTCTCTCTTTGTTTTTCCATGTTGCAAATATATGATATAGAGTTTGGTCCATTTGGGGGTTTTATGTTTTGTTTTACTTCTACTCTGTTGTTCCCGTGCTTCCACTGCGCTCATAGAACCCCAACAGTGGTATCAGAGCCACCTCTATACTGTATTTGCACATGATGGCCTGAAAAACCCGAAAATGAATTTTTGTTTTCTGTCCCGTAGGTTTCCGCGGCGCGGAAAGTGATGGATCGGAATTTGGATTTCTGCCAGGGTGGTTACGCGGCTCGGTCTAGTTGTTGGGTCCGAGGCGCGGAATTTGCCTGGGCAGAATCTGTTTTGTTTTTTTTTTGTTAAAAGAAAAATTATTTTTGGGTTTTTGGCACTAAATTTTGGTTTCTGGAAATTTTGTCCAGAAATTAAAATTTGTTTTTTTTTAAGTTGCCTTGTATAATGGTTAGTGTATTTATATGTGGATTATTATTTTGGCATGAAAATGGTAATTGCATATACTTATATTTTGTATTTATGAATATGTTTCATCAAAAATGGTTTGGTGTTACTAATGCATAAGTACACATGATTTTTAGTACCTTGAGTGTTTTGTAAAAATCTTAACCATTATACATAAGTTTACATGGTGTGGTGTGGCACACCATGTTGTTGTTCATTAGTGAACTTGTTTGTTGTTCTTGTGATGTTGGTAACCATAGATATGCCCTAGACCTTGTGGATGTTTGGTTGTACTTTAATTATTCTTTCATTTGGTGACTTTATGTCACATGGTTTGTAATAATTAAATTTATTTATTTGGTATGTAATTTTGTATATGTGGCTTTATGCAATTTAAATATTCCATATTATGTAATTGTACTAGAAGTTAGGAAATGTGGCTTGCATGCCATTTATTTCTTCTTCTATGTAATTGTAATATGGAGCAACCACCGGGAGTCCATGGAGTGACGTCTTGGCAAACACAAATCCGAGAGGCGCAATGGAGGTAGCGGGTTTAGCGGGAGCACATCCGAAGTAAAGGCTTTTGGTCCTTAGATGACTTAGTTTTCCCGTAGTGGCTCACGGGAAAACGCATAAGTTTTAGGGGCATGGTTACCAATTTGTTGTCTGCGTGTGATGGTTTTATTATATTGTTTATGCATGAGTTGTAGGACTATTGCATGCTAGACAATTTTTGTAAATAAAAAAACCCAAGAGTTTTAAAAATGGTTTAACAACTCTCGCGCGCACACTAGATTAAAAAACAGATTTAACAATGGTTTATTATCCGATTAGTGAGAACGTTTTGGTTATTGTCACTTTTTTGTTAATCATACTCACAATGGTTTTTTAACCGGAAAACTAAATCTCGTTTCTAAAATGTAAATCGCACACCAGCCATAAGATGACACCGCCCGAATCTAGCCGTGTAAGGGTTGATTGTCGAGCTCTAGCCGAGTTAGCCTTTGCATGAGCTGTGTGGAAGGTGTGTGTGGCAACTCGCGAGGTCGATTGTCGAGCTCTAGCAGAGTCGATTTTGAGCGAGAGTACCACCGTGTATCTTGATGGTTCATTTACGGTTTCAATGTAATATTTTGGATGATTGTCGAGCTCTAGCCGAGTTATGCAAAATATTAATTGAGAATCGGTGTGGAGGGATCAAACATGCAAAGCTTGGCACAATGGTTGTCAAGTAGGATCCCGCAAGGAACTAAGAGTTACAATAATGGATTGCAATCGGTTAATGGTAACCGGCCTAAATAGCTTTGCCACGTGATCCGCGGAAAACCCGCCACGGTGCAAGGTGAAATAGGGTTCTTTGGCCTTGTTAAAATAGTTGTTTTCTTAAACACATGGGGTAATTATTTTAACAAGGATTTCAATCAAACTAACTTAAACTACTCTGCTTTCATAGATGACGTCGACTAGCATCAACAACACAAACTTCACGTTATGTACAATCATTTGGCGTACGTGTGTCAGTGGGCATACTCCAACAGACTCCCACTTGCACATGACTTACCGTACCCAATGCATCACAGACAAAGAGAGGCCTCTAGTAAGACATCTCTGCCCCCAATTCAGTATGGGTTTTGTCTTCAGCACAAAAACCAATCTGCAACCCATGTGAAAAGGTCCTATCGATAGGTGATCAATCAACCTTTTGTTCACGATATCCAAGTGAACACGAGACATGGTACTAAGTCATTCTACGTTCGTTCACGATTATGTTTCTCGATCTAGACTGGTGGTGACCAAAATATACAAGTTGCAATCGATCATAAATCATTGCAAGCTTTGAGCATGGCCATGCATTTTGGTGTCAGCGACCAATCATCGAGGGGCCCAAGGATATCTCTCTAAACAGAGGAACAAATTCCTTTGACTTACACTGCCCACCACAGTGATCATACTCTGCCCAACTACTCCCTTTATAACAACCAGTTACAGACTGCGTTTGAAAGCAATTAGAACAAAGCAAACCAAAGTGATACTGCCACATGCATCTCCAGTTTGAGGATAAACTGATATTATCATCCTGATTTACTCATGACATGTACCATAAAGTAAAATCAGGTGTGGGTCGTCCAGTCACTCGAAACACTTTCAAGTACAGGCGAAGAACTGCGTCCCCGTGCCCCAATCCCCATTGGACACATTACCAATTACTTCCCTCAGTCTTAGTTCATACTTCCTTCCCGAGAAGAATGACCGACTGCGGACATTTAGAATGCTTACGCATTCAGGTAAGAGCAAAACATGCTAAGTTGAAACACAGTAAAGATTTAAAGAAATACCCGCAACTTGTGTATTACTAAATCTCATTTAATAATCAATAAATACAATTAATACAATCCTTCTTCATGTTCCTAAATAGGGAAATACATCAAATATACTAACCAAATACATAATCAAACCAAATCCCTAGCAAATCTAATCCCAATAGCACGCGTATGAGCATCATGCTTTGCTTGCGATAAAGGTTTGGTGAACGGATCCGCCACATTGCTATCTGTGTGTACTCTACTGATGACAATGTCTATACAATCGACCACGTCCTGGATGTAATGATACTTCCGCGGAATATGCCTCGTGCGTCGGTGAGACCTTGGTTCCTTCGCTAGAGCAACCGCACCCTCGTTGTCACAAAACACCTCAACAGGGTCGGCAATGCTAGGAACCACTCCCAGATCTTGGATGAACTTCCTCATTCACACAGCTTCCTTTGCAGCTTCACTGGCCGCAATATACTTCGACTCGGTAGTAGAATCGGCCACAGTGTCTTGCTTGGAGCTTCTCCAGGAAATAGCTTCACCATTGAGCAGGAACACAAACCCCGATTGAGATCGGCAGTCGTCCCGATCAATTTAGAAGCTAACATCGGAGTAAGAAGTTACCCGTAGCTCTTCTACACCTCCATACACCAAGAACATCTCCTTTGTCCTCCGAAGATACTTGAGGATGTTATTTACTGCCGTCCAATGTCCCTCACCAGGATTAGCTTGATATCTACTTGTCATACTCAATGCACAAGATATATCAGGCCTAGTACATAACATGGCGTACATGATCGAGCCAATTGTCGAAGCATATGGAACTCGCCTCATTACTTCCCTTTCCTCAGGGGAACTCGGGCTTTGAGCCTTGCTCAACACTAAACCATGTGACATACGTATGAACCCCTTCTTGGAGTCCTCCATCCTAAATCTCTTTAAGACCTTGTCAATGTACGTACTCTGGGTCAATCCGATCAACCTGCGGGATCTATCTCTATAGATTTTGATCCCAAGAATATAAGCCGCATCCCCAAGATCTTTCATTGAGAAACAACTCCCAAGCCAGGCTTTTACCCCTTGCAAAGTTGGGACGTCGTTCCAAATAAGTAGAATATCATCTACATAAAGAACTAGGAATACAACTACGCTCCCACTAGCTCTAATGTAAACGCATGGCTCATCTCTACTCTTAGAGAAGACAAACTTTTTGACCTTCTCGTCGAAGCACACGCCGGGGGTTGACCTTGACACAACCTAAAAGATGAGAGTGAGAAAGGATAAATAATGATAGTTGGTTTCCTGGCAGGGGTTAGCGGCGCTAACCCTGGCGTTGCTAAAACAGCCGCGTTAGCGGCGCTAACCCTGCCTGACAGAAACAACTTTATTATCTTCACCTCTAAACTCCACCAATGCATGTAAAATGTAATCATGAGCTCTGGGGCCGACTTGGGAGACCTGGAGTCGTGGGTTTGCTTATAAATATCATGCACATTACTCTCTTCCTTCTTCTTGGTCATTTTAGTGAGAGAAAAACACTTAGAACTAAGAGTGAGTTGCTAAGTGTCAAGAGAGAAAGAGAGTTTCCTGGAGTTTGGTTGTGTTCCAAAAAGGGATCTTAATCAAGGAAGGATTCTTGGAGTGCTAGTACACTTGGGTCACCGTGAATCTCGGGGTGGACTTCGATTGTTCAAGAAAGGAGCTCAAGGAGGATTTCGAGTTTGAAGCTAGGCACACACAACCAACCAGAGATATCAAGGGTATAATACCTTCTCTTCCTTTTCTGTTTTGTTGCATTACCTTGTTTTAGAGCTAGATCCATTGATGGGGTTCACTTTATGGTTGATTTTTGCTTTGGAAATTGTTATTTGTACTTGCATGCTTTCGTTGTGCTCAACCACGAACCCCAACACATAGATGTAACCCATTTGCTGCATCCAAGTACTTTACTTGGGTTGATCCCACACCAAAGGTGTTATCCAAAAAGGGTGTAGGGAATAACATATATGCAATCATAGACAACTTCAAATACCGACAAGAGACAAAGTGTTTCATGTTGATTATATGGAAACATGTTCTAGTGGCTATGTTCAAGATAACTTTGATAAAGTGAAATATTGTTGTCACCTTGAGGAAACAAGTTAGTTCACTTAGACGTAAGAGACCTATATCCTTCATAGGATTAAGTTGAGGAAATCCTTAAGGCACTTTCCGAGGGTCTTACACATCCATAACATCTAGATTAAGTCTGGATTATGTAAAGTATTGTTGTCGCTTTGGAGAAACAAGTAAGTTCACAAGGAAATAAGAAGACCTAGATCCTTCACAAGATTAAGTTGAGGAGATGTTTGAAAAATGTTCTGAGGTCTTACATATCCATTATATCCAAGTTGTGTCCATGACTGAAGTTGACAAAACTTGCATCTTATTGTTGTAGTCTTGCTTTACGAGGAAGTCAAAGGGATGAGTTTTCTAGAAAGCATAGATTAAGCCAGATAAACTTTTCAGGGCTAGTAGGAGCTTTATGTGTTTCTAGTAAAGTATACTCAAGTGAAGATAATGTCCTAATTTAGGGTTGTTTTCAACCTATTGATGGAATTATTGTTCTTCGAGTACAAATATGAAGTAAAGTGGATTCTAAATTCAAGAAATACTTAAGTATGTTCTTGATGTTCGACGAAAATAGAGTTGTCTTGAGTAAGTTTTACTGCAAGTCAATCTATACTAATAAGACTGTCGATTTAATCGAAGTCTTGGATATACAAATATGTGGTGTAGACACGACATTTAAATTCCATTGAGTTTCAATGACCCTATTGTGATCTTCGGTTACATTGAGGGTATGTCGACTCTAATAATCATAAGTGTCATTAATCCTATTGTAGACTTCGGTAACATTGAGGATATGACGACTATGATAACATTATCTCTTTGGTAAACACTATGTAAGTGGTTTAATAAAGAGAATACAAAAGTGTACCAAGGGATATTGTGTTGATGATCCTATCTTAAGTCGTTGACAAATACTAGGGATGAATTTCATACTAGGTAAAATAGCATTGTTCATGCTAATGACGAGGCCTGAACATCGTTTTAGTAAATGTTTGATTTACTAATAAGCTTCGGGAACTGTAAGCAGTACTGCTAACCGATGATTGTATCGATATATAGTGGAGACTATATATACGCATGATGCGGTTACCTTCATTGGTCTTTACTGTGTTCCATCTTAGCATGTTTAACCACGTCCCAGAATGTTTATTCATTCTAAATTTCCACAGTCAGTCATTCTTCGATGGGAAGGGAGTTTGAATTAAGGTTGGGGTTAGGTGTTAGTTATGGATTTATCGAGGCTTGAATGCATGAAACGCAACAGTAACCTGTGCTTGAAAGGAGTTTCAAGTGACTAGAAGACCCACACCTGAGTTTACTTCATGGATCATGGTCACAAGTGACTCGGAAGGATAATATCATTACGTCCTTCGACCTGAGATGTATGAATTACTATAGCATGAAACTTTCTTACTTTGGCTATTTCAAAACGTTGTTCATAACTGGATATTATAAAGGGAATAGTTAAGTAAGACAAGGTTCATGTTATGGGATTGTACAGTCAACGGAATTTGTTCCTCTGATATGAGAGATATCCCTGGGCCCCTCGATGATTAGGTGCTGACACCAAACCTAGCATGGCCATGCGCAAACGAATATTGATTGTGAATCAGATATGTCCTTAAATTTTGGTCACCACCAATCAAGATCGAGAAACATAATCGTAAACGATCTGGAGATTGACATATTAATCCATGTCTCGTGTTCACAAGGATATCGCGAACAAAAGGATGTTTGATCACTTATCAATACGACCTCTACGTTCTTTTGTAGGTTATGGTTTTCTGCAAAGAAGCGGAACCCATACTGACTTGGGGGTATCGATGCTTTGCTAGAGGCCAATCTTTGTCTGTGGTTACATGGGTATGGTGCATTATGTGCAAGTGGGAGTTTGTTAGAAATATGCCCACTAATGTATGTACGCCATATAGACTGCTGCTGATGATGTATGGGCCTATTGGGTCATACACCGGGGTCAAACCTGACAGCAACTAAAGTTAAGGGACCAAAAAAAGCAAAAGACAAGTTGACATCGCAGGCGGCGTTAGCGCCGCTAACTTTAATGCTTAGCGCCGCTAAACACTAAGGGTTAGCGCCACTAAGGCTGCATGTACTTTGTGTCATATCACTGATAGTCCGCATTAGCGCCGCTAACTTTAAAGGTTAGCGCCGCTAAAACCTAAGGGTTAGCGCCGCTACGGCTGCATGTACTTTGTGTCATACCACTGACAGGCCGCGTTAGAGCCGCTAACTTTAAGGGTTTAGTGCCGCTAAACCCTAAGGGTTAGCGCTGCTACGGCTGCATGTGCTTTTTATCAAATCACCTCCAAGGCTGACCAATGCGTGGGGGACATGTGAGACACCTCTTTGGCCAGTCTTGAGGTGAATATATTCATCTGGAACATTCAGAAAATAAGTCTAAGGCACTTCTCTTTTTTTCTCTAAGTAATATACACACATATAACTCTCATTGGTGCTACATAGACCAATAGAGAGCTTAAGAGAGATTTGTTCCATATTGGTCTCTTGTGGTTGCTGTTCCGGAAGTGATATTCTAGGTGAAGTAAAAATAGAGGCGAGCTAGCACTCGAGGTTGGCGTGTTACCGGGGTATACCTCAATAGAAGATCTGTGTTTTTCATTCTTAGAGGATCACCACCACAACACCCATCATATCTGGAGCAAAGGAGGCAGGTATAACCCTCTTTCTTTCTACATGTTGCATCTCTTTACATAGAGTTTGGTCCTCTTTTGGGATTTCTTCATTTTGTGCTTTGATAAGTTGTACATTGGGCTATTTTTGTTGTACCTTGTTTCCGCTGCTAGCCCACGAAATATCAACAGAAACATGGATGTCTGTCAGGGCTAGTGGGAGCGTTTTTGTAATTCTACATGTATGTCTAGAACATACAACATAATGGGGATAATCTCCGGGTTTTACTAGGTTTAAAAACATTTGCTAAGGAATATTGCATCCATAATGACTATAGAATACACAAAACAAATGATGGAATTGAAGAAATATTGAGATGTGTTCTTGGTGCTCCATTGCAAGGAGAAGCTAGAAGTAAATTATTACTCAAGAGCTAGCTTCTATGAAGAATAAGATAACCGCCGATGTCGATCGGAGTTAATAATCATACAAAGTACGGTGTTGTTACTCAAATTGGTTCTTAAAGCATCATTGACCCTATTGGGAGTCTTTTGAGACAATGAGGGTGGATATTTATACTATATATATATATTTTTATTTATATTGGGAAAGTTAAGTAGTATTGTACTTCATACTATATTGATTATTAAATGGGGATTTAATAATGCGCCGAGGGCGGATATTTTATGAATCTATAATGTGTTCCATCTTCACATTTTTAATCACTTCCCATAATGCTTTTTCATTCTAGATATCCACAGTCAGTCATTCTTCAAGGGGAGGAAGTTGGAGATAAGACGGAGGGAAGTGGTTGGTCGCTATCCAATAATGGATTGGGTAAAGAGACGTAACACTTTGCTTGTGCTTGCAATTGTCAAGTGACTTGACGACCTACACCTGAATTTACTTCATAGTTTCTGTCAAGAGTAAATCAGGATGAAATATCATTTCATCCTTAGACTGGAGATACATGTGTTCCAAAGCATGGATCTGCTTTGCCTTGACTACTTTCAAACGCAGTTCGTAACTGGCTGTTATAAAGGGAGCTTTTAGGTAAGGTATGGTGTAATTGGCGAAGCAATGTAGTCAAAGGGATTCGTTCCTCTAGATTTAAAGAGATATCCATGGGCCCCTCGATGATTGAGCGCTGAAGTAAAATGCACGGCCGTGCTCGAGTTGCAATGATATTTGATCGATTGCAACTGGATTTTAGGTCACCATCAATCGGAAATCGAGAAACATAATTGTGAAGGATCTGGAGATTGACATTTAACCATGTCTCGTGCTCACACGGATATCGCGAAGGAAGGGATGTTTGATCACTTATCTATAGGGCCATTTCATACTTGTTTTGGATTTGGCATTTTGTCTAGGATGAGAAAACCTATGCTGACTTGGGGGCAAGGATGCCTTACTAGAGGCCACTCTTTGTTTGTGCTTCTATGGGTATGGTGTGTCATGTGTAAGTGGGAGTCTGTTGGAGTATGCCCACTGACACACGTACACCAAATAATCACTATCGATGATGTATAGGCCTATTGGGTCACACACAGGTGGTTGATCTCGACAGCAACCTAAGTGGAGGGACTAAAGAGGTAAATTTTAAAAGGTTGGTGTGCAGAAAAAGATCGCGGCTCGATCTCCTTAAAAGATCGCGCCTCCAATTTCCTCCAATGCATGTTTAGCTCTATGATCAAGATCTGGCCGGCCTTAGGGCACTAAGAGGGCATCTTTGGGTTAAATAAAAGCTATGCATTAGTTCCTTTTCCTCTCTTGAACATTAGAACACCTAAATACACTAAAGGCTGTAAGTAAGTGATAAGAGACTGTTCAAGGGTGGTTCTTATGGAGGTAATGCAAGGGAATCAGATGGTTGTTGTTCCAGAAGTGGTTTCAATGATTTGAAGACCACCAATGGCTTGCTAGTACAAAGAGGTCTCGTAACCTCGGTGTGGACTAACAATATAGGAGAGCTCTGTTTCGTTGCTTTCTTGTTCATCCACCAAGTTGTTTTTCTCCAGCCACAAGATTATGGTATAACCTCGCTTCCTCCTCTTCTACATGCTGCTTTTCTTAGTTGTAGAGTTTGGTCCATGTTTGGGTTTTTATGCTTTAAAGTACTTGTACATTCTGCTATGATTGTTGTACCTTTTTTCCTTCCGCTGTGCTCATGAAAACCCAACAGTGGTATCAGAGCCACCTCTACACTAGAATAGCACATGGTGGCCTGAAAAATACGAAAAGAAATTTTTGTTTTCTTAACAATAGAATTCGCAGCTCGATCCCGTATGGAATTCGCAGCGCGAATTCTTGTAAAATTCGCTGCTAGATCCGTCTGCTTTGTCCAGGCGCGATTTATAAGGCAATTTGCGGCTCGATACCTGTTATGTATCGCGGCTCGATCTGTCAGTAGAGCAGTTTTTGGTTTTTAAAATTTTAAAAATGTTTTTCTGGTTTTTGGCATTCTAATTTAGTTTCTGGAATTTTTTGTCCATAAATTAAATTTTTATTATTTAAGTTGTCTTGTATAATGGTTGGTGTATTTATATGTATATTATCATTTTGACATGAGAATCGTAATTGCATACACTTACATTATCTATTTATGAATATGTTTCACCAAAAATGGTTTGGTGTTACTAATGTATAAGTACATGAGATTATTTAGTGCCTTGAGTGTTTTTAATAATTATAACCATTATGCATAAGTTTACATGGTTTCGTGTGGCACACCATGTTGTTGTTCATGTGATGATCATGTATGTTCATGTTGTTGGTAACCATAGGAATGTCCTAGACCTTGTGGATGTTTGGTTGATTAAATTTATTATTCATTCATTTGGTGACTTTATGTCACATTGTATGTAATAATTAATTTATTTATTTAGTTGGTATGTAATTTATATTTGTGGCTTGCATGCCATTTAAATTTCCATTTTCTAGAAAATAGGATGTGTGGCTTGCATGCCATTTATTTCATTTTCTATGTAATTGTAATATGGAGCAACCATCGGGAGTCTATAGAATGACGTCTTGGCGAACACAAATACGGAAGGCCCAATGGAGGTGGCGGGTTTAGTGGGAGCACATCCAAGTCCACGAAGATATCCTTAGATGACTTAGTTTTTCCCGTAGTGGCTCACGGGAAAATGCATAGGTTTTAGGGGCATGGTTACCAATTTGTATGTATGCGCGTGGTTGTTTTATTATTTATTGTTTATGCATGAGTAGTAGGACTATTGCATGCTAGATAATTTTTGACAAATAATAAAACCAAAGAGTTTAAAAATGTATTACCAACTCTCGCGCGCACACTTGATTAACAAATTGGATATAAAATTGGTTTATAATCCGTAATAAGAACACTTGGTTATTGTCACTTTTTGTTAATCAAACTCAAAAGGGTTTATTAACCAGAAAACTAAATCTGATTTTCTAAATGTAAATCGCACACCACCCATAAGATGACACCGCCCGAATCTAGTCGCGCAAGGGTTGATTGTCGAGCTTTAGCCGAGTTAGCCTTTGTATGAGCTGTGTGGAATGCGTGGCAACTCGCAAGGTTGATTGTCAAGCTCTAGCCGAGTTAACCGTTGGGCAAGAGTACCACCGTGTATCTTGATGGTTGATTTACGATTTCAAAATAAAATTTTGGATGGTTGTCGAGCTCTAGCCGAGATTATTCAAAATCTTAGTTTGAAATTGGTGTGGAGGGATCAAACATGCCGAACTTGGCACAATGGTTGTCAAGTAGGATCTCGCAAGGAAATAAGAGTTGCAATAATGGATTGCAATCGGTCAATTGTTGCCGGCCTAAATACCTTTGCCACGTGATCCGCAGAAAACCCGTCACGGTGCAAGGTGAAATAGGGTTCTTTGCCCTTGTTAAGATAGTTGTTTTGGGTGATTATTTTAACAAAGATTTCAATCAAACTAACTAAAACTACTCTGCGTTCATAGATGACATCGACAAACCTTAAGAACACCAACTTTACTCTACGTATTTTTATTGAGAAGGAGAAACTAGATGGGAGCAACTTTATGGATTGGTGTAGGCAATTGCGTATTGTCATACGACACGAAGACAAGTTACACACCATTGAGGAACCTCTTCCGGAAGCCCCTGCTACCAACGCAAGTAGGACCGTTCACGATGCGTATAATAAATGCGTAAAGGACACCAACAAGGTATGTTGCCTGATGTTAAGCCTGATAAACCCCAACTTGCAAAAGCATCTGGAGCATCTTAGTGCTTGCGACATAATGCTTTAGTTTAAAGACATGTTCCAACAACAAGCAAGGCAAGAACGGTATGGGTGTTCGAACGATCTACTTGGTTGCCGACTGCAGGACGGCGAGAATGTAAGTGCTCACGTGTTTAAGCTGAAAGCACTAGTGGAGCGCTTGAAGAGGTTAGGATTTACCATTGAAAGGGAGATGACGGTGGATATTATCCTACGATCCCTTCCACCATCATATGAACAATTCATTATGAATTATCACATGCATGGTATGGACAAATCCTTCATGGAGCTTCACGGCATGCTTTAGACTTTTGAGTCTAACATGGCCAAAGATAAGCTCACCTTGTCCACTCTCGCTATGGCTACTAAGAAGCAAGCTACCTCATATGTGAAACATGGTCTTACTAAGCCCACCATAACCATGGAGTTGGAGGGCAATGAGTTTGCGCCTCAAGAGGAAACTTCTAATGGGGAAGTTTGCTACTTTTGTGGGAAGATTAGAGATTGGCGCCACCACGCCTGCCCAAAGTGCCTAGATGAGCTGAGGATAGACAAGATGAGAAATATTGGCTCCTCGGTTTCAGGTACATTCATGATCAAACTCCACTTCTCTTCTACTTCGATAGGCATGTTTTGAATACTAGCCATAACACAAACGTTTGTTAGCAAGAAGTAAAGAAAACAAGATGTGGAGAGCTGGATCTCAATACGGGAAACAAGATGGTTGTCCCTATTCAAAGGATTTGAAGTCGGAGTCTTGCCATTCCTTCCAGCTTGTCTATTACTTCACTAGATCCATGTTTTACGCCCTACAAGGCAAGAAACTATGTATCTTTCTACGCATTTGATAGCGATGGATGTTACTTTGAATTATGTATCTAATATAGGTGGTTGTTTATTTCAAAGTCTATCCATGTTGTGGCATTTGTTACAAGCATTTGCTTAAGAAGTAATACAATGATCATGAATGGTCTAGACATGTTACCTTTGTGACAATAAGTCAATTTAGCCATATAAACAAGGCTTGCATCACTAACCTCCAAGTGGTTGGGAACTTGGGATCTTTTGGTCAAGGATCAATTTTTGAATGCAAGTCTTGCTTATTAAGTTGAAGTGACTTAGACATCCTTCATTCATGTATGTGAGAGGAATAAAATCTTCATGAATTTTGTTCACCGATCAAGCAAATCATAAGGGGCATCTCTAGGTACTTCGTTTCCTTTACCAATGAAGGTAGAAAGGACGAGGGTGTCTGATTTGTTAGACATTTGTATGAAACCTTGAAAGATGTTCAAAGACTCATATAACGAAGTATATGACTAAGAGGGCAAAAGGACTATGATACTTGAATCTAATAGAGATGTTAAGTTATCTAGTTCTTAATTCAGGAACCATCATAAGAGTTATGAAATTGTCTCATAATCCACCTCTTCTAGGACACATTGTTATATGCGTCTCTAAGCGGAAGTACCAGACATTGTAGCTATGATTCAATCTATTGAATTTTAGTGGTGGGCAATGTTCCTAATTGAAAACCAACAAAGGTGGTTAAGTATGCACCTTAGATGATGTGACTAGAAAGAGTGTCTTTGCTTGTCCGTGTCCAAGTCGGGATTGTTCAGCCTACGTTCAGACGTGAGGTGGACGAATCCGAAACTAGAGGTGCTACTCTATTAGGTATTTTGCTAAGGCCAAAGGATATTTGGTTTTACAACCTTATAAGAACAAATTATGTGTTGCCCAAAAGGACAAATTTCTTTAAATGGAAACGAATATCCATTGGTGCAAGTGAGAGTAAATATACCTTGATTAGAAGAACCTGATGTTGACACTAGCACACAATCAATACTGATTGAAACTCAGCATGGCAATGCTGGAGTACCTGGCATTTAAATCATTACCTCTTCCTAAACCTGATAAGAGTTGTCATAAGTCTAGAAATATATAGTTTTATATCGAAGGGAGACAAATTAATGATATTGTATATCAAATACCGGATTTTGTAATGGGCATAGAGTTCACCATGGAGAGAGTGTTGGAGTATGCCCACTGACGCACGTACGCCATAAGTATCACTACTGATAATGTATGGGGCTATTGGGTCACACACCGGGGACCTATCTCGACAGCCTAATAAGTGGAGGGACCAATGGTGTCAAAATGGAAAGATTGGTGTGCTGGCGAATACCGCGACGCGAAGCACTTAAGGACACGCGACGCGGAGTGTCCGCGCCTCGGAAACTTACGGGCCCGCGGCGCGGAATTTCATCTGACAGCATGCAACCTTTTGCTTTTCACCTCCACTCTTGCCCAATGGGTGGGCTAACGTGTGCAGAAGTCTGAGGCCGGCTTTGGGGAAAGGAAGTGGCATTTTAGAGTTTATAAAACACCCTCATTTGTCCTTCTCTTCAAGCTTTTGCAAAACCCACATATACACTTAGTCTTAAGAACTATAAGAGTGTTCTTGTGAGTTCATAAGGGCATCCGAATTTCTGCTATCAAGGGCTGTTCTTGTGGTGATTTCTACTGGAAGAAGATCATCCAAGCTTGCTAGTACAAGGAGAAAGGACCATACCCGGGGTGAACTTCGATAGAGGAGATCTTCTTTGCTCTCTTGTTCATCATCACCTCACATCCGATTTTCTGGAGCTTAGGAGCAAGGGTATAACCTATTCTCTTTCTGTTTCACATGTTGCTTAAGTTAGCTATAGAGTTTGGTCCATGGTTTGGGGTTTTATGCTTTGATTACTTGTAATTAATGCTCTGTATGTTGTACCTTGTTGCTCCCGCTGTGTACAAAGAACCCAACTGAGAGAGGTAATGAACATGAAATATAATCCATGTTGGATATCCAAGAATTGAACTTGGTTGATTCGGTACCTTTGGTGCAAACCAGTAGGCTATGTATTGGTTAAGGCCAACATGGATACGTTTATAGACTACTTCAAATACCGACTAGTAGGAAATGGTTTAGCGATGATTAACCATGTGGACGGTATCATCAAGAAAATGTCTACCGGTGGTAATGGTGAAGTTTACTCGGATACTTATGGTTATTAGTGCCTTTTCATGGCTATGATAGTTTGATGCAAAGACCGTGTTCCTTAATAGGAATTTTATGAGGATATGTTCAAAACACTATCCGAGGATCATTTACATCAAAGAGTATCCTTATAAAGTCTACATACTTATAGAGGTCCGCTTATGGACCTAGATGTGCATCTCAAGATTGGAGTCTTTCCTTTAATGCGAAAATCAATGGATTGAGTTTTCGGTAAGCAAGGATGAAAGATGGGTGAATCGCATGGCTAGTGGGAGCGTTGTTGTAATTCTATATGTATGTCAAGAACGTACACCATAATGGAAATAATGTCCTAGTCATGCTAGGTTTAAAAAAACCTTTGCTAAGTAATTATGTATCCATTACAGCTATAGAATACACAAAACCTAGCAAGGAGGCCAACAAATATTGAGATATGTTCTTGGTGCTCCATTGTAAGAAGAATAGGACAACTGCCGATGTCGATCAGAGTTAATGATCCTACCAAGTATGGTGTTGTTACTCAAATTGGTTCTTAAAGCATCATTGATCCTATGGTATTCTTTTGAGACAAAGAGGGTATGATGGCCTTTTGTAGATAAAACCTCTATCCCAAGCATTATTGACCTTATTGGGTTCTATTGAAATAATGAAGGTATAATGGCTTGGAACTGAGGCATCATTGACCTTATTGGGTTCTATTGAAACAATGAAGGTATGATGACTTGAACAAAGGACCATGATCTCACCAACGCATACTTGATGAGTGTTTGGTTGTAGATGAGATTTGGTCACATGCAGAGTATACACAAATGGCATTATGGCAGATCCGTTTACTAAGCAATTGTTGTAGACCAGTGACGATAGTCATACTAGGGCCTGCATATACAAGGCTTGGGTTTGTTTTGGTTATATGTTTGATATATATATATATATATATATATATATTTATATTGGGAATGTTAAGCAGTATTGTACTTCATACTATATTGATTATTAGATAGGGATTTAATAATGCGCCGAGGGCGGATATTTTATGAATCTATACTGTGTTCCATCTTAGCATTTTTAATCACTTCCCAGAATGCTTTTTCATTCTAAATGTCCATAGTCGGTCATTCTTCAAGGGGACGAAGTTTGAGATAAGACTGAGGAAAGTGGTTGGTCGCTATCCAATAATGGATTGGGTAAAGAGACGCAACACTTCTCCTGTACTTGCAATGGTCAAGTGACTGGACGACCCACACCTGAAATTACTCATGGTTTCTATCACGAGTAAATCAGGATGATAATATCATTTCGTCCTTAGACTGGAGATACATGTGTTCCAAAGCATGTATCTGCTTTGCCTTGATTGCTTTCAAACGCAGTTCGTAACTGGCTGTTATAAAGGGAGCTTTTAGGTAAGGTATGGTGTATGTGGCGGAGCAATGTAGTCAAAGGGATTCGTTCCTCTAGATTTAGAGAGACATCCATGGGCCCCTCGATGATTGAGCGCTGAATTAAAATGCACGGCCGTGCTCAAGTTGTAATGATATTTGATCGTTTGCAACTGGATTTTGGGTCACCATCAATCGGAAATCGAGAATCATAATTGTGAACGATCAGGAGATTGATATTTAACCATGTCTCGTGTTCACACGGATATCACGAACGAAGGGATGTTTGATCACTTATTTATAGGGGCCATTTCGTACTTGTTTTGGATTTGGCTTTTTGTCCAGGATGACAAAACCTATGCTGACTTGGGGGCAAGGATGCCTTACTAGAGGCCGCTCTTTGTTTGTGGTTCTATGTGTATGGTGTGTCATGTGCAAGTGGGAGTCTGTTGGAGTATGCCTACTGACACACGTATGGCAAATAATCACTACCGATGATGTATAGGCCTATTTGGTCACATACAGGGGGTTGATCTCGACAGCAACCTATGTGGAGGGACTAAAGAGGCAAATTGGAGAAGGTTGGTGTGCTGGAAAAGATTGCGGCTCAATCTCCTTGAAAGATCGCGCCTCGATCTTATTGATAGATAGCGCCTCGATTTCTTTAAGAGATCGCGGCGCGATCGTCAGTCTAACAGCATGCAACTTTTGCTTTACAACTCCAATTTCCTCCAATGCATGTTTAGCTCTATGATCAAGATGTGGCCGGCCTTGGGGCACTAACCGGGCATCTTTGGGTTAAATAAACGCTATGCATTAGTTCCTTTTCATCTTTTGAACATTAGAACACCTAAACACACTAAAGGCTTTAAGTAAGTGATAAGAGACTGTTCAAGGGTGGTTCTTGAGGAGGTAATGCAAGGGAATCAGAATGTTACTGTTCCAGAAGTAGTTTCAAGGCTTTGAAGACCACCAATGGTTTGGTAGTACAAGGAGGTCTCGTAAACTCGGTGTGGACTAACAATAGAGGAGAGCTCGGTTTCGTGGCTTTCTTGGTCATCCACCAAGTTGTTTTTCTCGAGCCACAAGATTATGGTATAACCTCTCTTCCTCCTCTTCTACATGCTGCTTTTCTTAGTTGTAGAGTTTGGTCCATGTTTGGGTTTTTATGCTTTAAAGTACTTGTACATTATGCTATGATTTTTGTACCTTTTTTGCTTCCGCTGTGCTCATGGAAACCCAACAACATGTACAAGGCTTAATGTCGTTTTAGTTATATGTTTGAATTTTATTAATCTCTAGGGAACGTAAAACAGTATTGTACTTCATACTATATCAATTATTAAATGGGATTTAATAATTCGTCGAGGGCGGATATTTTCATGAATCTTTACCTCCATCTTAGCATGTTTAATCACTTCCCAGAATGTTTTTTCATTCTAAATGTCCACAGTCGGTCACTCTTCACGGGGAGGAAGTTTGAGATATGACTCAGGGAAGTGGTTGGTCGCTATCTGTTGGGAAAATGACCTCATCAGTTTAGATTTGATGAGACAAAGTTAAGTTTGTTAGATATGTTCTAGATACAACTTAAACAGAATTATGGAGCTTAGTCAGACTGAACACATATAGTGTTTCAGACTGAGTATAAGTTGTATATAAGCTGAGCATATGTTCGATCAGCTTATACTGTATCTTAGTAATGTTATCACTATGTGTGATAAATTGTGTATGTCACCTAAGATATATTGAGCTTTTAGCTTGATGTGTTTCAAGTTGAGTGACTCAGTTTATATATTGAGTCAGTTCAACAGAGTTGCTAAATAAGTTCTAGATAACTCTTAGGACTTCTAAGGATGAGTTTATTAATAAACGTGTTATTAATATACTTATCTTTTTAACTCTCTATATCTACGGGGAGGATAAGAAGACTTTAAAATCAAGATTGAAGATTGAAGACTCAAGATAAGAAGATTCAAGATTCAAGATTCCGAGTTATCCGGTAGTTAGTTAGCAAATTAAGATTACTCTAGTTTGTTAGGAACCGTGAAAACAGGAATATAAATACTTATCTCCCTGATAAGTTTAGAGGTACGATTCTAAAACGATTACAACTAAGTGTTGCAGAGCCAAATACCTCACCTCAACCGTATGTGTTACGGTTCTTGAATCACTGTTTGTCAGTTCAACGTGATCAAGATATTCACAGATTGCTAATTGGTCGTGTGTTCGAATACTCACATTAGTTGTGAGATTGGTAAGTATTCAATCTGTGATTAAATCCTGTTTAGAGAGTCCGTCAGTATCTATAATCATAAGTTGATTATAGATAGCTAAGTTTGGAAGATTGAGAGATTTATATTAGGTGTTTACATATCAAGGGTTGCTTACCTGATAGAGTCTGTAATCATCTTCTTATTAATGAAAAGCAAAGCATTCGATTGTGGTTTGATTTACTTTGTGTAACACTTTATTTTGATTTGTTCAATTTCCGCAGAAAGTGTATTCAACCCCCCTTCTACACATTTGTTGCTTGTTGTTATTCTCACCAAGGGACCAACAACTGGTATCAGAGCAGACTGAACGATTTCATAAGTTGAAAGTTCATGATTCTGAGAAAGTTTACAATGTCTACAAACAATAATTCTTCAAACTTTCCACAGATGTCTACTAAAGGCTGTCCCATATTTGATGGATCTGACTATCCTATGTGGAATTTCAGAGCCACGCTGTTCCTCAAGTCCATTGACAACCGTATGTACGATGTCATTACAAAAGGACCTATCATCCCCAATATACCTGCTACTGTCAGTGATACGTCTCCTGGCAGAACTGAAAAGGATATGAGAAAGCTTGCTGCATCCTGGCAAATGCCCTGACCAACAAGATCTTGCATACTGTGACTGGGTGTCAGTCTACAAAAGAGATCTTGGATACTCTGAGTGTTACATATGAGGGCACAGATCTGGTCAAACAGCGGAAGAAAAATCATTTAAACAGTTCATATGAGAACTTCTTCTCAAACAAGAATGAATCCCTAGCTGATGTGTTTACCAGGTTTCTATTGGAGAATGCCCACTGACACAAGTACATTGGTGTTACTGCTGATGAAGTGTGAGCATATTGGGTCACACACCAAGGATTGATGTCCATAAATCAAATTGTTTGATTTTGGAGCTTCACGACCGTGAGGGATGCTCCACGGGTCGTGAAGCCCACTGCCCTCACAAATGGCTCAATGACTTTTACACGGCTCGTGGAGTCTTCACGGGTCGTGAAGAGGTAGTGGAGGGGTCGTGAAAGACACGCCCTCACGAGTCACTCGAACGCGGCACGGGCCGTGAAGGATTATGGCCAGTCGTGGCGGATTTTTGTCTTCACGGGCCGTGAGTGGCCGTGAAGGGCCGTGAAGGACCATCTGCATGAAATTCTTATTTCTGATTGGGCCATCTTATGGTCCAATGAGGGGATAGCTTCTAATCCGGCCAAATACGTGTATTGTGGTCTGGATTGTCATGAGAACTTCATTAGACACCTTCTACCTCTCTCTCTTTTTCTCTCTATGGTGCTACATGAAGTAAATACATATTATACACTATGTTTATGAATTCTTGAGTGTTGTATGTATTTTGGTGGTACAAGAGGAGAATTTGTGGGTTGTTCCAGAAGTTGAAGTCATTAGAGACGTTCACTCAACGGTGTCTAGCATACGGGGGTTGAGCTAGCCTTGGTGTGGACTAGCAATAGAGGAGATACATTTGGATCTCTCGGTTGTCCCAGTTTTGCATTATTACAGCCATTTTTGAGCAAAGGTAAAGAGGTAGTTTATGCCCTCTTGTTATTTCTTTTGTTGCATTTTGTTTTGTAGAATCGATTATCACTTTGGAAGATGTATGGACCCGTTTTTGTACGGTTTTGAAACCTTTGTGTTAAAAACCGAATGTGGACATTCTGTCCAGAATGTCTTCACGGGTCATGAAGGCTTGTTCTTCACGGTCGTGAAGTCTCATATGTGTCTTGATTCATGCATTTATATGTATTGGGTGATTTTTGGCATGAAATGCACACATGCATATACTTGTATAGTGTACATATGAATATGTATTCTCAAAGTGTTTGGGGTACTATTGCATATGTACAAGGATTGTTCACTTTGTGCCTTGAGTGTTTAGCTAGGTTTGAACAATCATAATCGAGATACATTTCACACGGTTTTGTTGTGGCACATCGTGTTGTTTGTGGTTTGTTGTTTGATTCGGTAACGCCTTGCCCATTAGACCTATGTGTTGGTTGTTTGGTTGTGTTTAATTATTTATTCATTTGGTGGTTTGTACCACAATTGGTTTGTAATAATTAAATTTATTCGGTCTTGTATTTTGTACTTGATTTTGGCTTGCATGCCGGTTGCTTCTCTTTGTAATTGTTAGATTAGCTTAGATTAGCATTCCGCGGCTTGCATGTCGTTTTCTTTCAAATATTTGTATGTATTTGTAAAAGAAGACCGAAGACAACCATCGAGAGTCGTGGAGGAGACGTGTCGGCTATGGTGGATCCGGAGGTTCATTGGAGATGACGGATTCAGTGGGAGCACTTCCAGCTGGGCCAAGTGGCTGTGACCTTAGTGTGGCCTTGCTTTCCTTGTTTGGCTCACGGGGAAAGCGCATAGGGTTTAGGGGCATGTTACCGAATATTACCTGTGCGTGGTTGTTGTTTTGTTTAGTTTCTTGCGTGTTAGTTTAGTTTCTTCGCTCGCTTGAAAACTTTTCAAAATAATAAAACCAAGAGTTTTGAATTGGTTTACAAACCTCGCGCACCACAAGACCATTTTAAAAACAAAATCCCGTTTTTATCAAATGTAAATCACTCGCCTCCCGTAAGATGAAACCACCCAAATCTAGTGAAACAAGATCGTTCGTCGAGCTTAGCCGAGATCGGTTTTGTGTAACTGTGTGGAAGGTGCGTGTGGCAACTCGCAAGGGTCGGTTGTCGAGCTTTGCCGAGCCGGCCATTAGGCTAGAGTACCACCGTGTATCTTGACGGTCGATTTACAATTCCAAGATTTAAGACGCCTTGGTAGTTGTCGTTCCCATACCGAGCTATCAAAGTGGATTAATGAAGAATCGGTGAGAGAAGGGATCAAACATGCCTAATGGGTGCTATGAGTACCTAGGATCCCGCAAGTGTCTAAGATATGTAATCTCGGATTGCAATTGGTAAAACGTTTACTGGCCTAAGTATCTACATGAAGTGATCCGCGGCAAACCCGTCATAGATTGGGGTACTTTGAGGTTTTTAGCCCTTGTTAAGATAATTTGGTTTTCTTAATCAGCTGGGTAATTATTTTAACAAGGATAATATCGAAACTAACTAAAACGTGTACTCTTTTATAGATGGCAAATATTAACGACACCACACCAAACTTTAAACTTCGATTATTTCTAGAAAGGGAGAGACTCATAGGAGTGAACTTCGCTGACTGGTATCGTGTATTGAGGATTGTCCTCCGTCACGAGTCAAAGTTGCACATCCTAGAGGAACCCTTTCTGGAGCCACCTGCTACCAACGGGAACTGGGCCACTCGATACGCTTTTGAGAAGCGTGTTAGAGATACACAAGATATTTCTTGTCTCATGTTATCGACTATGAGCTTTGAGTTGCGTCAGCAGCTTGATCAATTGAGTGCGTATGACATGATAAACCGGCTAAAGGACATGTTCCCGCAACAGGTTAGACAAGAACGGTTTGAGTATATAAAGGCTTTGGTCGGTTGTAGGATGCAGGAAGGTGAGGATGTAAATGTCCATTTCCTTATGATGAAGGGATACATGGACCAATTTGAGAGACTTGGACTTCCAATAGGGAGGGAGATTGCGGTGGATATGATCCTCCAGTCCCTGCCCGCGTCTTATGAGAAGTTTGCCAAGAACTTTCACAAAGACAATTTGGATAAATCCTTGATCGAACTTCAAGACATGCTGAAGGCTGAACAATCTTACATGGTTGAGAAGGCTCGTATCTCGTCCACATCCGCTATGGATACTAGGAAACAAGTTGGCAAGAAGGAGAAACTGACCTCAAAAGGAAAGCCTTGTATGACTGGGCCATCCGTAACTGTGGAATCGGAGGACAATGAGATTGTTCCTCAAGATGATGTTCCACATGGGGTAGTTTGCTACTTTTGCGAAGAAATTGGAAATTGGCGCCGTCACGCCTGCCCTAAGTGCCTGGAAGAGCTAAGTATCCTAAAGCGGAAGAACGTTAGCTCATCTTCAGGTACATTCATGATCAAACTCCATTGATCATCTACTTCTAATGACCGGGTTTTGAATGCTAATCAAAACACTCACGTTTGTCACAAACTTGTTTGTTGCAATGTGCAGGTGTTAATCAGAAGTAGGTAATGGATGCATGGAGAGCTGGATCTTAGAGAAGGGAAGCATGGTGCTTGTCCCTAACTAGAAGGATTGGAAGAAGAGTCTTGCCATTCCATCCAGCTAAACTATTACGCCGTGCGTGCCAAGAAGCATTATATCTTTCATGCCTTTGATGATGATGAATATTACTTTGAATTTTGAAATTGTGGGTTTTAAAGATTTATTTCAAAGTTTATTCATGTCTCGGCATTTGTTATAAGCTTTTGCTTAAAGAAGTAATGAAATGATTATGAATGATTATGGAATTGTTATCCTTGTGAAATAGTTGATTTAACCATATAAACAAGACTTGCATCACCAAGCTCCAAGTGGTTAGGAACTTGGAATCTTTTGACTTTGAGTCAATTGTTGATGGTAAATCTTGCTTACAAGGCTAAATAACTATCATATCCTTCACTTGTGTATGTGAGAGGAATAAAGGCTTGTTGGATTTCGTTTGCACATTGGTGTAAAGACCGTTAAAGGAAGATCATAAGGATTAACTATATATGGTTTGTTACCTTTACCGATGATGGTAGAAGGAATGGGTAAGTCTAATTTATTAGACGGATGTATGAAACCTGAGAGGTGTTCAACACTCACCCTTAACAAATTTAAGATGAAGAGGGCAAAAGGGAATAAAGATACTCAAATCTTGCGAGATGTTGAGCATCTACATTCTAAATTTCTAAACCATCATAAGAATTGTCAGGTTGCCTCATAATTCACTTCTCATAGGATACATGTTTTACATGGATCGCTAAGTGGAGGAATGGAACATATTGGTTATGGTTCCGACTTGATGGATTAAACTTAAGTAACCAGCTGAAAGGTGTACTTGGGTAGTGGTGGGCAATGTTCTTGTTATAATTCAACAAAGATGGTCAAGTTAGCATCTAAGGAGATTTGATTAGAAAGTGTTCTTTGCTTGTAAATCTTATAGATCAGAGTTATCCAGTCTACATTTAGTGGGAGATGGATGAACTTAGTGGATGCTAATATATTTAATAGTTCTTCTAAGTTTCAGATATTCATTTCTTATCCTTTTGAGAACCCGTTTTGGTTGCTCGAAAAGGGAAAGGAATAACTGAAGCATTCCAGTGGAAGAACGTGTGATTTAAATAAAAGACCTGATGTTGACACTAGCATTCAATCAGAAATGATTGAAACTCAACATGGCTATGTTGGAGAATCTGGCATAAAGTTATTACTTCTTCATATGTCTGGTAAGAGTCGTCATAAGACCAGAAGGGTATAATGTATTATATCTGAGGACGATGACTTATTGATGATACGTGATGTATGCATCAACTACCGGAAGCTGTAGTGGGCCCTTGAGTCTGCTAAGAAGAGGAGTGTAATAACATAAGATACATTCCATGCTGGATTTTCAAGTTTTGAACTTGGTTAATCCAACACCTAGGTTTTGACCTGGCGGTGTATATAGATCTTTTGGATATAAGATCTGCATGGATTAATTTGTAGATAACTTCAAATACTGACTGGATGGAATTGATTTCATGATGATTGACCATTGGGTAGGAATCATATGAAGACATTCTCTCAGTAGTTATGTTGAAGTTTAAGGGGATGCTTAGGCCTTGTTATGGCAGTATGATGCAAGGACCGCATTCCGTTATAGGAATTTTATGAGGAAGTGTTCATAACACTGTCCGAGGGTCATTTACATTCTGAGTATCCTTATGAAGTCAACAAAGGAGGAGTCCTTTTGGCCTTAGAATAAATTTATGTTTTGGAATCTTTGCTAAGAAAATCAAGTGTTTGAGTTTTCAGTAAGCAATGATGAAACTTGGATAGATGCCAGAGCTAGTGGGAGTGCTGTCATAATCCTATTTGGTATGTCTAGCACATACTTTGGTTTGGAGATAATGTCTTAATGCAGCTTGGCAACAAGTGTAAATTAAGAATTATGCGTCCATAATAAATATGGGATATTCATAGACGTTTAAGGAATACAAGAAATATGAGTATATGTTCTTGTGGTGATGTAATTAGAAGAAACTTAAAGTGAGTTGCTACTCTTGTGATGGCTTCTACTTGAAAGGATAACCGCCGATCTTGATTGGGGTTTGTGATCCTTCTTAATATGGTGTTGTTAATTTGCGTGTGTCTTAAAGCGTCGTTGACTCTATTGGGTTCTTTTGAGGCAATGAGAGTACAATTGCTTATACACACTAAACTTTGTGAATCAAGCATTGTTTACCTTCTTGGGTTCCTTTGAAACAATGAAGGTATAACTGCTTTGACAAAATGATCAAAATCCCATCAACGCACACTTTAGAAGTGGTTGGTTGTAGTAGGGATATGATCACTGAGAATCAAGAATCACTGACTCTATAGAGATCTTTGTGAAAACTATGAGGGTACGATGGCTTATGCACATTAAATTTGAGACTCGAGCGTTGTTTACCTTATTGGGTTCTTTAGAAACAATGAAGGTATAACGGCTTGGATAAATGATCGAAATCCCATCAACGTACACTTTGGAAGTGGTTGGTTGAAGTAGGGATATGATCAATGTCAGAGTACACACGGATGACATCATGGATGGTCCATTTACTGAGCTATAGTGGCAGTCTAGTGATGAATGTCATACTAAGGTCTGCATGAACTTGGCTTGAGTATGTTTTAGTTAAAGTTTTGATATGCTTTATCTTTAGGAACATAAAGAAATATTGTGCTTCTGCTTGTATCGATTATCAAAAGGATTTGGTAATGCGCGTGTAGCGGGTACTCTCAGTTAGCCTTATTGTGTTCCAACTTTGCATGTTTTACCTCTTCCCTGGATGTATTTACATTCTAAATGTCCACAGCCAGTCATTCTTCACGGGAAGGAAGTCTGAATGAAGGCTAAGGGAAGTGATTGGTCAAGTGTCCAATGGTGATTGGGACACAGGGACGCAATACTTCGCCTGTACTTAAAAGGGGTTTCAAGTGACTGGACGACCCACACCTGAATTCACTTTGGGGCACTTGTCATGACTGATTCGGGATGATAATATCAGTTCATGCTCACATTGGAGATGCATGTGTCTGCATCACTTTGGTTTGCTTTGCTCTGGTTGCTTTCAAACGCAGTCCGTAACTGGCTGTTATAAAGGGAGTAGCTGGGCAGAGTATGATCACTGTGGTGGGTAATGTAGTCAAAGGAATTTGTTCCTCTATTTAGAGAGATATCCCTGGGCCCCTCGATGATTGGGCGCTGACACCAAAATGCATGGCCGTGCTCGAGTATGCAATGATTTGGGTAATCGATTGCAACTTGTTTATTTTGGTCACCACCAATCTCGACCGAGAAACATAATCGTGAAGGACTGAGAATGACTTAGTACCATGTCTCGTCTTCACAAGGATATCGCGAACAAAATGATGGTTGATTACTTATCTATAGGGTCATTTCAAACCTTTGGTTGTGAAGTGGTACTTGTCTATGGGATGACATACCTCGTACTGAAGCCCACAGCCCTCACGAATGGCTCAATGACTTTTACACGGCTCATGGAGTCATCACGGGTCGTGAAGAGGTTGTGGAGGTGTTGTGAAAGAGACGCACTCACGAGTCACTCGAATGCGGCACGGGCCGTGAAGGATTATGGCCAGTCGTGGCGCATTTTTGTCTTCACGGGCCGTCAGTGGCCGTGAAGAGCCGTGAAGGACCATCTGCATGAAATTCTTATTTCTGATTGGGCCATCTTTTGGTCCAACGAGGGGATAGCTTCTAATCCGGCCAAATACGTGTATTGTGGTCTGGATTGTCATGAGAACTTCATTAGACACCTTCTACCTCTCTCTCTTTTTCTCTCTATGGTGCTACATGAAGTAAATACATATTATACACTAAGTATATGAGTTCTTGAGTGTTATATGTATTTTGGTGGTACAAGAGGAGAATTCGTGGGCTGTTCCAGAAGGTGAAGTCATTAAAGACGTTCACTCAACGGTGTACTAGCATACGGGGGTCGAGCTAGCCTTGGTGTGGACTAGCAATAGAGGAGATACATTTGGATCTTTCGGTTGTCCCGGTTTTGCATTGCTACAGCCGTTTTTGAGCCAAGGTAAAGAGGTAGTTTCTGCCTTCTTGTTGTTTCTTTTTTGCATTTTGTTTTTTAGAATCGATTATCACTTTGGAACGTGTATGGACCCGTTTTTGTACGGTTTTGAAACCTTTGTTTTTGTGCTTCCGCTGTGTTTTGCTCCATACCGTGTTCCAACAGTTTCATTGCTTGATTAATGACCTGCTAAGTGTAGGCATTAAGAAAGAATAGGATGAACTCGTGCTGAAGTTTCTGGATGTGTTAACAGAAAGGTTCAATGAAGTGACCACAGCACTGAGGGCTTGAATAACATTGCATTTGTATAACCTACAGTCCATTTATGGGTTCTTGCTAAATCATGAACAGATCACAGAACACAAAAGTACTTCTCAACAACAACTCAAGGAGTCTTTGGATAAAGCTGAAGTTGCATTGGTTGCACAGAAAAAGAAGAAAAGTTCCAAGGCATTAGTTGTTGAATCTGATACTGAGTCAGAATCTAAAGCTGACCACTCAGACTCAGACTCAGGTGATACTGATGATGTCCAGATAATCACTGAGCAAATGGCAATGTTATCCAGACGTTTGAGAAGAGCTCAACGGGGAAGAGGAAGATCTGACAGGGGCAAAGGGAAGAATTCCTTTGATCCCAAGAATGCTTTGTGCTTCAACTGTCAGAAGAAGGGACATATTGTTGCTGAGTGCAGATTAAAGAAGGGTGAATCAACATCAGTTGCTGATAAGAATGCTTACAGAGCTGATAAATACAGGAAGAAATATACTAAGCTCAAGAAAGGAAAGCCAGAAGACAAACCCAGTGCAAAAGGATTATATGCTGAAACCTGGGATACTGAATCATCTACCTCAGATGATGATGTATGTCTAATGGCTCAAGAAGATGAAGAGTTAGAATTAGATGAGGTTGATTATGGTTAGTCCGAATCAATCTTTCAAGCTGACTTGAAGGAAGCTGAGGAAAACAACAAGCTTAGTGATTGGGATCCTGCTTCCATGTACAAGGTCAGTAATTTCTACTCTTTCACCGATAAAGAAAAGGGTCTTGCATTTGATTATTTGCTGAATGATTTCAAGACCAACCTTAAGTCTCAAAATGACCTCAAAGCTGAAATAGCTAAACTCAAAGATGAGATCAAGGAAAATCAATCTCTCATTGATGTTGGTAAGAAAGCACAGTGTGATCTTGAATGTCAAAGACACATTAATAAACTTCTAAGTGAAGAACTTCAGGAAGCTAAAGTCAAAGCTGACTAACTTCAAAAGGTCACTGAGTCTTGGTGTAAGTCATCAAAGCTTGCTGAAAAGTGCATAAACCAACAAATTCCTAAACAGGTACAAGCTGTACTTGGAGGTGAATATCAAACATCAGCATATGTAGCTGATGATGAGATAGCAAGTACAGACTCTGAGGAGGATAGACAACTGATTGAGTCTCAGAAGTCAGCCTCAGAGAAAAGACATGATCCAAACTTGAAGTATAATATGTTTGTAAAAGCTAATGATCATGGAAAAGAGTGTTTAACATCCAAACTGCATAGTAAGTCTGTGATGGACAGATTAGGCACTCAGCCTATTCAAAGAACTTCAATTGTGGAAAGGCTTAACCCAAATCCTTTCAAAAGACAACATTCTCTATCTGGCTCAGAGAGAAGTTACAAGAATAGGAAGACCACTGTAGGTCGGAGGTCAAATCACAACAATGGTAAGTCCAAAGTTGTAGACCTTGGTAAGTCCAATGAGATCAACAGTGGTAAGTCCAAATCTGTTGAAACTGGTAAGTACAGTAAGCAGGACAGAGGTAAGTCCAAGGTCATGGAAAAGAAGTTTGTTAGTCAAACTTCTAATCAAAGGGATAACAAACAAAGATTTGACAAAGGTAAGTCCAAGGTCAGTGATCATCAAGTGGATCAATTTGCAAAGAAAGTTGAAAAGTTATCCACCACATATAATCCCAAGACTGAGAGCAAGTTCTCACAAGGATTATTAGACACTCTACCTCCTGTAATCATTGGAAGAAGGAGATGCTACAAGTGCAGAAGTAGAGGTTATGTGGCTAAGGACTATGATATTGATATCTCAAGGCCTAAACAAGAACAGGCTGATCAGTCTACACAGGACTCAGCTCCTGCTCAAGCTGAACAGTCAGTTCAACAAGATGGAAATGCTAATTGCTCCTCATCTGAACCCACCAAGAAGTGGGTTCCCAACCAAAACTAATATGTTTAGTTTTTATATCATATGTAGGGTTCAAGTATATGGTACTTGGATAGTGGATGCTCAAGGCACATGACCGGGTGGAAAGGACTTCTTAGTGATTTCCAAGAAGACGAAGGTCCTAAAGTAACATTTGGAGACCATTCCTATGGAAGAACTAAAGGCTATGGGAAGATGCATGCTAGCAAGGTTACTTTCCAGAAGGTTGCATATGTCAAGGGTCTTAAGCACAATCTGATTAGTATCAACCAATTGTGTGATGAAGACAACATTGTTACTTTTAGGAAGAAAGCATGAACAATATATAATGCTAAGGAAAACCCTGTATTACTTCTGCTGATCCCTATACTGAAACTTGCTTGTATTCCCAATTTGTTCCTAAGCTGAGTTGGTTGTGCCATAAACGATTATCACATTTGAATTTTAAAAATATAAATATGCTATCCAATAAAGAGTTAGTCTCTGGATTACCAAAGATCACATTTGTCATGGACAAATTGTGTTCAGCTTGTGAACAAGGGAAACAACACAAAGGGTCCTTTAAATCAAAGCAAATTTTTTCAATAACAGACCCACTACATATGTTGCATATGGATCTGTTTGGACCCATAAGTACTCCAAGCCTAAGTGGCAAGAAGTACACACTGGTGATAGTAGATGAGTTCTCACGATTCACCTTGGTAATATTCCTTAAAGCCAATAGTGAGGTTGCCCTGGAGATAATATGTTTTATCAATCAGGAAGAGTTGCAGAAAGATAAGTATGTAAAGTAACTCATAATTGATCATGGTAAAGGGTTTTGTAGGATATAAAAACATATTATAACATGCACAGCGGAATAAAACTCCCTCCAGTGATCTCATCTAACTCGTACAGAAACTAAAAGAGGAAGAGGGTTAGAAAGTTATACCTTTGATGAAAAACAAAAACTTTCTTAAACCTCTAGACAGCTGCAGGTTATCCACCACTACTGCACCACCTCGAACAGGCTGCTAGACCGCCTTAATATTAAACCCGGATCAAAACGTGACCCGTGTCCGTGTGTGTGTTCCGCGTCGCCGCCGGCCACCTCCCTCGGTGGTTCGGTTCTTTTGCGCCGCCACCGAGAAGAGGAGAGGAGAGGGAGAGAGACCTTTTTTTTAGGGTTATCTGTTTATTATCTTGTAATTGACTTATGTGATTAATGAGAGGTAAATAAGGTTTATATAATAAACCTTTATTAGGCCCCAAGCCCGTTTAATTAAAGCCCAACTTTAATTAAACTATTTAATCAATTACAGAAAATACCCTCGACCTTTCTAATTAATTAATAACTATTAATTAATTGGTCTTGTTAATATTTAAACTAAATATTAACTTCTCCTTTTAAATAATAAATAACTTTTATTATTTCTCTCTTTCTCAATAATTAATTAAACTATTAATTATTGTCATACACAAAAAAGGTAAAATCCAAAAGGTTCTATTTGGGTGTGCAGCGGTGTGATCCTTTAGTGTCACATAGTGTTGGACATGATGATACATGTTATCTATCTCTGCATATAATCTAACAGACTCCCACTTGTGCAAGATAAGTAACACTCCTTGTACATCGTTGGCCTAAGGAGGTTCCTAGCCAGACAATTAGGTTAACCAGACTATGAGATCTCTTACATCTAGAGATATAATCCAAACCTTGGATTATCTAGGCTTTTCCTTTTGCATCGCGATATTTCGTAATGTGAGTATTTGACAGGGAGCAGGGATCTCATCTAATACTCAGATTTTCTCGACTCTGATTTCGACACTCTGCAGGTACGGTTTTCCCGAATGAATAACTATCATTCTAACCGAGCGCGGCCACGCATTTTCAGTAGTCTTAATCGTCGAGGAGCTAAGGAAATATCTCTCCTAAAAAGGAGGTGCAAATTCCATCTTGACTATTTGTAATTTGAGCACATGGCTTCCGCTGCACCTAGACAAGCCCCTTATGATCACCTTGTTACGGCGTGACGTTAGAACATGCTAAAGTACATAAGTTACCACGCCCCAAACCAAATATCTCAGGTCTAAGGACAACCTATCAAGTTTACTTATGTTAACGCTCCATTAAGTAAACTCAATGCGTATCACCCCAATATTTATCCCCTGATAAATATCTATGAATATTTGGTCACAACCTTGTGCTTTTACTCATACCCGAATAAATCATCAAATATTCATAATAGTGTTACCTCCCTAATGTAGCTCCCACTACATTAAGTAGCTACGGGCATTTAGACAATTCATAACTTGACTTGTCAAGGATAGGTTAAACATGCTAAAAATGGAAAACTACGAAACATTATGTAAATACCTCCTATTTCAATCCCATGAAATGTAAATACATAATAAAAGGTTTCAAGTTACATCCATAGTAATAATCAAAAACACGAACTAGCTGCTATGTTCCAAGTACTGCATTCCTATAGAACTTGCATGCCTCTCATGCTTAGCCCTAGCTAGCGGCTTCGTCAATGGGTCAGCAACGTTGTCGTCTGTCGGTATCTTTTGCAATCTAATATCATCTCTTCCAATGATCTCTCGGATGAGGTGATATTTCCTGGGTGCGTGCCTTGTCCGCTGATGATCTCTAGGCTCTTTAGCTTGCGCTACAGCCTCTAAGTTGTCACAGAATATATCGATCGGTCTAGAGATACTGGCAACAACTCTAAGATCCGAGATAAAATTCTTCAGCCAGACAGTTTCCTTTGCCGCATCACTTGCCGCAATATACTCTGCCTCTATAGTAGAATCTGCTATTGTATCTTGCTTTTGACTCTTCCAAGATATGGCTCCTCTGTTTAGGGTAAAGACAAATCCTGACTGCGACTTGAAGTCGTCTATGTCGGTCTGGAAACTATCATCAGTGTAACTAGTTACACTTAGCTCATCCATCGAAACTCTATATACTAGGAATATGTCTTTCATCCTTCTCAGATACTTGAGAATATTCTTGACGGCCACCCAATGAGCTTCACCAGGATTTTGCTGATAGATTAGGCAACATCGGGTCTAGTACATAGCAAGGCATACATAATCGAACCAACTGCCGAGGCATATGGTATCAATTTCATCTTGTCCTGATCTTGACTAGACCCAGGACATTGAGCTTTGCTCAAAATCGCGCCAGATTGCATAGGAATAAATCCTTTCTTGGATCCATCCATCTTGAATCTTTTCACGACTTTGTCAATATAAGTACTTTATACCTAGTATATAAGCAGCTCTCCCAAGTCTTTCATCTGGAAACATTTACCTAACCAGGATTTTACTCCTTGTAATACTGGTATATTGTTTCCTATTAACAGTATGTCGTCTACATACAAGACTAGGAAGGTTACCGCGCTCCCAATGAATTTGGTGTAAACACACGACTCGAACTCACATTTGGTAAAACCAAACTCTTTGATGCGCTCATCAAAGTGTAAGTTCCAGCTCCTAGATGCTTGCTTTAGTCCATAAATGGATTTAATCAACGTGCATACTTTATTAGGGTTCTTTGGATCAGCAAAACCATCCGGTTGTATCATATATACATCCTCTGTCAGTTTCCCATTAAGGAAAGCTGTTTTGACATCCATCTACTATATCTCATAGTCAAAATATGCTGATATGGCCATTAGAATCCTAATAGTCTTAAGCATTGCCACTGGGGAAAAAGTTTCATCATAGTCAACGCCATGAGCTTGCGTGAAACCTTTTGCCACTAGCCTTGCTTTAAAAGTATGCACCTTTCCATCCATGTATGTCTTCTTTTTGAAGACCCATTTGCACCCAACAACTTTACTGTGTTGAGGCAAATCCACTAACTCCCAAACTTGGTTGTCATACATTGATTGCATCTCTGCCTTCATGGCTTCCAGCCATCTCTCAGATTCTAAACCTGAGGCAGCGTCTTGGTAGGTAGTGGGTTCTAAAAGATCCCCTTCGTCTTGAGCAACTAGGAATCCCAGATACCTATCTGGCTCAATATGAGGCCTACTAGACCTGCGAAGGTCTTGTGTTTGCACCTCTTCCTCAACCACAGACTCGGGTTGAGGTTCAACAATTCTCTGTTGAACTACATGTTCAATTATCGGTGGTGGTGTAATCTCCTCCTCTTCAATTTCTTGAAGCTCTATTTCTTTTCTTGGAGTCTCTGAGTTTAGAAACTTCTCATCCAAGAATACCCCTTTACAAGCAACAAAAACTTTGTTCTCATCTGGGTTGTAGAAATAGTATCCCATGGTTTCCTTGGGATAGCCCACGAAGATACACTTATCTGATTTGGGATTGAGTTTATCCGTGAATGTTCTCTTAACATACACCTCACATCCCCAAACGGTGTCTTTTCAACCGATATGGTTGGAACCCGGTTATGCATTAATGATGTTGTCTCGAGTGTGTGTCCCCAAAACGACAATGGTAGTGAACTTCGACTCATCATTGATCGTACCATGTCAAGCAGTGTACGATTCCTTTTATCTGATACACCATTCATCTGAGGTGTATATGGAGGTGTGCGTTGTGAAACAATCCCACATTCCTTCAAATGATCGTCGAATTCCTGACTCAGATATTCGCCACCTCGATCCGACCGAACCAACTTTATCTTCTTATCCAGCTGATTTTGTACCTCATTCTGAAACTGTTTGAACTTGTCAAAACTTTCAGATTTAAGTCTCATGAGGTAGACATAACCGAACCTACTGAAGTCGTCAGTAAATGTTATGAAATACCGGTATCCTCCTCTAGCCTCCGGAGTAAAGGGTCCGCACACATCTGTGTGTATAATCCCTAATAACTCGCTGGCCCTTTCATTCTCACTGTTGAAAGGGTGCTTTGTCATTTTACCAGACAAACAAGATTCGCAAACATCATATTACTCCAAGTCAAATGTTTCTAGTTTCTCTATGCGTTTCTCGTTTATATGTCCTAAACGACAATGCCAGAGGTAAGTTTGATTCAAGTTACTCTTGGATCTCTTACTTATATGATAGATGTCATTGTTATCTAACTTTAGCGTATATAGACCGTTTTCTGGTGTAGCTTTGAAGAAGAAAACATCATTTTTAAAACATAAAATAGCCTTTTCATTAAAAACATAAGCAAATCCACAGTCTATTTGCAAATTGAACGAGATAACATTTTTAATTAGTCTTGGAACATAATAACAAGGTTCTAGTTCTAAGACCATGCAAGAGGGCAAACTAAGACAATATGTCCCTACAGCTTCAGCACCAACCATGGAGCCTTCGCCTACCCACAGGTCCATATCTCCTTGTCTCAGTTTCTTACTTCTCTTGAATCCCTGCAAATGATTGCATATGTGATGACCACATCCGGTATCCAATACCCATGATTCATAAGAAGTAATAAGACAATCTATCATAAAGATACATGTATCATTGGGCAAACCAATGTCCAGCTGATCTATGTCGAGTGAGTGCTCGCATGAATCCTTGCTGCCACAGTGTGGGCAACAAATTTCTCCAAGTTCTTCCAGCCAGTCATCCTCCTGCATAGGATCCACAGCTGGTGACTCTAGCTGCTTTGGGCTCAACTCATCGCTAACGCACATAAGGATTTCGTGCAACCCTGCGACAGTCATCTCAAAATCACCGAGGACATACATTACTATTTCCTGGTAATAGTCCGACAAGGAACCGAACAAGAGCATAACTAGGTCATGTGGTTTTGATTTTGATCCAAAACTCTCATAGCAATCTAAGAGCCTTCTCATGTTAATGAGATGATTGCTAATAGGCTGACTTTCTTTCATCTTGGCTGAAAGGATTTCCCTCATCAATAGCATACGACATATCCGTTCACTAAACTTGAACTTCTGCTCCAATCCTTGAACAACCTCATAAGACGACTTCTCACGGAGATAATCCGTAAACTCGGATGATGCTGTGAGAATGAGAATCGACATGACGTCAGACTCGTCATCCAGATACTGATAGTAAGTGTCATACTCACTATCCTGGGCATCTACTCCTGATCGTTATGGAGGCATTGTCTCAATGATGTGAAGCTTTCCCTGTGCATCCAAAACATTTTTCAGATGCATCTTCCGAACAGCAAAGTTTGGACCTGAAAGCTTCCAGTTGCTAGTGATGAGACTTAGAGACTCTCTTGGTGAATAAAACGGAATAACAGATATAATAGACATCTATAGAAAAAAAAAAGATAAAACCGATTAAGTATTGATTATATCTTCTAATAATTATTACCTTTTAACAAATTTTATTAGACTAGGATCCATATTTCATATTTCCCGATGCAAGCTTTGGGCACTTCCCACCGGGACAATGCTATTTCTGGTAGGTAAGAACTATACCAATCGTATCCTAACTGGACACGACTCATAGATACGCGGGACATCGGTTATAGGAACCGTGCATGTTTAGTCCCTCTAGTGCATTTTGGGCCGGGTCTCCCGATTATCACCAAAATAGATCGCACCACCCAAGACAGCGTGAATTCTGGCCTGGACTCCCGATTATCGCAGAATCTTTCATGCCTCTTCCCACAATGCTTTGAACCCGGATGCCCAAAGTTTGGGCACTTCTGATACCCGAGTACCGTTTAACAACAAGGGTGTACCATTAGGTGGGTAGCACACTGTTCTAAGATTTTTCTAAAAAGGATTTCCAAGTTTTTAACGTGAAAAACTTTAATGCCAGTTTTCTTTTAAAAACATCTATTTCAATAATTAACTATTATTAAACCCCTTGTTTTATTTCATCGTGTTAATCACTACCACGCATATATATAATATGTAAAGAAATAAAACAACCACAAACAACTATGCCTTAGCCTTGCCCTTAACTAATGTCGGTTTCGTGAGCCACACGAAAAACCCGACGGTCAAAACCTAAGTGGAAAAACACAACACACATGGCATGACATTCTGAAGCTCCCACTAGCTCCAGCATCCAATCCTGCTCCCTGCTCCTTGGTTCTTGGTTCTTGTATCAACTTCATATTAATTCTAATGATATTATTTTAATCTATTATCTAAAAGCTAGAAATAAAAATTACAAGATTGCTCAAAGGCACGCAGGCCCGCTAATTCTAGTACTTTTACAAAATAGAATAGGGGTTGTAAGTGGCACGCAGGCCTCCCCACACCATAGAATAATAAAACCCATCACAACCTCAAGTGCATAAAAGTAAACAATCCACAAGGTCTAAAAGGCTCGACTATGGCATCTCAAAACATGTACTAAACTAATACATGAAAGTAAAAAAGCAACTAATTTTTAAATATTCACCTTGATGAAAAAATTACTGATTTTAACAACCTGTTAAAACCCCTATATTGTTTTTCTTGTTAGAAATATGTCCATTAATGCACGTACGCCATATGGACCGCTGCTGATGATGTATGGGCCTATTGGGTCATACACCGGGGTCTAACCTGACAACAACTTAAGTTAAGGGACCAAATATGACAAAAGACAAAAGTTGACATCGCAGGCCTCGTTAGCGCCGCTAACATTAAGGGATTAGCGCCGCTAAGTCCTAAATGTTAGCGCCGCTACGGCTGCATGTGCTTTGTGTCAAATCGCTGACATGGCGCATTAACGCCGCTAACTATTTTGAGTTAGCGCCGCTAAACCCTCCAAGTGAAATTTGTCAAAACACCTCCTATATCAGCCAATGCATGGAGACTTTTGAGTCTCGAGGTTTGGCCGGCCATATGGGGATATATTGAGCCTGGAAACATAAGAGGTTTGGCCGGCCATATGGGGATATATTCATGAGAGACTGATTCGCGTACTCTCTTTAATTATAGGATGTCGAATCAAAACCACAATACGTCGAACTTTTCACTTCGTATGTTCCTACAAAGGGAGAAACTCACGGGAGTGAACTTTGTTGACTGGCATAGGAAATTGAGGATTGTCCTACGTGCCGAGTCTAAGTTGCACATCCTTGAGAAACCCCTTCCTGAACCACTTTGTTGACTGGCTTAGGCAATGGTTAGGATCTTTGTAAAAGTTTTGCTTCGGGCTAAATGAAAGATGCAAATCTTGTTTATTGGACTAGGATGATTAAGAAATCTTTCACCAGTATTGGTAGGAAGGATTATAACTTGTTGGATTTTGATCACACTCGTGTGGATAATCCGCTCAAGTATGCCATGTATAGTGACACTAGTAAAATTCTCCATCACCATCTTTATGATAGTAGTTGGGAGAATGTTTAACTAGATAAGGGGTTTGTGTCTGAAACCTGGAGGTGTTCGGGAATAACCTTAAGAAATTAAGAATCAATAAGGGCATATAGATATCGATTCTTTGATCTAGATAAGATGCTAAGTTTCTATTATCTATATTGGTCTAAATATGAAATGAATTATGGGTTTATCCTATACTTCGTTTTCTCTAAGAAACACATTTTGTACATGGTGTTACTTTAAAGAAAACCGGATATCTTTGTTGATGATCTGGTAAAAGACAGGCCTTAAAGATGTATTCAATATGATTGGTATACATTATTTTATGAACCAAGTCCTCAATCTAAAAACACGACATTATGGTCACTTAAGCATCCAATGAGATTTTGACTAGAAAGAGTCCTTTGCTTGTCAATCTCATAACTTAATATTATCCATTCTACATTTAGTGGGAGATGGATGAATTATAAGTTGATGCTTGTATATTTAAGTAGTTCATCTGAGTTTTGGATAATTGTTTCTTGAACTTATGGGAACCATGTTTGGTAGCTCAAAAGGGAGAGGACAATTTACAAAAGCATTCCAGTGGAAGAACGTAAAACTTAAATAAGAGACCTAATGTTGACACTAGAATTTAATCAGCATAGAGATGCTGGTAAAACCTGACAATATCCATTGCTTCTTTAATTCTAATGGAAATCAAGAAGGTTGTTTAGATATGAGGTTGTCATATTTTAGTAACAGCAGCTTGATGGTACATCATTGTGATGTTACCATTCATCGGAAACATGGTGTGACCCTGTGTTCATAAGTGAATTAAACAAAGGAATGGTATATATATAGATGTAATCTATTTGTTGCGTCCATGTACTTGACTTGGGTTAATCCCACACCTAAGGTTTAATCCTAGAAGGGTGAAGGGATTAACATATATGCAATTATGGAAAACTTCAAATACCGACTAGAGACAAAGTATTTCATATTGTTTAAATATGGAAACATGTTCTAGTGGTTATGTTGAAGATAATTTGGATAAAGTGAAATATTGTTGTAACCTTGCGGAAACAAGTTGGTTCACATGGACGTAAAAGACCTGTATCCTTCAAAGGATTAAGTTGAGGAAATGCTTGAGGCACATTCTGAGGGTCCCATACATCCGTAATATCCAGATTAGGTCTGGATAATGTGAAACTTCGTTGTTACATTAAGGAAACAAATATGTTCACATGGAAATAAGAAGACCAAGATCCTTCGCAGGGTTAAGTTGAGGAAATGTTTGAAACATGTTACGAGGTCTTTCATTTTCATTATATCCAAGTTATGTCCATAACTAAAGTCAGCAAAACTTGCATCTTGTGACTGTAATCCTGCTTTACGAGAAAGTCAAAGGAATGAGTTTTTTGGAAAGCATAGATTAAGCCAGATACCCTTGTCAGAGCCAGTGGGAGCTTCATGTGTTCTTAGTAAAATATGCTCAATGAAAATAATGTCTTAATTTAGGGTTGTTCTACAACCAAATGTTGTAATTATTGTTCTATGAGTATAAATAAAGAATATGGAATCAAGTGGAGTTTAGATTCAAGAAATACTAATGTATGTTCTTAATGTTCGACGTAAATAGAGTTGTCTTGAGTAAGTTATTACTGCAAGCAAATCTAAGCTTGTGAAACTGTCGATTTTAATCGAAGTTTAGAATATTCAAATATGTGGTGCAGATACGACATTGAGATTCAATGAGTGTCATTGACCCTATTGTGTACTTCGAAAACATTAAGGGTATGTCGACTCTAATAAAAGTGAGTGTCAGTAACTCTATTGTTAACTTCGGTTACATTAAGAGTATGACGACTCTGATAATCATAAGTGTCATTAATCCTATTGTAGACTTCGGTAACATTAAGGATATGACGACTATGATAACCTAGTGTATGATCTAGTTGATAAACACTTTGCAAGTGGTTTAATAAGATAATACAAAAGAGTACAAAGGGATATCGTATTGATGATCCCATGATTAAGCCGTTGTCAAATACTAGTGATGAATTTCATAGTAGGTATAATAGCATTGTTAATGCTTATGACTGGGCTCGAATATCGTTTTAGTAAATGTTTGATTCACTTATAAGCTTTGGGAACGGTAAGCAGTACTGCTAACCGATGATTGTATCAATATATAGTGGGGACTATATATACGCATGATGCGGTTACCTTCATTGGTCTTTACTGTGTTCCATCTTAGCATGTTTAACCACTTCCCGGAATGTTTATACATTCTAAATTTCCACAGCCAGTCATTCTTCAAGGGAAGAAAGCTTGAATTAAGGCTGAGGTTAGGTGTTGGTTATGCATTAATCAAGGATTGAATGCATGAAACGCAACAGTGACCTGTTCTTGAAAGGAGTTTCAAGTAACTCGAAGACCCACACCCGAGCTCACTTCATGGATCATGGTCATAGAGTGACTCTGAAGGATAATATCATTACGTCCTTCGACCCGAGATGTATGAATTGCTATAGCATGAAACTTTCTTGCTTTAACCATTTCAAAAAGTAGTTCGTAACTGGCTGCTATAAAGGGAATAGTTAAGTAAGATAAGATTCATGCTATGGGGTTGTACAGTCAACGGAATTTGTTCCTCTGATATGAGAGATATCCCTGGGCCCCTCGATGATTGGGCGCTGACACCAAAATAAGCATGGCCATGCGTAAAGGAATATTGATTGAGAATCGGATATGTCCTTAAATTTTGGTCACCACCAATCAAGATTGAGTAACATAATTGTGAACGATCTGGAGATTGATATATCAATCCATGTCTCATGTTCACAAGGAACAAAAGGAGTATTGATCACTTATCAATAGGACCTCTACGTTCTTTTGTAGGTTATGGTTTTCTGCAAAGAAGCGGAACCCATACTGACTTAGGGGCATTGATGCTTTTGCTAGAGGCCGCTCTTTGTCTATGGTCACATGGGTACGTACGCCATATGGACCGCTGCTGATGATGTATGGGCCTATTGGGTCATACACCGGGGTCTAACCTGACAGCAACTTAAGTTAAGGGACCAAATATGACAAAAGGCAAAAGTTGACATCGCAGGCCGCGTTAGCGCCGCTAACATTAAGGGGTTAGCGCCGCTAAGTCCTAAATGTTAGCGCCACTACGGCTACATGTGCTTTGTGTCAAATCGCTGACGGGGCGCGTTAGCGCCGCTAAATATTTTGAGTTAGCGCCGCTAACTCATGGTTAGCGCCGCTAAACCCTCCAAGTGATATTTGTGAAAACACCTCCTATATCAGCCAATGCATGGAGACTTTTGAGTCTCGAGGTTTGGCCGGCCATATGGGGATATATTGAGTCTGGAAACATAAGAGGAGAAGGAGGAGTTCGTTTGAAAAGGTTCTCTCACTCTTTTTCTCTCTAATTCACACTTAAACTCTTTGGTGCTACTAAGGCCAAGAGAGGATTATTCAAGAGAGACTGATCCAGATTATTGTGGTCTCGTTGTTGTTATCCCGGAGTGCTTTTCGTAGTGAAGAAGCACGAAGGCTCGCTAGCTCGTGTGGTTGGACGTGTTCCCGGGGTACTACCCATTAGTCGATCCGCACTCTCGTTTTTGGAACATCAACATCTCGAGACAATCACTTTTCTGGAGCTTAGGAGAAAGGTATAACCACATCTTTCCTTTACAAGTTGCATTTTTATACGTAGAGTTTGGTCCATGTTTGGGATTTCGGTTTTATGCTTTGATTGCTTGTACCATGGGCTGTTTTTGTTGTACATTCGCTTCCGCTGCGTGCCCACGAAATCCCAGCATTTTTGTTATTTGCAATAAATATATATTTCAAGTTTTATACTTTGATAATTAATCAAAAACTCAAAATAATATTTAAACCTTAAATTAAAATAACAACTGTATTTCAATTTAATATTGACCACAAAATATCTGAACCACGAGCTGGGCCAAATATTTAAACTGGGTCATTGATCGGAAACGGACCGGGAAATAAAAACTGGGCCGACGCCCAAAAAACTTTAGCGCCGCTAACCCTAGCCGCTAAACCCAAACTGGGCCGCATGCCTCCTGGGCCGTGGTTCTCTGGGCCGAAGCCCACCACACCGTTAGCGCCGCCAACTGGGCTGCTAACCGCGTCGCTCTCCTCACCGCGTACCCCCACAACCACCGCAGACCGCCACCGATCATCGGCAGCCAGCGACTACCGTCCCAGACTTAAGACCGCCGCCGATTAGGGTGGTGTTGATGCTCTCGGTTATCACAAATAACAACAATAAATTAAAAAAAAAGATTTAATTAAAAATTAAATCTAACAATCTTTTTATCCAAAAACTAATTAATCTAATCCAATAGAAAACATAAACTTGAATTCTATTACTTGGATGATCAAAAATTTTCTTTCTTGATAAAACAGAATCATATTTCATTAGAAGTGGCTCGGATACCACTGAAGGGTTTTGTAGGGTATAAAACATATTATAACATGCACAGCGGAATAATACCCCCTCCAGTGATCTCATCTAACTCGTACAGAAACTAAAAGAGGAAGAGGTAGAAAGTTATACCTTTGATGAAAAACAAAAACTTTCTTAGGCCTGTAGACAGCTGCAGGTTATTCACCGTTACTGCACCACCTCGAACAGGCTGCTCCACCGCCTAAGGATTAAACCCGGATCAAAACGTGACCCGTGTCCGTGTGTGTGTTTCGCGTCGCCGCCGGCCGCTGCCCTCGGTGGTCCGGTTCTTTTGCGCCACCGCCGAGAAGAGGAGATGAGAGGGAGAGAGACCTTTTTTTAGGGTTATCTCTTTATTATCTTGTAATTGACTTATGTGATTAATGAGAGGTAAATAAGGTTTATATAATAAACCCTTATTAGGCCCCAAGCCCGTTTAATTAAAGCCCAGTTTTAATTAAACTATTTAATCAATTACAGAAAATACCCTCGACCTTTCTAATTAATTAATAACTATTAATTAATTGGTCTCGTTAATATTTAAACTAAATATTAACTTCTCCTTTTAAATAATAAATAACTTTTATTATTTCTCTCTTTCTCAATAATTAATTAAACTATTAGTTATTGTCATACACAAAAAAGGTAAAATCCAAAAGGTTCTATTTGGGTGTGCAGCGGTGTGATCTTTTAGTGTCACATAGTATTGGACACGATGATACATGTTATCTATATCTGCACATAATCTAACACATGGGACTGAGTTCAGAAACTCTACCCTTGAAAGCTTTTGTGAACAAAAGGGAATATTACAAAATTTCTCATCTGTCAGAACTCCCCAACAAAATGGAGTTGCTGAGAGGAGAAATATAACCCTAATTGAGGCTGCTAGAACAATGATGTGTGAGGCAGGATTTAAACTCCATTTTTGGGATGAAGCTGTCAGTACAGCCTGTTAAAATCAAAATAGATCAATCATTGTCAAAAGACATGGTAAAACATCATATGAGATGTATAAGTCTAGAAAGCCCAATATAGGTTATTTCCATGTCTTTGGTTCAAAATGCTATGTGCTGAATCAAAGAGATCAGCTCCATAAGTTGGAACCCAAAGCTGATCCAGGAATATTTGTTGGTTATTCCTCAATCTCCAAATCATACAGAGTGTATAACACTAGGAGAAAGGCCATAGAATAATCAATTCATGTCTCAATTGATGAAGACAGTCTTGATCAAGCTGAGAAAAGACAAGCTGAGTTGCTTAGTCTGAGTGAGCTTGAAAAGCCAGAGGAAACCAATATGTCAACTACTATGTATGTCATGGGAAATGATAGTGATGTTGATGTGTGTTCATCAAAGAATTCATCACAAGCTCCAACGAATTCTCAAGCTGAGAAGGATAATGAGTTCATCAACCCCTTTGGAGCTGAAGTCACTCAGACTGAGAATCTAAGTGATCATCAGTTTGTTGACAATGTTGTTATTGAGACTGAGGAGATAAGTTCACCTCAGGGCTCTCAACATCACTCAGATCCAGAACCAGATTCTCCAACTACAACATTGAAATTCCTCAAAGATCATCCGCAAGAACAGATTATTGGAAATGTCCAAGAAAGGGTAATGACCAGATCTAAGGCTACAGCTAACTATGCTGCCAACTTTGGTTTTCTATCTCAAAAGGAACCAAAGAAGACTGAAGAAGCCTTAGAGGATGATGATTGGATTGAAGCTATGCAAGAGGAATTGAATAAATTTAAGAGAAATAAGGTATGGAGCCTTGTCCCTGCCCCTAAAGACCATTCAGTTATAGGCACTAAGTGGGTCTATAGAAATAAAATGGACAAGGATGAAGTGATAGTTAGGAACAAAGCCAGGCTGGTAGCACAAGGGTATAAGCAAGAAGAAGGAATCGATTATGATGAGACCTTTGCCCCTGTTGCTAGAATTGAAGCCATAAGGTTGTTCATAGCTTATGCAGCCTATAAAGACTTCAAAGTCTATCAAATTGATGTGAAAAGTGCTATCCTAAATGGAAAACTTCAGGTGAAAGTCTATGTGAAACAACCTCCTGGCTTTGTCAATTCAAAGTTTCCACATCAGGTCTTTAAGTTAGACAAGGCTTTGTATGGTCTTAAACAAGCTCCAAGAGCTTGGTATGATACACTGTCCACTTATCTATTATCAGTGGATTTCACCAGAGGTAGTATAGATAAGACACTCTTTATTAAAAAGAGTAAATGACAGGTGATTCTTGTACAAATCTATGTGGATGACATTATCTTTGGTTCTACTAATGAATCTCTGTGTGAATGGTTCTCCAAAATAATGTCACAAAAGTACAAGATTGTTGGAGTATGCCCACTGACACACGTATGCCAATTGATCACTACCGATGATGTATGGGCCTATCGGGTCACACGCCGGGGGGTTGATATTGACAATAACCTAAAAGGGAGGGTTATAAATGAATAATTAAATATGGTTGGTAATCTGGTCAGGGTTAGCGACGCTAAACCCTGTTGTCGCTAACTGTGCCGCGTGAACGGCTCTAACCTTAACTGGTTAGCGGCGCTAAGTTTGGCGGTTCGCGGCGCTAACCCATCTGACAGATTACAACTTTATTCCTTTCACCTCCACTCTCAACCAATGCATGCATGTTTTGTTGGGGTCATCTATGTCCGGTCTTAGGTGACTCCAGAGGACTTTTGAGGCTAATTAAAATCACATGCAATCTCTCATTCTCTCTAGATGGTTATGGTGAAAACACACACACATAGAAACCTATAGTGGTTGTTCTTGTGTGTATGAGAGAGAGCAAAGAGAGGAGAGTTCTGGAGTTGGGGTGTTGTTCCAGAAGGTGTCTCCAAATGTTGTAGGACACCCGATGGCTAGTACGAGAAGATCACGGTTTTTAACGAGGTGGACTTCGATAGTCAAAGAGAAGGTGCCATTGCTTGGATTCGTGGTCATCATCAACTCCACGGGATTTTGCCTGGTATAACTCTCTTCTCCTTTCTGTTCTTGTTGCATTTCTTTGTTGTAGAGATTGGTACACTTCTTGGGGTTCTCTTTGTTGTTTTGTTTTGCTTTGAATATTTCCGATTTTGTACTTGCATGCTTCCCCTGCGGTGAACCATGAACCCCAACAGTGATACCAGAGCCACCTCTACACTATATTTGCACTTTGTGGCTTGAAAAATTCGAAAACTGTGATTTTTGGTCCTGTCCAGGGTTTAGCGGCGCTAACTTTCCCATGTTAGCGGCGCTAAACCGGCCGTAGCGGTCGCTAAGACTTCTGACTTTAGCGGCGCTAACCTTTGCTTTGCGGCGCTAACATTTACTTAGCGGCGCTAACCCTTTATGGTTAGCGGCGCTAACTCCCTTCTGGCAGAATGCATTTTATGCCTTAAATCAATTTTGTTGGATTTTTAGTTCTCTTGTACTTTCTGGATTTTTCCAGAATTTCGGATGTGTTGTATATAAGTTGCCTTATGTCTTGGTTGGTTTATTTATATGTGGATTAACATTTTGGAATGAAAATGGTCTTGTGTGGCACACCATGTTTTAGATTTGTTGTATGTGGTTGTAATATTAGTGTCCGGTGACATTTGAGCCTTTGAGACCTATGTCATGTGTTTGGTTGTTAGAATTAATTTATTCATTCATTTGGTGGTTTGTACCACAATGGTTTGAAATAATTTAATTTTATTCGGTTTTTATATTTAACAGCTTGCATGCCGATTTCTATTCTTTGTAATTTGTAGTATTAGCTTAGAATAGGGATTTGTGACTTGCATGCCATGTCCTTTTAAATTTGTAAATTGTAAAAGGAGAACCGAAGCAACTAACAATGACCATGGAGGGTGTCTTGGCAAGCTTGGATCCGGAGGTCGGTAGGAGACGCAATGGATCAAGTGGGAGGAGCACACATCAAGTCATTCGGAATATGTCCTTAGATGACTTGGTCTTGCCCATTGACTCACGAGTAAGACACATAGGGTTTTTGGCTCGTTACCGGACTTGTATTACTTGCGTGGTTGGTTTTATTTTGTATTATTTCTTGCATGGATGTTTAGGATCTTCGCATGCTAGAAAATTTTTCAAAATAATAAAACCAAAGAGTTTTAAATTAGTTTACAAAGTCCGCGCGCCACATAGACAAGAATTGGTTAAAATCGTTTTAACCGGCAAAAACAAAATCCCGTTTTTTAAAATTGTAAATCTCACGCCATCCGTAAGATGACACCACCCGAATCTAGTGAAGCAAGATCGGTTGACGATCTCTAGCCGAGTCGGTTTTGTGTAACTGTGTGGAAGGTGCGTGTGGCAACTCGCAAGGGTCGGTTGTCGAGCTCTAGCCGAGCCGGCCATTGGACTAGAGTACCACCATGTATGTTGAAGGTTGATTTACAATTCCAAGACTTAAGATGCCTTGGTAGTTGTCGAGCTCTAGCCGAGTTGCCAAAGTGGATTAATGAGGAATGGTGTGAAAGGGATCAAACATGCCTAATGGGTGTTGTGAGTACCTAGGATCCCGCAGGTGCCTAAGAGTTGCGATCATGGATTGCAATTGGTAAATTGTTTACCTGCCTAAAATAGCTTCATGAAGTGATCTGCGGAAAACCCTTCATGGATTGGGGTATTTTGAGGTTCTTATCCCTTGTTAAGATAATTTGGTTTTCTTAAATCAAGTGGGTAATTATTTTAACGAGGATTATATCGATACTTACTAAAACTCGTACTCCTATTTTAGATGGAAAATCTTAACGACACTACATCAAAACTATCATTTCGTTTGTTCCTTTAAAAGGAGAGACTCATAGGAGTGAACTTCTTTGACTGGTATCGTGTGCTGATGATTGTCCTTCAACACGAGTCAAAGTTGTACGTCCTTGAGGAGCCTCTTCCGGAGCCACCTGCTACCAATGCGAGCTGGGCCACTAGATACGCATGGGAAAAGCGTGTCAGAGATACACAAGATGTTTCTTGTCTCATGTTGTCGACTATAAGTTGTGAGCTACGAAAGCAACTCAAGCAATTGAGTGCGTACGACCTGATTAACCGGCTAAAGGACATGTTCCCGCAGCAAGTTAGACAAGAATTTTTTGAGTATGTCAAGGCTCTAGTTGGTTGTAGGATGCAGTAAGGCGGGGACGTAAGTATTCATGTCCTTAAGATGAAGGCGTACATGGAACAAATGGAGAGACTTGGATTTCCCATAGGGAGGGAACTGATGGTGAATTTGATTCTCCAATCCCTGCCCATGTCTTATGAGAAGTTTGTCATGGAATATCTCAAAGACAATATGGATTGGTCCTTAAGTGAGCTACATGGAATGTTAAAGGCTACTGCGTTGAACATGGCAAAAGGTAAGCTAATCTCGTCCACACCCGCTAAGGCTACTGGGAAACAAAAACATAAGAAGAAGAAGAAACTGACCCCAAATGGAAAGCTTGGTTTGACTAAGCCTACCATAACCGTGGAAGTTGAGGAAAATGAGATTGTGCCTCAAGATAACGTTCCACTTGGGGTAGTTTGCTACTTTTGTGGGGAAATTGGAAATTGGCGCTGTCACGCCTGCCCTAAGTGCCTGAATGAGCTAAGTATCCTAAAACGAAAGAACGTTAGCTCCTCGACTTCAGGTACATTCATGATTATACTCCATTGATCTTCTACTTCAAAGGACTAGGTTTTGAATGCTAGTCAAAGCACTCGCGTTTGTTACAACTTGTTTGTTGCAAAGTGTAGGTGTTTATCTGAAGTAGGCCGTTGATGCATGGAGAGCTAGAAGAAGTGAAGGGAAGCATAAGTGTTTGTCTCTTGCTAAAAGGATTGGAAGAGTTGATCTTGTCATTCCTACCAGCTAAATTATTACTTCATTAGAAAAATGTTTTACGCCCTGTGTTGCAAGAAGCATTATATCTTTTATGCTATTGATGACGATGAATATTACTTTGAATTATGCTATTGTGGGTTTTAGAATTTTATTTCAAAGTTTATTCATGTTGTGGCATATGTAATAAGCGTTTTCTTAAGAAGTAATAATATGATCATGAATGTTTATTGATTAGTTATCCTTATAACATTGGTGATTTAACCATATAAACAAGACTAACATCACCAAGGTCCATGTGGAAAGGAACTTGGAATCTTTTGACTTCGAGTTATTAGTTGATGTTGAATCTTGCTTATAAAGTTAAATAACTATAACGTCATTCACTAGTTGATGTGGGAGGAATAAAAGTTTGTTGGATTACGCTTGCACTCTTGTGTAAGGGCCGATCAAGCAAAGTCATAAGGATTAACTAAGTATAATTTGTTACCTTTGTTAGAATCTGCCCGATAATATATGTACGCCTTAGAGCACTACCGATGATGTATGGGCCTATATGGGTCACACACCGGGGTCTAACATGACAGCAAATAAGGTTGAGGGACCAAAGATGGCAAAAGTGGAAGTTAGCAATGCAGGCCACGATAGCGCAGCTAACTTAACGAGTTAGCGCCGCTAACTGTTAAAGGTTTGCGTCGCTACGGTTGCATGTACTTTACGTCAAATCGAAGTCAGGCCACGTTAGCGTCTCTACGGGCTAAGGTTTAGCGCCGCTAACCCTGCATGGGCTTTGTGTCAAAATAACCTCCACTCGGAGCCAATGAGTGGGATCTTCTAGAACCGACTTGGCCGGTTAGAGGGGAGATATAGGGTCATCTTTGAGTCTTTAAAAGACTAAAGTATTGGACTCTTGCTACTCTTGGCCAATCTCTCTCTCAAGCACAAATTTCTCTCTCACACATTGATACTAAGTTTGGTGATCAAGTGAGGGTAACCTCGGGTTCCAGAGTTCCTTTTGCTGTCCTTGAGTAATATTTCAACAAGAAGATATCACCAAGCTTGCTACCACACGTTGTTGGACTAGTTCCCGGGGTGATATTTCGAGAAGGGAGCATGAAGAAGGAGGATCTAGTTTCTCCACCATCATCAGCCACCAACAAGGAGTTTACTGGAGCTTAGGAGAACGGTATAACACTCTCACCTTGTTCTTTTGTTGCTATTTTGTACATAGAGTAGATCCACACTTGGGATTTCATTGTTTTAAACTCTTGTATGAATGATTCTTGTTGTTCTCACTTCCGTTGCGTGTTTTTGAAATCCCAACAGTGGTATCAGAGCCACCTCTATGTTAGAATAGCACTTGGTGGCGTGAAAAACCCGAAATCAAAATGTTTGTATTCTGCCATTAGGGTTAGCGGCACTACGCTGAGGTTAGGGGCGCTAAGTCTCACGCGTTAGTGGCGCTAACGTTACTGGAAATTGTTTTTCGAAACTTTTGAATAAACAGTGTTGGTCTCGGGATTTTTGGCACTTACACCTTCTGGAATTTTGTTCAAAAGGTGTTTTTCATGTTGTTCCAGTAGTAGCATGATTTGTTTGGTTGTATGTGTTAACATGAGTTGGTAATCTTTCTTTGGCCCATTTGGTTTATTTGTGTTATGCATGTTATTTGGTGGTTTTAATCCACATATGATGGTTGTAAATTTATTAAATTCAGTTTGATTGTAATAATTTGTGGCTTGCATTCCATTTCATTCATCCACGTACAAGTATTAGATAAATAGGAAAATTATGTGGCTTGTATGCCATTTATTTTCTATTGTATTGTAATTTGTATGATGGAGGAATGAAGACACAAGAAGGAGGCAAAACAAGATGGAGTATGATGCCCTTAGAAGCGAATGAAGTCCATAGAGATGATGGTTCTAGTGGGAGCTTGCATCAAGATTGTTTTGTCCCTTAGTTTGACCAAGTTCTTCCCGTTTTGGCTCACGGGAGGAATGCATAGGTTTAACGGCAAGGATTACCGACTATGTTGTAGATTGCGTGTGATGTGATTTTATTATTCTATGCATGGATGTGTAGGTTTCGCATGCTAGAAAATTTTTGATAAAATTAATAAAATCACAAGAGTTTTGTTAAAATTGGTTTCCTCTCGCGCGCGATCACATACATTGATTAACCCACCTAGTGAAAATAGGATTTGTCACTAACAAGTTAATCAAAACCAAACCGGAAACAAAAGCCCGTTTTTCCACAAAAATGTAAATCATGCACCATCCGTAAGTCGATCCCACCCAAATCTAGTCTTATGAGATTTGGTTGTCGAGCTTAGCACGAGCCAATTCTCATGAAACTGTGTGGAAGGTGAGTGTGGCAAAATTCACAATTTTGGTTGTCGAGCTTAGCACGAGCCAACTTTGGTGACTTGGTTACCGTATGTCTTGAAGGACGATTTGCAATTTTAGGTTTGAAATCTTGGTTAATTGTCGAGCTTAGCACGAGTTAACCAAAATTTCAAGACTTAAAATTGGTGCAAGAAGGGATCAAACATGCCAAACGACCATTGGATATCGTAGGATCCCGCATGTTCTAAAGAATGCAATGGAGATTGCAAGTGGCAAAATGGTTGCCGACCTAAATAATTTTATCATGTGATCCGCGGTAACCCCGTCACATGGTAGGATGAAATACGGTTCTTAGCCTTGTTAATTTAATTCTATATGGGTAAATTATTTAACAAGATAAAATATCAAACTAACTAATATCTACTTTGCAATATTTTAGATGGCATCAACAAGCGCAACAAACACCACCACCAGTGTTTCTCTACGAGTTTTCCTAGAAAAGGAAAAACTTGATGGAAGCGACTTCATGGACTGGCATAGACAACTGAGGTTGGTCTTGCGGTATGAAGGTAAGTTGCATACCATAGAGGAACCCCTCCCCGAGGCACCTCCTGCTGGTGCAACAAGGGCCGTCCGTGAGTGTTACGAAAAACGCCTCAAGGAGACTGAGGAAATCACGGGCCTTATGTTGAGCACGATGAACCAAGATTTGCAAAAGCAAATGGATCATCTTAGTGCTTACGACCTGCTCGTGCAGCTAAAGGACATGTTCCAGCAGCAGGCGAAGCAGGATAGGTACGAGTGCCTCAAGACGACCCTTGCTTGCAAGATGCAAGAGGGTGGGAACGTGAGCGCGCATGTGTTGCGGATGAAAGCAAACATCGAGCACATGGAGAAGTTAGGTTTTACCATCGGGAGGGAGATGGCGGTTGATTTAATCCTCCAATCCCTACACAGTGCATACGATCAATTCGTTATGAGTTATCATATGCACAGCATGGATAAAACCTTGATGGAACTTCATGGTATGTTGAAGACCGCTGAGTCTAGCATGACCAAGAACAAGCCATCCTCCTCCACTTCTCAAGCTCTCGCCATCCGGGAAGGCTGCATCACGAAGAAGAAGGCCGCCCCTTCCAACAAGAGGAAGGGTAAGGGAAAGGTTGGCGAGGACAAGCCGAACCCGGCCTCCGAGGGCAAGGTTAAGGGGAAACTTCCCCAAGCCAAGGCTCCGGAGGATGCGGAGTGCTTTTTCTGCGGGGGCAAAGGCCATTACCGCCGTACTTGCCCGAAGTACCTGGAGGGACTCAACAAGCTCAATGCAATGAGCATTTCAGGTCCGGACACGTCAGGTACGTTCATGATAGAACTCCACCATACTTCTACTTCTAAAGGCTGGGTTTTGGATACTGGCTGTGGCACTCACATATGTAATATGGTGCAAGTGCTAAGGGAAAGTAGGAGCTTGGAGCGGGGAGAACTGGATCTTGTGATGGGAAACTCGGAGGTTGTCCCAGTGGAAGCTAAAGGAGACTTGAAGCTTTCATTCAAGACTGGTTTTTCTATTTTGTTAAAGGATGTATGCTATTTGCCCAATGTGGCTAGAAACATTATTTCTTTTCACAAATTGTATGACGATGGTTTTGATTTTAAATTTATAAGTGGTAAAATCATTTGCTTTAAAAATGAAGTTGTGTATTTTAAAGCTTTACCATGTCATGGCATATATGAGGCAAATGCATACATTGAATCAAGACAATCTATCATGAATATTGATTCTGACTCAAAAAATGGTTTGGATAAATATTCTATGTGGCATAGTCGTCTTGGCCATATAAACAAGACTCGTATCACCAAGCTCCAAGCGGATGGGATCTTGGAATCATTTGATCAAGGATCAAATGAAGTATGCGAATCTTGCTTATTGGGAAAAATGACAAAGGCACCCTTCACGGGAACAAGTGAGAGGGGAAAGGACCTTCTAGACATAATCCATATGGATGTATTTGGACCTTTCAAGCATGTCACGATGAATAATTCAAGATACTTCGTAACCTTTATAGATGATTATAGTAGGTACGGATATGTCTATCTTGTTAAACACAAGAATGAAACCTTTGAGGTGTTCAAGACATTCCAAAACGAAGTTCAGAATCAGTTGGGCAAGACTATAAAGATACTCCGGTCTGATAGAGGTGGAGAGTATCTTAGTACCGATTTCGTCGATCATCTTAAGAATTGTGGAATTATTTCACAATTAACACCTCCGAGGACTCCACAATTAAATGGGGTCGCAGAGAGGAGGAACCGGACCTTGCTTGATATGGTAAGGTCTATGATGAGTCGAGCGGAGGTACCTATTAGTTTCTGGGGATATGCCTTAGAAACTGCGGTAAGAATCCTTAACCTCGCACCAACCAAGAAAGTTGCTAAAACACCTTATGAAATGTGGCATGGTAAGAAGCCGACACTTTCATACCTACGAGTTTGGGGTTGTCAAGCCTACGTGAGACGTGAGGCCGAAGACAAACTTGAACCACGTTCAGAGAGGTGTTATTTTATCGGATATCCTCCTAACGGTGTTGGATATTTATTTTATAAACCTTCAGAGAACAAGGTATTTGTTGCTCGAAGGGCATTCATCCTTGAAAGGGAGTTGCTATCCAAACATGGCAATAAGGAAGTTGACCTTGAGGAAGATCAAGGGTCGGCCGATAAATGAATTGAGGTTGGCACTAGCCAAAATACCGAGCAAGATAATGTTGCGGTACCTGACACTCTAGCAACGTCTACTCCTAGGCGTTCCAGTAGGACTCGTTTTGAGCCAGAGAGATATAGGTTTCTCATATTTGAGGGCAACGAGTTATTGGTGGATCATGATGAACCTACCAACTACAAGGAAGCCATGGCAAGCCCTGAGTCTGCTTAGTGGAGAAAGGTGATGGAGAGCGAGATGCAATCTATGTTGGATAACCAGGTTTGGGAACTGGTTGATCCTACACTAGGGGTAAAACCCGTTGGGTGTAAATGGGTTTTCTAAGAAGAAACCCGGCATAGATGCAACCTTGGAAATCTTCAAAGCCCGACTGGTGGCAAAGGGTTTCACTCAGACTCAAGGAATTGATTATGATGAAACCTTCTCCGCAGTGGCCATGTTGAAGTCAATCCGGATATTACTTGCCATAGCTGCATTTCATGATTATGAAATTTGGCAAATGGATGTAAAGACCGCCTTCCTTAACGGGAAGCTTCATGATGAGGTGTATATAAAACAGCCTGACGGTTTTGAACATCCAAAGTATCCGAACAAGGTTTGTAAGCTAATGAAGTCCATTTATGGACTTAACCAAGCATCTCGAAGCTGGAATCTTTGCTTTGATGAGAAAATCATAGAGTTTGGATTTTCAAAGAGTAAAGATGAACCTTGCGTATATGTCAGGGCTAGTGGGAGCACAATAGTCTTCTTGGTTCTATATGTAGATGATATTCTACTCATTGGAAATCATATCCCAAGCCTAAGGAGTGTCAAAGCTTGGCTAGGGAATTGCTTTTCAATGAAGGACCTAGGCGATGCGAGCTGTATTCTGGGGATAAAGATCTATAGAGATAGATCTAGAAGGCTGTTAGGGCTTTCTCAAAGTGCATACATAGAAAAGTTCGTGAGACGCTTTAAAATGGAGGAATCCAGGAAAGGAAACCTCCCTATGTTGCATGGTTTGACTTTGAGTAAAACTCAATGTCCTAACTCTAAGGAGGAGATAGAAGTAATTAAGCGAGTACCATATGCTTCGGCTGTGGGCTCGATCATGTACGCCATGCTATGCACACGTCCTGATGTGTCATGTGCTTTAAGCATGACTAGTAGATATCAGGCGAACCCAGGAGAGCCTCACTGGAGGGCAGTGAAGAACATTCTTAAGTACTTGAGACGTACAAAAGAGATGTTCTTGGTATATGGTGGGGAAGAAGAGCTGAGAGTAAAGGGTTACTCGGATGCTAGCTTCCAAACTGACAGGGTTGACTGCCAATCTCAATCGGGGTTTGTATTCTTGTTAAATGGTGGTGCTGTCAGCTGGAGGAGCTCAAAGCAAAACACGGTGGCTGATTCGACTACCGAATCGGAGTACATTGCGGCTAGTGAAGCTGCAAAGGAAGCCGTGTGGATGAAGAAATTCATCCTAGATCTACAAGTGGTTCCAAGCATCGCTGACCCTATTGAGATCTTCTATGACAATGAGGGTGCGGTGGCTTTGGCAAAGGAACCAAGAGCTCACAAGAGGACAAGGCATATTTCGCGCAAATACCACTTTATACGGGATGCTATTGAAAGTGGTGAAGTCATCATTAGCATAGTAGCATCGAATGGAAACTTGGCAGATCCATTCACTAAGCCGTTACCGCAAGCAGCTCATGGATCTCACACTAGAGGGATAGGTGTAAGATTTGCTAGCGATTTGGCTTGAGTTGTATATATTAGTTTATTTGATATGTATTAATTTATTTTGGGAACGATACAGACAGTATTGTAATTTATGCTTGTTTCGATATGCGGGTGATTCGGTTACATTCATAAGACTTTACTGTGTTCCATCTTAGCATGTGTAACCACTTCCCAGAATGTTTATACATTCTAAATTTCCACAGTCAGTCATTCTTCAAGGGAAGGAAGTTTGAATTAAGGGTGCGGTGGCTTTGGCAAAGGAACCAAGAGTTCCCAAGAGGACAAGGCATATTTCGCGCAAATACCACTTTATACGGGATGCTATTGAAAGTGGTGAAGTCATCATTAGCATAGTAGCATCAAATGGAAACTTGGCAGATCCATTCACTAAGCCGTTACCGCAAGCAGCTCATGAATCTCACACTAGAGGGATAGGTGTAAGATTTGCTAGCGATTTGGCTTGAGTTGTATATATTAGTTTATTTGATATGTATTAATTTATTTTGGGAACGATACAGACAGTATTGTAATTTATGCTTGTTTCGATATGCGGGTGATTCGGTTACATTCATAAGACTTTATTGTGTTCCATCTTAGCATGTGTAACCACTTCCCAGAATGTTTATACATTCTAAATTTCCACAGTCAGTCATTCTTCAAGGGAAGGAAGTTTGAATTAAGGGTGCGGTGGCTGTGGCAAAGGAACCAAGAGCTCACAAGAGGACAAGACACATTTCGCGCAAATACCACTTTATTCGGGATGTAATTGAAAGTGGTGAAGTCATCATTAGCAGAGTAGCATCGAATGGAAACTTGGCAGATCCATTCACTAAGCCGTTACCGCAAGCAGCTCATGAATCTCACACTAGAGGGATAGGTGTAAGATTTGCTAGCGATTTGGCTTGAGTTGTATATATTAGTTTATTTGATATGTATTAATTTATTTTGGGAACGATACAGACAGTATTGTAATTTATGCTTGTTTCGATATGCGGGTGATTCGGTTACATTCATAAGACTTTACTGTGTTCCATCTTAGCATGTTTAACCACTTCCCAGAATGTTTATACATTCTAAATTTCCACAGTCAGTCATTCTTCAAGGGAAGGAAGTTTGAATTAAGGTTGAGGTTAGGTGTTGGTTATGCATTAATCAAGGATTGAATGCATGAAACACAACAGTGACCTGTGCTTGAAAGGAGTTTTAAGTGACTGGAAGACCCACACCCAAGTATACTTCATGGATTATAGTCACGAGTAACTTGGGATGATAAAATCTTACATCCTCAGACCCGAGATGTATGAATTGCTATATCATAGTTCTTACTTGTTTTAGCCATTTTCAAAAGCAGTTCGTAACTGGCTGTGATAAAGGGAATGACTAGGTAAATCAAGAGGTATGGTATGGGATTATGTAGTCGAAGGGATTTGTTCCTCCTGTATGAGAGATATCCCTGGGCCCCTCGATGATTGGGAGCTGACGCCAAAATATTGCATGACCATGCACAAAGGAATATTGATTGAGAATCAGATATGTCCTTACCTTTTGGTCACCACCAATCAAGATCGAGAAACATAATCGTGAACGATCTGGAGATTGACATTTTCTAATCCATGTCTCGTGTTCACAAGGATATCGTGAACAAAAGGATGTCTAAGATCACTTATCTAGGACCACTACTTTCAGTATGATGGTTTTCTGCAGGGATTCAGAACCCATACGGACTTGGGGGCATTGATGCTTTGCTAGAGGCCGATCTTTGTCTGTGCTTGCTAGAGTACAGTATATTATGTACAAGTGGGAGTTTGTTAGAATCTGCTTGATAATATATGTACGCCTTAGAGCACTACCGATGATGTATGGGCCTATATGGGTCATACACCGGGGTCTAACATGACAGCAAATAAGGTTGAGGGACCAAAGATGGCAAAAGTGGAAGTTAGCAATGCAGGCCACGATAGCGCCGCTAACTTAACGAGTTAGCGCCGCTAACTGTTAAAGGTTAGCGTCGCTACGGTTGCATGTGCTTTACGTCAAATCGAAGTAAGGCCGCATTAGCGTCGCTACGGGCTAAGGTTTAGCGCCGCTAACTCTTGGTTAGCGCCGCTAACCCTGCATGGGCTTTGTGTCAAAATCACCTCCACTTGGAGCCAATGAGTGGGATCTTCTAGAACCGACTTGGCCGGTTAGAGGGGAGATATAGGGTCATCTTTGAGTCTTTAAAAGACTAAAGTATTGGACTCTTGCTACTCTTGGCCAATCTCTCTCTCAAGCACAAATTTCTCTCTCACACATTGATACTAAGTTTGGTGATCAAGTGAGGGTAACCTCGGGTTCCAGAGTTCCTTTTGCTGTCCTTGAGTAATATTTCAACAAGAAGATATCACCAAGCTTGCTACCACACGTTGTTGGACTAGTTCCCGAGGTGATATTTCGAGAAGGGAGCATGAAGAAGGAGGATCTAGTTTCTCCACCATCATCAGCCACCAACAAGGAGTTTACTGGAGCTTAGGAGCACGGTATAACACTCTCACCTTGTTCTTTTGTTGCTATTTTGTACATAGAGTAGATCCACACTTGGGATTTCATTGTTTTAAACTCTTGTATGAATGATTCTTGTTGTTCTCGCTTCCGTTGCGTGTTTTTGAAATCCCAACAACCTTTACCTATGATGGTAGAAGAAAAGGGTAGTAGAAAAGTGTTTGAAACCTGAGAGGTATTCAAAACTCATCCGTAATGAATTAATAACAAAAGAGGGCAAAAGGGAACTAAAATACTCAAATCTAATGAGATGTTGAGATATAATAGATTCCTAGTTCAGCAATAGGACTATAGGAATGTCTCATAATTCATTTCTCCCAGGATACTTGTTTTACATGTATCGTTTAGTGGAGAGACGGAACATACTAGTTATGATTCCATTTGATGGCTTAAACTTAAGTAACCTGACTGATGGGTGTACCTGAGTAGAAAGACAGCTTTGCTTGTCTAGAAAGATGGTCAAATTAGCAACCATGGAGGTTAGACTAGAAAGACAGCTTTGCTTGTCTACCTCATGGATTAAAGTCATCTAGTCTACATCTAGTGGGAGACGGATGAACTTTAAAAGATGCTAATACATTTAATAGGTTCTTCTTTGTTTTGGATGTTCTCTTCATAACCTTTTGAGAACTATGGTGAGTTGCTCGAAAAGGGAAATGAACAACTGAAGCATCTCGGTGGAAGAACGTGCGACTTAAATGAAAGATCTAATGTTGACACTAGCATTCAATCAGTAATGATTGGAACTTAACATGGCAATGTTGAAGTACTTGACATTATGATATTACCTCTTCATAAGTCTGGCGAAAGTCATCATAAGGCCGGAAGTGTATTAAATACATGATGAAGATGACTTGTTGATAATACATAATGTATGTATCAATTACCGGAATCTGTAGTGGGCCTTGGGTCTATTAAGATAAGGGAAAGGTAATGAAATAAGATATAGTCCATGCTGGATTCCAAGGATGAGCTTGGGTAATCCAACACCTAGGTGTAACCATTATGGTGTATCTAGATCTTTTGGATATAAGATCTGCATGGATTAGTTTGTAGATAACTTCAAATACTGACTGGTGGGGATTGATTTCATGATGATTGACCATGTGGAAGGTATCAAATGAAGACATTCTTCCAGTAGTTATGTTGAAGTTTACACGGACACTTACGCCATTTCATTGCAAAATGATGCAAAGACCAGATTCCATCAAAGGAATTTAATGAGGAAGTGCTGATGACACTGTCCGAAGGTGCTTTACATCTAAAGTATTCTTGTAAAATCTACAAACCAGAAAAGGATGTCTTGGACTTCAATGAACATCTAAGTTTCATGTTTTGCTGTGAAAATCACATGTTTGAGTTTTCAATAAGCAATAATGAAACTTGGATGGATGCTAGAGCTAGTGGGAGGGTTGTTGTTATCCTATGGCTGTAAGTTTGAATCAAGAATTATACGTCCGTTAAGGATAAACAAAGCAATTTGCAAAATACAAGAAATATCAAGATATGTTCTTGTTAATAAAAAGATATGAGAGTAAATTATTACTCTGAGTGATAGTTCATGTTTAAGGATAACCGCTAATTCGATTGGGGTTTGTGATCCTAAGAACATTGTGTCATTAATAAATGTGATACTTAAAGCATCAATAACTCTATAGAGATCTTTATGAAAACTATGAGAGTACGATGGCTTGATCACATAAAATTTTATTCTTAAAGCATTGGTGACTCTATAGAGATCTTTATGAAAACTATGAGAGTACGATGGATTAAGCAGATAAGATTTTATTCTTAGAGCATCAATAACTCTATAGAGATCTTTATGAAAACTATGAGAGTATGATGGCTCATGCACATTAAAATTTTAGATCCAAGCGTTGTTTGTCTTATTTGATTCCTTGAGACAATGAAAGTATAACGGCTTGGAAGTATGATCATAATCCCATCAACGCACACTTTAGAAGTGGTTGTTGGAGTGGGAATACGATCATTATCAGAGTACACACAGAGAGCATGGTGGCGGATCCATTCACTAAGCTATAGTAGCAGGTTAGTGATTATCATCAGACTAGGGCCTGCATATACTAGGCTTAAGTTCGTTTTAGTAATGTTTTGATATACATTTCTTTTGGGAACATTAATCAATATTGTGCTTCTGCTTGTATCGATTATCAAATGAGGATTTGGTAATGCGCGTGTAGCGGGTACCCTCAGTAAGCCATATTGTGTTCCAACTTAGCATGTTTTACCTCTTCCCTGAATGTTTTAACTTTCTAAATGTCCACAGTCGGTCATTCTTCATGGGAAGGAAGTCTGAACTAAGACTGAGAGAAGTAATTGGTCATGTGTCCAATAGGGATTGGGACACGGGGACGCAATTCTTCGCCTGTACTTGAAAGTATTTCAAGTGACTGGATGACCCACACCTGATTTTACTTTATGGTACTCGTCATGAGTAAATCAGGATGATAATATCAGTTCATCCTCATACTGGAGATACATGTGTCTGCATCACTTTGGTTTGCTTTGCTCTAGTTGTTTTTAAACGCAGTCCGTAACTGGCTATTATAAAGGAGGCAGCTGGGCAGAGTATGATCACTGTGGTAGGAAATGTAGTCAAAGGAATTTGTTCCTCTGTTTAGAGAGATATCCCTGGGCCCTCGATGATTGGTTGCTAACACCAAAATGCACGGCCGTGCTCAAGTGTGCAATGATTAAAGAATCTGATTGCAACTTGTATGTTTTGGTCACCACTAATCTCAATCGGGAAACATAATCGTGAACGAACGGAGAATGACTAAATACCATGTCTCGTGTTCACATGGATATCTCGAACAAAAGGATGTTTGATCCCTTATCAATAGGACCATTTCACACTGGTTGCAGTTTGGTTTTTGTGAAGACAAAACCCATACTGACTTGGGGGCAGGATGTCTTACTAGAGGCCGCTCCTTGTCTGTGATGCTTTGGGCACGGTGTGTCATGTGTAAGTGGGAGTTTTTTGGAGTATGACGACTGACACACGTACGCCAATTGATCACTACCGATGATGTATGGGCCTATCGGGTCACACGCCGGGGGTTTGATCTTGACAACAACCTAAAAGGGAGGGTTATAAATGAATAATTAAAGATGGTTGGTAATCTGGTCAGGGTTAGCGACACTAAACCCTACTGTCGCTAACTGTGCCGCGTTAGCGGCGCTAACCTTAATTGGTTAGCGGCGCTATGTTTGGGCGGTTAGCGGTGCTAACCAATCTCACAGATTACAACTTTATTCCTTTCACCTCCACTCTCAACCAATGCATGTATGTTTTGTTGGGGTCATCTATGTCCGGTCTTGGGTAACTCCAGAGAACTTTTGAGGCTAATTAAAATCACATGCAATCTCTCATTCTCTCTAGATGGTTATGGTGAAAACACACACACATAGAAACATATAGTGGTTGTTCCAGAAGGTGTCTCCAAATGTTGTAGGACACCCGATGGCTCGCTAGTACGAGAAGATCACGGTTTTTCCCGGGGTGGACTTCGATAGTCAAGGAGAAGGTGCCATTGCTTGGATTCGTGGTCATCATCAACTCCAGGGGATTTTACTTGGTATAACTCTCTTCTTCTTTCTGTTCTTGTTGCATTTCTTTGTTGTATAGATTGGTACACTTCCTCGGGTTCTCTTTGTGGTTTTGTTTTGTTTTGAAAATTTCCGATTTTATACTTGCATGCTTCCGCTGCGGTGAACCACGAACCCCAACCAAGATGAGTATGATGGGTAAGATGACTTATTTTCTAGGCCTACAAATTTAACAAAAGCCTGATGGAATATTCATCAATCAAAGCAAGTATGTTCTTGATTTGATAAAGAAATATGGTTTTGATTCAAGTTCAACAATGAAAACACCCATGTCACCGGCTGTCAAGCTGAGCAAGGACTCAGATGGTAAATCTGTGTGTCAGTCTACCTATAGAGGAATGATAGGTTCATTCCTCTATCTGACAGCTAGTAGACCTGATATCATGTTTGCTACATGTGTTTGTGCAAGATATTAGTCAGATACTAAAGAATCACATCGTCAAGCTGTGAAAAGGATCTTTAGGTACCTTAAAGGTACACCGAATCTAGGCCTTTGGTATCCAAAGGATTCTGGATTTGAGTTAGTTGGTTTTTCAGATGCTGACTATGCTGGGTGCAAGTTAGATAGAAAATCAACTACTGGAGGATGTCAAATGCTTGGAGGAAAGTTAGTCAGCTGGACTAGTAAGAAACAGAACTCAGTGGCTACTTCAACTGCTGAAGCTGAGTATGTTGCAGCAGGAAGTTGTTATGCTCAAATCCTATGGATGCAGCATCAGCTTCAAGACTTTGGTATGAGTTTCACGAAAACTCCTATTTTCTATGATAACAAATATGCTATAGCCATAACTTACAATCCAGTCTTCCACTCAAGAACCAAGCACATTGAAATTAGACATCACTTCATCAGGGACATCGTGGAAAAAGGTAAAGTTGACATAAAATTTATCTCCACTTATGACCAATTAGCAGATATCTTTACTAAACCTCTTGATGAAAATAGGTTTATGTATCTGCTAAATGAATTGGGTATGCTCAACCCATAGCTGTGTATCTAGAATTTGAGTTTCAGTTTGACAAAGAATAAGTGTCTTAAGCTGAGTGCACAGTTTATAAATAAGTTTTCATAAACTGTAAAACCTGTCATGCTGAATGATGAGTTCACATGTTTGGTAAGTTCCAAACATACATTAACTGCTCAGTGTAGTTAAGATATATAGTTTGAGTCAGTCTTAAACATAAATGACTGAGTGTCATAGAGTCTGAGCTATGTGCTTAACTCATGCTGTGTGATTGGTTCACATGTTTGGTAAGTTCCAAACCTACATTAACTACTCAGTGTAGTTATAAGTGTTAGTTTGAGTAAGTCTCAAACAATAATGACTAAGTGTCATTGAGCCGAGTTTCAATCTCAAGCTGAGTGCTCAATTCAAGCTGAGTGCTTGACTTAGGCTGAGTAATAAGTTTACTCAGCTTGGTGTGTCCAAACTATGATTTGATTACTACGTGTCATTAATTCATATGTTAATGTGTATTTGAGTCAGTCTCAAATAACATCGAATATCAATTGTGTATTGGTATAATTTAACAGTGTTTATAATCTTATTATGCGTTAATAATATTATTTTACACTTGTATCCGTTGGAAGATGATATGTTTCTACCCTCTCTCTGTTAAATCAAGCCGTAATTTTTCCGCGTAACGGATAAAAAGTGATTCTAACGGTAACTTTTCTCTCTCCTCAGAAATTTATGTATACTGATCATAACCGGTTTAGAGAAGTTTACGCCTACAACTCTGACTTCTCACCCTCTAAAATACCTTTCACAAACAACCACAAATTGCTCAGTGCAATTCCTCGTTTCATCGATCACGAAACCCTAAATCGCTCAGTGCGAATCCAATATCGCTTAGTGCGACATAAATTGCTCAGTGCGAATAGAACAGTTACTTATTGTAATCTTATATATTCAACAATGGATGGAACCATTCTGAATCTCAGTGACAGAATGGTAAGGGGTGCTGCGTTCAAGAACTATTGATTGCCGCTGATCAAAATCAACAATCAGCGTGCCTGCCTTGCAATCCCTCAACGCAAAATTAACAGAGCATATAAACCATGGGTAAACTATATTCGTAAATGCCCATTGGCTTTTGCTTTCACTGGAGCACCTTTACATGTGGTTCCTCAGCATCTGCTCGAGTTTTGGTATGCGTATGTTTACGACCAAAACAAAGACGAAATCCGGGGCACAGTGCTGAACGAAGAGAGGACCATTGTTCTTACAGTACACAGGCTATGGGAGGTTCTTTAACTCCCTCAATCTGATGAGTTCGAGCATGCTATGACGAGACAGGTGGCTAGGTCTATCCTACCTAGAATGTGATACCCGCAGACAGAGGGTGTAATCAAAAGGGCCAGCTTTCCAACCAGTTGGGGTTTCATGGTTTCCACAGTGATTGGTTCACTTGGTACCAAGGTTCGAGGATTGGACCAGGTAAATGAGTTCGAGATGCAGCTGCTATACAACATATACTTTGCCCGAAATCTGGACTATGCTCTACTTATATTCAATGAACTCAGGGTCCAAGTGATGAAGACCACAATGGATCTTCATGTTCCTTTCATAAGGTACATGTCCTTGTCATTTGAAGCCAAGCTGGGAATAGCACTATATGAAGCTGATTAGGATGTGTTCCTGTTTCCTACACTCAGCCCCAAGATGTTCAACAACGACATCTTCCCAGAGCAAGAGGGTCTGAGTGAGCCCATGCTACTGATAGCTGAGGTACACTTCACAAGCTGAACCAGCAAACACTGAAGCTGCTTCTTGTAAGACCTCTCTACTTTCTATTTCTTCTCATTTTTCTCCATCCACTTTTGGAGATAAGGCTGTGGTAATCCCAACCCAGTCTAACCCATCTCCTCCACCTTCATTCCATCTACAATCCCACTCTGAAGCCACCCCTAGTATGCCCACTGCTGCTAGGGAGAATATTCGAACCTATACTAGAAAAACTGCCATATGTGGTGCCATTCCTAAAGGCATCACTGGAGATGCGATCACTTTGATCCCTCCACCGGCAGGAGTTGAGGGGGAGATGCCTACTCTTCAGGTGTCAACCTCGAGGCTCATATCAAACCTAAAGCCTAACCCGGGTGTGGTGTCTACTAAGCCCACACTCTCCAGTGCTATAGGAGAGTCCACTACTGTGCCTAAGCAGACACACTTAGGTCACATTGAAAGAATGACCAATCCACAGGGTCAATAACCCTCCTCCAAACCAATTAGCCAACCACCTACCCATACACTTCACGTTTTGAGCCCCATTACTTCTCTTCACTTCTCACACCCACAGGCACGACCTGTCAATGTTTCATCTACACACCAAGGTGATTCACAGGGTCCAAACTCTGGTGCAAATATGTTTCAGGGTACACACCAACCCTTGGATGATGCACCCATTCACTCACCTCTTCATGTTTTTGACTCTCACAATTCACTAAATATTCATACTGAGTCCAATAACAAAAGACAGTCTATTCACGAAGCATTTGTGTCCTCAGGCATTGAACAACTGAAGCAATATGTTGTAGCTCAGTTTGGTCTTTTCCATCTGAAGCAGAAGAAGAACAAACGTACAATTTATCAACGCCTTGAAAAGCTGACGAAAGATGTTCAAGAGATTGCCTCTGCAGTTGCTGCACTGCAACAGCAAACGACTTCATCTCCTATTGCTGATGACAAAAATGGGGAGAAGGCTCAAGCTGAAGCTGAAGCTGCTGCTGAGTTAGTTCAAGCTGAAGCTCTACTAGCACTGTCAATAGAAGCAAAGAGGCAAGCTCAACTTGAGGGGGAGCTGGGATTAAAAGAAGATGAACCTACAGCAAAGAATAAAAAATTAACAGAATTTGAATCTGAGGCTGAAGAGGTTTCTGAGACTGAGCAGGAAACCGAAGAAGAGAAAGCTACAAGAGAACTGATAGAGATGCTCGAGCAAGATGAAGCAGATGAGCTTAAAATCTCTATAGCTGAGTTAAGAAAAAGGAAATAGAAGGAAGCACTGGATCAAAAAAGGAAAACTTGAGAAAAGCGTTAGCTCAAGCTCAAGCTGACTACACTGGTCTAAGACCTGATCCTGTCCCATATACAGATGCAGAAATTCAAGAATGCTATTTCAGAAGGAACTCTAGTAAAGATATCAAAGGCATGACCTTGAGCAGAATTGATGGAGCCATCATCCTCAACTTTGAATTTGAAGATAAATCTACAATGGGGATGGACCTGTGATATGTTCACAGGATGGGCTACATAGAATGGCAAAGAATAATAATGATGCTCAAGAAGTTCAAACGAAGCCAAATCAAGCAGGAGATCTTTACTGAAGTTTCTAAGCTGATTGAGCTGAGGAATTGAGATATGTTCCAGTTCCTCGTCTGCAATGGGAGAAACTATTCGAAGTACCTGAAGGTGTGGAGTTCAAGGAAAATCAAGTTATTGATACACCTGTTCAGGGGTTTATGTATAAGGATCAGGGAGGCAAACCTTGTTTTATCAAGCTAAATGAAGTCTGTTATCTAAAAACTAAGGATGCCTTGCACATTTGAAGCTAAATGAAGTCTATTCAGGGGTTTATGTATAAGGATCAGGGATACCTTGCACATGCGTTGAGGGCGGATATTTTCATGAATCTTTACCTCCATCTTTGCATGTTTTATTACTTCCCAAAATGTTTTTTCATTCTAAATGTCCACAGTCGGTCATTCTTCACGGGGAGGAAGTTTGAGATATGACTCAGGGAAGTGGTTGGTCGCTATCTGTTGGGAAAATGATCTCATCAGTTTAGATTTGATGAGACAAAGTTAAGTTTGTTATATATGTTCTAGATACAACATAAACAGAATTATGGAGCTTAGTCAGACTGAACACATATACTGTTTCAGACTGAGTATAAGCTGTATATAAGCTGAGCATATGTTCGATTAGCTTATACTATATCTTAGTAAGGTTATCACTATGTGTGATAAGCTGTGTATGTCACCTAAGATATATTGAGCTTTCAGCTTGATGTGTTTCAAGCTAAGTGACTCAGCGTATATATTGAGTCAGCTCAACAGAGTTGCTAAATAAGTTCTAGATAACTCTTAGGACTTCTAAGGATGAGTTTATTAATATACGTGTTAGTTCATGTTGGTTTTCGAGTTTGTTCTCGAAGAACTCAGCTTGATGAGTTTCAAGCTGAGTAACTCAGTCCGAGTAAGAAGTCAGCCTAAAGAAAGTTTAAATATGTTTTAAACTTATCTTTTTAACTCTCTATATCTACAGGGAGGATAAGAAGACTTCATGTTGGTGCATATTTGTGAATCCCTAGTTCGTATCAATAAAATATATTCATGTTTATTAATTCAAATGTGTTTTGATTAATTGTTTGCATGTTTATATATTCTTAGTGATTCTATGTGATTATCTTAAGCTTACAAGTACACAATCATGTGTTGATGTGAATTTGGAAGTTTAAGTCTGTGTGAAAGTTCATCCTGTGAGTGATGTGTTCACTGCGTGCGTGATGAGTTCACTACGCACGTAGTGGAGCTCAGTTCGCACGTGGTGGACAAGTCGGTTAACAGGTAATTAATTAACATTAAAACATTGCAGGTCGTGCGTATTGAACCGATTACGTACGCAGTGCTCTGCACCACGTGCGTAGTGGAGTTTTTACTCTATAAATAGAGCTTAACCCCGCATTAGCGTGGGTAATCGAGAGTTCGCGGGTAATCGACTAATTGATAGGTAATCAACCGGGAGCCTTCGTAATCGACCTTATATGACCTTAAGCCTACTAAATCGCAATCTTAGTGATAAATATGAAAACCAAGGGCAGCCTTAAGCATCTTTGTGTGAGTTCTTAGAGTTTGTTCTTGTTTCTACTCTGTGTGTTTCTTAGTGTTACTGTGTGCCGGACACCTAAGCAGATCTTAGAATCCTTAGGAGGTTTGGGAAATAGAAATTCCGCACTATTTCTCATCCTAGATCAGTCCTAGCATTAGGGTGTTTTAGTTTAGTTTAGAACCCCGTCCCCCAGTCGGTCCTACAAAGTGGTATCAGAGCCTTGTGCTTTGATTGATCACTTTTCCTTTAGGATTTCGTGATCTATGTGTCGATTAGGCCTGTGTGTTTGTCCTTTTCGTCGTTTTTAATCGGTTGTTAGGTCGAAAATAGGTCGTTTTGCGTTAAAAAGGTCGTGTTTTTACGTTAATCTGTTTGCATTTTACTCGTGCGAAGTGATTCCCTGTGCGTGCGTAGTGCCCGTAGTACGTGCGTAGTGTGTCGTAGATCATCTAGAATCTTCGTCAAGCTGTGTGTCCATTCCGTGCGTAGTGGGTCCTCAACGCGTGCGTGGTGTGTCCAGTTCATGCGAGTTGAGTCTGTGTGGTTTACTTTGTCTTTAAATTTTTTTTTTTTTTTTTGCTTCGTGCGTACCATCTTCACTCCGTGCGTCCTAGGTTCTCAATCAGTGCGTGGTAGAGTTCCAGTTCGTAAGTAGGAGCATCTGTGTGTCCTCGTGTCAGTCCGTACGTAGTGCTTCGTGTTCGTGCGTAGTAGCTCCCACTCCGTGCGTATTGAATCTGTGTGGTCTATCAAATCCTAATTTCAGTCTGCGTGTTTTCAGCACTTGATTACTGAAATGGCATCAAAACAGACAACAGTTTTAAACAACTTATTATTAGACAGTGAAATAGGGAGTGCCAATAAAGTACCTAAACTGTTAACCATGGAAGACTATCCTATGTGGAAGCCCAGGTTTGAAATATTCCTCGATGGCCTTGACTGTAGACTTCGGAGGGCAATAAGCACCGATTATATGGTTCCAAAGGGGGAGGGAAATATTGAAACCCCCTATGATGGAATGACTGTTGAACAGAAGAGCAGTCATGATGCAGAGAAGAAGGCCTATGCTCAATTAATCCTGGCGATTCCTAATGAGATCTTCCATCAATTCAGAAGATATAAAACTTCCCACAGCCTGTGGAGAGCACTAGAGAAGAGAAATGAGGGAAATGCCGCCCTCAAGGAATTGAAAGCAAGTCAATTGAGAAAGGAATTAGATCATTTCATGGCTACTAGAGATGAAAAAATTCCTTCTCTCATTACAAGATATAATCATCTTCTTAGTGAACTGGACAGTCTGGGTGTTACTGTTCCAGAGAAGCAGCAGGTGGAAATTTTGGCAAAAGCTTTGCCCAAGAGCTGGCGGCCATATATTATGATATTGAAGAACAGTGGTGGTTTTGACGGGATGGATCTAAATGATTTCATCACCAAGTTGAAAGAGCAAGAGCAGGAGGAACAAAATTTGGATTCCATGTCCGGTTATCAACAAAATCCTTCTCTCTACTACTCTGGAACACGTGTATCGTCATCCACTTCTTCAAATGCCCCCTTACAATCTGCCTATGTGAGTAATGTAAATGATTCTGGCAGATCTACACCTGGAGCCTCATCTTCTGGGCCATCCTATACTGTGTCTACTTCTAGATTCAATGTCGAGCATTTCAAGTATGGGAGCGCAGATGAAGTAAAAGCACATATGAGCATGCTAAGTGCGCTAGTCTCCTCTTATGATGATCTACTGAAGGGGAAGATTGGTAATGCTCATCTAACACAAGAGGATTATGAGCAAATTGATGATGATGAGATGGAAAGACAAGATATCCTCTGGTCATATGCTAACTTAGTCAGGAGAGCGAGAGCATATGAGAAAAGAACAGGAAAGCAAATATCAGCTACAAAGGATACCAACTTTGGTTTTGATAAGTCTGCGGTAACATGTTATAATTGTGGTGAAAAAGGTCATTTCGCGAGAGAATGTGATAAGCCGAAGAGTGTGGGACCGAAGTATCCTTTTAAAACCAGTCCTGGTAGTAGATTATTTTCCTCTTCAACCATAAAGTCTGAATCAACTCCAAAACCGGCTAGGGCAATGGCAGTTGTTCAAAAGGACGAGGGAATTGACTGGTCAGTACAATTTGGGAATGATGGTGCTGATATTAATGTGGCAAATGTTCATGTGTTGAACAAAGATTCTCAATACGAAACAGAAAGTTACTCAAGTGAGGAAGAATCAATTGCCAGCATTGATGATGAACCAGCCTCGGTTCCAGCTGCAGAAAAGACACTAGTGAAAGTTTGTGCCAATGAGTCAAACCAAAAGGTGTGCAGTTGTGGTCAATCATCCAAGGAAAAGGTATGTACTTTTGGCTTACCTTGTGGTTCTTGTAATGATTATGTAAAACAGATAGTGTTCCTAAAGTCTACAATTTCAGAGCTCACATCTAAGTTAGATAAAAACCTGTTGATAAAAGAAAGAGAAAAACAGTTGAAAGAAAAGAATGAAAGTTTAGGCAAACAGGTGCATGAACTAGGTGTGGCTCTGTTAAATAAACAGGATGCTATAGTGTTTTACATAAATGAGATTGATAAGTTGAAATGAGACCTTGCTACTTCAAAGGTCGATTATGAGACTCTGAGTCAAAAACTCAAAAGTTATTCCACGTCTTCTTACTTATTTGAGTACATAATCGATCAGAGAGGTCAAGGTACTGATTCAGAAAAGAACAAGAAGTTATACTCTAAATGTCCACCACCAGTGTTAAATCAACTGGTGAATGATGATGTTCACTCTGAATCTGACCCACTTCTCACAAAGGTTGATGAATCTTCTGCATCAACCCCAAAAGAGGATTTAAAGTTACATGAGAATGTGGGTGGGCCTCAGAAGAATGAGGTTCAGCATGAAGAAATTAAAAAGGCTGAACCTGGCATAAGAGAACTGTTGGCAAGTTCTAATGTGAAAGATCCGTTGATGCATCGTATCCGCGATGCCCTTCGGAAATTTGAAAAGGAGGGTGTAAAGTCTCCTGATACCCGTCCGTACCAAGCGGTCAAAATCTTACCCAAACATCAAGGGTTAGGGTATCGATCTCAAAGGATGTCGAAAGGTTCTGTAAAGCAATATCCAGACAGGATTTGCTATGTATGCAGGAGACCTGGTCACCTCAGTTACGAGTGTGATCAGCAGCCACATCAGCGCTGTAACAGGAAAGTTGAGACTTTTCAAAAGAATAAAACGTTTACTAAAAACAATCAAAACTCAACTCTTCCAGTTCAGCATCAAAGAACAAACGGGGATACCACAAGAAAATTTAAAAATCCCGAAGTTGTTAGCAAAAGAAAATCTTCGCTCAATCAGACTTCTAAGTGGACTAACAAACTGTGTGTTCAAATGCCTAAGGATTCGAGTGACAGGTTCAGCAATGCTACTGAGAAGACTGGAACTTGGATGAAACTTCCAGTGATTGGAGAAGACGGGAAATCCATGACTATTCGGGCTTGGGTTCCTAATGTTTTCTAATTCCTTCTTCTACGTGAAGGGTGTCAACCGCTATAATCAAGTGTGAGGTATTTGTGACTGTGTGTCTATTTTCTGTGTGACTAAATTGTTCTTTTTGTCTTTCAGTTTATTTTCTGTGTGTCTTTGCGCTTCTATTTTCTTAGTTTTTAGTTTCTTTGGTATTTTAGGGGGAGATAGTTCAGAAAACTTAGAAAATACAAAAAAATCAGAAAACTTAGAAAATACAAAAAAAAAAATCAGAAAACTTAGAAAATACAAAAAAAAAAATCAGAAAACTTAGAAAATACAAAAAAATCAGAAAACATAGAAAATACAAAAAAAATTCAGAAAAACAAAAATGAGAAGTTGATCCAACTCAAATGGAAAATGATGGTACACTGGCTTTCAATACAAAGTATGTCTAGTAAAATTAGGACTGAAAGCATGCACATATTCTTGAGAAAACTGTCTGAAAAATTTTGTTAAATCAGATAAGAAACAGATGGCGTGTAAGGCATATGATGAGAGTCTAGGCTGATAAATGGTTATGCATGTGGAAATCCATCAAAGATTCAAACTATCGAGACATTCCAAGTCTACAAATCAATAACAGTTGAGACTAACTTAGTCTGGTGCACACACCTGTTACCATGCCAAATGTGCTTAGATGACAATGAGCAAAATGTAAAAGAGGGTGAAAATTTGACCCCAATCTGAGATGTCAAAAGAAATAGATACATTGATCTATCAATGTTGAATTGTCAAAGAGCATAAAATGCAGTGACAAAAGCTACATTGATCTATTAGTGTTGAATTGTCAAAGAGCATAAAATGCATTGACAAAAGCTCAGCAAGAAAAATGTCTAGAGAGGTGAAAAATTGACCTCCATGTCAAAGAGCATAAAATGCGTTGACAAAATCACAAAGCACATAAGCATGGTGATTGGGTAATCAAGTTGTGCATTCTACTGAGTAAGTCAAAACACTGTGAGATTTTAAAGGAGATAGTCTTAACCATGTACTCAGTTCTAGATAATCAGAAAATGTTGAAATCAAATCTGTCATTATCTGAGGAAAGTTAGATTGACAGACAGAAATTGAGGGAGTATGTTTGTGCCTAAGGTTCTGAAATGAATGATAACTAAGTATAGATGTGCTGGTACTGATTCCATCTTGGAACCTTCTCACAAAAAGATTTAAATTTCAGTAATTTTATTCCTGCAATTTTTCTTAGTATTCTTAATTCTGTTCTTTAGGTTTTAATTCGTTAATAGTCTACTTCTGCATTTTCATTTTCTTTATAATCAGAAAAATACAAAAAGATTTTTGGTGTGTTTCTTATTTCTTTTGGTATGTCTATTTTCTTTATTTATAATTTCTTATGTTTGCAAATTTTTATCTCGTTTCTGTTTAGAAAAATTCAAAAAGAGTTCTAGTATGTTTTATTTTCTCTTAGTGTGATTTGTTCTGTTTACATTTCCTTCATCTCACTTTGATGTGTTTTGCTTAAATGTTTATAAGTGATCTTGAAGTTGCTGACAGTTTATTGCTGAGTGCAGTACTAACAGTACTAAGGTTCACAGATGAGAAACTCATTACATGCGAAATGGAACCCCACTAAGCACGAGTTACAGCTCACATCGTGCGTAGTGCAGGTAAGGGCATGACGAAAGGTATTCGTTTAGCATTTTGCTGTATGAATTTTGCTTTGTGCAAATTTTTGCTGTGTGCATTTTGCTTTGTGCATTTTACTTTGTGGAATTTGTGCTTAGTGCAATGGTTATTGATAGAACTAGGTCTTAGGGGGAGTTTGTTGGTGCATATTTGTGAATCCCTAGTTCGTATCAATAAAATATATTCATGTTTATTATTTCAAATGTGTTTTGATTAATTGTTTGCATGTTTATAAATTCTTAGTGATTCTATGTGATTATCTTAAGCTTACAAGTACACAATCATGTGTTGATGTGAATTTGGAAGTTTAAGTCTGTGTGAAAGTTCATCCCGTGAGTGGTGTGTTCACTGCGTGCGTGATGAGTTCACTACGCACGTAGTGGAGCTCAGTTCGCACGTGGTGGACAAGTCGGTTAACAGGTAATTAATTAACATTAAAACATTGCAGGTCGTGCGTATTGAACTGACTACGTACGCAGTGCTCTGCACCACGTGCGTAGTGGAGTTTTTACTCTATAAATAGAGCTTAACCCCGCATTAGCGTGGGTAATCGAGAGTTCGCGGGTAATCGACTAATTGACAGGTAATCAACCGGGAGCCTTCGTAATCGACCTTATATGACCTTAAGCCTACTAAATCGCAATCTTAGTGATAAATACGAAAACCAAGGGCAGCCTTAAGCATCTCTGTGTGAGTTCTTAGAGTTTGTTCTTGTTTCTACTCTGTGTGTTTCTTAGTGTTACTGTGTGCCGGACACCTAAGCAGATCTTAGAATCCTTAGGAGGTTTGGGAAATAGAAATTCCGCACTATTTCTCATCCTAGATCAGTCCTAGCATTAGGGTGTTTTAGTTTAGTTTAGAACCCCGTCCCCCAGTCGGTCCTACACTTCAAAATCAAGATTGAAGATTGAAGACTCAAGATAAGAAGATTCAAGATCCAAGATTCCGAGTTATCCGGTAGTTAGTTAGCAAATTAGGATTACTCCAGTTTGTTAGGAACCGTAAAAACAGGATTATAAATACTTTTCTCCCTGATAAGTTTAGAGGTACCATTCTGAAACTATTACAACTAAGTGTTTCAGAGCCAAATACCTCACCTCAACCGCATGTGTTATGGTTCTTGAATCACTGTTTGTCAGTTCAACATGATCAAGATATTCACAGATTGCCAATTTGTTCGTGTGTTCGAATACTCACATTAGTTGTGAGATTGGTAAGTATTCAATCTGTGATTAAATCCTGTTTAGAGAGTCGTCAGTATCTATAATCATAAGTTGATTATAGATAGCTAAGTTTGAAAGATTGAGAGATTTATATTAGGTGTTTACATATCAAGCGTTGCTTACTTGATAGAGTCTGTAATCATCTTCTTATTATTGAAAAGCAAAGCATTCGATTGTGGTTTGATTTACTTTGTGTAACACTTTATTTTGATTTGTTCAATTTCCGCAGAAAGTGTATTCAACCCCCCTTCTACACATTTGTTGCTTGTTGTTATTCTCACCAAGGGACCAACACTATCCAATAATGGATTACGTAAAGGAAACGTAACACCTCTCCTGGGCTTGACTAGGTCAAGTAACTGGACAACCCACACCTTAACTTACTTCATGGTTTCTGTCATGAGTAAGTCAGGATGATAATATCATTTCGTCCTTCAACGGGAGATACATGTGTTCGAAAGCATGGACATGCTTTGCCTTAACTGCTTTCAAACGCAGTTCGTAACTGGCTGTTATAAAGGGAGCTTTTAGGTAAACTATGGTGTATGTGGCGGAGCAATGTAGTCAAAGGAATTCGTTCCTCTAGTCTTAGAGAGATATCCATGGGCCCCTCGATTATTGAGCGCTGACGTAAAATGCACCGCCGTTCTCGAGGTGCAATGATATTTGATCGATTGCAACTAGATTTTGGGTCACCATCAATCGAGATCGAGAAACATAATCGTGAATGATTTGGAGATTGACATTAAACCATGTCTCATGTTCACACGGATATCGCGAACGAAGGGATGTATGATCACTTATCTATAGGGCCATTTCGTACTTGTTTTGGATTTGGCTTTTTGTCCGGGATGACAAAACCTATGCTAACTTGGGGCAAGGATGCCTTACTAGAGGCCGCTCTTTGTCTGTGGTTCTATGGGTACGGTGTGTCATGTGCAAGTGGGAGTCTGTTGGAGTGTGCCCACTGACGCAGGTACGCCAATTGATCATTACCAATGAAGTATAGGCCTATTGGGGCACACACCGGGGATCAATCTTGAAAACATCCTAAGTGGAGGGACTAAAAGAGGCAAACTGTAAAAGATTGGTGTGCAGGAAAAGATCGCGGCTCTATCTAATTGATAGATCGCGCCTCGATTTCTTTAAGAGATCGCATATGGGTTGCCATTGCATGTGGGTTGCCAATGCCTCGATTTCTTAAGTTCTTGCTTAATGGTAATTTTGGAAATGGAGGTTCGTTTAATCAACTACAATGATATTTATATCAAATGAGAACAAGTTCATAAAAACGACAACAATGATTTTCGGCAACAATGATTTAAGAAATAATGGAAATTTGAAAGTCAAAGCCCAATTAAAGTTGGCATCAAATCAGCTCGAAAAAATTGTTATACTAGAATTAATTCAAATTATACCAGCTCAAAAGAATATCAATGGCGGCTGATCAGAAATAATTTTGGAATGTATCACCAAATAAAATATGAGTAAAGAATAAAATGTGCAACGACAATTCGAATAATGACCGCTCGAATGAATTGCAACACCAAATTCAATTAAATATGTCAAATGAATTAAAAGCCATCCTCGAAAACACCAAAGAATTAAATGACCAATCAGACTTGAATACTTGAATTAATTCGACAAAAAAATGATGCTTTTATCATGGAATTAATTCCATTCGATGGAACTTGATAGATGTTTGCAACAAATTTAAATTCATGAAAAAGCAATTCGAAAGAAAAAAATGTTGTTCGAAATTCTTTAATGCTAGAATTAAGGAATGGAACCTCGAAGTCTGCGCTCACAGTTCAATTGGAAGGACAAAACTTCAATTCAAACTTATTTTCCCAATGCAAATTAGTAATGCAAGTCAGAAATTCTTTAATATATTAATAGAACAAGCCCTCGAAACAATTAATGAGGGTCAAAAAGTCAACTAATGGCACATACTTCAAAAAACTCAGGCACACACAATTCGACTTTTCAATTAATACAACTATATATTTAATTCGAATACAACTATATTAAATCGAAATATGCGCTTGAAATAGTCAAAGTGTAACGCCCAAAGGTTCGAAAGTTCCACCTATGTATTATTTTAAATTAAATATGAAGTGTTTATGTGTTTGGTTAGTTACCTTTATGTGCTATGTGTTTTTTAGTATAACGTAGGAGGGTTTGTTTGGCCAATTCAGAAAGTTAAGAAAGTCAAGGGACCATTTAGGTAAATTGTAGAAAGAGTAGATATACATGAGTCTTCCTTTGACTCATTGTAGTCAAAAAAATTAGGAACCAAATACCCATCCACGATACACACACATTTCTAGCTTTTGTTGCTGAATTCAATCCAACGAGAGAATATTATCATCTGGTATTGATTTCTTAGTGATTCAGAAGCAAGAGGTAAGAGTTCTTCATGTTTTGTTTAGGTTTGTAAGTCAATAAATGGATTCATAGGTTGAATCAATGTCAATAACATGGAAAATGGTGTTTTGTGTTGTTTTGTATAAGGTTTCATGCTATAAAGTTAGTTCTAATGTCATAGAGCTTGTATGTATGACTGGATTTTAGTAAAAAGGATTGATTTTTGGTTGCTGTTTTCGAATAGAGCAGGAAGCCTGCAGTGCCGACTGTCCTTGCGGCCGTAAGGGTTATCCCATGCGACCGTAAGGCAGTGGTTAAGTGTTTAGGTTGTTTTGTCCCTTGCAGCCGTAAGCAAGATTACTTGCGACTGTAAGGGTGTGTTTTGTGAGATTACTGTCTACGGACGAAGGAATCTAGCTTACAATCGCACGTACATAACCTATGGTCGTAAGCAAGTTTAGAACCTTCCTTGCGAGCGTAAGGACACGTCATTGCGGTCTCAAGCCTCGTTGTTTTAGAATGGACCCTTGCGGTCGCAAGTTATTTCCGTTGCGGATATACATGTGTTCCAAAGCATGGACCTGCTTTGCCTTAATTGCTTTCAACCACAGTTCGTACCTGGCAGTTATAAAGGGAGATTTTAGGTAAAGTATGTTGTATGTGGCAGAGCAATGTTGTCAAAGGTATTAGTTCCTCTTGTCTTAGAGAGATATCCATGGGCCCCTCGATGATTGAGCGCTGACGTAAAATGCATGGTCGTGCTCGAGTTGCATTGATATTTGATCGATTGCAACTAGATTTTGGGTCCATCAATCGAGATCGAGAAACATAATCATGAATGATCTGGAGATTGACATTATACCATGACTCGTGTTCACACGGATATCGTTAATGAAGGGATGTATGATCACTTATCTATAGGGCCATTTCGTACTTGTTTTGGATTTGGCTTTTTGTCCAGGATGACAAAACCTATGCTTACTTGGGGGCAAGGATGCCTTACTGGAGGCCGCTCTTTGTCTGTGGTTCTATGGGTACGGTGTATCATGTGCAAGTGGGAGTCTGTTGGAGTATGCCCACTGACACACGTATGCCAAATAATCACTACCGATGATGTATAGGCCTATTGGGTCACTGGGGGTTGATCTCGATAGCAACCTAAGTGGAGGGACTAAAAGAGGAGAATTTTAATAGATTGGTGTGCAGGAAAAGATCGCAGCTCGATCTCCTTATCAGATCGCGCCTCGATCTAATTGATAGATCCCGCCTCGATTTCTTTATTAGATCGTGGCGCGATCTCCTGTCAGACTTCATGCAACTTTTTGCTTTTCACCTCCATTGTCCACAAATGCATGTCAAGCCTTTTTCCATGTGTCTTGGCCGGCTCTGGGCATCTAAAGGGGCTTCTTGGGGTCTAGAAAAGGGACATGCATGGGTTCATAACTCTTCTTGATCATTCTAACACACATAGACACAAAAATGGCTTCCTGCAAGTAAATGGAGAGTGTTGAAGGTATGTTCTTGAGGAAGTAATCCAAGAGGGTTCCATGGTTGCTGGTTCCAGAGGTGTTTTCATGTATTGAAGTTCATCAAAGGCTTGTTAGTACAAGGAGATCACGTTTACTCGGTGTGGACTAAGGTAGATGAAGGTTTGCTTGGCTTTCTTCTCATCACCATCCTTCCCTTTTGCTCCAGTAGTTCTACAAGAGTATAATCTCATCTCTTACTCATTTACATGTTGCATTTGCTAGTCATAGAGTTTGGACCATTTTTGGGGTTTTATGCTTTGATTGCTTGTACCTTATGTTTCTATTGTTGTACCTTATATATATATATATATACATATATATATATATATACATACATATATATATATATATTTGTTAATAGTAAATTGTTACTAGTAACAAACAAGTATGTATATAAAATACATACGGATGTACGTTATACATTATGTGGGTGTTAGGGTTTCTTGGGCACGCAACGGAAGCAAGGTACAACAAAATATGCCCATGGTACAAGCATACAAAGCACAAAACATGAAACCCCATACATGGATCAAACTCTATGTATAAGAAATGCAACATAAAAGAGAGGAGAAGATGGTTATACCAGTCTCCTTAGCTCCAGAAAATACGATGAGGTCCTTTTGTTGCTCCAAGAAGCAAGTCAACGAATTTTCTAATGGGTAATTCCCCGGGAACACGCCAACCTCTCATGCTAGCAAGCTCTTGTGATCCTTTTCTCAAGAAAACCACCAGAGAACAGCAACCCATCTTAAATTCCTGGAACGTCTCTTTTTGAACTCTCTCTAAGTCTTTGTGAAAGCACTTAAGAGTGTATGTTTTGGTGTAAGTGGCTAAGAGTGCAAATGAGGTTCCAATAGGGACTTTAATAAACCTCCAGGAGTCACTTGGTATGCCCAAGGCCGGCCAAGATCACATCATGAGCCCACATGCATTGGCCAAGTCTAGAAGTGATTTGACAAAAAACACATGCAGCCATAGCGGCGCTATCCCCTTAAAGTTAATGGCGCTATCGCAGCCTGCCAAGTGATTTGACACAAACCACATGCAGCTGTAGCGGCTCTAACCCATAAGTGTTAGTGGCGCTAACACCTTACGGTTAGTGGCGTTAACGCGGCCTGAGATGTCAACTTTTGTCTTTTGTCATTTTTGGTCCCTTTTCTTTGGTTGTTGTCATGTTTGACCCCGGTGTATGACCAAATAGGCCCATACATCATCAGTAGTGATTTTAACGGTGTATACGCATCAATGGGCATATTCTAACAAACTCCCACTTGCACACGATGCACCGTATCTATAAATCACAGACAATGAGCGGCCTCTAGCAAAGCATCATTGCCCCCAAGTCAGTATGAGTTTCGTTTTCAAAATAAAACAAATTCATAGGAAACCGTCCTATATATATGTGATCTTAAACATCCTTTTGTTCGCGATATCCTTGTGAGCACAAGACATGGATTAAATGTCAATCTCCAGATCGTTCACGATTATGTTTCTCGATCTTGATTGGTGGTGACCAAAAGTTAAGGATATATCTGATTCTCAATCAATATTCCTTGTGCATGGCCATGCAAAATTTTAGTGTCAGCTCCCAATCATCGAGGGGCCCAGGGATATCTCTCATACCAGAGGAACAAATTCCTTTGACTGTATATCCCTATACCATACTTTTTCACTTACCTAGTCATTTCCTTTACCTAGTCATTTCCTTTACCTAGTCATTTCCTCTATGCTGAGGATTCTACATCTGTCTCTGTCACACGTCCCCCTGTGACTACTCAGATTGCTGACCCTGATAGCCCACCTGTGTTTGATTCAGATCCACATTTCTCTCGAGAGGATGAAGAAGAAGCACGACATCTACAAGATCTTATTCCTTCATCTTCTACTTCCCATGAAACAAAATGGACAATACATCACTCTAGAGAAAACATCATAGGAGATCCTTCAGTTAGCGTTCAAACAAGATCAGCAACAGCAAACGAATGCCAATTCTCGGGTTTATTAAGCATCATTGAACCCACCAAGACTTGTGAAGCTTTAGATGATTCAGATTGGGTACTTGCAATGCAGGAAGAATTACACCAATTTGATCGTCTCAAAGTCTGGAGATTAGTTCCTCTACCTTATGGAAAATCTGTTGTTGGAACTAAGTGAGTGTTCAAGAACAAAAGGGATTCAGATGGAGTGGTCATCCGTAACAAATCTAGGTTGGTTGCAAAAGGCTACAATCAGCAGGAGGGCATAGACTATGATGAAACATTTGCCCCTGTTGCTCGTCTTGAAGCAATCAGACTATTCCTTGCATATGTAGCCTTGAGAAGCTTTCGTGTCTTTCAGATGGATGTGCAGACAGCTTTTCTTAACGGTGTTCTCAAAGAAGAAGGCTATGTCTCACAGCCTGAGGGTTTCATCAATTCAAAATATCCTAATCATGTCTACATCTTAGATAAGGCCTTGTACGGGTTAAAGCAAGCTCCACGTGCATGGTACGATGTCTTATCTGAATATTTGATTGGTGAAGGTTACTCAAAAGGAAAGACAGATACCACTCTATTCACAAAGACCAAGGGTAGGGACAAGATTTTGGTTCAAATATATGTGGACGATATCATTTTTGGGTCTACAAATCAGAAATACAGTGATGAGTTTGCAAGGATCATGGCAAACAGATTCCAAATGAGTATGATGGGAGAGATGTCATTCTTTCTCGGACTCCAAGTGAAGCAGTTAAGTCATGGCAGTTTTATTTGCCAATCCAAGTACATAAAAGATCTTCTCATGAAGTGTGATATGATAAACTGCACACCTATATCCACACCCATGGCTGCTAAGGCACAGCTATCAGCAGATTTGGAAGGTTCTCCAGTAGATCTGAAAACTTACCGTGGAATGATTGGATCATTACTGTATCTAACTGCAAGTCGTATAGACATCATGTTCTCTACCTGTCTTTGTGCCTGATACCAGGCTAATCCTAAAGAGTCACATCATCTAGCAATTAAGCGGATATTTAGATATCTCAAAGAATCTATGGATCTTGGTCTGTGATATCCCAATGATTCAAATCTGGATCTCCATGCTTACTCCGATGCTGACTATGCCGGTTACATGATTGATAGGAAAAGCACCTCTGGCAGTGCACACTTCCTGGGAGATCGTTTAGTCTGCGGGGCCTCAAAGAAAAAAAATTGCGTATCCATATCTACAGTTGAAGCTGACTATGTTGATGTTGCAATGTGTTGTTCACAGAGTCTCTGTATACGTACTCAGTTATCAGACTTTGGCCTCAAGTAATACGTGATCCTAAGGAGATTATGCCCCAAGTTGAGTTCCTTAATACCAGGACTCATAAAAACAACCACTATATAGACCTGGCAAAACTGAAAAACCCTACCTACCCTATTGTCACATAAATTCTGAAAATACACCCCCTGAACCACCTCTTGACATACAATCCAGCTACAATCGGCACACATGTCCCTGAGCTATACGTCCAACAATTCTAGAAAACATGTGATGTTCGTACAAATAATATGAATTCCAAGTAAATATACCTCTCACTCGCCTCAGAACAATCTTTAACCTACCCACTGCTGACAGTAGACCTCCTGCTACAAAATTTGAGGACATTCCAGATGAGGGATCTTGCCTTGTAGCAATCATGGACATGGGTTATGATGGTGAGCTCACCCGTAAGAATCAATTCAAACGCACCGGTCTACATCCCAAGTACAACACTCTTATGATGGTGCTTCAACGGTGTCTCACTCCCAAGCATTCAGGGTATGAATTTCCAACGGAGCATCAGCTCAAAATCTTTGTGGCAGCGGCTAATCATTTGCATGTGGACTATACTATGCCTTCCTACTGTTCCAAGATATAAAGGCTACAATGCTTAGGAAGAATTCTCAAAAGAAGAAGGATGTCAATATGTTGCCGTACCACCTCGTCATACCCATGATCATCAAGTATCTGATGGATCAGAATGCAGAAATTCCTCGCCGGACAAGTTTACCTTCTATTACTCCTCAACTTTTCATGCATATTAAACCTGCCATTCCAGTCAATCTGCCTATCCCAAGACCATTCCCTTTATCTCTCCTTGATCTTTGTGAGTAGAATAATATTCTTGTAAGTTATAAGGAGAGTGTAGGAATACCTCTCATGGTTGTGCCAAAACCGGCCATACCTGCCCAGAAAGGAGTAGTTCCCGGTGAGAACTTAGAGGATAGGCCTCAGACATCTATGGAAGATGCTGAGAAGGAAGTGGAGAGAGAAAATGAAGAGAGGGGTGGAGAAGATGGTGAAGGTGGAGTACTTAGAGAGGGAGGGGATATGTATGATCCCACCACAGTTTAAACCATTATCCAATGTATCTTTCAAACCACCCGCACCCAAGCTGTCATAGAAGAACTTGGTCTTGACGCTTCTGAGTCATCCAGTTCCCAATCTTCCCAAGTTGAGTCTGTTTCTCAACCAGGAGGTGCCCCTGCCTTTGAACATGTCAATTCTCCTATGGGCACCCCTGACAGACCTATTGACCAACCAGCTGACAGCACCCCTTCCTTCATGAAACTTACCGACCCACATACTAGCTCTCCTGACTAGACCCATACTGCTCAAACTACTCAAGTTATTCCTCAAACTGGTGGTCTGGTCATTAATTTGAATCCTTCTACCCAAGTTCCTGACATTCCTCCTGTCCAACCTGCCATAGTAGCTCCAGGTCAGATATGCCTGTTGTTACTCCTTCTCTGGAGTTGTCTATCGAAACCGGATTCGTCACCCCTGATTCTTTCCTATTCCCAAATTGATATGCAAGGTACGGTCCTGGTAGTGGTGAAGAAGGAGATAGTCATATAGTTAGGAGTTCGAATGAAAACGAGGAGGTGAGAAAAGAAAATGTGAGTGCTGAGGGACCCCTAGCCCCAAAAAGCCGGGAAGCCACATCTACTATAGGGCCTAACATTGTTGGGCCTCATATTGAACAAGTCGCGGTGATCCCACCAATGCAAGTTTCTGCCCCACAAAGCTACTACGGTGTTTCTCAACAGGCACCGTCTTTATTACACAGGGTAATAACACATACTCTAGGTCAATCCCAATCGGGAGTTCGACCTATTGAACATAAAGGACCGCCTCCCTCGTCCTCGACTCCTTTCAATGCATAATTTGATATACCGCGGATCTCCGCTTATCTTGACCAACACAGGGTTACAATTGATGCACTGAGTTTGTATGTCCAACAAGTCTCCTCAAATTCCAGAGGTGGTACCTCTCAAGGTGCCATTCGAGGATTGGAAGGAAATCCTGCTGGAGCCAACATCCCTGCTGCTCCAGTAAGTGGTACTGCCTCTGTGGCTGGTACCTCAACCGGAAGTCTTCGTGATTTCGGGTTTGTTACACTTGCAGAACTTTAAGACTATATTCAACAAGCCGTGGCACCAATCCACCAACAACTGCATGAGACAAATCAAAAGATGGATCATATAGAACAATCCGCCAAGGCCCAAGCTCAGCAATTAAACAGAATTGAAGCACTCCTTGTTGCTAGATCTCCAGTGCCAGAACCTCAGCCGTAACCTGATCCAGCAACCATGTTAGTGGATGCTTTAAAGAGCTTGCTATATGTTAAACTTCTGGGACAAAGGCCAAAATCTACTCATGATCAAGACCATCTGAAAACTCTACGAAATGAACAACGTCCACAGGGAATCTCCTTGGATGACTTTCAAGAGTTTCATGAAGATATCAATAGCAATATCGATGGGGTGACTAGAAGCTTCTACACCTCTTTGGAGAAGGTTACTGAGAAGCTGACTCTCCTTGAACAAACCTGTCAGGCTCAGGCACAGAGTAGCAAATGGAGGCGGGATGATCAAGACCCTTGATGATCAACCCGAGGGGGAGAAAAGAAGAAGAGTATACATGACTACTCCCTCTGTGATTGCCACTGTACCTGTACCCCGTTTCTGTTCATACTTATCTGCAGGTACAAGTTCAGTTGGGTCTCGAAGTCAACAACAACAATAACAGAAAACTGCACCACAATTGGCCGATGAAGTTTATGAACAACAACAAAAGGAGAATGCTGACAAACAGATTTTACTTTATGTACCTCAGAAACAATCTGAACCGAGGCCAATCGAACTTGAAGAAGGTGAAATACCATATGAGCAATTCCATGCCAAGATGTTTAACTTGTTTAGTGACTCAGAAAATGAAATGGAGGATTTATATGAGTCTATACACACATCACCTGCAAGGCATATGAGAGAAAGCAGTTCTGCTCAACCAGAGGAGGAACCTGAGGATCCTAAAATTCGTGACATGTTTAAAGATATAGATGAATATGTGAAAGACACTACATGTCCAGCTTCACCCAGAGTTGTCCACAGATTTGATGATGCCATTAGTGAAAAAGAACTTGCACATAAAAGAAAAGAATGGGCAACAATCTCTAGAAGGGAAGCTAGAAGAAAACCTAAACAGAAGAAAACCACCTTCGACGTGTCCAGGGTTCTCAACGGAGTAAACATAGAAGTTCATGAACAATTCCCTCCTCCTCGTGGTCAGTTTCAAGAATCAGCTGCTGATGTACTAGAAAGAAACAGATAGAAAGAAGCAGCTGAGAAAGCAAGACAAGAATCAGAATGACCCTTGCCACAAAGCTTCATAGTGCCATCTGCTCGTCCAGTGTATCGTGGAGATCCAGGTCTTGATGCAAATAACATGTTCACAAGAAGTGTTGGCCAACAACCAATATGGAAACGGTATTATGTCAATGCTGCCAATCTTTGAAGAAATAATACCAAACATATTCAGCACTGAGCTAATACAGGTTATTTCCCCCGAGTTACGGAACATGGATTACAAACAGAGAAGAAGATATGAACACATCCTCTCACAGTCTATGACAAAACCAAATGAGATCCAATCAGAGTATCCAATAGTTGAACTCATCAATGTCTATAATCAAACCACCTTCAAGATAAAGTATGCTATCTTTCATGTCAAAAGATCACATAACCTGTCATACTTCCTCAATGAAGCAAATTTAAGGCTTGTTAATATTGAAGACATCAGCTTTATCTTTGACACCCTCTCTCAAAAAAGAGGAATGTGGCCTGAAGAAGAGTTTGGAAGAGTTGCTCTGATGAAAAATATGAGGAATCTGATGGAGTATTTTGAGGAACATGATCTGCAACTCGGAGCTGAAAACAACTACTTGAAAGACAATCTCTTAAAGCCTAACCAGAGCCATCCAGACTTAGAAAAGCTTGAAGAGTTGACAGTTATCTATGATAGGCATGAAAACTTTAAAGGTGATCGAGGTGTTGTCTCAAGGAATACAAAAGGTGAAAAGATATTCATCAGACTTGAGGAACTGATTTCATATTCAGACGGCACCCTGAAAATCCTTCATCATAGAATACATCAGAAAATATGGGATAACCGTGCAGCCTTCACTGATGAAGAACATGCTCAAGCCTATCATGCTATCGAGAAGATGAGAACGACACTCTCAAGCAGAATGCAAATACGCAAGTGGAAAGTGGCTTTCGGGATTCGTAACAAATCAGCTTATGAATAGATTTATGTATTTGTTTGTTGTGAATCATTGCACTCCTCACTTATGAGGAGAATGTTCGATTATAAAAAGTGAGGGTGCAATATGTAATTCTCGTATAGTTGGGCAAATACTATAAAAGGCATTTGCCCCACCATTTCAAATGTAAGCTTTGCATTTACAACATATCTTGTGTTTGTGTTTCTCTCAAAATTTCTCTCGGCTCTCTCTCTCTTAAACCGAATACACACACAAACACACACTAAAAAGATTATCACCTAGCATTGCTTCATCCGTAGTATATACGGGACCATCAATTTCAGCTTGAGATTTTCATGTAGTCTCCAAAACAATAATTCTTTTTCCAAATTCAGTTAAGGTTTTTGTAATGGATACAGTCATTTTGGAAACAGAAGAAAGAATCTTTGTTGTTTGGACTGGCTGAGCGTTCAAGGCTGAAATCAGATCTCATTGCTTTTGGTAGGTTGTGAAAGGCGATTCAGTCTGGCAAGCAGGAGATTTTGGAGTTCATCATTGTTATAATCCTTCTCCACGACATTTTAGGATTTTTTAGATTCTAGCGAAGTAGCTATTTGGTTCCGTTCAGCTTCAAAGTGTAGGGATTTTGTAGCTATTTCCTGAGTGAAGTTGCTTTGAATGTTTGTGAATATCAGATCAATATAACTTTAAGCTCAAATGTAAGACCCGAATCACTTAGAATAACCGTTAGCACATCAATTGATGCAAATGTGTGGCCTACGCTATGTGTTGGCATAGTGTTATGACTGGTAGGACTTCAATCTGATCATTGTGGTTGACTTATAACAGGTGCCACAATTGATGTTCCGGCAACATCACGAAGATGTGCAGTAGTAGCAATCCATGTCCTAGTAAACTGAGATATTTGAGCAAGTTGAACTAGACTCGATTGTGATGAAATATTGATGTAGATAAGAGAGGCGCTCTACTTGTTCCGACACCAACAAACTCCAATTGAGTTGCCGGCAGTGTATGTGGAAATTCTCTGTGCAATGAAACATTAGACTATAGAGACACTATTGAGTGGCTAGTGCGGATATGTGCATGCACCACATTAAGTACAGTAGCATATGAACTTGTGTATGTGTGTTATATGGCCAAGAGTACAAATGAACACCGAAAGAGTCCTTTTATAAACTTTCCATGACACTTCAGTTACCTCTTGGCAGGCCAAAGACTCAATGATGAGTCTCACAAGCATTGGTCAGCTCTAGAGGTGATGTGACAAAAAGCACAAGCAGCCGTAGTGGTGCTAACCCTTAAGTTTTACGGGCGCTAACCCCTTATAGTAAGCGGCGCTATCGCCGCCTATCAGGTGATTTGACACAAAGTATATGCAGCCGTAGCGGCTCTAACATATAAGTGTTAACGGCGTTAACACCTTATGGTTAGCGGCGCTAACGCGGCCTGTAATGTCTGTTGAGGTTTCTGGGGCACGCAACGGAAGTAAAGAACAACAAGTAAAGCCCAAAGTACAAGGATAAGCACAAAACATGAAACCCCAAACATGGATCAAACTCTATGTAAAGAAATGCAACAAAAAGAGGAAGGAGAAGAGGTTATACCAGCCTCCTTACCTCCAGAAAAGTGATGAGGTCTTGTTATTACTCCAAGAAGCAAATCAACGAATCTTCTAGTGAGTTAAACCCCTGTAACATGCAAACCTCAAGTGCTAGCAAGCTCTTGTGATCCTTCACTCAAGAAAATCACCTAAGAATAGCAAACAATCTTAAATTCCTGGAACCTCTCTTTTTGAACTCTCTCTAAGTCTTAGTGAAAGCACTTAAGAGTGTATGTTTTGGTGTAAGTGGCCAAGAGTGCAAATGAGGTTCCAATGGTGACTTTTATAAACCTCCAGGAGTCACTTGGTATGCCCAGGCCGGCTAAGACCATATCATGAGACCCACATGCATTGGCCAAGTCTAGAGGTGATTTGACAAAAAGCACATGCAGTCGTAGCGGCGCTAACTGTTAAGGGTTAGCGGCGCTAACCCTTTATAGTTAGCGGCGCTATCGCGGCCTGTCAGGTGATTTGACGCAAAGTTCATGTAGCCGTAGTGGCTCTAACCCATAAGTGTTAGTGGCGCTAACACGTTATGGTTAGCGGCACTAACGCGGCCTGCGATGTCAACTTTTGTCTTTTGTCATTTTTGGTCCCTTTTCTTAGTTGCTGTCAGGGTTGACCCCGGTGTATGACCCAATAGGTCCATACATCATCGGAAGTGATTTAAACGGTGTATACACATCAGTGGGCATATTCTAACAAACTCCCACTTGAACACGATGCACCGTGTCTTTAAATCACAGACAATGAGCGGCCTCTAGCAAAGCATCATTTCCCCCAAGTCAGTATGAGTTTCATTATCAAGAACAAAACCAATTCATAAACAATGGTCCTATAGATAAGTGATCTTAGACAACCTTTTGTTCGCGATATCCGTGTAAACACGAGACATGGATTAAATGTCAATCTCCAGATCGTTCACGATTATGTTTCTCGATCTTGATTAGTGGTGACCAAATTTTAAGGACATATCTGATTCTCAATAAATATTCCTTGCGCATGGCCATGCATAGTTTTGGTGTCAGCTCCCAATCATCGAGGGCCCAGGGATATCTCTCATATCAGAGGAACAAATTCCTTTGACTGCATAACCCTATACCATACTTCTTGGCTTACCTAGTCATTTCGTTTATCACAGCCAGTCACGGACTGCTTTTGAAAATGGCTAAATCAAGGAAGAATTATGATAGATCAGTTCATACATCTCAGGTCTAAGGATGTAAGATATTATCATCCCAAGTTACTCGTGACTATAATCCATGAAGTATACTTGGGTGTGGGTCTTCCAGTCACTTGAAACTCTTTTCAAGTACAGATAGGCGTTGCACCTTAATTCAACCATTTTGAATTCAGGGTCATATGCTTATCTCAGTCTTAATTAAATCTTTCTTCCATAAGATTGACAGACTGTGGAAAGTTTGAAATATGGTATAATATTTCTGGAAGTGATTAAACATGCTAAGATGGAACACAGTAAAGTCTTATGAATGTAACCGTACCACATGAATATATAATCTCTATTATATATCGAAACAAGCATAAGTTACAATACTGTCTTTATCGTTCGTAAAATAAAATTACATATCAAACGAACTAAATACAAAACTCAAGCCAAAACTCTAGCAAATCTTACATCTATTTCTCTAGTGTTTGATTCATGAGCTGCTTGCGGTAAAGGCTTAGTGAATGGATCCGCCAGGTTTCCATCCAATGATACTCTGCTGATGACGACTTCACCACTTTCAATTACATCTCGTATAAAGTCGTGTTTGCGCAATATGTGTCTAGTCCTCTTGTGAGCTCTTGGTTCCTTTGCCAAAGCCACCGCACCCTCATTGTCACAAAATATCTCAATTGGGTCAGCGATGCTTGGAACCACTCCTATATCATGGATGAATATCATTGTCATTGGGATCACTGCCAATATAGTGTGGGCCTATTGGGTCACACGCCGGGATCAATCCAGACAGCAATGAAAGATGAGGGACTAAAAGTGCCAAAGTGGAGAAGTTGGTATGCAGGAGATTTACGCGACGCGGCTCCTGTTAGGCTACGTGACGGGGATGGTCCGCGGGCGGAATCCTACGGGTACGCGGCACAGAAATTCGTCTGACAGCATGCAACTTTTGGCTCCACCTCCCTATTTGACCAATGCATGGCCTTGCTTTTTCAGAAAGCGTGTGGCCGGTCTTGGGGAGAGTATTTGGACGGTTTTTCCTCATATTTCCAGAGAATTCTCTTACTCCTCTCTCTCTCAAGATCTTTTTTCTCTCTAGAAGGGTTCTTGAAGGAAATACACTTAGAGCTCAATGTGGGTTTCATTTTAGAGTGTATTTGAGAGATTTGTTCCTGGAAATTGAGTCTAGATTGTTGTTTCAGAAATGGTTTCAAGGCTTTGAAGACCATTAATGGTTTGCTAGTACAAGAGGATTGAGCAAACCCGGGGTGGACTTGCAATAGAGGGAAACTTCTTTGTTTTCTAGTCATCCACATCTTCTACAGGTTGCTGGAGCTATACTAGATATAGAGATTGGTCCTCTTTTTTTTCATGTTGCAAATACTAGATATAGAGATTGGTCCTCTTTTGGGTTTTATGCATTGCATGTTTGTACCATGGCTTTGCTAGTTGTTTCAGTTGCTTCCGCTGCATTCCCATAAACCCAACAGTGGTATCAGAGCCACCTCTATATTGTATTTGCACATGGTGGCCTGAAAAACCCGAGAATAAATTTTTTGGTTTCGGTCCAGTAGGTTTCCGCGGCGCGGACCGTGTCTTGGTACGCGGCGCGGAAAGTGACGGGACGAGTTTTGGCTTTTTGTTCAGTGTGACTCCGCGGCACGGACCCCATGGTGGTACGCGGCGCGGAACTTACCTGGGCAGAATCTGTTTTTTGTCTTTTTAAAGGAAAAATTATTTTTGGGTTTTTGGCACTAAATTTTGGTTCTGGAATTTTTGTGCAGAAATTAAAATTTGGTTTTTTTTTTTTTAAGTTGACTTGAATAATGGTTGGTGTATTTATATGTGGATTATTATTTTGGCATTAAAATGGTAATTGCATATACTTACATTATGTATTTATGAATATGTTTCATCAAAAATGGTTTGGTGTTACTAATGCATAAGTACATGGGATTTTTAGTGCCTTGAGTGTTTTGTAAAAATCTTAACCATTATACATAAGTTTACATGGTTTTGTGTGGCACACCATGTTATTGTTCATTAGTGAACTTGGTTATTTGTTCTTGTGATGTTGGTAACCATAGATATGCCGTAGACCTTGCGGATGTTTGGTTGTATTTTAATTATTCATTCATTTGGTGACTTTATGTCACATGGTTTGTAATAATTAAATTTATTTGTTTGGTATGTAATTTTGTATATGGGGCTTGCATGCCATTTAAATATTCCATATTATGTATTTGTACTAGAAGTTAGGAATTGTGGCTTGCATCCCATTTATTTCTTTTTCTATGTAATTGTAATATGGAGCAATCATCGGGAGTCTATGAAGTGACGTCTTGGCGAACACGAATCCGAGAGGCCCAATGGAGGTAGCGGGTTTAGTGGGAGCACATCCGAAGTCAAGGCTTTTGGTCCTTAGATTACTTTGTTTTCCCGTAGTGGCTCACGGGAAAACGCATAGGTGTTAGGGGCATGGTTACCAATTTGTTGTATGTGTGTGATGGTTTTATTATATTGTTTATGCATGAGTTGTAGGACTATTGCATGCTAGACAATTTTTTTTTGTAAATAATAAGACCCAAGAGTTTTTAAAGATAGTTTTACAAACTCTCGCGCGCACACTTGATTAACAAAACGGATTTAACGTTGGTTTAGTATCCGATTAGTGAGAATGTTTGGTTATTGTCACTTTTTGTTAATCGTACTCAAAATGGTTTTTTAACCGGAAAACAAAATCCCGTTTTCTAAAATGTAAATCGCACACCAGCCATAAGATGACACCACCCGAATCTAGGCGTGTAAAGGTTGATTATCGAGCTCTAGCCGAGTTAGCCTTTGCATGAGCTGTGTGGAAGGTGCGTGTGGCAACTCGCAAGGTCGATTGTCAAGCTCTAGCCGAGTCGATTTTGGGCGAGAGTACTACCGTATATCTTGATGGTTGATTTACAATTTCAAATTAATATTTCATATGGTCGTCGAGCTCTAACCGAGGTCATGTAAAATATTACTTTGGGATTGGTGTGGAGGGATCAAACATGCCAAACTTGGCACAATGGTTGTCAAGTAGGATCCCGCAAGGAACTAAGAGTTGCAATAATGGATTGCAATCGGTCAATGGTTGCTGGCCTAAATAGCTTTGTCACGTGATCCGCGGAAAACCCGTCACGGTGCAAGGTGAAATAAGGTTCTTAGCCCTTGTTAAAATAGTTGTTTTTCTTAAACACATGGGGTAATTATTTTAACGAGGATTTCAATCAAACTAACTAAAACTACTCTGCTTTCATAGATGACGTTGACTAGTATCAACAACACCAACTTCATGTTACGTATGTTTCTTGAGAAGGAGATACTCGATGGGAGTAACTTCATGGATTGGTCTTGGCAATTATGCATTGTCCTACGACACGAAGACAAGTTACACACCATTGAGGAACCCCTTCCGGAAGCCCCTGCTACCAACGCAAGTACGACTATTCTTGATGCGTATTATAAACGTGTTAAGGACACCAACGAGGTCTCTTGTCTCATGTTAAGCATGATGATCCCCAACTTGCAAAGGCAATTAGAGGATCTAAATGCATAAGAGATGATGCTTGAGTTGAAGGACATGTTCCAACAACAAGCAAGGCAAGAACGATATGGGTGTTTAAATGAACTACTTGGTTGTCGGATGCAGGATGGTGAGAGCGTAAGCATTCACGTGCTTAAGATGAAAGCACTTGTGGAACGCTTGGAGAGTCTAGGATTTACCATTGAAATGGAAATGGTGGTGGATATTGTTCTCCGATCACTCCCACCATCATATGAGCAATTCATTATGAATTATCACATGCATGGTATGGATAAATCCTTAATGGAGCTTCATGGCATGCTGAAGACTCTTGAGTCTAACATGGTCAAAAGTAAGCTTACCTCGTCCACTCTTACTAAGGCTACTGGAAAGCGAGCTACCTCAAATGGGATGCTTGGTTCTACTAAGCTCACCATGTTCATGGAGTCGAAGGGCAATGAGATTGCGCCTCAAGATGAGACTCCTAATGGGGAAGTTTGCTACTTTTGTGGAAAGCATGAAAATTGGAGCCGCCACGCCTGCCCTAAGTGCCTTGAAGAGCTAAGGATGCACAAGATGAGAAATATTGGCTCCAAAGCTTAAGGTACATTCATGATCAAACTCTACTATTTATCTACTTCTATGGGCAAGTTTTGGATACTAGCCACAACACTCACGTTTGTCACAAATTTGTTTGTTGCAAAGTGCAGGTGTTAGAGAGAAGTAGAAGATGTAGAGAGCTGGACTTCATAACGGGAAACAAGATGGTTGTCCCTATTTGAAAAGGATTGGAAGATGGGATCTTGCCACTCCTTCCAGCTAGTCTATTACTTTGTTAGATCTATGTTTTACGCCCTGCGTGGCTAGAAATAGTGTATCATCTATGCCTTTGATAACGATGGATAAACTTCTTTTGAATTATGTATTTGTTGGTTTATTTCAAATTTTATCCATGTTGTGGCATTTATTATAAGCATTTGCTTATGAAGTAATAGATTGATCGTGAATGATTTGTACATGTTACTCTAATCACTAAAGTCAATTTAACCATATAAATAAGACTTGCATCACCAAGCTCTATGTGGTTAGGAACTTGGATTTTTTGATGTAGGATCAATTGTTGATTGTAAATCTTATTTATTGGGCTAAAATGACTCAAACATCCTTCACTTATGTATGTGAGAGGAATGAAGGCTTGTTGGATTTTGTTCACACTTTTGTGTGTAGACCGTTCAAGCAAAACCCAAGGAGTAACATTGGATACTTTGTTACCTTACCAGTGAAGGTAAAAGGATGAATATGTTTAATTTGTTAGACACTCGTCTGAAGCCTTGAGAGGCGTTCAAGACACATCCGCGACAAAGTACATGACTAAGAGGGCATAAGACTATAATACTCAAATCTAATAGAGATGTTGAGGACATAGTTCTGAGTTTTATGACCATCATAAGAATTATGGTTTTGTCTCATAATTCAAACCTCCTAGGACATATTGTTATATATGGTCGCCAAGTGAAGGAACCGGACATTCTAGTTATGGTCCGATTATGATGGGTTTAACTGAAGTACCCTATTGTTTGGGGAGTACTTTGAGAGTGGCGGAAAATGTTCCAAAAGCCAGACCAACAAAGATGGTTAAGTATGCACCTTAGATGATGATACTAGAAAGTAAGTCTTTGCTAGTCCATCACAAAGTCCTAATTCCTCAACCTGTGTTTAGGGTGAGTTGGACGAACCCGGAATCTAGAGGTGCTGCTCCATTAGGTATTCTGCTGTGGCCATTGGATATTTGAACAAGGAGATTTGTTGTTCAAAAGGATTAAGGTTTCAAATATCTGCGGGTGCCAGTGGGAGTAAAGTTGACCTTGAATGGAAAAACCTGATGTTGGCACTAGCAATCAATTGTGGTTGAAGCTCATCATGGCTATGCTGGAGCACCTAACATTAAATCATTACCTCTTTAAACTTGGTAATAGTTGTCATAAGGCCGGAAAGATATAGTTTATATCTGAGGGAGACGACTTAATGATGATTACATCAAACTACCAAAACAAGAGTGGGCCTAGAGTCTGCTAGAAAGAAAGAGGCGATGGAAATGAGATGCAATCCATGTGGGATATCCAAATATTGGACTTGGAAGACCCAACCGTTGAGTGGAAACTCGAAAGGTAAAAAATGGTTCTTTGTAGAAAGAGACCAACATGGATAAGTTTACAACTTCAAATACTGACTGATAGGAAAGATCTATGATTGACCATGTGGAAGGTATCATATGATGACTTTCTCTAAGTGGTTATGTCAAATATTGAGTTCGTAGAGAACTTCGAGTCCCGACTAGTAGGAGATAGTTTTATGATGATTGACCATGAGGAAGGTATCATCTAAAAATTCTCTACCGGTGGTTATGTTGAAGTAAACTCGGATACTTGTGATATTAGTGCCTTTCATGGATGTGACAACTTAATGCAAAGACCACATTCCTTATTAGGAAGTCTCTGAGGAAGTGCTCATAACACTATCCGATGGTCTGTTACATTAAGTGTATCCTTGTAAATTCTACAAGCAAAAGGAGTCCCATGGTGGACTTAAATAAGCATCTCAAGGTTACCAACCTTTGCTTTGATTTGAAAATCAATTGTTTGAGTTTTCAATAAGCAAGGAAGAAACGTGAATAAATGTCAGGGCTAGTGGGAGCATTATTGTAATTCTATGTTTGCAACATAATGGAGATAATGTCCTTACCTTATATTTTGTTCAAAAGATAAAGTATGGAATTATGCATCCATGACAACTATAAAACATACAAAACCGGTTTAGGGAACAAGAAATATTTAGATATGTTCTTGGTACTCTATTGTAAAAGAAGCAAGGGTAAATTGTTACTCTAGTGTTAGCTTCTGAATAGAATGGGATAACTTCCGATCTTAATCGGAGTTCATGATCCTACAAAATAGGGTGTTGTTGATCAAAATAGTTCTTGAAGCATCACTGACTCTATTGGATTCTTCTGAGACAATGAGGGTATGATGGCTTTACTAAAAGAACCAAAGTCTGAGTAATCATTTACCTCATTGGGTTCTTCTGAAACAATGAAGGTAAGATGAATTGTAAGAAGCGTCATGGTCTCACCAACGCATACTTTATGAGTGATTGGTTGAGGTAGAGACATGATCGCTAGCAGAGTTCACACGGATGGCTTTATGGCAGATCTGTTAACTAAGCTGTTGTCACGGGCTAGTGATGTTTACCATATTAGGCCTAGGTGAGCAAAGCTTGAGTTTGTTTTAGTTATATGTTTGGTATATGTTATCTTGGGGAACATTAAGCAGTATTGTACTTCATACTATATTGATTATTAAATGTGATTTAATAATGCGCCGAGGGCGTATATTTTATGAACCCTTACTGTGTTCCATCTTAGCATGTTTAACACTTCTCAGAATGCTCTTTTCATTCTAAATTTCCACAGTCGGTCATTCTTCACGGGGATGAAGTTTGAGATAAGGCTGAGGGAAGTGGTTGGTCGCTATCTAATAATGAATTAGATAAAAGAGACGCAACACTTCGCCTGTGCTTGCAATGGTCAAGTGACTGGATGACCCGCACTTGAACTTACTTCATGGTTTCTGTCACGAGTAAGTCAGGATGATAATATCATTTAGTCCTTAGACTAGAGATACATGTGATCCAAAGCATGGATCTGCTTTGCTTTGATTGCTTTCAAACGCAGTTCGTAACTGGCTGTTATAAAGGGAGCTTTTAGGTAAAGTATGGTGTATGTGGCGGAGCAATGTAGTCAAAGGGATTCGTTCCTCTAGTTTTAGAGAGATATCCATGGGCCCCTCGATGATTGAGCGCTGACTTAAAATGCATGGCCATGCTCAAGTTGCGATGATATTTGATCGATTGCAACTAGATCTTGGGTCACCATCAATCGAGATCGAGAAACATAATCGTAAATGATCTGGAGATTGACATTTAATCTATAGGACCATTCCGTATCTGATTCTGGATTTGGTTTTTGTTCTTGATGACAAAACCCATGCTTATTGGGGGCAGAGATGCCTTACTAGAGGCCGCTCTTTGTCTGTGGTTTATGGCTACGGTGTGTCATGTGCAAGTGGGAGTTTGTTGGAGTATCCCACTGACGCACGTACGCCATTGCGATCACTGCCAATATAGTGTGGGCCTATTGGGTCACACGCCCGGGATCAATCCTGACAGCAATGAAAGATGAGGGACTAAAAGTGTCAAAGTGGAGAAGTTGGTATGCAGGAGATTTACGCGACGCGGCTCCTATTAGGCTACGCGACGCGGATGGTCCGCGGCGTGGAAACCTACGGGTACGCGGCGCGGAAATTCATCTGACAGCATGCAACTTTTGGCTCCACCTCCCTATTTGACCAATGCATGGCCTTGCTTTTTCAGAAAGCGTGTGGCCGGTCTTGGGGAGAGTATTTGGACGGTTTTGCCTCAATGTAGGTTTCCTTTTAGAGTGTATTTGAGAGATTTGTTCCAGGAAATTGAGTCTAGATTGATGTTCCAGAAATTGTTTCAAAGCTTTGAAGACCATTAATGGTTTGCTAGTACAAGAGGATTGAGCAAACCCGGGGTGGACTTGCAATAGAGGGAAACTTCTTTGTTTTCTAGTCATCCACATCTTCTACAGGTTGCTGGAGCTAAGGAGAAAGGTATATCTTCTTTCTCTTTTTTTTCATGTTGCAAATACTAGATATAATGATTGGTCCTCTTTTGGGTTTTATGCATTGCATGTTTGTACCATGGCTTTGCTAGTTGTTTATGTTGCTTCCGCTGCGTTCCCGTAAACCCAACAATTTCTTCATCCACACAGCCTCTTTTACGGCTTCACTTACCGCAATGTACACCGATTCGGTAAAGATCTATAGAGATAGATCTAGGCGGCTAATCGGACTTAGTCAAAGTACATACATCGATAAAGTGTTAAAACACTTTAAGATGGAAGAATCCAATAAAGGATTCATTTCAATTAGATCTAGTATACCAATGAGCAAGGCTCAGTGCCCTACTTCTCCAGTAGAGAAAAAGAGGATGAAGTCGGTTCCTAATGCTTCGGCAGGTCGATTATTTATGCCATGTTCTGTACTAGGCCTGTTGTTGCTTACTCCGTATGCCTTACGAGTAGATATCAGCAAAATCCAGGTGAAGCCTATTGGGTGGCTCTCAAGAACATTCTCAAGTATTTGAAGAAGGACAAAGGAAATGTTCTTGGTCTTTTGAGGAAGCAAGGATGAAATCAGTGTAACTGGTTACACAGATACAAGCTTCCAGACGGACAAAGACGACTTTAAGTCACAGTCAAAGTTTGTTTTTAACCTAAACGAAGGAGTTATATCTTGGAAAAGCCAGAAGCAAGATACGATAGCAGATTCAACTACAGAGGTTGAGTACATTGCAGCAAATGATGCGGCTAAGGAAGCGGTTTGGTTGAAGAATTTTATCTCGGATCTAAGAGTTGTTGCCAGTATATCTAGACCGATTGATATATTCTTTGATAATATGGGGGCTTTAGCACAAAAAAAGAACCAAGAGATCCCCAGTGAACCAGGCACGTACTTAGAAAGTATCACATCATCCAAGTGATAATCGGAAGGGGAGATGTGAGGATCTACAAGATACCCACAGATGACAACGTAGCTGATCCGTTGATTAAGGCGCTTGCTAGAGATAAGCATGAAAGACATGCTAGTTCTATTGGAATACAGTACATAGAACTTAGCAGCGAATTTCAGTGATTAATTAAATGTATGGATTGAATTTTAAGACTTGATTATTTATTAAACATTTCCGAGTGATGGAAATAGGAGGTTTAATATAATCGTTTTAAATTTCTCCATTTTTGGCATATTTATCTATCCATGATATACAAGTCTTGTTATATTAAAATTACTTTGTAGCTACTTGATGCGGTGGGAGATACATCAGGGAGATACTAATGATATTATAAATATTTGATGGATCATTCGTTTAGAGAATAACAACACAAGTTTTGTGACAAAATATTTATAGATATTTGTCAGAGGTATGAATATTGGAGGTGATCCGCATCAGACTAACTTCATGGAGCCTTTTGACATGAGTTAGCTGATTGGTTGTCCTTAGACCTGAGATGTTTGGTTTGGGGCACGAGGACTTCTGTACTTTGGAACACTCTAACTGTTAGAGAATGCCCACTAATGCACGTACACCATATAGACCGCTGCTGATGATGTATGGGCCTATTGGGTCATACACCAGGGTCAAACCTGACAGAAACTAAAGTAAAGGGACCAAATATGGCAAAAGACAAAAGTTGACATCGCAGGCCGCGATAGCGCCGCTAACGTTAAGGGTTTAGCGCCGCTAAACCTTAACGGTTAGTACCGTTAAGGCTGCATGTACTTTGTGTCATGTCACTTGGCAGGCCGCGTTAGCGCCGCTAACTTTAAGGGGTTAGCGCCGATAAACCATGAAGGTTAGCGCCGCTACGGCTGCATGTGCCTTTTGTCAAAGCACCTCCAAGGCTGGCCAATGCATGTGTGACATATGAGATACAACTTTGGCCGGTCTTGTGGGGATAAGATGGATCTGTAGACATAAAGAGAGGGTGTAGTTTTCATTCTCTTGACTCTCTCTAGAGAAAACACACCAAGAAAACACTCTTAAGTGCCTTTTAAGACAGAGAGAGTTTCATGTGTAAGGTTCCAGAAATTAAGCTTGAAGTTGTTGTTCCAAGGTGGTGTTCAAGGTGAAGTACCACTAGAGTCGAGCTAGCACTCGTGGTTGGCGTGTTCCCGGGGTATATCCCAGTAGAAGATCCGTTTCTTTTGTTCTTGGAGGATAACCACAAAAACACTTGACATTTTCTGGAGCTTAGGAGGAAGGTATAACCCTCTTCTCCTGTTTTACATGTTGAATTTCTTGTACATAGAGTTTGGTCCACTTTTGGGTTTTCATGTTTTATGCTTTATAGACTTGTACTTTAGGCTTTTCTTGTTGTACCTTGCTTCCGCTGCTAGCCCACGAAATCCCAACACTAACGTTTTGCCGTAACAAAGTAACTATAACGGGTGTATCTGGGTGCAGCGGAACACGTGTGTGTTAGAGTATGCCCACTGCCACATGTATGCCAAATGATCACTACCGATGATGTATGGGCCTATCGGGTCACACGCCGGGGGTTGACCTTGACACAACCAAAAGATGAGGGTGTGAAAGGATAAATAAAGATAGTTGGTTTCCAGCAGGGGTTAGCGACGCTAACTCTTGCGTCGCTAAGTCAGCCGTGTTAGCGGCGCTAACCATGGGCGGTTAGCGGCGCTAACAGTGGGCAGCTATCGGCGCTAACCCTGCCTGATAGAAACAACTTTATTCTTTTCACCTCTAGCTTCCACCAACGCATGTTGTTTGTGATGATTAGCCTTGGGCCGACTTGGGGAGACCTGGGGTCGTGGCTTGGCTTATAAAAGACATGCATATCTCTCATTCTCTACTCTTGACCATTTGTTGAGACAAAATACACTTAGAACTTTTGTGAGAGTTGCTAAGTCCAAACAAGAGAGAAAGAGAGCTAGATTCTCTGGTGGTTTCATGGGTTGTTGTTCCAGTAGCTTCTTCATCTTGTGGATTAAGCTAAGGGGTGCTATAGTACACCAAGGTTGCCAAGTGTCTCGGTGTGGACTTAGATAGCCGAAGAAGGAGTTCAAGGAGAGATTAAGGCTTAGAGCTCAGCATCAACAACAATCCAGAGGCATCTAGGGTATAATTATCTTCTCTCATTTCTGTTTTAGTTGCATAACTTGGTTGTAGAGTTAGATCCATTGATTGGGTTCATATTGTGGTCTTGTTTTTGCTTGAAAATTTCGTTTTTGGGCTTGCATGCTTCCGTTGCCATGTACCACGAACCCCAACAGTGTGCTCATATGCAAGCAATCAAGATGGAATTTGCACCTTCTCTTAAAGAGAGGAGATATTCCAGGGCCCCTTTACGGTTGAGACTAAATCAAATGCGTGGCCGAGCTCGGGTAGAATGATGGATATCATTCGGTAACTCCGTAGCTACAGTTAGCTGAGATCAGAAGTCAAGAAATATAATCTGGACTTTTCAAAATATATCACATGCTCCATGTCTGAAATCCACATTACGGAATATCGCGATTCAAAAGGAAAATTCGGGTAATCGAAGAAGGCGATTACAGAATCTTTGGACATAAGAGAACTTATAGTCGTGGTTAACCTAAGTGTCTGGCTAAGGACCTCCTTAGGCTAATGATGTACAAGGGAGTGTAACTATCTTGCACAAGTGGGAGTCTGATAGATTGTGTGCATGGATAGTGTACACGTGTCATCATATCCAGGTACTATAAGTCACTAAAAGGTCACACAGCTGCACACCCAACTTTGAACTAAGAAATAATACATTGTGTGTTCGGTGATAATTAATAGTTATTTAATTATCTAGAAAAATAATAAATGGACGTTTATTATTTAAGAGAGAAATTAAATATCAGTTAGATATTTATTATGTTTGGTTAGAGAAATATTAATTAATAGTTGATTATTAATAGTAAATGAAACTAGAGGGTTTGTTTTGTCAAATGGTCATAGTCTTTGATCATGGACCGCGCTTTATGACTAAAGGGCCTTAATCCACTTGAATAAGTATGTAAGGGGTTAAACCCTTAGAAAACTTAACCTAATCCTAATTACTAAGACATAAAGCAAAAAGGACAAATACGTCTCCCACTCTCTCTCTCTCTCTCTCTCTCTCTCTCTCTAGCTCTCGGCGATCGAAAGCCCAACATCACCACCATTTGGTGGTGGTCGGCGGCTTCACACGGTGGTCGACGGCGGTGCCCTGCGGCGGCGGCTGCTCTCTTCGGCGATCGAGCATAGTGTTAGAGATATGCCCACTAATGCACGTATGTCATATAAACCGCTGCTGATGATGTATGGGCCTATTGGGTCATACACCGGGGTCAAACCTGACAGCAACTTAAGTTAAGGGACCAAATATGGCAAAAGACAAAAGTTGACATCGCAGGCCGCGTTAGCGCCGCTAACTCTTAAGGGTTAGCGCCGCTAAGTCCTTGAGGTTAGCGCCGCTACGGCTGCATGTACTTTGTGTCATATCACTGACAGTGCGCGTTAGCGCCGCTAACTATTGGGAGTTAGCGCCTCTAACTTATGGTTAGCGCCGCTAAACCCTGCCAGTGCCATTTATCAAAACCACCTCTAAAACTGACCAATGCATGGGAGCTTTTGTTTCTCGAGGTTGGGCCGGTTGAGAGGGGTCATAACCCGTATTCTGGAGCCAAGGGATTGAAGGAACTCATTATTTGAGATTGGGGTTCTCTCTCTTCTCTCTCTCTAAGTTTATCACATATTCCATCTTCTTTGGTGCTACTAAGGCCAAGTGAAGATTCGAGAGAGTGCTCTAGACGTTTTTGGTCTTATAGCTGCTGTTCCAAAGGTGGTATTCAAGCTGAAGTACCACTAGAGGCGAGCTAGCACTCGTGGTTGACGCGTTCCCGGGGTATATCCCAATAGAAGATTCAGTTTTCGTTCTTGGAGGATCATCACCACGACCTGAAGAAATCTGGAGCTAAGGAGAAAGGTATAACACCTTCTTCCTTTCCAAGTTGCATTTCTTGAACATAGAGTTTGGTCCATTTGAGGGATTTCGGTTTTTTATGCTTTGTTTGCTTGTTCTTTGGGCTATTTTGTTTGTACCTTGCTTCCGCTGTGAGCCCACGAAATCCCAAGAGTGGTATCAGAGCCACCTCTAAGTTAGATCTGCACTTGGTGGCTTGAAAAATCCCGAAATCAAAATGGTTGTTTTCTGTTCGAACAGGGTTAGCGGCGCTAACCTCGGGTTAGCGGCGCTAACTCATAAATGTTAGCGGCGCTAACGCGCTGTAACAGTTTTAATAATCAAAGTTAAAATCAGTTTTGGTCTCGGGAATTTTTAGCCTTTTTGTGATTCTGGAAATTTGTTCCAGTTTTGTGTTTGGTAATTTTGTTACCACCTTGTTTGTTTGGTTGTATATGATAGATTTGAAATTGGTAACCTTGTCTTTGACCTTGTGGTTGACTTTGTGTGTTTGGATGCATTTGGTGATTTTTAATCACATGGGCTGTAATATTTATTAAAATTGTTATATTTGTAATAATATTGTGGCATGCATGCCATTTCATTCATCCGTGTATTTGTACTAGATAAATAGGAAATTAGTGTGGCTTGTACGCCATTTCAATTTCTATTGTATTTGTTGTACAATTTGGATGAAAACACACAAGATGGAGTCGGAAGGAGATGGAGCGTGTCCATAGAAGCCGGTGAAGTCCATTGGTGATAGCGGTTCTAGTGGGAGCTCGCATTGAAGACCTTCCGTCCCTTAGTTGACCATGTTCTACCCGTTTTGGCTAACGGGAAGAACGCATAGGATTTTGGCAAGGGTTACCAATTTATTTCATATTTATGCGTGTGATGTGATTTTATTTTATTCTTGCATGGTTTGCTTAGGATTCGCATGCTAGAAATTTTTTTCGAAATTAATAAAATCACAAGAGATTTGGTAAAAATGGTTTACAACTCTCTCGCGCGCTCACATACAAGATTAACTCACCTAGTGAAAATAGGTTTTGTCACTAAACAAGTTAATCAGTAACCAAGCCGAAAACAAAAGCCCGTTTTTCATAAAAACGTAAATCTTGCACCATCCAAAAGATGACACCACCCAAATCTAGTGAAACATGGAGTGATTGTCGAGCTTAGCACGAGTTATTCCATGTGGATCTGTGTGGAAGGTGAGTGTGGGATCTTGAAATTATCGGTTGTCGAGCTTAGCACGAGCCGGTAGTTGTCGGGGTATCACCGTGTATCTTGTTGGACGATTTGCAATTACAAATTAGAATCCTTGAGTGATTGTCGAGCTTAGCACGAGTCAACCAAGAATTTTAATTTGGAATTGGTGCTAGTAGGGATCAAACATGCCAAACGACCGATGGTTGTCGTAGGATCCCGCAAGTGTCTAAGAGTTGCAATAGAGATTGCAATCGGTAAAGTGGTTATCGGCCTAAATAGCTCCATGAAGTGATCCGCGGCAACCCCGTCATGAATTGGAGTGAAATATGGTTCTTAGCCCTTGTTAAAATATTTTTCGAGACGATAAGGGTAATTATTTTAACGAGGATTCAAATCAAACTAACTAATTCGTGTACTCTACTTTAATATAGGATGTCGAATCAAAACCACAACACGTCGAATTTTTCACTTCGTATGATTCTACAAAGGGTGAAACTCACGGAAGTGAACTTTGTTGACTGGCTTAGGCAATTGAGAATTGTCCTACGTGCTGAGTCTAAGTTGCACATTCTTGAGGAACCCCTTCCTGAACCACCTGCTATCAATGCGGAATGGGCTATCCGATATGCGTATGAAAAGCGTGTTCGGGATACACACGATGTTGCTAGTCTCATGTTATCAAGTATGAGCTCGGAACTGCGAAAGCAATTTGAGCACATGACTGTGTATGACATGATTAACAAGCTTAAGGATGTTTTCCGACAGCAAGTTAGACAAGAACATTTTGAGTGTGTTAAAAGTCTAACCGGTTGTAAGATGCGGGAAGGCGGGAGTGTAAGTGCCCATGTTTTGAAGATGAAATCATACATGGACCAGATGGAGAGATTAGGTTTTCCTATAGGGAGGGAGCTTGGTATGAATTTCATACTTCAGTCTCTGCCCGCCACATATGAAAAGTTTATAAAGGACTATCATATGCATGGAAAGGAAATGTCTATAGATGAATTGCATGGAATGTTGAAGGTTGTAGAATCTAACATGTCCAAGCATGCATCATCTTCATCCACTCTTGTTTTTGGTTCTAAGGAACAACATAAAATGAAGAAGAAGAAATCGATCCCATTAAAAGAAGAAGTTGGAGTTTCCAAGCTTGCTTCAAGTTTTGAGTCTATGGACATTGATGATGTGCCTAAAGAGACTCAACAAGGGGTGGTTTGCTACTTCTGCGGTAGATTTGGGGATTGGGGCCGTCATGCCTGCCCTTCGTGCCGAAAGGATATAAAACTTCTCTGACAAGAGAGAGTTAATTTTCCTACTTGAGGTACATTCATGATTATACTTCATTGCTATTCCTTATAAGCTGGGATGTTTAACCGAGCTATAAGACTCACGTTTGTCACAAATTTATTTTGTTGCAAAGTGTAGGTCTATTCGTTGTAAAAAGGAAAAAGCTTGAAGAACCGGATCTCTGAAGAAGAAATTTTGTTAATTGTATTCTACAAGCGAATTGGGAGTGTTGGTCTCGCCATTAAATCCGGATTTATTATTACTTTTGTTTGTATGCCCTGCGTGGCAAGAACTACTTTAGTGTATGCTCCTTTGGAGATGATGGATGTTTTTGAATCTTGTATTTTATAAAGATTTTTCATTTTAATAGTTTCATTTCAAATTCGATCCATGTCTATGCTTTTGTGTTATTTTGACTATTTTAGTGCTTAAATACACATTTGATGACGATGGATATGACTTAGAATTGAAACAATTTTGAAAAATTATTTTGAGATGATTTTATCAAAACTTATCCATATCATTGCATACATAAAGGCTCGTTATAAGTAATAAGACAATCATGAACAATTGATTCTTAAATCCAAAACTGATTTGGATATATTAGCTCTATGGCAAAATCAAACTTGACCAAGTAAACAACATTTGCATTGCTTAGATCCATGTGGTTAGGATCTTTGTAAAAGTTTAGCCTCGGGCTAAATGAAAGATACAAATCTTGTTTATTGGAATAGGATGATTAATGAAATCCTTCACCAGTATTGGTAAGGAAGGATTGTGACTTGTTAGATATGATCATATTTGTGTGGATAATCCGTTCAAGTATGCCACAAAGAGTGACACTAGTGAAATTCTTCATCACTATCTTTATGGTAGTAGTTGAGAGAATGTTTACTAGGGAAAAGGCTTATGTCTGAAACCTAGTAGTGTTCGGAATTAACCTAAAGAGAATTAAGAATCAATAAGGGCATATAGATATAAATTCTTAGATCTAGAATAGATGCTAAGTTTTCTTATCTATATTGGTTTAAACATAAAATGAATCATGGGTTTAACCCATAATTCGTTTTTCCGAAGAAACACATTTGCACATGGTGTTACTTTAAATAAAACCGGATATCTGTGTTGATGATCTGGTAAAAGGCAGGCCTAAAACATGTATTCAATGTGGTTGGTATACATTAATTTTATGAACCAAGTCCTCGATCTAAAACACAGCATTGTGGTCACTTAAGCATCGAATGAGATATTGACTAGAAAGAGTTCTTTGCTTGTCAATCTCATAACTTAAATTATCCAGTCTACATTCAGTGGGAGATGGATGAATTATAAGTTGATGCCTACATATTTAAGTAGTTCATCTGAGTTTTGGATAATTGTTTCTTGAACTTTTGGGAACCATGTTTGGTTGCGAAAAAGGGAAAGTACAATTTACAAAAGCATTCCAGTGGAAGAACGTAAAACTTAAATAAAAGACCTAATGTTGACACTAGCATTTAATCAGCATAGAGATGCTGGTAAAACCTGACAATATCCATTGCTTCTTTATATCTGATGGAAATCAAGAAGGTTGTTTAGATATGAGGTTGTCATATTTTACTAACAGCAGCTTGATGGTAAATCATTGTGATGTTACCATTCATCGGAAACATAGTGGGACACTGTGTTCACTAGTGAATAGAAGAAGATAATGGTGTAACCTATTTGCTGCATCCAAGTACTTGACTTGGGTTAATCCCACACCTAAGATGTAATTCAAGAAGGGTGAAGGGACTAACATATATGCCATAATGGACAACTTCAAATACCGACTAGAGACAAAGTGTTTCATATTGATTTTATGGAAACAAGTTCTAGTGGTTATGTTGAAGATAATTTGGATAAAGTGTAATTTTGTTGTCACCTTGTGGAAACAAGTTTGCTCACATGGACAAAAGAGATCTGAATCCTTCATAGGATCAAGTTGAGGAAATACTTAAGGCATTTTCCGAGGGTCTCATTCATCCATAAAAACCAGATTAAGTCTGGATTAAGTGAAACATTGTTGTCACTATGGGGAAACAAGTAATCTCGCATGGAAATAAAAGGCCAAGATCCTTTGCAGGATTAAATTGAGGAAATGTTTGAATCATGTTCCGACGCCTTATATATCCGTTATATCCAAATTGTGTTCATGACTAAGGTCAGCAAAACTTGCATCTTGTGGCTGTAATCCTGCTTTATAAGAAAGTCAAAGGAATGAGTTTTCTAGAAAGCGTAGATTAAGCCTAATACCCTTGTCAGGGCTAGTGGGAGCATCATGTGTTCCTAGTCAAATATGCTCTATGAAAATAATGTCCTAATTTAGGGTTGTTCTACAACCTAATGGTGGAATTGTTGTTCTATGAGTATAAATAGAAAATATGGAATCAAGTGGATTTTCTAATTCAAGAAGTACTGATGTATGTTCTTGATGTTCGACGAAAGTAGAATTGTCTTGAGTAAGTTATTACTGCAAGCAAATCTATGCTTATGAGACTGTCGATTTTATCGAAGTTTAGATTAATCAAGTATGTGGTATAGATACGACATTTAGACCTAAATGAGTGTCATCGACCCTATTGTGGACTTCGGTCACATTGACGGTATGTCGACTCTGATAAACATGAGTGTCAATGACTCTATTGTGAACTTCGGTTACATTGAGAGTATGTCGACTCTGATAATCATAAGTGTCATTAATCCTATTGTTGACTTCTGTAACATTGAGGATATGATGACTATGATAACTTTGTAAATGATCTCTTTAATAAACACTTCGCTAGTGGTTTAATAAGAGAATACAAAAGAGTACAAAGGGATATCGGGTAAATGATCCCATAATTAAGCCATTGTCAAATACTAGTGATGACTTTCATACTAGGTATAAAAGCATTGTTCATGCTTATGACCGGGCTTAAATATCGTTTTAGTATATGTTTAATTTACTTATAAGCTTTGGGAACGATACAGACAGTATTGTAATTTATGCTTGTTTCGATATGCGAGTGATTCGGTTACATTCATAAGACTTTACTGTGTTCCATCTTAGCATGTTTAACCACTTCCCAGAATGTTTATACATTCTAAAATTCCACAGTCAGTCATTCTTCAAGGGAAGAAAGTTTGAAATAAGGCTGAGGTTAGGTGTTGGTTATGCATTAATCAAGGATTGAATGCATGAAACGCAACAGTAACCTGTGCTTGAAAGGGGTTTCAAGTGACTGGAAGACCCACACCTGAGTTCACTTCATGGATCATGGTCACAAGTAACTCGGGATGATAATATCATTACGTCCTTCGACCCGAGATGTATGAATTGCCATAGCATGAAACTTTCTTACTTTGGTTATTTCAAAACGTAGTTCGTAACTGGCTATTATAAAGGGAATAGCTGGGTAAGACAAGGTTCATGTTATGGGATTGTACAGTCAACGGAATTTGTTCCTCCTGTATGAGAGATATCCCTGGGCCCCTCGATGATTGGGCGCTGACACCAAAATAAGCATGGCCATGCGCAAAGGAATATTGATTGAGAATCAGATATGTCCTTAAATTTTGGTCACCACCAATCTTGATCGAGAAACATAATCATGAACGATCTGGAGATTGACATATTAATCCATGTCTCGTGTTCACAAGGATATCGTGAACAAAAGGATGTTTGATCACTTATCTATAGGACCTCTACATTTTTATGTAGGTTATGGTTTTCTGCAAGGAGGCGGAACCCATACTGACTTGGGGGCATCGATGCTTTGCTAGAGGCCGCTCTTTGTCTGTGGTTACATGGGTACGGTGCATTATTTGCAAGTGGGAGTCTGTTAGAGATATGCCCACTAATGCACGTATGTCATATAAACCGCTGCTGATGATGTATGGGCCTATTGGGTCATACACCGGGGTCAAACCTGACAGCAACTTAAGTTAAGGGACCAAATATGGCAAAAGACAAAAGTTGACATCGCAGGCCGCGTTAGCGCCGCTAACTCTTAAGGGTTAGCGCCGCTAAGTCCTTGAGGTTAGCGCCGCTACGGCTGCATGTACTTTGTGTCATATCACTGACAGTGCGCGTTAGCGCCGCTAACTATTGGGAGTTAGCGCCGCTAAACCCTGCCAGTGCCATTTATCAAAACCACCTCTAAAACTGACCAATGCATGGGAGCTTTTGTTTCTCGAGGTTGGGCCGGTTGAGAGGGGTCATAACCCGTATTCTGGAGCCAAGGGATTGAAGGAACTCATTATTTGAGATTGGGGTTCTCTCTCTTCTCTCTCTCTAAGTTTATCACATATTCCATCTTCTTTGGTGCTACTAAGGCCAAGTGAAGATTCGAGAGAGTGCTCTAGACGTTTTTGGTCTTATAGCTGCTGTTCAAAAGGTGGTATTCAAGCTGAAGTACCACTAGAGGCGAGCTAGCACTCGTGGTTGACGCGTTCCCGGGGTATATCCCAATAGAAGATTCGGTTTTCATTCTTGGAGGATCATCACCACGACCTGAAGAAATCTGGAGCTAAGGAGAAAGGTATAACACCTTCTTCCTTTCCAAGTTGCATTTCTTGAACATAGAGTTTGGTCCATTTGAGGGATTTCGGTTTTTTATGCTTTGTTTGCTTGTTCTTTGGGTTATTTTGTTTGTACCTTGCTTCCGCTGTGAGCCCACGAAATCCCAAGACATAGGGCCGAGACCCCCCCCCCCCCTTCGGCGGTTCTCTTGTTCTCGGCGGTGGTCGATGGGAACAAAAAGGCTGGAGGCTTTTTGGTTGTTCACACACGGGTATCATTTGATTTGGTGGTCTAGCAGCCAGTTCAAGGGTGCAGTAGTTGTGTATCCCCCTATAGCAGTCCAAGGGTATAATTTGTTATACTTTTTATACTTTTATATGCAAATATATATTTATTTGTTTAGTGTGATTATTTGCCCTGTTTCCCTACTTGATCCAGTTGTGATCTTGGGATGGGATTTTGTTTTATTTCAACTGTGCAAATTGTACCCTATAAATCATTACACATAGTCGCCGGTATCTCTCGATGGTGTAGTTCATGCCCCTCTCGGGTCTCACAATACATCAAATATCGTTGCAGAAGATAATCACTGACCGGTCTAACATAGGTTGACACACTCTGTTCATCAAATCCATGAAGGCGGCTAGTGCATTCGCGGCTTTCACAACAAAAAAAAATCTCGGCTTCTTTCGAGTATCAACCATTTTGAAGTCTAGATAACGCACTATAGATTAGGTAGGTGTTACCGCATGTACTTCTCATCCCATAAATCTTCCCCTTTTGAAAACTTAGCTTATCTACGAGTAGCCTTACGTGCACTAAGGTAACCCGAGCTAAGCACATAATAATACATCACACAAGTAACCCCTCACCAGATCTACGAGATATTTCATGATTCCGTTAAGTTCTGATGTGTGCCATGAGTTCGTAACAATACAGGCCTTCTTATTGTTACCAACACACTATACGTACCAGATCTTAGCATTACCACTAAGTTTCTCGATTCACGGGCTTAGGTCAAGTATCACCGAAGTTCTAAGCATATAAAGCTTCACGTATAAGGCACCATGTAAAGGTCATTACATATCATCCTCAATAGTCCAGCATAGTGTGAATACGGTGCTATGCATAACCCGAGTAATATAGGCAGTCGAAAACTTGAATCTAGCCGACCCCAGACAAGAACATGAAATAAGACCAATTCAAGTGCTCTAAACTTATATTTCCATTTTTTTGCATGGCATTGGGGTAATCACAGTATACTATGCATCAATATCATCACTAGCTGAAAAGAGATCACAATTCAACTTTCACATTCTCTGACTAAATACAAGTCACAATTCAACTATCACATTCTCTGACAGAATACAAGTCACAATTCAACTATCACATTCTCTGACTGAATACAAGTCATAGTTCAACTATCACATTCTCTGACTGTCTAGTATAGTATGAATACAGTGTTATGCATAATCCTAGGCATGTATGTAGTCGAAAGCTTGAATCTACCCTATCACAACAATCAAACAAGAACATGAAATAAGGCTAATTCAAGTGTTCTAAACATATATGTCTAGTCTCATGCATAACTTAAAGTATTCAAGGTATACTAAGTATCAACATCATATTCTTCACAGTTATCTGAACAATACACACAATTCATAAATAATCTCATCAACAAATGCTCTCCCGGACCTTCGGCTCCAGTAGACAGCACGTTTGGAAAAGATTTGTAAAAATCGTTCGAAAATGCAGCCTGGCTTCAAACCATGAGTCGGTTCCCAAGAAACAATCAAACAAGAACATGCAAGGAACCCTAATCATAATCCTACACTAGATAGTTTGAAAACTTCGAACCAAGGTTTAAGTCCGAACACACCATTTGTATGTTCGAATCCCTCAAACCAAGGCTTTGATACCAAGTTGTAACGCCCCAATTTTTTTGAATATAATATAATATAAATAAATAAGAGAAAACACCAACCACGCATTCCAAAATACAATTACAGACGAATGTAACGAGTCTTTAAAAACTAAATCTAGTTGCGGAAGCATTTTAAATAAAATAACGTCTGTAACGGTTTTCAAACAAAACTTGTACGCTGCTGCTACTGTCACTGTGTCGGAGCCTCGTCCCAACCGATTCCAGAGGAACCTGAAATATATCAACAACAACGGGTAAGCTAAAAGCTTAGTGAATTACACTACCTTACCCCCTACAGGATATCATCCTGTAATCACCACAAAACATAGCTCGGGCCTCGCCCTCTTGCAGGAATCACAACCTGCCGCAAATCACACAACTCGAGCCTCGCCCTCTTGCAGGTATCACACCCTGCCACTGTAAGATCCTAAATATATCACAGTTAGTTGAAACGGGTAAACAAGTGATAAGTTGTAAGTTAAAAAGGGGAACAAAAGACCGCGTTTATTTAATTTGGCCACAAGGGTCGGTCATGGGGTTCTTATCCCCTGGGATTTCAAAAAACATATACAAACACACACTTACTTACGTGAAAACACACACACCTCAAACTCTTTCAAATTCTAAGTAGAAATCAAAGAAGGATGCTGTGATTTTGAGTTTGGCTACTGATTTCTTGTTTAAAGTCATCATCTACAGCTAGTAATCATCTTCAATTCGTAAGTGTTCTTATTGTTAAACCTAGTTTTTTGAGTTTGTAAAAGAGATAAAGTGTTTTGGTGGTGTAAAGTGAGTTTTAATTGGTAGTTTGTGTCAAGTATGTATTGGTAAGCTTCAAGGGGTGTTAAACAATAAATATGAATGATTGAAACTGAGTTATGGTTGAAATATATGTCAAAAACACGAGTTGCAGGCCTGTTTCGTGAACAGGGACAAAGCTTACTGTAACAGAGGTCCTTGCGGTCGTAAGGAATGGTCCTTGCGATCGTAACGCGGTCATATGGTCCTTGCGGCCGCAGGAGATAATCCTTGCGACCGTAAGAGATTGAAATGGACCTTACGGCCGTAGGCAAGGGTCATTCCGACCGTAAGGGTTGGTTTTGTATGGTTCACCATCTATAGACGAAGGAACAAGGTCTACGAGTGTAGGTACATAACCTACGGCCGTAGGTCCCCATAGAATAGCTTATGCGGGCGTAGGGATGAGTTCAGGCGGCCGTAGGGCTTGATTTATGGGAAATGACCTTTGCGGTCGCAAAGGATATCCTTGCGATCGCAAGGAGTGTTTGAGAAGGGTCCTTGCGACCGTAAGGAATGTACTTGCGATCGCAAGCAGGGTTCAGTGTGATGGTTTTTGTAGTATATGTTAAGAACCAATTGTGTTAATTGTAAGATGTTAACAAGTCTGTAAATGATGTGTTAGGCGTTCCTGAAGAACCCGAGGACACCGAACACCACATTTGTCTGCTGTAGATTTTGAGGTGAGTACCGATTAACCTTAGGCATCACAATATGAATGTTGTACCACACTTAACGTAAGTTATTTATTATGTGTTGTTAATTAATATGGTATGATTTGTTATACCACCATGGTAAACTTGTGTTAGATATTTTACATGATATGGCTTAAGTAGGCCACTTTGTTATACTATAGGCTCTCAGTTCCCACTAATCCCGATAGGGGGTATCGCTCCCCGCCTCGTTAATGCAATGGTGGACCACTACCCGCTCCCCCACCGGGGCGATATGATATGATGTATTCATTTCCCCCAGTTTGGATCATTGAGCTGGGCTTACAACCCTGCAAGATGTGACTCCTCCTGGCTATACCGGAACACCGCTAGTTATTAGGGTAGACTTGTTGTTATCTTTGATATGCCTTGCATGCTATGATATTCTTGTTGTGATACTATGTTTAATCTTTACTTACTAGCTATTTATATCTAACCCTCTCCATGTAGCCTTCCTATGTGCAGGTAAATAGTTGTTCGTAAGGATGGGGTGTTATGCTGTGAATGTTACTGCCGAGTTGGAATTTTTGGGGAACACTTTTATTGTTGCTTTTGTTAACTCTGATACTTAGTTTTAATAGTCGGCAGATATTTGGTAACACCGTTGGTTCTATTGTTAAAACTTATGATACAGTTGATGTAAATAACTAACTAGTAGCTTCTGCTGTGTTTGTTAAAAGATATCTTTTGGTAAGACAACTGATGTAAACGTTATTATTAACTAATTATGCTTGTGAAACCTAGTGCGTTACAGCCACAAATCACACTGCTCGGGCCTCGCCAGTCACCGCATCTAGGGACACACCCATTTGATGCTTAACCTGGGCCCCGCATGCTATGACTATCACATGTCCCACCTTTAGATATCGTCAATCACCCCCGACCGGCCCAACAGGCACGATCATTAATTCACATATCACAACATTACATTATTCACATAACACTTAACACAGTTATATACACATAGCACGTATCAAGAACTTCACATCACATACCACCTACGCATTGCGGGAAACGGAAGCAACTTAGAGTAACTCACCTGACTGTCGACATAACTTGATCAGTAATACACCTTGAATATTAGCTTAACGAATCCCGCCACCAGAACCTACCACATACGTACCGAATATATATTGAGTTTAAATCTTTGAATCATCCGATACACACAACTCCTAAGTCGAACCGTCCGAACATTGTAAATAAATTAACAACTCGACCCTCAGCCGAACACGACGCATCCCCATCGAAAACCTGAAGTCGGATTCTAATTACGCAACTTGAATCCTCGACAGCCACTTAAGTCGAATCTGGATATTAAACCCTCGAAGTCGTATCCGCACACCTAGCCCATAGGGTCGGATCTTAGCAAAACGCATACACACAATATATACTTATATATATATATATATATATATATATATATATATATATATATATATATATACATAAATATAAAGTAAGTATATGTAGTTATACATTTATATATTTAATTACATGTATGTATATACACATTGTTGGTCAAATGACATTATTAGTTAAGATTTGATGAGACAAAGTTATGTTTATAAGATATGTTCTGAATATAACTTAAACAAAATTATGAAGCTTGATCAGACTGAGCACTTATAGTGTTTCAGACTGAGCATAAGCTGAGTATAAGCTGAGCATATAGTTGATCACCTTAGAGTATATCTTAGTTAGATTATCAATATGTTTGATAAGCTGTGTAAGTCACCTAAGGTATAGGTTGGGTATTCAGGTTGATGCGTTTCAAGTTGAGTGACTCAGTTTGTAGACTGAGTCAGCTCAACAGACTTGTTAAGTAAGTTCTAGCTAACTCTTATGACTTCTAAGGATGAGTTAGTCATTATACATGTTAGTACATGGTTGATTTCGAGATTGTTCTCGAATAACTCAGCTTCATGAGATTCATGCTGAGTGACTCAGCCTGAAAAAAGAAGTCAGTTTAAGAGAATTTAAATATATTTTAAATTCTGTAATTCTCTATATCTACGGTATGGATAAGAAGATTCCAGAATCAAGATTGAAGATTGAAGACTCAAGATAGAAGATTCAAGATTCTAGATTCCGGGTTATCCGTTAGTTTGTTAGCAGATTAGGATAAGTTTTAGTTTGTTAGGATCCTTAGGAATAGGATTATAAATACTTATATCTTGATAAGTTCAGAGGTTACACCTCAACCTAACCTCAACATCATATGTGTTACGAATCTTGATACATTGTTTGTGTGTTTAACGTGATCAAGAAATTCACAGATTGCCAACATAGTTCATGTGTTCCATCTTCATGTCTGTTGTGAAGTTGGTAAGTATTCAATCTGTGAATAAATAATGGTTAGAGAGTTAGTTTGTATCTATAATCAACAGTTGATTATAGATAGCAAGTTTGATCAATTAGTTTGAGAGATTGAGAGATTTTATTTATATTAGGTGTTTACATATCAAGTGTTGCTTACTTGATAGTCACTGTAATCATCTTCTTATTAATGAAAGCATTCTATTTCATGTGGTTTGATTTGTGTAACACTTTTTATTGATTTGTTCAATTTTCCGCAGAAAGTATATTCAACCCCCCCTTCTACACATTACTTGCTTGTTGTTTTTCTCACCAAGGGACCAACAACTGGTATCAAAGCAGGCTGAACTATTCATTAGTTGAAGTTCAAGATTCTGACAAAGTATAATATGCCGACAAGCAATAATTCATCTAACTTTTCTTAGGTGACTGCTAAAGGATGTCCCATATTTGATGGATCGGATTATCCTATGTGGAAATTCAGAGCCATGCTCTTCCTGACGTCCATTGACATCATAATGTACGATGTCATAACTCGAGGAAAAATTATCCCTAAGATTCTTGCAGCTGTCAGTGATAAGTCTCCTAACAAGACTGAAAAGGAAGTCAAGAAGCCTTTGGCATCCTGGACTAAAGAGTATTGGAAATTACATTCTCTGGATGACAAAGCAAAGAGTGTTCTGGCAAATGCCCTGACCAATGAGATCTTTCATACTGTGATTGGGTGTCAATCTACAAAATAGATCTGGGATACTCTAAGTATTACATATGAAGGTACAGATCTAGTCAAGCAGAAAAAAAAATCATCTGAACAGATCTTATGAAAACTTCTTTTCTAGGAAGAATGAAACCTTGTCTGATGTGTTTACAAGGTTTCACTGCTTGATTAATGACCTGCTAAGTGTAGACATTAGAAAGGATGAAGCTGCCCGAGTGCTGAAATTTCTAGATGTGTTACCAAAGAAATTTAATGAGGTGACCATAGCACTAAGGGCTGGAGGTACATTACATATGTATAACCTACAGTCTATATATGGGTTCTTGCTAAATCATGAACAGATCACAGAACACAAGAAATCTTCTCAACAACAAATGAAGGACTCCTTTGTGAAAAATGAAACTGCATTAGTTGTAGAGAAGAAGAAAAGGAATTCAAAGGCCTTCATAGCTGAATTTGAGACTGAGTCAGATTCTCAAGCTGACAACTCAGACTCAGACTCAAGTGATACAGATGATGTTCAGACTATCACTGAACAAATGGCTATGCTTGCCAGAAGGTTGAGAAGAGCATAAAGGGGAATAGGAAGATCTGACAGAGGCAAAGGAAAGAGTTCCTTTGACCCTAAGAAAACTGTGTGCTTCAACTGTCAGAAGAAGGGACACATTGTTGTTGAGTGCAGAGTAAACAAGGGTGAAACAGCGTCAGTAGCAGACAAAAATGCTTACAGAGCTGATAAGTACAAGAAGAAATATACTCAGCTCAAGAAAGGAAAGCCTGAAGACAAGTCCAATACTAAAGGACTTTATGCTGAAACTTGGGATACAGAATCATCTACCTCAGATGATGATGACAAGTGTCTGATGGCTCAAGAAGATGAAGAGTTTGAAATAGATGAAGTTAATTATGGTCTGTCTGAATCAACTTTTGAAGCTGACATGAATGAAGGTGAGGAAAACAGCAAACTAAGTGACAGGGATCCTTCCTCCATGTACAAAGTTAGTAATTTCAACTCTTATACCGAGGAAGAAAAAGGTCTTACTTTTGGTTATCTGTTAAACGACTTTAAGACCAGCCTTAAGACTCAAGCTGACCTCAAAGCTAAAATAACTAAGCTTAAGAATGAGATTAAGGAAAATCAAACTCTCATTACTGCTGGAAAGAAAGCACAATATGATCTTAATGTCAAAGACACATTAACAAACTTCTAAGTGAAGAAATTCAGGAAGCTAAGGATAAGGCTGACCAACTTCAAAAGGTCACTGAATCCTGGTGTAAGTCATCAAAACTTGCCGAAAAGTGCATTAACCAGCAGATCCTTAAACAGGTAAAAGTTGTACTAGGAGGTGACTATCAATCCGCAGCTTATGCAGCTGATAATGATGAGATAGCAAGTACAGATTCTGAGAAAGCTAGAAAACTGATTGAGACATGGTCTAACCCTTAAATGCAATAAGTTTGTAAGGGCAAAGGATCATGGGAATGAGTGTTCAAATTCTAGACAGCATAGTAAGTCTGTGCATGATAGATTAGGCACTCAGCTTATTCAAAGAACATCTGTTATTGAAAGGTTGAATCCAAATCCTTTCAAAACACATCATTCTCTGTCCAGTTCAGAGAGAAGTTTCAAGAATAGGAAGACAACTGTAAGTCAGAAGTCATATCACAACAATGGTAAGTCTAAAGTTGTTGAAACTGGTAAGTCCAGAGATCACAACAATGGTAAGTCCAAAGTTGTTAAAACTGGTAAGTCCAGAAAACATGACAATGGTAAGTCCAAAGTCAATAAAAAAAGTTTGTTGGTCAAACTTCTTATCACAAGGATAATAAACCTAGCTATCACAAAGGTAAGTCCAAAGTCAATGAGCATTAGGTGAATCAGCTTGCAAAGAAAGTTAAGAAATTATCCACAACCTATAATCCTAAAACAGAGAGCAAATTCTCAAAACGATTATTGGATAACCTACCTCCTGTAGTCATTGGTAGAAGGAAGTGCTACAAGTGTAAAGGTAGAGGACATGAGGCCAAGGACTGTGATAGTGAAATTTTAAGGCCTGAAAAGGAACAAGCTGATCAGCCTACGCAGGACTCAACACCTGCTCAAGCTGACCAGTTAGCTCCATAAGATGAAAGGCTAAGTGCTCAACATCTGAACCTACTACAAAGTGGGTTCCTAAACAAAACTAATATGTTTAGTTTTTCATGTGTAGGGTTCAAGTAATTGATACTTGGACAGTGGATGCTCAAGGCACATGACAGGGTGGAAAGGACTTCTAAGTGAATTCCAGGAAGATGAAGGTCCTAAAGTGACATTTGGTGATAATTCCCATGGAAGAACTAAAGGATATGGGAAAATGCATGCTGGCAAGGTTACTTTCCAGAAGGTTGCATATGTTAAAGGTCTTAAACACAATCTGATAAGTATCAGTCAATTGTGTGATGAAGACAATATTCTTACTTTTAAGAAGAAAGCAGGAACAATATCCAATGCAAAGGGTAAGCCAGTACTAATTTCAAAAAGAGAAAGAGATGTGTATCTACTTGATCTAAATTCTGCTGATCCCAATACTGAAACGTGCTTATATTCCCAATCTGTTCCTAAGCTGAGTTGGCTATGGCATAAAAGATTGTCACATTTGAATTTCAAAAACATTAACATGTTATCCAACAAAGAGTTAGTCTCTAGATTTCCAAATATCATATTTGTCAAAGACAAATTGTGCTCAGCTTGTGAACAAGGCAAACATCATAAAGGGTCACTTAAGTCAAAGCAAAACTTTTCAATAACAGACCCATTGCATATGTTGCACATTGATCTGTTTGGACCCATAAGTACTCAAGCCTAAGTGGCAAGAAGTACACCCTGGTGATAGTTGATGAGTTCTCTAGATTCACCTGGGTAATATTCCTTAAAGCCAAAGTGAAGCTGCCCTGGAGATAATAAGTTTTATCAAACAAGAAGAGTTGGAAAAAGGTAAGTCTGTTAAGTAACTCAGATGTGATCATGGGACTGATTTTAGAAACTCAACCCTAGAAGGCTTTTGTGAACAAAAAGGAATATAACAAAATTTCTCCTCAGTCAGAACTCCTCAACAAAATGGAGTGAATGAAAGGAGAAATAGAACCTTAATTGAGGCTGCTAGAACAATGTTGTGCGAGGCAGGATTGAAACTCTATTTTAGGATGAAGCTATCAGTACAGCATGCTATACCCAAAATAGATCAATCATAGTCAAAAGACATGGCTAAACTGCATATGAAATGTATAAATCAAGAATGTCCAATATAGGTTACTTCCATGTCTTTAGTTTAAAATGCAATGTGTTGAATCAAAGAGATCAGCTCCATAAGTTGGAACCTAAAGTTGATCCTGGAATTTTTGTTGGTTATTCCTCAATCTCCAAGTCTTACAGAGTGTATAACTCAAGGAGAAAGGCTATAGAAGAATCAATTCATGTCTCCTTTGATGAAGACAATATTGATCAAGCTGACAAAGGTCAAGTTGACTCAGTCAGTCTAAGTGAGCTTGAAAAGCCTGAGGAAACCAAGATGTCAAATCCTATGTATGTCATAGATGATGACAGTGATGATGATGTATTTACAACTAAGAGATCATCACAAGCTCCAAAGGACTCTCAAGCTGAGAAAAATGATGAGTTCATTAATCTCTTTGGAAAGGATATTACTCAGACTGAAGATCTTAGTGATCAACTGTTTGATACTACAATTGAGACTGAGCATGTAAGTTCGCCTCAGAGTCCTTAATATCACTCAAGTATAGAACCACAATCTCCTACTACAACATTTAAGTTCCTCAAAGATCTTCCTCATGATCAAGTAATTGGTAACATTCAAGGAGGAGTGACCACCAGATCAAAGGCAACTGCAAATTATGCTACTTACTTTGGTTTCCTATCTCAACTGGAACCAAAGAAGACTGAAGAAGTCTTAGAGGATGACGACTGGATTGATGCTATGCAAGAGGAATTAACTACGTTTGAGAGAAACAAGGTATGGTGTCTTGTCCTAGCCCCCAAAGATCATACAATTATAGGCACTAAGTGGTTCTATAGAAACAAGATGGACAAGGATCCAGTGATTGTTAGGAACAAAGCCAGGCTAGTAGCACAAGGGTATAGATAAGAAGAAGGAATAGATTATGATGAGACATTTGCCCATGTTGCTAGAATTGAAGCCATTAGGCTGTTCTTAGCTTATGCAGCGTATAAAGACTTCAAAGTCTATCAAACTGATGTGAAAAGTGCTTTCCTAAATTAAAAACTTCAGGAGGATGTCTATGTGAAACAACCTCCTGGCTTTGTAAGTTCAAAGTATCCACATCATGTCTATAAGTTAGACAAGGCTTTTTATGGTCTAAAACAAGCTCCAAGAGCTTGGTATGATACACTGTCCAAATATCTACTATCAATGGACTTTACCAGAGATAGTATTGATAAAACACTCTTTATTAAAAAGAGTAGAGGACAGGTGATTCTTGTACAGATCTATGTGGATGACATTATATTTGGTTCTACAAATGAATTTCTATGTGAATGGTTCTCCAAAGCTATGTCAAAAAGATAGAAGATGAGCATGATGGGTGAAATGACATATTTCCTAGGCTTACAGATTCAACAAAAGCCTGATGAGATATTCATAAATCAAAGCAAGTATGTTCTTGATTTGATAAAGAAATATGGTTTTGATTCTAGTTCAACCATGAAAACACCCATGTCACCAGCTGTCAAGCTGAGCAAGGACTCAGATGGAAAGTTTGTATGTCAGTCTACGTATAAAGGAATGATAGGTTCATTACTTTATTTGACAGCTAGTAGACCTGATATAATGTATGCTACTTGTGTTTGTGCAAGATATCAGGCAGATCCTAAGGAATCACATCTTTAAGCTATGAAAAGGATCTGTAGGTACCTTAAAGGTACACCAAATCTAGGTTTTTGGTATCCAAAGGACTCTGATTTGAGTTAGTTGGATTTTCAGATGTTGATTATGCTGGGTGCAAATTAGACAGAAAATCTACAACTGGAGGATGTCAAATGCTTGGAGGGAAGTTAGTAAGCTGGACAAGTAAGAAACTAAATTCAGTGGCTGCTTCAACTGCTGAAGCTGAGTATGTTGCTACAGAAAGCTGTTATGCTCAAATCCTGTGGATGCAACATCAGCATCAAGACTTTGGTATGAATTTCAAGAAGACTCCTATTTTCTGTGATAACCAAAGTGCAATAGCCATCACATATAATCCAGTCTTCCACTCACGAACAAAGCATATAGAAATTAGACATCACTTCATAAGAGACATCATGGAAAAAGGTAAAGTTGACATAAATTTTATATCCACAGATGATCAATTAGCATATATCTTTACAAATTCTCTTGATAGAAAAGGTTTTCTTATATGCTAAGTAAATTGGGTATGCTCAACCCTTAGATAAGTTTCTAAAACTGAGTTTCGGCTTGACAAAGACTAAGTGTCTTAAGCTGAGCGTACAGTTTATAGGTATGTATTCATAAACTGTTCACTTGGTCAAGCTGAGTGATAAGTTCACACGTTTGGTTTGCTCCAAACATGTTTTAACTACTAAGTATTGTTAAAATATTAGTTTGAGTCAGTCTCAAATACAAATGACTAAGTGTCGTTAATTCTGAGCTATGTGCTCCACTCAAGCTGAGTGTTAATCTCAAGCTGAGTGCTAAAATCAAGCTGAGTGCTTGACTCACGCTGAGTGATAAGTTTACTCAGCTTGGTATGTCTAAACCATGTTTTAATTACTACGTGTTATTAATTCATGAAACATAATGTTTGTGTCAGTCTCAAATTACATTTTATACCGATTATGTATTAGTGTAATACAATAGTGTAAATAATATTTTTGTAAGTCAAGAATGTTATTTTCCAAACTTATCCGTTGGGATATGATATGATTCATCTCGATTACTATTATATCTATCTGTAAATTAGTTGGTGTAACGGAGTACCGTTGATTAAAATCAACAATCAACTTGCCTGCCTCGCTATTTCTGAGCGAAAACGGGGCAGAGGTTATGAAGCATGGGTGGATTACATTCGAAAATGCCCATTGGCATTCACCTTCACTGGGGCACCAATTCAACTTGCTCCTCAGCACCTACTGGAGTTCTTGTATACATGTGTCTGTGACCAGGATAGAGGAGAAATCAGAGGCACCGTGCTGAACGGGGAGAATATAGTGGTACTCACAGTTCAAAGGCTAAGGGAGATTCTCCAACTCTCTCAAAATGATGTGTTCGAGCCTTCTGTGACAAGACAGGTGGCATGGTCAGTTCTACCCAGGATTGGTCACCCACAAACTGAGGGTGTAATTAAGAAGGCCACCTTCCCAACAGGTTGGGGATTCATGGTTTCCACAGTAATCCTTTCACTTGGGACCAAGGTTGGAGGACTGGACCAAGTCCACGAGTTCGAGATGCAGCTGCTATACAACATCTACTTTGCATGAAATCTAGATTTTGCACTGCTTATCTTCAACGAACTCAAGGTCCAAGTAATGAAGACCACAAGGGATCTTCATGTGTCTTTTATAAGGTACTTGTCCTTGGTGTTTGAAGCTGAGCTGGGGACTGAACTGTACGAAGCTGGTCAGGATGTGTTCCTCACACCAGCACTCAGCTCAAAGATGTTTAACAACGACATCTTTCCAGAGCAAGAGGGCCTTAGTGAGCCTATGCAATGGATTGCTGAGAGATCTTCATCAGAAAGTGAAGCTGAGGAGTCAGATCAAGGGGATCAGCTCAAGCTGATCAAGAGGTTCAACCTGAGCACGCTGCTCAAGCTGAGCCAGCCAATCTTAGGGCTGCGCCATGTATGACTTCTCCACTTTCTTCTTCTTCTTACTTTTCTCCATCTTCATTTGGAGATAAGTCTGTGGTAAGCCCAACCCAGTCTAACCCATCTCCTCCACCTTCTTTCCATCAAATTCTCCAATCTGAAGCCAACCTTGGTATGCCCACTGCTACTAAGGAAAATATCCAAACCTATAATCGAAAGACTGCCAAAAGTGGTGCCACACCTAAAGGTACCACTGGAGCTGAAATCACACTGATTCCTCCACCGGCAGGAGTTGAGGGGGAGACACCTGCTCTTCGGGTGCCAACCTCAAGGCTCATTCAAACCCTTAAGCCAAACCAGGGTATGGTGTCTACTCAGCCCATACTTACTAGAGCCATGGGAGAGCCTGTTACTGTGCCTGAGCAGACACACTCAGGTAACATTGAAAATTTGACCAATCCCCATGGTCAATATCCCCCACTCACCACATAAGCCAACCACCAACCCAGACTCCTAACATTTTGAGCCTAACTCATTCTCTTCACTTCTCACACTCTCCTGCACGACATGCCAATGATTCACCTAAATACCAAGGTGAGTTAAAGGGTCCAACTTCTGGTGCAAATGAATTTGAGGGTATACACCAACCCTTCGATGATGCACCCAAATCCCAACCTTCTCAAGCTACTTTGAATGATATATTGCTTTTCATTAAAGGTAAGTTTGAAACACTGCACCTCAAGAGGAAAAAGACCAAGAAGCATTTGTTGTTGAAATTGGATTCGTTGGATGAAGAGGTGCTTAGACTGAAATGTGCAGTGGCTACTCTAACTCAAAAACAGACTTCAAACCCTATTGATGATGACAAAATAGGGGAGAAGGTTCAAGAGTCTGAAGCTGAGTCAGCACAAGCTGAGGCTCTGTTACTTCTAGCCAAAGGAGCAGAAAAGCCATATCAGATTGAGGGGGAGAAAGAGAAAGAAATAGAACATGAAGCTGAGCTTATTGAAAAAGCTAAAGGAAATTGACCTCAAGTAGTCAGTTCAGGAGATTCAGAACCCCCAAGGCAGAAAAGAAGAAAAATGATTCTTGGTGAATCAGATTCAGATGAAGACTTTGCAGATGGCATGACCTTGAAAGAAAGAACTTCTATGATGGCAGTTAGAAGATTAGAGCAACAAGATGCTGATCAGCTTGGGATGTCAGTTGATGAACTAAGGAGAAGACAAATGAGTGTACAAGGTGAGTTAGCAAATATTCAAAGTGAGAAAGCAACAAGGGAGAAGGCTTGGGCTGAACAGATAAGAAAGCAGAAGGAGGAGTTAGCCAAACTCAGACTGCCTATAGACCCAAAGGAAGAAGAAGTAGAGCTTCCTGTTGAAACTCATGCAGAGGAAAAAGACATTATTCAGTGTTATGTCAAGACACATTTCTCCTTTCGGATTAAATCACTCAAGCTGAGCACAGTCCAAGGGGTTGTAATTCTAGAGTTAGTCTTAGAAAATGGTGAAACACCTTCCCTGGATCTGAATCAACTACATAGACTGGGATATGCTGAATGGAAACAAGTAGCCATACTCATCAAGCAGATGAAAAAGTCCTCTGTTAGAAATCAAGTAAAGGATGAGATCTTAAGGCTACTAGCAAAAGCTGATGCAATGGAAATCATACCCAGATCAAAGATCTGAACCCTACTTACTTCCTTTCACAAGATTGGAAAGAAAAAATTGTCAAAACCGGCTGGATTAGCAAAACGGATCAAGTACGATCTTGATCTTTCTGAAGGCATGGAGTTTAAAGAGAATACTTATGTTGAAAAGCCTCAGAAATGATTTATGTACTTGGAAAGTAATGGTGAACAATGCTTCCAGGCTAATGCAGCACTTTATATATGTGGGCTAGCTCAGGTGTTAGCTCTGAGATTACTAGTGGAGAAAACTGAACAAAATTCCAGGTTCAGATATAGATTAAACAGGGCGATTAGATCACAAAAGGATAAACTTTAACACTTGCCAAATCTGAAAGAACTTCTTGAAGACATCAACAAGAAAATCAAAGATTCTGAAGAGTTGCATCCTGATCATATGTAATAGATTAGTTCTATTGTAATTTTAGATTAGTTCTAATAATTTGTAAGCACTAAGTGTACATGATCTAAGTGATCAAAATTTAATATTCTGATATGTTCAACTAAATGAATACAAGTATTATTTTGATATGTTCAAATGTTTATGATATGTTCAAATTTATTAGTCTGATGAGTTCAACTTGAATGAAAAATTTGATTAGTTCGTATTTATTAATATGATTGGTTGGTATGTTCAACTTATAATTGATAAGTTCAATTAAATTTGATATGTTCAATTAATATTTGATTAGTTCAAAAATAAAATCTTAGTAAGTTTAAGATTTGAAACATAATTATGTTCAACAAACTTAAAAACTGTTTGATGATTTTGTTATCATCAAATAGGGCGAGTTTGTTAGTCTAATGACCTTATTAGTTAAGATTTGATGAGACAAAGTTAAGTTTATAAGATATGTTCTGAATACAACAAAAACAGAATTATGAAGCTTGATCAGACTAAGCACTTACAGTGTTTCAGACTGAGTATAAGCTGAGCATATAGTTGATCAGCTTCAACTATATCTTAGTTAGATTATCAATATGTTTGACAAGCTGTGTATGTCACCTAAGGTATAGGTTGGGTATTCAGCTTGATGAGTTTCAAGCTGAGTGACTCAGTCTGTAGACTGAGTCAGCTCAACAAATTTGCTAAGTAAGTTCTAGCTAACTCTTATGACTTGTAAGGATGAGTTAGTCATTATATATGTTAGTACATGGTTGATTTCGAGTTTGTTCTCGAATAACTCAGCTTGATGAGTTTCAAGCTGAGTGACTCAGCCTGACAAAAGAAGTCAGTTTAAAAGAATTTAAATATGTTTTAAATTCTATAATTCTCTATATCTACGGTATGGATAAGAAGATTCCAGAATCAAGATTGAAGATTGAAGACTCAAGATAGAAGATTCAAGATTCAAGATTCCGGGTTATCCGTTAGTTTGTTAGCATATTAGGATAAGTTCTAGTTTGTTAGGATCCGTAGGAAAATGATTATAAATACTTATCTCTTGATAAGTTCAGAGGTTACACATTAACCTAACCTCACCATCGTATGTGTTACGAATCTTGATACATTGTTTGTGTGTTCAATGTGATCAAGAAATTCACAGATTGCCAACATAGTTCGTGTGTTTGATCTTCACGTCTATTGTGAAGTTGGTAAATATTCAATCTGTGAATAAATCCTGTTTAGAGAGTTAGTTTGTATCTAAAATCATTAGTTGATTATAGATAGCAAGTTTGATCAATTAGTTTGAGATATTGAGAGATTTGATTTATATTAGGTGTTTACATATCAAGTGTTGCTTACTTAATAGTCACTGTAATCATCTTCTTATTAATGAAAGCATTCGATTTCATGTGGTTTGATTTGTGTAACACTTTTTATTGATTTGTTCAATTTTCCACAGAAAGTGTATCCAACCCCCCCCCCCCCCCTCTACACATTACTTGCTTGTTGTTTTTCTCACCAAGGGACCAACACACGTTTATAATTAAATGAGTATATATATGTATATAAATAAATATATGTTTATATACGTATATAGATAAATTATATATATATATATATATATATATATATATATATATATATATATTTTTTTATTTTTTTTATTTATGTATATAGGGGAGGGTTCAAACAAGAACTGTTTTTCGTACGAGAACTGCGAGAACCAATCTCAGTCGTTCCTTGGATATGGGAAGTTCTTGGATGGAGAGCGTGGAGGGGATCAAGTGTGGCAGGGTGCATGTGAGGAATTCATGGGTGGGCAATGACATTAAAGAAGGGGGAATTGGACGGCTTAGATTGGTTCTCACAGTTCTCGCACGAAAAACAGTTCTCGTTTGAACTTTTGCCTATATATATATATATATATATATATATGTAATGCTCACCAATGAAAAATCCAAGATTAATATTAACCCCACAATTTTCGTTCTTGATATAAAAGTCCAAGACTTAATTAATACTTAGCTCACTTTAATACATTAGAAGCCCATAATTCAGATCAAGAAAAGCCCAAGGTTCTAATTAATAATGGCCCAATTAGTTAATATATACAAGGGCCTAACTGAATTTATTCAATGGCAGCCCACCTCCCCTTAAGTGATCTGGGCTCAGGCCCTCTCTCTCTCTCTCTCTCTCTCTCTCTCTTTCTCTGGCCCGAACAGAACAGGACCAAGATGAAATGAGATAATGGGTATACACCTACTTGAATTTATGGTCCCAAAACTCGAAGCCCATTTAAGCAAATCTAGGATTCTAATTGAAGCGCTCTCTCCCTCAGATGGTGGATACAGTCGATCAGACCTCTGTCCCCTACTTCCGACGTCGATCGTCACCCACACCCTCCCACACGAAGGGGTTTGATGGAGAACCAATCACCCTCTCCGGCGGCTAAACTCCGGTAGGCTTGGTGTCCATTACACATACATACACTAACACTCTCACACACTACCACCCTCATTCCCACTATCGTCTCCGACGACATACACACACATCGTCGCTCCAGCGACGCACACACTCACACGACCTAATGTCTTCCTGGCGACGTCAACCCACACACAACCTGCTGTCTTACCAGAGACGCTCAGACACGTACACACAACTCGTCCTAACAATTCTATTGCTCGGAAAAACGTAATCAACAATCAATTTTGAGCATAACAAGGTTACACTCATCGTGAATAAGCTCATGGTTGCAGCTTGTCAATGGCTTTTGCTCTCGGTTTACTCTCCTAATGAACAGGACCACACTAAACTTTCTAAAACTCGACACCCACGACATGAAAAATCTAAATTTAAGCTTATGAAGGATGAGAGAAATGTTACCTGATTACATCTCCTTCGAAAATGGTGATTGGCGTCGAAAATGGTGCCTCCTCGATTATGCTGCCTATTTAATATAATAGTCCAAAAATTTCATTTTCCTTTTCTTTTTATTTTATTTCATTGCTCTTAAATTTTAACCTAAATAACCTAACTCTAAAACAACTACTTAGATCACAAGCCCAATTAGATTTACTTTCATGAGTCCATCATAACAATTTATCAATTGAACCAATATTCTAGAATCACTTATATTAATCCCTCAAAGTGTAGGAGTTCATGTAACAACACAAAAACGAAACGGAAGCAAGAACAAAGCATTTTTAACACAAAGTTTTTCTCAAGAACTCCATTAAATGGTAAAGACTTGATAACATGCATGCAACCAAAACAAACAACAACACAAAGAGAAGAAGTGTTATACCTTTCTCCTAAGCTCCTAGCTTCTGGAAAGGGTTGTGTATTGATGGGATGAACTAAATCTTGAAGAAATGGCCCTCAAGTTCCTCCACCGAAGTGATACACCAAGAACTTCACCCTTGTGCTAGCAAAGAAATATTAAATCTCATACTATTATAGTTGAGATCTTAATCCAGCCCTTTATCTTCTGGAAACCCACAAGAACCCTCACAAAAACTCTCTCTTTGAAGCTTCAAGTGTATTTTTAGTGAATTTGACAAAAGGTCCTTAAGCTACAAAGGCATAAGCCTTATATAGACCTTACAAACGACCTCATCTCAGTCTTAGCCGGCCAAGAGCTTGATTATTATTGGACCACCATGAACAAGCCAATGAGAATCAAGTGCCACTTAGTTTTCCGAGCTTCACAACCTTTCACGGGCTCTCACGGCCCGTGTCGTGTTCCTTTCAAGTCGTAAGGGTATCCATGGCGCATTATCCTTTCACGATTCTCTTCACGTCCCGTGAAGGACCGTGAAGCCACTCTGGTCCACGAGCCGTATGGCTCATGTAGGAACTCGTGGGGACACCTTGCTTCACGACCCGTGGAGCATCCTTCACAGTCGTGAAGCCTAGGTCAACTGGAATTTGACCATTTTGACCAGCTATTTCCACTTAAGGCTATTAGGGTAGAAGTTAGGTGTATGACCCAATAGGCCCGTACATCATCGGCAACTCGGCATACGTGTGTCAGTGGGCATATTCCAACAGACTCCCACTTGCACATGACACACCGTACCCAGAAGTATCACAGACAGAGAGCGGCCTCTAGCAAGACATCTCTGTCCCCAAATCTGTACGGGGTATGTCATCCCTGACAAGTACCAAATCACAACCTAACAGGTTTGAGATGGTCCTATAGATAAGTGATCAATCATCCCTTTGTTCGCGATATCCATGTGAAGGCGAGACATGGTACTAAGTCATTCTCAGTCCTTCACGATTATGTTTCTCGATCGAGATTAGTGGTGACCAAAATATACAAGTTGCTATCGATTACTCAAATCATTGCACACTCGAGCATGGCCATGCATTTTGGTGTCAACGCCCAATCATTGAGGGGCCCAGGGATATCTCTCTAAATAGAGGAACAAATTCCTTTGACTACATTGCCCACCACATTGACCATACTTTGCCCAACTGCTCCCTTTATGACAGCCAGTTACGGACTGCATTTGAAAACAATTAGAACAAAGCAAACCAAAGTGATGCAGACACATGCATCTCCAGTCTGAGGATGAAATGATATTATCATCCTGATCCACTCATGACTAGTACCACAAAGTGGAGTCAGGTGTGGGTCGTCCAGTCACTTGAAACCCCTTTCAAGTACAGGCGAAGTATTACATCCCCGTGTCCCAATCACCATTGGACACATGACCAATCACTTCCCTCAGTCTTCATTCAGACTTCCTTCCCGTGAAGAATTACTGACTGTGGACATTTAGAATGCTAAACATTCAGGGAAGAATAAAACATGCTAAGTTGGAACACAGTAAAGATTTAAAGTAATACCCGCAACTTGCGCATTATCAAATCTCCATTTAATAATCGATAAATACAATAAATACAGTACTGATTAATGTTCCCAAGAAGGAAAATATATCAAATACAATAACCAAACAATACAAGATACAAACTCAAACCAAATCGCTAGCAAATCTAATACCAATAGCACGGGTGTGGGCATCGTGCTTCGCTTGCGATAACGGTTTAATGAACGGATCCGCCACGTTGCTATCCATGTGTACTCTACAGATGACAATATCTCCACTCTGGATCACGTCCCGGATATAATGATATTTCCGCGGAATGTGCCTCGTGCGTCGGTGAGATCTCGGTTCCTTTGCCAATGCAACCGCACCCTCGTTGTCACAGAAAATCTCAACAGGGTCGGCAATGCTAGGAACCACTCCCAGATCAAGGATGAACTTCCTCATCCATACAGCCTCCTTTGCAGCTTCACTTGCCGCAATGTACTCAGACTCGGTCGTGGAATCAGCCACCGTGTCTTGTTTGGAGCTCCTCCAGGAGATAGCACCACCGTTTAACAGGAACACGAACCCCGATTGAGATCGGCAGTCATCCCTGTCGGTTTGGAAGCTGGCGTCGGAGTAACCAGTTACCCTCAGCCCCTCTTCCCCACCATATACTAAGAACATCTCCTTAGTCCTCCGAAGATACTTGAGAATGTTCTTCACCGCTGTCCAATGTGCCTCACCAGGGTTGGCTTGATATCTACTTGTCATACTCAATGCACAAGAGACATCAGGCCTAGTACACAACATGGCATACATGATCGAGCCTATTGCCAAAGCATAAGGTACTCGCCTCATTACTTCCCGTTCCTCAGGGGAACTTGGGCATTGAGTCTTACTCAATACCAAACCATGTGACATAGGTATGAACCCCTTCTTAGAGTCCTCCATCTTAAACCTCTTTAGGACCTTGTCAATGTACGTGCTTTGGCTCAAACCAATCAACCTGCGGGATCTATCTCTATAAATTTTAATCCCAAGAATATAAGTTGCATCTCCTAAATCCTTCATTGAGAAACAACTCCCTAGCCAGGTTTTTACACCTTGCAGAGTTGGGATGTCGTTCCCAATTAGCAGAATATCATCCACAAAAAGGACCAGGAATACAACTATACTCCCACTAGCCCTCATGTATACGCATGGCTCATCCTTGCTCTTAGAGAAGCCAAACTCTTTGACCTTCTTATCAAAGCACAGGTTCCAGCTCCGAGAGGCTTGCTTAAGTCCATAGATGGACTTCTTAAGCTTGCAGAACTTATCCGGGAACTCAGGATGTACAAAACCCTCAGGTTGTGTCATATACACCTCCTCAGGTTGCTTAAGTTCATAGATGAACGCGGTTTTGACGTCCATCTGCCATATTTCATAATCATAAAATGCAGCAATGGCCATGAGTATCCGGATAGACTTCAACATAGCCACCGGGGAAAAGGTATCCTCATAGTCAATACCATAAGTTTGCGTGAAACCTTTAGCTACCAGTCGGGCTTTGAAGGTGTCTACCTCGCCATCTACACTGATCTTCTTCTTGAAGACCCACTTGCACCCGACGGGTTTACACCCCGGCACAGGATCTACCAAGTCCCAAACCTGGTTATTGGCCATAGATTTAATCTCGGATTCCATCGCCTCTTTCCACTTGGCAGACTCAGGGCCCACCACAGCGTCCTGGTATTTGGTAGGTTCATCAAAAACTACTACCATGTCGGTGCCCTCATATATGTGAAAGCCATATCTCTCTGGCTCATGCCGACTTCTACCAGATCTTCTTAGAGGTAACGGATCTACATCATTTTCTCCAGCATCATCTTGCTAAGATTCAACCGTTGCCGGTTGTGAGCTAGTTTCAACATCAGGTTCTACATTGGTAGGCTCTCGAATTTCTTCAAGATCAACCTTGCTCCCACTAGCCCTCTTGGATACCAGCTCCCTCTCTAGGAAGACCGCCTTCCGAGCAACAAATACCTTGTTCTCCGAAGGTTTGTAAAACAAATATCCAATAGACTTAGCAGTATAACCCATGAAGAAACACCTCTCGGCCCTGGGCTCCAACTTGTCCTCCATCTCACGTCTCACGTAGGCAGGACATCCCCAGACGTTTAAATATGAAATGGATGGAACCTTTCCATGCCACATCTCATACGGTATTCTCTTAACCTTCATTGTTGGTACGAGGTTAAGAATTCTACCAGCCGTCTCAATAGCGTAACCCCAAAATGTAATGGGAACTTCCGTGTGACACATCATAGACCAAACCATATCCAATAATGTTCGGTTCCTTCTCTCGGCGACACCATTTAATTGAGGCGTCCTAGGAGGGGTTAATTGTGAGACAATCCCACAATCTCTAAGATAGTCTCGGAATTCGAAACTAAGATACTCTCCACCCCTATCGGATCTAAGAATCTTAATCCTTTTCCCAAGTTGATTTTCAACTTCGTTTTGATAAGTCCTAAACACCTCAAAGGTTTCGGACTTTTGTCTCATCAAGTAGATATACCCCTATCGACTATAATCAACAATAAAGGAAACGAAGTAGCGGGAGTGATCTCTAGTGGCATGCTTGAATGGACCACACACATCAGTGTGAACGATATCCAACAAGTCCGCTTGGAGCTTGGCGATGCGTTTCTTGTTTATGTGGCCTAAACGACCATGCCAAAGAGAAATTTTATCCAAAACACTTTTGGATCCCATATCAACATTCATGATTGATCTATTGTTTCTCAAGCTTACGCTTATTTCATATATGCCATGACATGGAAATGCTTTGAAACAAAAGGAACCATTCTTATAACATAAAATAGAACAATTCATAAATTCAAAATCATATCCATCGTCGTGCAATGCATATAAGGAACTAATGTTTCTTGCCACACAGGGCGAATAACATACATTCAATAAAACAATAGATAAGCCGGATTGAAAGGCAAGCTCAACACTTCGTGTCTTCTCAACAGGGACAACCGACTTGTTTCCCATAATGAGGTCCAGCTCTCCATCAACCAAGTCCCTACTTCTTGTTAGTACCTACACATTATTGCAAACATGAGTACCACACCCGCTGTCTAAAACCCAGGCGTTAGAAGTAGAAGTGTTATGGAGTTCAATCATGTACATACCGGAGGCAGCGGCACCTTTGGATCTAAACTTCTTGAGCTCCTCCGTGTACTTGGGGCAACTACGCCGGTAGTGACCCTTTTCCCCACAGAAGTAGCAGGTTGCCTCTTCCGGAGAGGTGACAGCGGTGGCAACTTGTTTCCCCTTCGCCTCCGAAGAAGGTTGCTTCCGCTTCTTGCCATGCTCATTGATAGCAAGGATGGCGGTGGAGGAAGATGGCTTCGTTTTGGCCATGTTAGACTCGGCAGTCTTCAACATGCCATGAAGCTCCATTATGGTCTTATCCATATTATGTATATGGAAGTTCACAATGAAGGGCCCATAAGATGAAGGCAAAGATTGGAGGATTATTTCAACCGCCAACTCTTTCCCCATAGGGAACCCCAACTTCTCCAATTGATCCACATAACCCTTCATACGAAGGACATGTGAACTCACGTTGCCGCCCTCCTGCATCCGGCAACCAATGAAGGCTTTGACGAATTCGTATAACTCCTGCCTCGCTTGCATCTGGAACATGTCCTTCAGCTGCGTTATCATGTCATACGCACTCACAGTCTCGAATTGCCTTTGCAACTCGGGACTCATGGTCGTAAGCATGAGGTAGGTTACGTCATTCGTGTCCTTGATGTGCTTATCATACGCATCTTTGACAGCCCTCGTTGCATTGGTAGCAGGTGGGTCCGGAAGAGGAGTCTCCAAGACCTCAAGCTTCATCTCGTGGCGTAGGACAATTCTCAAAGTTCTAAACCAATCCATGAAGTTAGGTCCTTGAAGTTTCTCCTTTTCAATGAAAGGATGTAACGACATGTTTGCGGTGTTGGTGTTGGTGCTAGTAGATGCCATAGATGCCATCTATAAGCAAAATACGAAGTTTGGTTAATTTGACGTATTAAATCCTTGTTAAATAATTACCCACTTGTTTATAAAACAAATTATGTTAACAAGGGCCAAGAACCTCAAAGTACCCCAATCCATGACGGGTTTGCCGCGGATCACTTCATGGAGCTACTTAGGCCGGTAAACGCTTTACCGATTGCAATCCGCGATCGCAACTCTTAGACACTTACGGGATCCTAGGTACTCATAGTACCCATTTGGCATGTTTGATCCCTCCACACCATTCCTCATTAATCCACCACGGTAGCTCGGTATGGGCACGACAACTACCAAGACGTTTTAAATCTTGGAATTCTAAATCGACCATCAAGATACACGGTGGTACTCTAGCCCAATGGCCGGCTCGGCTAAAGCTCGACATTCCAACCTTGCGAGTTCCACACACACCTTCCACACAGTTACACAAAACCGATCTCGGCTAAAACTCGACGACCGATTTTGCTTCACTAGATTCGGGTGGTGTCATCTTATGGTTGGCGTGTGATTTACTTATGAGAAAAACGGGATTTTGTCTCTCCGGTTAAAAACGATTTTTAACCAATTCTTGTTGTGGCGCGCGAGGTCCTTTTCTAAATTTAGTAGAACTGAAAGCATCCTCTCTACCATAGGTAGAGGTATGGGTGTCTACATCTCAACCTCCCACATACACCGTGCAAACGGTATTGGGACCCATTACCCGTGAAAGACGGTATTGGGTGTTACTTTACTTTTTTTTGTTGTGGCGCGCGAGGGTTTGTTAACCAATTCAAAACTCTTGGTATTATTTATTTTGAAAAAATTTTAAAGCTTGCGAAGAATCTAAACAACCAAGCAAGAAATACAAAATAAATATAACAACCACGCAAAGTAAACACATCCGGTAACGAGCTAACCCTATGCGTCTTGCCCGTGAGCCAACGGACAAGACTAAGTCATCTAAGGACAAACTCCAAATGACTTGATGCGTGCTCCTCCCACTTGATCCATTGCGTCTCCCACCGACCTCCGGATCCAAGATTGAGCAAAGACACCTTCTCCCGGTTCTTCTTTGGTTGTCTTCGGTTCTCCTTTTACAATTTACAAATTTAAAAGGAAATGGCATGCAAACCACGACATCTATTCTAAGCTAATACTAACAATTACAAAGAATAGGAAACTAGCATGCAAGCCGTTAAATATCACAAACCGAATAAACTAATTAATTATTACAAACCAAGTGTGGTACAAACCACCAAATGAATGAATAAATAATTACAACCAACCAAAGCACATCACATAGGTCAAAAGGCTCAACGTTACCGGATTTACAAACAACCACAACAAACAACACAAAACAACACGGTGTACCACACCAAACCGTGTAAAATATCCCAACTAGATTTATTCCAAAACTACCTAAAACACCCAAGGCACGAGTGAATAAATCTTGTACGTATGCATTAGGAATTCCAAACACTTTGAAAATCCATATTCATACATACACAACACAAGTATATGCATGTGCGCGTTATCATGCCAAAACCGCCCGATACATATAAATATGCGAGTTAGGATATTATGGGGTTTTATAAATGGTCAAAAGACCAATCAAAACTACTGGAAAAATCCAGAAAATGGCCAAATCATTTTTACAAAGTTTTTCTTTCAAAACGGGTCCAAAAACAATTTCCAGACGCCCTTCAGGACCACTGCCCTTCACGACCTCTCACGGCCCGTGAAGGCAGTGAGTCCCACGACTCGTGAAAATTTTCAAAAAACCCTTTCACGACCTCAACCCCACACTAAGGTCGTGGAGGCTTCACGACCGTGAAGAAAATCCTTCATGAATCCATCATAACAATTACTTAGATCACAAGCCCAATTAGATTTACTTTCATGAGTCCATCATAACAATTTATCAATTGAACCAATATTCTAGAATCACTTATATTAATCCCTCAAAGTGTAGGAGTTCATTTAACAACACAAAAACGCAACGGAAGCAAGAACAAAGAATTTTTAACACAAAGTTTTTCTCAAGAACTCCATTAAATGGTAAAGACTTGATAACATGCATGCAACCAAAACAAACAACAACACAAAGAGAAGAAGTGTTATACCTTTCTCCTAAGCTCCTAGCTTCTGGAAAGGGTTGTGTATTGATAGGATGAACTAAATCTTGAAGAAATGGCCCTCAAGTTCCTCCACTGAAGTGATACACCAAGAACTTCACCCTTGTGCTAGCAAAGAAAGATTAAATCTCACACTACTATAGTTGAGATCTTAATCCAGCCCTTTATCTTCTGGAAACCCACAAGAACCCTCACAAAAACTCTCTCTTTGAATCTTCAAGTGTATTTTTAGTGAATTTGACAAAAGGTCCTTAAGCTAAAAAGGTATAAGCCTTATATAGACCTTACAAACGACCTCATCTCAGTCTTAGGTGGCCAAGAGCTTGATTATTATTGGACCACCTTGAACAATCCAATGAGAATCAAGTGCCACTTAGTTTTCCGAGCTTCATGACCTTTCACGGGCTCTCACAGCCCGTGAAGCTTAAAAGCTCACGGCCCGTGCCGTGTTCCTTTCAAGTCGTAAGGGTATCCGTGGCGCATTATCCTTTCACGATTCCCTTCACGCCCCGTGAAGGACCGTGAAGCAACTCTGGTCCACGAGTCGTATGCCTCATGTAGGAACTCATGGGGACACCTTGCTTCACGACCCGTGGAGCATCCTTCACGGTCGTGAAGCCTAGGTCAACTGGAATTTGACCATTTTGACCAGTTATTTCCACTTAGGGCTATTAGGGTAGAAGTTAGGTGTATGACCCAATAGGCCCATACATCATCGGCAGTGACTCGGCATACGTGCGTCAGTGGGCATACTCCAACACAAAGCCCATCAAACTAATCACTAAGTACAAAAAAAATTTTAGGCCCACTAATTGATTGCAATTTCAATTAATAAACTCAGTTCAATCGTTATTTTTATATATCACCATAAATGACAAATCCAACTCCCTTATTATTCACTTAAGCCCAATATATATTCATATATCCAATTAGTTCATCCGTTAAAAGGATATATATATATATATATATATATATATATATATATATATATATGTGTGTGTGTGTGTGTGTGTGTGTGTGTGTGTGTGTGTGTGTGTTACCTTATGTTAATGATAAACAAGTGGTAGATTGAAAGATTGCAATATGTAACTATGATAGGTTAAGAGAAAATCTCATTTCACCATACAAAACACATAGTTAAGCCTTACATTGTGAGGCAATCCTTACATTTCCTTGTGTATCACAAGGGTTATATACCTATAAGGTATATTTACAATAAGCACCCTCAACTATTGTTGAACTCCTATTCTATTACAATAATACAGTTCTAACAAAATCCCCCTTTGGTATGGAATAGGAGTTGCAGAATAAAATGAATAGGAGTCTTGATCTCTTGAGCTTCTTGAGGGTCTTGTGCTTATTGTCTTGTAGTGCTCCAGTAACCTAAGGCATTGATCGCCTTTGGTTATATAATCAATTTAGCATATAGAGGTTTTCAGCATCTGGATCCTTGAGCATTGGTAGCATCAGCGGAAGCATATAAGGATTCATCAACATGAGAGAATATGTTGCTTACTCCCCCAAGAATCACGAACGGGGAAACCCTCCCCCTACAATGTTGCTTTTGATCCTTGTTGACAAATTTGGGGCGAGAAATTTTTTTTACTTTCATCTAAGTACTTCTCCCCCTAGACTGAATACCTCGTACAATATCTCTCTGTTAGAGATATGCCCACTAATGTACGTACGCCATAGACCGCTGCTGATGATGTATGGGCCTATTGGGTCATACACCGGGGTCAAACCTGACAGCAACTTAAGTTTAGGGACCAAATATGACAAAAGACAAAAGTTGACATTGCAGGCCGCGTTAGCACCGCTAACTCCAAAGGGTTAGTGCCGCTAAGTCCTAGAGGTTAGCGCCGCTACGGCTACATGTACTTTGTGTCAAATCACTGGCAGGTCTCGTTAGCGCCGCTAACCCTTTTAAGATAGCGCCGCTAACCCTGCAGCTGGCTTTTTGTCATATCACCACCCAAACTGGCCAGTGCATGTGGGACTTGTGGAATCCACTATGGCCGGCCATAGTGGGGTATTTGGGGTCTGTAGGCAGCAAGTGAAGAGAGGGAGTTCATTTTTGGTTAAGGGTTTACTCTCCTAATTTCTCTCTAAGTTCTTCATCCTTTTGTTACTTCTTTGGTGCTACTAAGACCAAGAGGAGATTGAAGAGAGAGCTCCAGACATTTGGTCTTCATTGTTGCTGTTCCTAAGTGATATTCAAGTTGAAGTATCACAAGGCTTGCTAGCACTCGTGGTTTGGCTTGTTCCCGGGGTATACCTCAATAGAAGATCCGTGGTTTCGTTCTTGGAGGATCACCACCACGAGTATTGGGAGAATTCTGGAGCTATGGAGAAAGGTATAACCACCTCTTTCCTTTCCTTGTTGCATTTCTTGAGCATAGAGTTTGGTCCATTTGTGGGATTTTGGTTTTTATGCTTTATGTGCTTGTACCTTGGGCTATTCATGTTGTACCTTTCTTCCGCTGCGAGCCCACGAAATCCCAACAGTGGTATCAGAGCCACCTCTATGTTAGATTTGCACTTGGTGGCTTGAAAAATCCCGAAATCAAAATGGTTGTTTTCTGTTCGAACAGGGTTAGCGGCGCTAACCTCGGGTTAGCGGCGCTAACTCATAAATGTTAGCGGCGCTAACGCGCTGTAACAGTTTTGGTTTCAAAGTTAAAATCAGTTTTGGTCTCGGGAATTTTTAGCTTTTTTGTGATTCTGGAATTTTGTTCCAGATTTGTTTTGGTAATTTTATTATCATCTTGTTTGGTTTGTTGTATGTGATAGATTTGAAATTGGTAACCTTGCCTTTGACCTTGTGGTTGACTTTGTGTGTTTGGATGCAATTTGGTGATTTAATATCACATATGGGCTGTAATATTTATTAAATTGTTATATTTGTAATAATATTGTGGCTTGCATGCCATTTCATTCATCCGTGTATTTGTACTAGATAAATAGGAAATTATTGTGGCTTGTATGCCATTTCAATTTCTATTGTATTTGTTGTACAATTTGGATGAAAACACACAAGATGGAGTCGGAAGGAGATGGAACGTGTCCATAGAAGCCGGTGAAGTCCATTGGAGATAGCGGTTCTAGTGGGAGCTCGCATTGAAGACGTTCCGTCCCTTAGTTGACCACGTTCTACCCGTTTTGGCTCACGGGAAGAACGCATAGGATTTATGGCAAGGGTTACCAATTTATTTCGTATATTCGCATGCTAGATAATTTTTCGAAATTAATAAAATCACAAGAGATTTGGTAAAAATGGTTTACAACTCTCTCGCGCGCTCACATACAAGATTAACTCACCTAGTGAAAATAGGTTTTGTCACTAAACAAGTTAATCTGTAACCAAGCCAAAAACAAAAGCCCGTTTTCATAAAAAACGTAAATCTTGCGCCATCCAAAAGATGACACCACCCAAATCTAGTGAAGCATGGAGTGATTGTCGAGCTTAGCACGAGTTATTACATGTGGATCTGTGTGGAAGGTGAGTGTGGGATCTTGATATTATCGGTTGTCGAGCTTAGCACGAGCTGGTAGTTGTCGAGGTATCACCGTGTATCTTGTTGGACGATTTACAATTGCAAATTAAAATCCTTGAGTGATTGTCGAGCTTAGCACGAGTCAATCAAGAATTTTAATTTGGAATTGGTGCAGGTAGGGATCAAACATGCCAAACGACCGATGATTGTTGTAGGATCCCGCAAGTGTCTAAGAATTGCAATAGAGATTGCAATCGGTAAAATGGTTATCGGCCTAAATAGCTCCATGAAGTGATCCGCGGCAACCCCGTCATGAATTGGAGTGAAATATGGTTCTTAGCCCTTGTTAAAATATTTTTCGAGACGATATGGGTAATTATTTTAACGAGGATTCAAATCAAACTAACTAATTCGTGTACTCTACTTTAATATAGGATGTCGAATCAAAACCACAACACGTCGAATTTTTCACTTCGTATGATTCTACAAAGGGTGAAACTCACGGAAGTGAACTTTGGCGACTGGCTTAGGCAATTGAGAATTGTCCTATGTGCCGAGTCTAAGTTGCACATTCTTGAGGAACCCCTTCCTGAACCACCTGCTATCAATGCGGAATGGGCTATCCGATATGCGTATGAAAAGCGTGTTCGGGATACACACGATGTTGCTTGTCTCATGTTGTCAAGTATGAGCTCGGAACTGCGAAAGCAATTTGAGCACATGACTGTGTATGACATGATTAACAAGCTGAAGGATGTTTTCCGACAGCAAGTTAGGCAAGAAAATTTTGAGTGTGTTAAAATTCTAACCGGTTGTAAGATGCGGGAAGGCGGGAGTGTAAGTGCCCATGTTTTGAAGATGAAATCATACATGGACCAGATGGAGAGATTAGGTTTTCCTATAGGGAGGGAGCTTGGTGTGAATTTCATACTTCAGTCTCTGCCCGCCACATATGAAAAGTTTGTAAAGGACTATCATATGCATAGAAAGGAAATGTCTATAGATGAATTGCATGGAATGTTGAAGGTTGTAGAATCTAACATGTCCAAGCATACATCATCCTCATCCACTCCCATTCTTGGTTCTAAGGGACAACTTCTAGCCAAGAAGAAGAAATCGATCCCATTAAAAGAAGAAGTTGTAGTTTCCAAGCTTGCTTCAAGTTTTGAGTCTATGGACATTGATGACGTGCCTAAGGAGACTCAACATGGGGTGGTTTGCTACTTCTGCGGTAGATTTGGGGATTGGGGCCGTCATGCCTGCCCTTCGTGCCGAGAGGATATAAAACTTCTCAGAAAAGAGAGTTAATTTTCCTACTTGAGGTACATTCATGATTTTACTTCATTGTTATTCCTTAATAAGCTGGGTTGTTTACCCGAGCTATAAGACTCACGTTTGTCACAAATTTATTTTGTTACAAAGTGTAGGTCTGTTCGTTGCAAGAAGGAAGAGCTTGAAGAACCGGATCTCTAAAGAAGAAATTTAGTTGATTGTCTTCTACAAGAGAATTGGAAGTCTTAAGTCTCACCATTAATTCCGGAATTATTTATTACTTTTGTTTGTATGCCCTGCGTGGCTAGACTTGCTTTATTGTATGTTCTTTCGAAGATGATGGATGTATTTGTATCTTGTATTTTGATAAAAGTTTTTTCAAATTGATAGTTTCATTTCAAATTCGATCCATGTCTATGCTTTTGTGTTATTTTTGACTATTTTAGTGCTTAAATACACATTTGATGATGATGGATATGACTTAGAATTGAAACAATTTTGAAAAATTATTTTGAGATGATTTTATCAAAACTTATCCATATCATTGCATACATAAAGGCTCGTTATAAGTAATAACGCAATCATGAACAATTGATTCTTAAATCCAAAAGTGGTTTGGATATATTAGCTCTATGGCATAATCAAACTTGACCAAGTAAACAACATTTACATCGCTTAGATCCATGTGGTTAGGATCTTTGTAAAATTTTAGCCTCGGGCTAAATGAGAGATGCAAATCTTGTTTATTGGAATAGGATGATTAAGAAATCCTTCACCAGTGTTGGTAGGAAGGATTGTGACTTATTGGATATGATCACATTTGTGTGCATAATCCGTTCAAGTATGCCACAAAGAGTGACACTAGTGAAATTCTTCATCACCATCTTAATGGTAGTTGTTGAAAGAATGTTTACTAGAGAAAAGGCTTGTGTCTGAAACCTAGTGGTGTTCGGAACTAACCTAAAGTAAACTAAGAATCAGTAAGGGCATATAGATATAAATTCTTAGATCTAGAATAGATGCTAAGTTTTCTTATCTATATTGGTTTAAACATAAAATGAATCATGGGTTTAACTCATAATTCATTTTCTCGAAGAAACACATTTGCACATGGTGTTACTTTAAAGAAAACTAGATATCTATGTTGATGATCTGGTAAAAGGCAGGCCTAAAACATGTATTCAATGTGGTTGGTATACATTAATTTTATGAACTAAGTCCTCGATCTAAAACACAACATTATGGTCACTTAAGCATCGAATGAGATATTAACTAGAAAGAGTTCTTTGCTTGTCAATCTCATAACTTAAATTATTCAGTCTACATTCAGTGGGAGATGGATGGATTATAAGTTGATGACTATATATTTAAGTAGTTCATTTGAGTTTTGGATAATTGTTTCTTAGACTTATGGGAACCTAATTTGGTTGCTCAAAAAGGAAGAAGACAATTTACAAAAGCATTCCAATGGAAGAACGTAAAACTTAAATAAGAGAAATAATGTTGACACTAGCATTTAATCAGCATAGAGATGCTGGTAAAACCTAACAATATCCATTGCTTCTTTATATCTAATGGAAATCAAGAAGGCTGTTTAGATATGAGGTTGTCATATTTTACTAACAGCAGCTTGATGGTAAATCATTGTGATGTTACCATTCATCGGAAACATAGTGGGACCCTGAGTTCACTAGTGAATATAAGAAGGGAATGGTATACATAAATGTAATTTATTTGCTGCATCCAAGTACTTGACTTGGGTTAATCCCACACCTACGGTGTGATCCAAGAAGGGTAAAGGGACTAACATATATGCAATTATGGACAACTTCAAATACCGACTAGAGACAAAGTGTTTCATGTTGATTATATGGAAACATGTTCTAGTGGTTATGTTGAAGATAACTTGGATAAAGTGAAATATTGTTGTCACCTTGCAGAAACAAGATTAGTTCACTTGGATGTAAGAGACATGTATCCTTCATAGGATTAAGTTGAGGAAATGCTTAAGGCACTTTCCGAGGGTCTTATTCATCCATAATATCCAGATTAGGTCTGAATTATGTGAAACATTGTTGTCGCCATGGGGAAACGAGTATGTTCACATGGAAATAAAAGACCAAGATCCTTCGCGGGATTAATTTGAAGAAATGTTTGAAGCATGTTCCGAGGTCTTATATACCCATTATGTCCAAGTTGTGTCCATGACTAAAGTCAGCAAAACTTGCATCTTGCGGCTGTAATCCTGCTTTACGAGAAAGTCAAAGGAATGAGTTTTCTAGAGAGCTAGATTAAGCCAAATACTCTTGTCAGGGCTAGTGGGAGCTTCATGAGTTCCTAGCAAAATATACTCAATGAAAATAATGTCCTAATTTAGGGTTGTTCTCAACCTATTGATGGAATTATTGTTACATGAGTATAAATAGAGAATATGGAATCAAGTGGATTCTAAATTCAAGAAATACTGATGTATGTTCTTGATGTTCAACGTAAATAAAGTTGTCTTGAGTAAGTTTTACTGCAAGCCAATCTATATTAGATAAGACTGTCGATTTTAATCGAAGCTTTGGATATTTAAGTATGTGGTATAGATACGATATATAAAATTCAATGAGTGTCATTGACCCTATTGTGTACTTCGGTAACATTGAGGGTATGTCGACTCTATTAAAAGTGAGTGTCAGTGACTCTATTGTGAACTTTGGTTACATTTAGAGTATGTCGACTCTGGTATTCATAAATGTCATTAATCCTATTGTAGACTTCGGTAACATTGAGGATATGACGACTATGATAATATTATGTATGATCTCTTTTGATAAACACTTTGAAAGTGGTTTAACAAGAGAATACACAAGAGTACAAAGGGATATCGTGTAGATGATCCCATAATTAAGTCATTGTCAAATTCTAGTGATGAATTTTCATACTAGGTATTATAGCATTGTTTATGCTTATGACTGGGCTTGAATATCGTTTTAGTATATGTTTGATTTACTTATAAGTTTTGGGAACGATACAGACAGTATTGTAACTTATGCTTGTTTCGATATGCGTGTGATATGGTTACATTCATAATACTTTACTGTGTTCCATCTTAGCATGTTTAACCACTTCCCAGAATGTTTATACATTCTAAAATTTCCACAGCCATTCATTCTTCAAGGGAAGGAAGCTTGAATTAAGGCTGAGGTTAGGTGTTGGTTATGCATTAATCAAGGATTGAATGCATGAAACGCAACAGTAACCTGTGCTTGAAAGGAGTTTCAAGTGACTAGAAGACCCACACCTGAGTTCACTTCATGGATCATGGTCACAAGTAACTCGGGATGATAATATCAATACGTCCTTCGACCTGAGATGTATGAATTGCTATAGCATGAAACTTTCTTACTTCGGCTATTTCAAAACGTAGTTCGTAACTGGCTATTATAAAGGGAATAGCTAGGTAAGACAAGGTTCATGCTATGGGGTTGTACAGTCAACGGAATTTGTTCCTCTTGTATGAGAGATATCCCTGGGCCCCTCAATGATTGGGCGCTGACACCAAAATAAGCATAGCCATGCGCAAAGGAATATTGATTGAGAATCAGATATATCCTTAAATTTTGGTCACCACCAATCAAGATCGAGAAACATAATTGTGAACGATCTGGAGATTGACATATTTATCCATGTCTCGTGTTCACAAGGATATCGCCAACAAAGGGATGTTTGATCATTTATCTATAGGACCTCTACGTTTTATGTAGGTTATGGTTTTCTGCAAGGAGGCGGAACCCATACTGACTTGGGGGCATCGATGCTTTGCTAGAGACCGCTCTTTGTCTGTGGTTACATGGGTATGGTGCATTATGTGCAAGTGGGAGTCTGTTAGAGATATGCCCACTAATGTACGTACGCCACAGACCGCTGCTGATGATGTATGGGCCTATTGGGTCATACACCAGGGTCAAACCTGACAGCAACTTAAGTTTAGGGACCAAATATGACAAAAGACAAAAGTTGACATTGCAGGCCGCGTTAGCGCCGCTAACTCCAAAAGGTTAGCGCCGCTAAGTCCTAGAGGTTAGCGCCGCTACGGCTGCATGTACTTTGTGTCAAATCACTGGCAGGTCTCGTTAGCGCCGCTAACCCTTTTGAGATAGCTCCGCTAACCCTGCAGGTGGCTTTTTGTCATATCACCACCCAAACTGGCCAGTGCATGTGGGACTTGTGAAATCCACTATGGCCGGCCATAGTGGGGTATTTGGGGTCTGTAGGCAGCAAGTGAAGAGAGGGAGTTCATTTTTGGTTAAGGGTTTACTCTCCTATTTTCTCTCTAAGTTCTTCATGCTTTTGTTACTTCTTTGGTGCTACTAAGACCAAGAGGAGATTGAAGAGAGAGCTCCAGACATTTGGTCTTCATTGTTGCTGTTCCTAAGTGATATTCAAGTTGAAGTATCACAAGGCTTGCTAGCACTCGTGGTTTGGCTTGTTCCCGGGGTATACCTCAATAGAAGATCCGTGGTTTCGTTCTTGGAGGATCACCACCACGACTATTGGGAGAATTCTGGAGCTAAGGAGAAAGGTATAACCACCTCTTTCCTTTCCTTGTTGCATTTCTTGAGCATAGAGTTTGGTCCATTGGTGGGATTTCGGTTTTTATGCTTTATGTGCTTGTACCTTGGGCTATTCATGTTGTACCTTGCTTCCGCTGCGAGCCCACTAAATCGCAACAGTCTCATGCAGTAACCAACTGAATAAATCTTTATATCTCCCTCTCATGATGTTCAAAGTCTTTAATGGTCATCATGAAAAATGTTTAGTTGTGAAGTATCAGTCTATTAACCTTTACCACTTGTGAGCCAAAATGGATCGTTAAGGAGTGAATGTAGATCAGAAATGAATACATCAACCAAATCGAAAATCTGAGAAGTCTCGTACAAGAGTATCAACTTAGTCCGGATCACAACAAGTGACAGAGAATGAAAGACAAATGGATGCAAACGAACTTGGGACGGATAAGGATTCTATAGTAAATAATAAGCGTTAAGGAACACAAGGAGCTGAAATCATTTCACCATACAAAACAAGCGGTAGATTGAAGGATTGCAATATGTAACTATGATAGGTTGAGAGAGAATCTCATTTCACCATACAAAACACATAGTTAAGCCTTACATTGTGAGGCAATCCTTACATTTTCTTGTGTATCACAAGGGTTATATACCTATAAGGTATATTTACAATAAGCACCCTCAACTATTGTTGAACTCCTATTATATTACAATAATACAGTTCTAACACCTTATATACCGACTGGTAATAATATAATTCTCTGTTTTGAAAATGGGTATTACATGGTTTGAACCCTTTACCACTTCATCCACATTGCAATAAAGTTAAGGTTTATACTCTCCTCTTTATATATAAATAGTTGCACTAAAAGACCAAATATCACTGTTTATTACTTTTAGCAAATGTTATAAACAAGGTTTTGGTGCCCGCGCGTCGCGGCGCGCGAGGTTTTCACGAATACATTTTATAATATATAGAAACCAACACCTTTGTTTACACGCGCACTGCGTCGTTGAAGGAGAATCCCGAGTTAAGCATAAACGTTATTTTAGATTATGAAGTTGATACTTTATGTCCTCCTTACTCATATAAACAATCATCATTCACGCAAAAAGTGTGGGTTACCCGCAAAATTTAACATGAATGATAAATTAACAAATTTTAGAAGTATGAATGTCTACCATTTATAACATATATGGCAAGTTCGAGATGTATACATGAAGATTATATTGATAGTAACATAATTAAGACCCATTTGTTTATAACATATCATGTCAAATTATAGGAATATGTAAAATACATTTGACCAAAAACACATCTAATATTTTAACCTTATAGCAGTTAGCAACCAAGAAAGATTGATTTGATTGTATATATAAGATAGAAGATCTGTTCATATATCTCTATATCAAACAGATATACTTACATAAACAAACTTTAAAATACACATCTATTGGAAAACCAAACTTAAAAACCCCAAGAAATCTGAAACTTACCACAGACACGCACGCTCTACCGTTGTAAAAATATGCAAAATTGAGCTTCATCCACTACTAATAGTCACACAAATCAACCAAGTGTCATACAACATTAGAAGGTAGTGGTGGACATAAGAGTATTTTCAGATGTTAACTTTAACTATATTAGAATTTGAAGTAGACTATGTTGATTAATTATTTTTAGATGTTAACTTTAACTATATTAGACTTTGAGGTATACTTAGTTACTTTTTAAAATATTAAGTTTAATAAATGAGACTCTGAGATAGAACTTTTTTATATAAAATAATCCTTATGAGAAAACTACATTTACCATAAACAAAAAAGTCCCTAGTTTAGATAAATAATATCGTAAAAGTAAAAAAATTAAAAAATTAAAAAATACTATTGATAAATAGTGCTTAGCAATAGTAATATTTGATAAATGTTAGTAATTTTAATTCTAATTATAATAACAATTGTGGCTCTTAAATTGTGCCAAGTTACTAACTTGCGCCTATAACAATTATGGTTCTAAACCCTAACCGTCCTTTTTACCTTTATCTACTAATTTCTTTTTTTATTTCTTTTATTACCATCTTATTTAAATTTTATCAAAATGTTATATGCTTCCCTTTTCCTCTATTAAGATAAATTTAAAATTGCGATGTTAGAAAATATGATAAAAGTTTTTATACAAACATGGATAAAAATGATATAGACTATAAAAAACTATTTTTATAGTTTTACTCTATTAAAAAAATTAATAATTATAATATAATTATGAACTTTATATCGAAATAAAAATAAAAATGAGATGATCATTAATATGTATTCATAGTTACAACAAACATTATATATTTAAAGTTATAATAGAAAAACCAATAACATATAAAATTGATTGTTTATGTATAATAATAATAATATAAATAAAAAAATATCCTGACAACAAATTATCATTATTAAAACTGGATTACTTTAAACCCACAACAAAGTACGGGCGTCACTCACTTGTTCAAATCTAATTCTAAAACAAATTTACTCCACTGAGAATTCATAGAGCATACTATGCTGATACTTGTCACCAGGTTGAACAACAATTGATGGAAAATTTGATTGGTTGATTGCATTTGGAAACCCCTGTGTCTCCAAACACACCGCTCCATGCTTTCCATACACAGCTCCCCCTTTACCAGCGATACCATTCACATAATTTGCTGTGTAAAACTGCATTCCGGGGGCATTGGTCCATAAATTAAGAACCCGTGAACTAAACGGGTCCTTAAGTTTTACAGCATGTTTTAATCCTGATTTTTCTTCCCCACAATCAAGCACGTAGTTGTGGTCATACCCTATACCAACCTCATTGATTGAGGTGCCGATTTTCTTCTCGATGGTGAAGTCAAACGGAGTTCCTTCAACGGGCTTGATCTCACCAGTTGGGATTTGGGTTTCATCAACGGGTGTGATGTGTTTTGCATATATCTGTGCGGTATGGTCTAGAATGGTACCCAAGTTGTGGCCTGCTAGATTCCAGTAAGTGTGCTGAGCTAAACTGACAGGGGTTGGTTTATTCTTGGGAACTGCTTCCATGTCAAGCCTTAATGTGGTTTTTGATGTAAGAGTGTATGTTGCAGTGACCGAAAGATCTCCAGGGTAACCTGATTATAACCACCTTAATCAGAATGATTAAACCGACAGTAGTAAACAGTGTTTGGAAGTGATTCTCTGAAGTGTAATATTCAAACGTTTGAGACTGCTTGTGAAATGAAAATAGTCTCTCAAATATAGCCTAAACTGAGAAGTACATAAGTAATTTTGTTTTACCCTTAACAAACAAGTTTTGTTTTGTTAGTTTGAAAATAATTATTATGACCATCAATTATTGAATAACAAGCAGCATAGTCTGCTTCTACAAACATTAAAAACTGATCATTTGACCCCTTGCTGATTAAATAATAAGAAGCCAAACATTAATAACAGATTATTGAGAATTGAAGTCACAATAGCCAGTTTCATAATGCAACATGCATGAGAGAGAGAGAGAGAGAGAATTACCTTCTTCCCCATCACGAGCATGATATTTAAACGTTATTGATGGATTTTCACCCTGTTTATGTTCAAGGACTTCCCAAACGACCTTGTCGAATCCTTTAAGCCCACCTTAAAACATGATAAAACTTTGCTTCTTATAATAATAAAATATCAAATAATGCCATTATTCCAGTTATGCTATTTAGTTAAACACATTTTCATCACCATGGTTGCCTTATTACGAGCATATTCATGGTTTTGGTAACAAAAACTAGATACTCTAACCCTAATCCACAGTTATATGCATAGACATAAGAATAGGGGCTTTCGTTACACCATACCATGGAGACTGTTTGGACCATTGTTAATTGGCAGAGAATACTCGATCCCATTGAGTGTAAACTTCCCTTCTTTAATCCTGTTTGCAACTCTTCCAACAATGCAACCAAAATAGGGTGCCAAACCATTCTGATTCAACAAACATAGAACAGAAACGCAGCAAAATTTGTAATTCAAATTTGAAATACAACAGTCACTAAATATACCGTTTCTAGAAGGGAGAAATTGTGTAGAACTTGCAGACTAAGGGGCATGCGTTTTAAAACTGATTATTGCAACATGAAAACTGAGACGTGGAATAAGATAATCACATAACTAAATAACCAGATGTACGAAGTTGGTTAAAGTAATGTACTTCTATATTTATCTCCATAATCAGTATTGTTAAAGTGTTCAGATATATTTGACCCTAACCTAAAGTTCTAAAAAAGGGGGGCTTGAGCACTGATGTACACGGCCTAACAGTTTCAGTGACCATTTTTTTGCTTATCAGGCCATAATGTCATACATAATCTTTGATACAAGAATGAGACCACCAGACGTGACTAACTTGAGATGGTTATTTAAATTTAAATAGTCTATGAATTAAAATGATAATCAGATTTCACCAAACACTCCAAATTAATTACTGTGATTTAAAATTTCAAAATTTATAGCTACAATTCCAAGCTCAGGAAAAACAGAGCTAGATTTGAACATTGGATCTGAATTAGTATTGATCTTGTTACAATCAGAAAATCTAAAATTTTCAAATTTACATTACAATTAAAATACCATATGTAGCATACAAAATTAGTAAATTTCTTTCTCTAATCAAACAACTTGAATGAGGAAGTGAGTTTTAGTTAAACCCTAACTTCGAAAACTAAGAAATAGTAGATATCTTTTTGGATCGACAACAAGAACATGTAACATGCGCAACGAATTGTGGTAAAACTCACCAGATACGGTTCGAGAGTGTCAAATCCAAGAACAACATCAAGTTTTCCTTTAAAAAATCAAAATCCCAAAATTCATCCAGAATTAAAGAAGTAGAAACAAAATGCGATATGATAGAGGAGAAAAAAGGGAGAAAAATACCATTTTTATCAGGAACGAACAAGGAGGTGATGGTGCAGCCATAATTGGAGACGAGGACCTTCATTGTTCCATTGTTGAGTTCAAAAAGCTGTGGTCTCTGATCGGCCATTGGTAACTATTCCGGTGACGAATTGGTTAATGATCAAGCGAGTAAAGAAAAATCAATCTTTGGGGAGTGATTTAGGAAAATCAATGTTTATAAACACGGTCTGTAGTCGAGCCGGTTTCGTGACCGGATCGCGAGTCAACCGGGTTAATCGGCGGGTCAACCAGCGGCTTAATTCGGGTCATAAGCTCACAATCAAACTAAATTAAAATTTTTGAAACATTGAGTTATTATACTAGTTCAAAATTTGAATTAAAAATCTCACTTTTAAAAAAAATGCAAATCGGGTCAATCACAAGTCAAAGCGGGTTGAAAGCACCAGTCCAACCGGTTGAACCTTGAACCCGGCAGGGTCACTCCGGAGCGGAAATTGTCGAAAACCCGATATTAGTTTACCAGCTCTAGGGACCGGGTCAACCGGTATAACAGGCTGGGTCAACCCGGGTCTTAAAACATTGAGGAAAATAGTAGGTGGGGATTAAGGGTGGTCAAAAATTAAAAATCGAAAAACCGACCTGTTCGTTATTAATCCAAATCGAAAAAAACAAATACTCGTAAAATTCATAATTCAAAAAACTTGAAAACTATGGAACCCGTTGAACACGGGCGAGTTCGCATTTTAAAAGGTACCTGTCCCATTTAACTTGTGTGTGTGTCTATATATATATATATATATATATATATATATATATATATATATATATATATATATATATATATATATATATATATAGACAAAAGTTCATGCGAGAACCGTTGTTAGCGCGAGAACAGCGAGAACCAATCTAAGCCGTCCAATTCTCCCTCCTTCAATGTCATTGCTCACCCATGAATTCCTCACATGCACCCTGCCACACCCTATCCCTCCACGCTCTCCTTCCATTGTACTTCCCATATCCAAGGAACGGTTAAAATTGGTTCTCGCGGTTCTCGCGGTTCTCGCACTAACAACGGTTCTCGCATGAACCCTCCCCTATATATATATATATATATATATATATATATATATATATATATATATATATATATATATATATATATATATATATATATATATATATGTAACACCGGGTTTCACGAGCTTAAAATCAGTAATAATTTAAGCTTTTTAAGTATATTTACCAATGGCGTGCAGCGGAAACTAAACACTGATTATAAAAATATAAAGTGTTGTTATCCTACTTGGCGAATATAAACACCAAAAGCCAAGTCTCAAAACGAACCGGTATTACCATACTATAGACCGACCATCGGATCACAAGTTTTAAACAATAGCAAAGTGTTCCCAAAAGAGTTAAATAAAATTACCCACAAGCACCCGTCTCACCAGGCTGCCTAAACATTACCTGTAAAAAATATAAATCGTGAACCGGTTAGCTACACTAACTAGTGAGTACAGATTACACATAAGTATCAATAAGCATGCAGTCGAAAACCAGGAAAGCACACAAGGCTATCCTATCACATCGTGGTGCACCAATCATACCCGTAGGAGTCGCATATTGCAGGGTAGCGAGCCCCGCTCAACAATCCTAGCCGGGAAATCAGCTACAACCAATTGCACCAATGGGAAAGCGAATAGCAGTCCACCTGGTACACTCTGTCTATCATGTTGGTTCCCATCTATCAAGGAACCTTACTCCTTAGAGGAACGGCGGCCTGCAGGACCATCACCCAAGCGTATACTACTTGAGTACCGTTAGTTCCCAGGTACTAACACCCGTCTACCCGAGAACCCAGCCAGGTATTAACGGGTCGTCTACCTGACCGACCTCCATGTTCTATCGTTTAGTGTCCGGACACAATAACAAATACACGTATCTTTCATGCGCGCATATAATTACACCAGTTAACATCTTTCATGTTGATAAACAACATATTAATACAATTCTATCATAGCATACAATTACCGCATGGTTTCTATCACAAGTGTACTCTTTTATACATATAGACAACATGCAAGTACGACTCTTTCTTAGCATACTGTATATCTCTATCACAGTCTACATTTTCTTTCATAAACACACTGTATGTTTCTATCATAACATTCTTTCATGTATCATACACTAATTACATGTCATCATGTACAACAGACAGCTTACCTACTGAGACTCATGGGAAACCGGTACTCACCTGGAATCCGTATTAAGCAGATACACCACTCGCGTCCTCCGACTTCTTGTCAGGATCGGATATAAATTATATCAAATAACAAGAACTAACTTTTAAATAATGAATCAGAGTAATATAAAAGTTAATCTTTAACTATGATCACAATCAATTAAGAAGTTGCGGAATCACACTTAATTGATCAAAGAAGGTTTTAAACAAAGATTAATTCAATCAAACAGTAGTTTTATTAACCAACCAGAATGATTACAAAAGCAAACTTCACCCCCAATCTAACTTATTCTGTTAGACGAAGAACACAGACTGTTCTTAGGTTTCAACAAGAAACTTAGAGGCTAAAACACTTTCAGAAAAATAAATAACGATAAGAACAAATGCTTTTAATAATGAGATCAAGTCGTCGTAGTCAATTGATCATCTAATGAAGTATATATAGACTCTTGATCCTCCTTGAATTGTTGACAGTTAGGTAATCTTCTATCTTCTGAGATAATCTTGTTAATCTTCAAAGTATTTCGAGATATCTTCTAAGATAGGATTTTCCAAATATAGCTCAACAGAAACTGTTTAATGAACACAACAGTTCTTTATCCTTCTAACAGTCTTCAGCTTCAAGGTCTTCTAACAGTTTTGATTTTGCCAACTAACAGTTCTAAAACTTGCAGCAACTGTTAGTTACAACTGTTTTTCATATCTAACAGTTTTACCTTTGCATGTTCAACAGTTTCAATAACTTAGCGAATTTCCCAACAATCTCCCCCTAACTTAAAGTATTGAACAATACACTTAAGTTGTTTTATAGGGTTCAACCATAGAAACATTCACATAAGCAAAGAACACATTAACATTAATTTTGCAAAGTAAAATTGTTATAATCAAAATATGAAAGAAAAATTACATTTTCTCTTTCTCTATCAGCTCCATCCTTTCTTTCAGTCTTCTTCCCAGATCTTCCCTTAACCTTACAGGACCATAGAACCTTGCCTTTATCATGTACATCAGCTTGGTCCTACTGTGATCAACAAAATTAAGATCAAACCACTGGGTTTTAGCATTGTTTGTCACAAGATTATACACCCTTGATCTTTCAAAAACTTTCACAGTCGATATAGGAAATCTTTCATCACTTGTCAGTAAAGACATTACTCTCTGTGGATTGCATATACTCGATAAATGTACTAAAAATACTTTTATCTCAATTTCAGCATCCTTTCCAAAATGACTTACCCCATATTCATACATTTCTTGTACATCTCTCCTGGTCACACTATCCATCATTGCAGAGAAACTGACATAGCTTTCAATTGGTTCCACCTCTCTAACAATGGTGACACCCTGCTTTCCAGTTTCCACTCTCAGCATTTCAAACCTCCATTCTTTGATATGCGACTTTTGAGCTTCAAATTTATCAATTCTTTCTTTTATCTCTTTTGAGAGTCTATCTTGCAAAATAGTTTTGACCAAGCCTGTTTTGACTTTTTCTTCAGACTGTTGGGGTTTTTTGGACTGATTGGGGTTTCTTCTTTTCCACTACTGGCTTGGGAGGTGGAACTGTTTTCTTCTTTACAACTCTTTTTCTTTTTACTCCCTTACCAGCAGCTTCCTTAACTTTCTCTTCTTCATCAATCTGAGTAGAAATCTCATCAGCCAGCTTCTTTGCTATCTCAAAATCAGTCTGTTCTTGTTCTCTTAGATCAGCTGCTAGCCTTAATGCAAATTCATGATCACGCTCTTCTTGTTGCTGTCTTGAAAGCTTGAGTTTAGGACAAACAACAACAATTTCTTTACCTTTGCCTGAAACAGGAGGCAACTCAGATTCTTTCTTTCCTTCCTGGATGACTACCCCTTTATACCCTTTCTTTGGTGGTAAAGATTCTAACGTAGCAACCTTTCCATCAAGCCATCCATCATCGATTTTCTGTGCCATTCTAGAAGAACTTATTCCCAGATATTGAGCACTAATATCAACCAAATAGTTCTGCTTAACTGTTGACCACGATTTGAAAATCTCAGTGCTTGGAACATCTGCAGTTGATACCATCCTGTTGATTAGCATCCTATCAACACTTGAAAGCTGTTCTTCTTCTTCTTCATTAACCGCTTGGACACTTGCAACTGTTAGTTGATTTGAAGTTACAACTGTTGGTTGTGGTGTTGCAACTGTTTGCTCATTTGGAGCAACAACTGTTTGTTTATCCTGTGAAACTGTTTGCTTAACTTCTTCCTGCTTGGATTTTCTTCTTCCTTTAGCTTGAGCAGTTGAAGAGATTTTCACCAAGGATTTGGGTTTAAGCAACATCTCATGAGTATGAAGAACATTTGTTGCTTTCTTCAAATTCTCATCAAGAAAGTTCAGCTGCTTATCTTGCCTTATTAACACCTCATTGTGAACTGCTACCACCTTGAGTACTTCGGTTGCCTTCTCCAACTGTTCAGTCAGTTCTTTTATCTTCTCATCTTGAGAAACTATCCTTTTGTTTTGAAGAGCAATCCTTTTCTTTAGGTGTAAATGAGCAGCAAGGTAAGGTGCAAAGTTAGGATCCGTTAATGCATGTTGTTTCAGTCTAGTCTCAATGTCAGTTAGTGTTTCCACTGTGACCATATCATCGACATTTTTCACTGGTGGCTTACTCCCCTGAGTATCACCATCAGTACCCCTCTTTTCTTGGTTCTGGGGATTACCAGAAACTGTTTTACTAGTCTCTGTTGCCATGGTTGAGGTCTTAGCTATGTTAACACTGTCCTGTTTATCCCTTGCGGATAAAACAGTAGTGTCAGCCTCAAAGACCATATGATCACCCTCTTGAGGAATGATCACCTCCTCATTGTGCCTGGGAGACAGCACCAAAGGTTCCCTTTCGATATTCTGCAAAGGTAAATGCACCTGTGCAGGGCTAACAGTTTGGGGTTCACTAACTGTGGTGGAAGGAACACCAACAGTTTTTCTCTTCTTTTTAAATACTTTTAGTGCAGGGGCTTGTGTTGTAGATTTTTCAAAAGAAGCAGGTTGGGAATTTTGAGTATCTTGGACTGTGGGTTCCAGTGTTGGTGGTGTAGCAATACGATGGGTTTCATGCTCAACACTGGCAGTCCTGTTTCTTGACAAAAACTCCACCATTTCAGAGAGTGGAGGAGTTATGGCACCAGAGAAACTCTTGCCATTAATCAACAGTTTGCTCAAAGTGGAAGCCACATGAGCAGAGGGAATAATGACCCTCTTGTGTGTTTTTAGATTTGGCATCAAAAAGTTTAACAATACTTGCACAAATCGAGGATACATCAAAAAGAGACCATACTTGGTCCCTAGATGTTTTACCATGCCATTGAAAATTAATTTTGAAAAATTGAAGCAATGATTGTTGGCCAAACAGATTAAGGCCAAAGCAATGTTGCTTCCAAACTCGTTCCATCCTGTTCTTTTAGGACTAATGCACTACTGGAGAGTATGGATTAAATACTTCCAGTGAGCACAAAATTGTCCCTTATAGAATGTACCCTTCCCTGAAGGACCCTCATACCCAAGCTTAACAAGCTCGGCATGCAAAAAATCTAGTGAAACTGAATCAGAATACTCACCCTCACTATCATTGAGTTGTAGAAGGTGGCGAATGGTGTCCTCAGAGATTGAGACGGTCAACTCATCAATGGTAGAATCAATCCATTGCACGTCATCAGTTGTTCGAAGTTGAGCATGTTTCCAAAACTGATCAATGTAAAAAGTGTATATGGTAGGATTGATGGTGAGTGCAGTGTTGAGATCGGACAATGAGAGATAATCAATCATATCGTGAAACATGTGAAGATCATCGGGTTTTGAAAGAAAAGCAAGCATGTTATGTTCCTTGACGAATGGAAGGGGAGCCATGGCGATTTGATAGCAGAATTCTAGGGTTTTAGCGTTCAAACTAAGTTCAGTATGCGTAAAGAAACCTCTGAGGAGGGAATGGTTTATATATGTTTCGATTGTTGAACGCAATCCAAAGGCTTCCAAAATCCTCATAACAAGGACAGTCACGAGTGTGAAAAACTGTTTGTGAGACAGGTCAGCAGATATGTCCAAAACTGATGTGTGAAATTGCATTTCCCTCTCTGAATACTTAAAGGATAACAGTTGTTAGAAAACGTAACTAACAGTTGAAAACTGTTAGTGTGAAAAACATGGAATAATGAACAACTGTTAGTCCAAGTTAATCATTCCAATGTTGGAAATCAAAAAGTTGAATCTGCTCACATCAAAAGCTTTAGTGAACAAATCAGCTAATTGATCACCAGTATGAATTTTCATAACTTGGATTAATCTCTTTTCATTGCAGTCTCTTATGAAGTGAAATCTGATTTCAATGTGCTTGGTTTTAGAATGCTTCACTGGATTATTAACTATGCTAATAGCACTGGTGTTATCAACATAAATAGGAGTATTTAAGAAAGACAAACCATAATCCAGAAGCTGATTTTGGATCCATAACACTTGTGAACAGCAGCTTGATGCAGCAATGTATTCAGCCTCAGCTGTTGAAGTTGAAACTGTTGTTTGTTTCTTGCATTGCCATGAGACCAGCCTTGATCCAAAGAATTGACATCCTCCAGAGGTTGATTTTCTGTCCACATTGGCTCCACCATAGTCACTATCAGAATATGCCACCAAATCAAAAGGTGAATCTTTAGGATACCAAAGTCCCAATTTTGGTTGGCCTTTGAGATATCTAAAGATTCTCTTTACAGCAAACAGGTGTGACATCTTCGGACTGCATTGGAACCTGGCACAAACACAAACAGCAAACATTATATCAGGTCTAGAAGCAGTTAAGTACATTAATGAACCAATCATTGATCGATAGAGGTGTATATCAACATCCTCCCCCTCAGAATCTGCTCCCAACTGTTTGTGTGTTTCCATTGGAGTACTTGCCAGCTTCACATCTTGATAGCCAAACTTGTCCAATATGTCCTTGACATACTTAGATTGGCTTAGAAAAATACCAGTGGGCTTCTGTTTGACTTGTAATCCCAAGAAAAATGTGAGTTCACCCATTGAACTCATCTGAAATCTTTTGTGCATAATGACTTCAAATTCTTTGCACAAGCTGTCATTTGTGGATCCAAAGATTATATCATCAACATAGATTTGAACAAGCAAAATCTCTGTTTTAACAATCTTTGGTGATACTCTCATTCTTCCCACTGGTGAAGTTCTCATAGGCTTGTTTAAGAAGATCTCTTTGGTTTCTCTTAGAACTAGCATTCCCAGCAAACCTCTTTTCTAGAGCATTCCAAAGTTCATGAGCATCATCAAATTTCTTGAATTGATGTTGATACTCATTGGGAATTGCAATCTGAAGGATGCTGAGGGCTTTCATCTCAATCATTCTATTCTTCTTTTCAACATCTGTCTTTGGTGGTGGTTTCTTCTTTGGTTTTCCATTCTCATCCAGTTCAATGGTATTAGTAGGAACAGTTTCAATGATTTGCCAAACATCATAGTCCATTAGTTGGACATGCTGTTTAATTCTTAGTTTCCACATCTCAAAATCAGATGGTTTGAGCATGGGAACACGAATGTTGGACCCTGATCCACTGTTATCAGAAGAACCTCCCGAATCCATTGAAACAAATTGATTTGAACAAAAAAAAAACAGTTTTGAAAAACAAAGCAAGGTAAAGCAAAAACCTTCAACTGGTGATCAAAGGAACCTTAATGATAAGGCTCTGATACCACTTGTCAGGATCGGATATAAATTATATCAAATAACAAGAACTAACTTTTAAATAATGAATCAGAGTAATATAAAAGTTAATCTTTAACTATGATCACAATCAATTAAGAAGTTGCGGAATCACACTTAATTGATCAAAGAAGGTTTTAAACAAAGATTAATTCAATCAAACAGTAGTTTTATTAACCAACCAGAATGATTACAAAAGCAAACTTCACCCCCAATCTAACTTATTCTGTTAGACGAAGAACACAGACTGTTCTTAGGTTTCAACAAGAAACTTAGAGGCTAAAACACTTTCAGAAAAATAAATAACGATAAGAACAAATGCTTTTAATAATGAGATCAAGTCGTCGTAGTCAATTGATCATCTAATGAAGTATATATAGACTCTTGATCCTCCTTGAATTGTTGACAGTTAGGTAATCTTCTATCTTCTGAGATAATCTTGTTAATCTTCAAAGTATTTCGAGATATCTTCTAAGATAGGATTTTCCAAATATAGCTCAACAGAAACTGTTTAATGAACACAACAGTTCTTTATCCTTCTAACAGTCTTCAGCTTCAAGGTCTTCTAACAGTTTTGATTTTGCCAACTAACAGTTCTAAAACTTGCAGCAACTGTTAGTTACAACTGTTTTTCATATCTAACAGTTTTACCTTTGCATGTTCAATAGTTTCAATAACTTAGCGAATTTCCCAACACTTCTTAGATACACCTAACACATTAGGTTCAGGCTTAGACACCAATCAACGACACTTAACGAGGCTTAAAACACAAGACTACAAAGCTGTCAGCTTAAAACCACTGCTTGCGATCGCAAGGCATTGCCATGCGACCGTAAGGGTCACTAAATTACCATTCTTGCGACCGCAAGGACAAAGCCATGCGACCGCAAGGGTCATACTACAAAACCCACTACTACGGCCGTAGTATTATCTTACTACGCCCGTAGGAGTCTTTTCAAATGTTCCTGCGGCCGTAGGTTATATACCTACGCCCGAAGGCTTTGTTCCATCACCCGTAGGTGGTAAATCATCAAAATACCCTACTACGGCCGTAGGACCCATTGCCTACGCCCGTAGCAACTTCTAACACACCTTGCGACCGCATGGTTTCCCCATGCGACCGCATGCACCAAAATTACAGTAACTTCGTGCTCTGTTAGAACACAGCAACCATTTCTCTCATTTTTGACATGAAATTCAACTTGAATCCGTATTCAAGTGTTTATACAACATATCTAACATCCATACTAACTTACTAACATGATTTGGCCATAAGAACAACATCAAAACATTATGGAATCCATCCAAATGGATCCTTGCAACACTACAACTCAAGAAAAAGGTTTGGGGCTGAAAACTTACAAAGAGAGGACAATCACCAGCTACAAGAACAAATTAATACTTGATTTCAGCTTACAAATCTTGATCCAACTTGATTTCCTTCTTCAAATCAACAAGGGTTTGGGTAGGTTTTGGTTTGCACGTATATATGTATGCGTATGTATGTTTGTGAACAAAACAGATAAGTCTTAAAAGACTTAGGCCGACCTTGGTTGGCTAATACCTCCTCTCGGGTATTTTGTTCTCCTATTCAACTTAAAACACAACTTAGGGTTATCCGTTTCAACTAACGGAGATATTTTTGGAACCATTACCCAAAACCGTTCAACTATTTGTCTACCTGGTCAAACTATGACACTTTTCATAATACTATATCTTTATCTACAATTAACACCAATTAACATATAAGACACCATTTAACAACATGTTTACTACAATTAACAACAAGACACCAATTAAAGTCAACGTACAACTAATAAAGCTACATGTACAACTGTTTACAACTAGGCCCCATTTTGGGGTGTTACAATATATATATATATATATATATATATATGGGACAGTTCAAACGAGAACTGTTTTTCGTACGAGAATTGCGAGAACCAATCTTAGCTGTTGATTTGATAAAGTGGAATTCATGGATGTGGAGCGTGGGGGATCAAATGTGGCAGGGTGGATGTGAGGAATTTATAGGTGAGTGATGACATTGAAGGAGGGGGAATTGGACGGCTCAGATTAGTTCTCGCGGTTCTCGTACGAAAAACAGTTCTCGTTTGAACTTTTGCCTATATATATATAGGGGAGGGTTCAAACGAGAACTGTTTTTCGTACGAGAATTGCGAAAATCAATTTTAGCCGTTGAGTTGATATATGAATTACATGGATGTAGAGCGTGGGGGGCAGGGTGCATGTGATGAATTCATGGGTGGGTGATGACATTAAAGGAAGGGGAATTGGAAGGCTAGGATTGGTTCTCGCAGTTCTCGTTTGAACTTTTGCCTATATATATATATAGGGGAAGGTTCATCTAAGAACCGATTTTAGCGTGAGTACTGCGAGAACCAATCATAGCCGTTGATTAGATAAGTGGAATTCATGGATGTAGAGCATAGGGGGATCAAGGGTGGATGATAACATTGAGGGAGGAAAATTTGAACGGCTCAGATTTGTTTTCACGGTTCTCGCAATAAAAATGGTTCTCAAATGAACTTTTTAATATATATATATATATATATATATATATATATATATATATATATATATATATATATATATATATATATATGGATTAAAATCATAAAATAACGGTCTACTTTCCCCATTTTCCCATTGTGGCACGTCATGTTTTTTTTTACACATTTGGCCAGTAAACTTATAAAAAACGTGTTAATGTGCCCATTTTGGTGATTTTGACCTTCAATAGCAGGCCATCTTCTTCCCCAATTTTCTTCATTTCGAAAACAAACTTTGGAGCCAAAATTCTCGATGTACACTTAACGAAAATCAATGATTCTTGACTCTATGGAAAGGTAATCGAGTTATCTATCAATTAGTACAAAAAACGAACAAAAACGAGTTTAAAATGTGTCAATTTTTCGAAATACCGTACGGGTGTCGAATAGGGTCATTACGACTTTAATTAGCAATAACTTGGCCTACACTTGATGGTTTTTCATGAATTTGGTGTCCATTGAAAGGTAAAAAAATTATCTACGACAATCTATAACAAGAATTATGTAAAATGTGAAGGGTTTTGAACCTGACCAAACCACCATATGACTCAAACTGGTCAATCCTGGGTTTGATTCCACTGGTTCAATCCTAAAAGCGGAACTAGATTGAACACAACCCTCTAAACCCCAAAAGGGTTAGGATCTTTAAAACTTTAAATGATCAACATAGTTTCTTAACAAACAATCTATAGATAAGGTTGTAAGATTATACCTGAACAAAACCTTTAGGATTGCTAAAGATAGTCCACCACTACTGCACCTCCGATTGAACTGGCTGCTAGACCGCTCCTGGATCACCAAGCCTTCAAACCATGAAGACCTCTTGTGTGTATGCTACGTCGATCAACACAAGGCCAAAAACCGAGAACACCTTGTGTTCCTCTTGGCTTGCGATCGTCGAGAGAGAGAGAGAGAGAGAGAGAGACCGAGAGAGAGAGAGTTCGGTCGAGAGAGAGATCGACGTGAGGGAGTGCGAGATCGAGAGAAGAGAGGAGTATGGTGGCTAGGTTAATCACTTGTGTCACTTATCTTAATCCTTAAGCCTTTAAGGATATATTTATAAGGATTAGATTGGACCTAAGCCGTTTAATTAAACCCCACTGGTTTTAATTAAACTTTCAACTCTTCTCTTTTTGACCCCCTGGACTTTACTAGTCAATTAATTAACTATTAATTAACTGGTTTGTTAAAACTTAATATTTAATTCCCTTTAAATAATAAATAACTATTTATTATTTATTCCTTTCTAATAATTAATCCAGACTGGATAATTATTTATATCTCTCAATAATTAATACTACTGATTAATTATTCGTTTATCTCTTTAATAATTAATCTAACTGATTAATTATTTACTCTTTCTCTTTAATAATTAATCTAACTGATTAATTATTTCCACACAGATTTATGGTGAAATCCAACTATTCTGAATTGGGTGTGTAGCAGTGTGACCCTTTAGTCTCTTATAACATTGGATACAACATGCCTATTAATTATCTCTGCACATAATCTAACAGACTCCCACTTGTGCGAGATAAGTAATAGTTACTGCACATTGTTAGCCTAAGGAGGTCCCTAGCCAGACACTTAGGGTAACCAGGTTATAAGAACTCTTATACCCCAAAGTAACTTGTGATAAAACTTCATAAGCAACCTGCTTAGAAGTGACCTGTTATAAACTAATTGTTTATAAACTAAACTATCATAAACTCCCTGTTTATGAATGGGTATGTTTTTATATATACAAACTTGCATATATATAGGTTTGTCCCTTGCAGCGCGATATTTCAATTTTGAGCATGAGCATGGAAAAGGTCAACTCAGAGACTCAAGAATTTGTTCATGACATACTTGATTTCAAAACTGCGTGATAAACGACAAAGAACAGATCAGTTCGTTTAGGCACGGCCGTGCACTTACCAGTTTCTCTAATCAGTCAAGGGGCCCGGAAATATTTCTCCTAAAAAGGAGGTGCAATTACCATCTTGCATATTTGCATTTGGCAACACGGCTCCCACTGAATCTAGACACGCCCCTTATGACCACCCTGTTACGGCGTGGCGTTAGAACGCGCTAAGAAGACAACAGTTACCGCATCCCAAACCAAACACCTCAGGCTTGAGGATAACCTATGTGATAAATACTTTTGACACGAATCCACGAAGTATTTTTCACGGTGGGTTAATCCAATATTCGTAACCCTAACGAATATCCGTAAATTTTGGTCCGCAAAAAACGTTCGCAGCTATATTCGATATACTTTCGAATCTACCCCAAAATTACGATGACTTTATAACCCTATCGAGGTTCCCACCAAGATAAGTAGTCACGGATAATGTTTTTGAATAAACCTAGTTTATTCCTGGATGAACCAAAACATACAAATTTGTGAAGAACAATGAAACTAATTTCTACACCCTTCCAAATTCCACCCTGGAATAAAGATGCATAATTTCTACCATTTCACTGACTCGATTCACGGTGTTTATCTGAATTACTTATTATTTTACATTGTAACTTATCACGGATTACAAAGAAAATAATATGGTTATAAACCCTAAAACACAAGACTAGTACTTTGAAGTACTCCTTCTTGGTTTTGCTAGAAATCATTCTTGCAACCTAAGAACACTTCTAGGCTTACTTATTTTATAAATTCCTTACACTTGGAGAACTGGAAATAACTCCTTGTTTCTGATTTATAAAACAACCTCCCTGTAATTAAAACTTTAATTACATTTGTAGATGTATTAAATTTTACTAGATTTATCCATTTGAAACGATAAAACTTTCTTACACCTACTTGTAAGAACCTTGAAATTAGATTCCCTGTGTATGCCAACACTAATCTAATATCACTACTAAGAATGTTAAAGAACATCCTATTTTATCATTTCTAACGTTAACCAACCAATATTATTAAGCTGACTTTTTAGAACGTATATAATTTCTATTTAAGTCGTAACTTGACTTAAAAAACTTGCAATGATATCTTTATTGAATAACTCTCAATAAGTCATGCATTCCTTGGATTAGTTCTTTCTCAAGAACATACTGTTTTAGATAACTTCTAAAATCATCCAATAATTATATACTTTAAAAGTTCAAACTTGTATTTATCATACTGGTTAAAAAACAACCTTTTATTAACTCTGATAAATACATTATTCAGGTGCTCCCACTATCTCTTATGAAAAAGTGCATTCTTTAAAAACATCCTTTTAGGCCTTAGTCAAAACTTGACTACCATGCCTAAAACTTGTGTTCCAAAACACATGTTATAAAGAACTTAGTTTTTGCAAGAAATTTGTTTTATGAAACCAAGAACTTGGATCTCCATATATCCATATTTCCAATTACGGAAAATGGTTTCATTAAACTTACCATGATCATAAGTATGAAACACTCATAATGGTATCTTAAATTTCTTTCCTTAAAACATTTAGTATAAAACTCCCTTCATTATAATAACTATTATAATCACTTTTATACTTTCTTAAATGTTTTATCAAAAACTATTTTACTTAGAAATAATAACTATCATTTCTATTTAGTTCAAGACTTTGAACATTCACTTTTCATAAATAACTTAAACACTTGTTAAATTAGAAAAACTATCTAATCTTATAAACAAAACTTGTTTATTTAGGCATTTGAATAGTGGAGCCAGCATTTATATATAACTTCAACAAATCATAGCATAAGATTATTATGAATCACCAATCAAGTCAAGACTTTGACTTATTGACACTCTTTTAGTCACAACTGGACTAATCATGATTCATACAATAAGAACACGTGCACGGATATGAACCAAATAATTAAATTTCCATAAACTCAAAAGTATTCATAAACCAACAATATAAAAATTGTTCAAATAAACTTAATAAACTTGGAAACGTAAATATTAATAATATCCGCATGCTGCACATAGGATCTTCTCATGTTGGGCCGCATCACTTTCCATCTATTCCTGCAATAAACAATTGCAAGACGTTAGAATACTCGTAAAAACTTTTACAAGTGGAAAGTGGCAAATAAGCTAATGACGCAATACCTGAAGAGCCAGACTTGCCTCCTGCCTCGTGACCTTTCGGATAATCTCTTTCCAATGTCCGGCCTCGCCGCACCTGAAGCACCGATTCTCGGTCCTTGCCTTGTTTGGCTTCGGCTTCTTGCCCTTGTTGTCGTTATTAGCCCTGGTTGCACTCTGGCTGGGCTGGGCCTTGCCCTTTCCCTTTCCGTTGCGCCCCTTTCTCTTCTTACGTCCACCATGTCCCACCATAAGAATGTCCTTAGACTTGGTCCCGATACTCTGCTCAGCTGTCTTGAGCATTGAGTGCAACTCAGCCACGGATTTCTCCATGTTGTTCATGTTGTAGTTGACTATAAAAGGCTTATAGTCATCTGAAAACGAGTTGAGTATCGTATCCGTTGCTAGCTGCAACGGTACTGGGTGCCCGAGTCTCTCTAGGTGGTCCATGTAACCTTTCATTTTCATGACATGGTCACTGACCGAGGTTCCCTTAGCCATCTTGCACGAGTTAAATGCCCTAGTAGCATCATAACGCTCTATGCGGGCTTGCTCCTGGAACATGTCCCTCAGCTGGCGGATCATGTCATATGCAGGAGTTTCCATCATGCTTGATTGCAACTCTGGACTCATAGTTGCAAGCATGAGGCAGCTAACATCTAAGGCGTCATTGGAGCGCTTCTGAAAAGCCTCCCTGACCTCTGCCCTGGCATTGCTGGCAGGGGGATTTCCTAGAGGTTGTTCTAGGACATACCACTTTCTCTCGTGCCTCAGCACGATCCGGAGATTTCTCTCCTAAGTGAGAAAGTTGGATCCGGTGAGCTTATCCTTCTCAAGGATAGAGCGGAGAGAGAGGTTATTAGTATTGGTAACGTTGGTTGCCATCTACAAATTAAAACCCGGTTTAATTAGTAATTGCAAATAAACTTTTCAACATATATCATTAAACCCATAAACAATATATATTAGACCTAGGACCCATATTTCGCATACTTGACGCAAGGTTTGGGCACTTCCCGCCAAGTCATGCTATTTCTGGTAGGTAACACCCTGTACCAATCGTACCTAACTGATATGACTCCTAGAACCTCGTAGAGTACTTAGACCCAGTCTAGTATGTTTAACTATACTCTAGTGCTTTTTGGGCCGGGACTCCCGATTATCACCAAAATAGATCGCACCACCTAAGACAACATGAATTCTGGCCAGGACTCCCGATTATCGCAGAATCTTTCATGCCCTTTTCCGCAATGGTTTGAACCCGGATGCCCAAGGTTTGGGCACTTCCGACACCCGAGTACCGTTTAACAGTCAAGGTGTACCATTAGGTGGGTAGCACACTGATCTAAGATTTTTCTTGGGTTTTAATTAAGTTCAAAGAAAAACTTAATTTTCCAGTTTTTGAAAAACCATTTTAAAACTAACTGTTTTAAAAATACACGATTTATATGTGTACCTGAACTAGGTGCACAAAATGACTTTTATAAGTTCCAAACTTATAACCTTGACAAAACTTTAAATTTATAAAAATTTAATTAATACGACTATCAGACTGAAGTCATATTCTAGTTTGTCATAGAACGTGGTTTTTCACTGTCTAATAACAACCTGTTATTAAACCCTTTTTATTTACCATCACACACATGTATAAACATACCATATATATATATATGAAAAACAGTAAATAAATCACAACCACGCAGATAAAAATAGTAAACAAATAAAGCCCTATAGTTTTGCCAACTAATCCTAAGGTCAAACCTAAGGATAAAAAGACTTTGATTCGCCTTCTTGATGTGTTGCTCCCACTAGCCTTGACACCTCCCCGAAGTATACGTGCTTTGTGTGAGAACACCATTTTCTTGATCACCTTCTTGGAGTCCATTTCGGTTGGGGAATTAAACTATCACTAGTCTATTATAAATACAATATTGAATGGGGTTGTAAGTGGCACGTAGGCCTCCCCTAACCAGTACAATATTACAATTAAGAAAGGGATTGTAATTGACACACAGGCCTTCCCAAAAAATAAAAATAAAAGAACAAATGAAAAAACGAGTCCTAAGTCGGCAAAACTATAGCTATATGAATCACAACCACGCAATTTATATATAAGCACTATATATATATATATATATATAAGTCAATCACGCAGTTATAATATAAACAATAAACTGTGCTGTTAAGCACACAACCTGATTTGTCTAAACTTTCTCATTTATCCTTTTGATTAATACCTTTTAACCAAAAAATGAGAATTATGATCTTCTATTTTAACTTGACCAAAAAAATGTTTTTCAACAAAAACTTAAAACTTGATCTCATTCAAAACTTGAATGAAATCCTCACGTCGAGTTTTATTACTAGTTTTCCAAAAACTTAAAACCGACAACCTTGGTCAATTAAATACTATCTTATTTGTTTCTCCATAATATTACATAAACTTTATCCTTTTAGACTTTATTCAAAAATGACTTAAACTAGTCATAATAAATAAATATCTAAACTAATATATATTTTAACTAAATTAATTAAAATATATATAACACTAGTTTATATAATACCTTATTAATTTTATAACTTAAAATTAATAATCCTTTTGTATCAATCCGGAAAAACAATCTTGGGCCAACATCTCTTGTTAAGCCGCACAACCCACTGGGCCGAGACACTCTTGGGCCGAGAACCGATTTGACCAAAGTCACCTAGGCCGTTAGCCCTATTGGGCCGAGAACCACCTTGGGCCGAAACCCTTTTGGCCGAAGCCCACTAGGCCTTAGCGCCGCTAAACCTCCTTTAGCGCCGCTAAACCTTCTTTAGCGCCGCTATCTTGGGCCGACATTACTGGGCCGCAGTTTACTGGGCTTAGCGCCGCTAACTCCTCTTAGCGCCGCTAAACCTCTTTTAGCACTGCTAACAGTTATGGTCACGGTTTCAGTTTGCGTTTTCCGATTTAACAAAAAATTTAAATCCTTTTTAACCTATTAAAACTATCTGTTTTAATATACTGATTAAAGACCGGATTTAATTCAAAAACCAAAAACTATTAATTATTAATTTCAACAAAACTTGTTTTATTAATAATTAATTATCCTAAAACTTGATTTCAACCTTTTTAAACAAAAAGTTCAAAAAAACTGGTTAAGATAAAGTTTTAGATAAAAAGTTTATCCCTTTTAACCGTTTAAACACAAACCTGGTTTAAAACTAACTAGTTAAAATCAAACCTTTTATGAACTGGATAAAACAGAAAAACTTGTTTTTATCCCTATGGTTTTCGAAATTTAAATGGAGAAGAATAAGATGAAGAAGATCATATAACTATTAAACAAACCACCAAATTAGATTAACTAGGTTTAACCGATTAAACAAACTGTTTAATTTAATCTTAATTCAAAACATATTCTTATTTCAAAAATCATAATCCTTTTAACCATTCAAACTTACTGTTTTGAATTTTCTGATTAATAGGATAAAAACTGATAACAAAACAAACTGTTTTGCTACCTTCTTGATTTTCGAAAATACCAAGAACAAATAGAGAATCAAGAATAAAACCTTAATCTAAAACAGATAGAACTAGAAACTATGGATCATAGAGCCGAGGCTTTGATACCACTGAAGGGTTTTGAACCTGACCAAACCACCATATGACTCAAACTTGTCAATCCTGGGTTTGATTCCACTGGTTCAATCCTAAAAGCGGAACTTGATTGAACACAACCCTCTAAACCCAAAAAGGGTTAGGATCTTTAAAACTTTAAATGATCAACATAGTTTCTTAACAAACAATCCATAGATAAGGTTGTAAGATTATACCTGAACAAAACCTTTAGGATTGCTAAAGATAGTCCACCACTACTGCACCTCTGATTGAACTGGCTGCTAGACCGCTCCTGGATCACTAAGCCTTCAAATCGTGAAGACCTCTTGTGTGTATGCCTGCGTCGATCAACACAAGGCCAAAAACCAAGAACACCTTGTGTTCCTATTGGCTTGCGATCGTCGAAAGAGAGAGAGACCGAAAGAGAGAGAGAGAGTTCGGTCGAGAGAGAGATCGACGTGAGGGAGTGCGAGATCGAGAGAAGAGAGGAGTGTGGTGGCTAGGTTAATCCCTTGTGTCACTTATCTTAATCCTTAAGCCTTTAAGGATATATTTATAAGGATTAGATTGGACCTAAGCACGTTTAATTAAAAGCCCACTGGTTTTAATTAAACTTTCAACTCTTCTCTTTTTGACCCCCTGGACTTTACTAGTCAATTAATTAACTATTAATTAACTGGTCCGTTAAAACTTAATATTTAATTCCCTTTAAATAATAAATAACTATTTATTATTTATTCCTTTCTAATAATTAATCCAGACTGGATAATTATTTATATCTCTCAATAATTAATACTACTGATTAATTATTCGTTTATCTCTTTAATAATTAATCTAACTGATTAATTATTTACTCTTTCTCTTTAATAATTAATCTAATTGATTAATTATTTTCACACAGATTTATGGTGAAATCCAACTGTTCTGAATTGGGTGTGTAGCAGTGTGACCCTTTAGTCTCTTATAACATTGGATACAACATGCCAATTAATTATCTCTGCACATAATCTAACAAAATGATCAAGAATCAAGCTAAAAACACATCTTTTTTTCTGCCTTGTTTTCGAACCCGTTAACACAAAAAAACGAAACTTTGAGCTCGAAATTCCCCCTCAATACTTGACGAAAATTCATGAATTTGGTGTCATTTGAAAGGAATAATGATAAATTACAAGATTCTACAAAAAAATCTCGCAAAACGATCAAAAATTGACCTAAAAATCGGAAAAAACAGGCTGGAAGGTTGCAGGTCACGAAAAGGGCACATTAAGACGTTTTTATAAGTTTACTGGCCAAATGTGTACAAAAAAAAAACATGACGTGCCACAATGGGTTTAACCCTATATATATATATATATATACACACACACACACACACACACACTTACTAGCATGTTACCCGCGCAATGCGATGCTAATAAATAATTTCTACTCGATATCATGTCCGCTTTTAAGACTTAGATGTAAGATATTCGCATAATAAGGTGACAACAAATATTTTTCTTTTGGCAACAAAATGTCTATTTTTTTATCTTTGTTTCATTTTCTTTATTATTCTGCTCTTCATAAACTCTTTTATTAATTTTGAAAATAAAAAAATAATAAAAAAGGCCCGTACTTAAAAATAAGGTAAATTGTATGAAAATACATGGACTAAATGTTTATAAATAGAGTAAAATAGTGGATAGTTATTTTATTTTATTTTATTATATGACTATTTTAAAATGTTTATAAATTCCGGTTATAAGTTATTTAAATTCAGGAGTTCTACTTATACATAATTCTATTAATTAAGTTGAAATGTTTAGTTAATGATTTAATATTTAAAATGAAAGGTTTTGGCTATGAAATTATTTTGTAATAATAAAGTTAATTTATATTAAGTTGATTTTTCCTAATAAGGATGGTTTAGTTAATAAATGGAATATAAGAATCATTTTAACTCTATTCAATACTTACTTTATTTAATAGTTTTCATTAGTTTATATGTGGGGTAATTTTATAATTTCAAGACACTTAAAATTTAATGGTTTAACCAAAAAGACTTAAATGCTTTATAATATAGTATATATATATATATATATATATATATATATATATATATATATATATATATATATATATATATATATGCGTGTGTAAGGATCCATTAAGCCCTACTATTAAACAAAGAACTCAAAGGCCAATTCTCAGCTCATTTAAAAGGGCAAAATAGTATTTGTAAAAAAATTTAAAAGGGCAAAATAGTATTCTCAGCTCAATATTTCCTTTTTTTTATTTTTTATTTAGCTCTTAAATCTTTAAATAGTCATAACTATTTCAATTTTAAGAACTTGAGTAAAAATATTACAACAAGCTACTCATTTTTTAATTCTCTTTTAAATAAGATCACTCTTCTCATATTTCTAGAAATTTTATTTCGAAAATGCAAACCATGTGAAAATGATACTAGAATGTTATCATTTTGAATTATGCGAATTTTTATCATTTTCGACTCTAAATGTTGGGAATATGATCTCATCAGTTAAGATTTGATGAGACAAAGTTAAGTTTGTAAGATGTGTTCTAAATATAACTTAAACAGAATTATGAGGCTTGATCAGACTGAGCACTTATAGTGTTTCAGACTGAGCACAAGCTGAATATAAGCTGAGCATATGTTCGATCAGCTTAGACTATATCTTAGTAAGATTATCAATGTGCTTGATAAGCTGTGTGTGTCACCTAAGATATAGGTTGTGTATTCAGCTTGATGTGTTTCGAGCTGAGTGACTCAGCGTATATACTGAGTCAGCTCAACAGAGTTGCTAAATAAGTTCTAGCTAACTCTTATGACTTCCAAGGATGAGTTAATCATTATACGTGTTAGTACATGTTTGTTTTCAGGTTTTTTCTCGAAGAACTCAGCTTGATGAGTTTCAAGCTGAGTAACTCAGTCCGACTAAAGAAGTCAGTTTAAGAAAATTTAAATATGTTTTAAATTCATTTAATCTCTCTATATCTACGGCAAAGATAAGCAGATTCCAGAATCAAGATTGAAGATTGAAGACTCAAGATAGAAGATTCAAGATTCAAGATTCCAGGTTATTCGTTAGTTTGTTAGCAGATTAGGATAAGTTCTAGTTTGTTAGGATCCGTAGGAACATGATTATAAATACTTATCATCCTGATAAGTTTAGATGTATGACGACTAAAGAGCCAAATAGAATTCACCTCAAACCGTATGTGTTACGAGTCTTGATTCACTGTTTGTCAGTTCAACGTGATCAAGAAACTCACAGATTGCCAATTTGTTCGTGTGTTCGAATCTTCACATAGCGAAGTTGGTAAGTATTCAATCTGTGATTAAATCCTCTTTAGAGATTCGTCATGTATCTATAATCATAAGTTGATTATAGATAGCAAAGTTTGAGAGATTGAGAGATTTGATTTACATTAGGTGTTTACATATCAAGTGTTGCTTACTTGATTGTTTCTTTAATCATCTTCTTATTAATGAAAAGTAAAGCATTCAACTGTTTGTGGTTTGATGTGTGTTAACACTTTTTATTGATTTGTTCAATTTTCCGTAGAAAGTGTATTCAACCCCCCTTCTACACATTACTTGCTTGTTGATACTCTCACCAAGGGACCAACACTAACCATGTGTATCTATATCATTTTAGGCTTAAAACATGTGTATTTATATCATTTTGGCTAACATGTGTATTTATATCATTTTCAGCTAAAAACGTGTGTATTTATATCATTTTTGGCTAAAAACATGTGTATTTATATCATTCTTAGCAAAAAAAACATGTGAATTTTTATCGTTTTCGTGTGTAACCATGAGTATCCATATCATTTTCGGCTGAAAGTAGTGTATCTATATCATTTTCGGCTGGAAGTAGTGTTTTTATATCATTTTCAACTAAAACATATGTATTTATATTATTTTTTTTTTACCAAAAATGAGTTTATTTATCATGTTCATGTGGATAATGTTATCATTTTCAACTATAATTGTTATCATTTTCAGCTTGAAAGTTATCATTTTCGGTGGCTAGAAAATGTTATCATCTTCACCTGGAATAGTTATCATTTTCGGTGGCTGGAAAATTATTTTCAGCTAAAACATTTGTATTTATATCATTTTTTGCCGAAAATGATTTATTTATCATGTTCATGTGGATATTTTGTTATCATTTTCAACTAGATTGTTATCATTTTCGGCTCGAAAGTTATCATTTTCAGTGGCTAGAAAATGTTATCATTTTCACCTGGAATAGTTATCATTTTCGGTGGCTGGAAAATCATTTTCGGCTGGAAATTATCATTTTCAGGGCTGGAAGTAAGTTATCATGTTCGGTTGCTGGAAGAAAGTTGTCATTTGCTGTTGCTGGAAGAAAGTTATCATTTTCGGCTAGAAATTATCATTTTCGGGTTTCTGGAAGAAAAAATTATATAAGGGGCGTGATTTAAGGGGTGGATGTTTCCCACAATACCTTTCCTTCTATAATTAAATTTTATAATTGTTTACTTAATTACAATAATGCTATTAGATCTTCACGTTGATTTATTAGATCTAATAGTCCATATTTGGACGTTGAGGACTCTATTTTAGCATAGTTGGCTATGTTGATCCTATTTCTATGGGACTCTATATTTAAATGAGAATGGAGACCAAATCTTATCAATTCCTTTTATTCAACTGTATGGATGTATTTTAAACCTTTGTATACGTAGAACGGACAAAAGAGTAAAAGAACAATTTAATCTCACACACCATACACGTTACCAACTGTTACTCACCCCTTACTTTCATCTCTCCCTTCCCTATCAACACTTTAACATTGATGCAATCTTCTCCCCACCAAAGTCACCACCGCCATTCTTCTCTCTCTACATACCACAGCCACAAACCATCACTGCCACCACCGCTCAGGTTAAACGACGACAGCTACCACCACATCCATTTATCCTTGCTGAGTGTATCACTTCTCTATCTACAGACCACCACCGCCTTAAACCACCAGCACCAGTAAGACTCAAAGCACTACCGCTACTGGCACTCATCCTCATTCACCTCCCTCTTTAATCAGATCTGCTCGGGCCTCTATACAGGACGTGAAGCTCCATCAATGACCATCGCATCAAAAGAGACTTCAAGCACCATCAACGACAAAAACTAGGTTTTTGATTAAATTTTGTCGGTTACAACTTCCAACGTACCACCACCGTCACGATATCCTCTGGTATCTTTCCTCCACCGCTAAATTCCTCAACCATCGTCACCACCGATTGACATTTTAGACTTGATGTATTGTAGGAAATGGTGAGATCTGAATTTTTTTACATTATTATTTGGATTTTAGGAAAAATATGTTGGTTGAAATGTTCTTGAATGTTGGATTTAATGTTGTATAGATTGTCACCTGGTTTATTGTGAATTTATTGAATAAAGCCCATTAGATCTGAAATCTATTTGTTTTGGGTTGAGAGAAGATGTACGGGGTTGAATCATATATGAAATGGTGTTGTTTCAGATTTGGTGTCGTTTCATATCTGAAATGGTGTCGTTTCAAATCTTAAACGAAAGTCTTTCATATCTGAAACAATAGTCTTTTAGATCTGAAACGATAGTCTTTTAGAACTAAAACGATAGTATTTCAGAACTGAAAAATTAGCACTTCAGATATGAAACGGAGTATTTTAGAACTAAAATGATAGTATTTCAAAACTAAAACGATATCTGAAACAATAGTCTTTTAGATATGAAACAATAGTCTTTTAGATCCGTCAAAAGAAACCTTTTTGTACTTAAATAGTATTACTGATACAAACTGGTTATGGCATAAAAGACTTTCTCATCTGAACTTCAAAAATATTAATTAGCTCAGCAAGGGTGATCTAATGTGTCACACCCTGCTAAAGCAGAAACACGAGATATGACAGTTCCATGATTTCAAAGCATACAGTAATGGATCACACCCACAACTACATTAAAATAAAGAGTCACAAACAATATATTTACAACATTGTCCCAAAATATTATAAATTTAAAAACATTATTGAACATAAACCAAGAGGAAAACCAATGCATGAGATTCACACACATCAATGCCATACTACTTCGTACAACCTGAAAGCATGAAGAAAGATTTGGTCAACTACTAGAGTTGGTGAGATCACAGGTTTTTAATAAATAAAAGAAAATTTTAAGACAAAGCTTTAATAGTTGGAAACTTGCATCCAATAAGAATAATATATCCACCAATGTTTAATATTATTCCAAATACTGCACATGGTATAAGATTATACTAAGATATCTACACTCGAGCCATTATCCAATCTTTAGACATACTACACCCAAATTAACTCTAACAGCCATACATAAATGACGTTAGTAGTGGTAAAGTACACCTATAGTTTGTCAACCATAAGTGGGGGATATCGACCCCAAATAGAGCTACCTACAATTACCATCGACTCACTAACGGAGTTAATGGATAATGTAAAAAATGGGACTTTATAAATAACAAACTCAAGCATATCAAAGCATATAACCATAGTGCACAACTTTTCATCAATACTGTTCGGATATTTGGGTTCTGACCCAGTCTTAAATATTACCAGATGTGTCTTGACGCGAGAGGGCTACGGCCCAACCCTTTTTGGGTTTTCGGCCCAGTTTTTGGGTTCTGACCCAGTCTTAAATATTTGGCCCAGCTCGCTGTTCGGATATTTGCGGTCAATGTAAAATTAAAATACAATTGTTGGTTTTAATTTTAGGTTTAAATATTATTTTGAGTTTTTGATTAATTATCAAGTATAAAACTTAAAATATATATTGCAAGTAACAGGAAAACAATATATGGGATTTTAACAGGTTGTTAAGATCAGTATTTTTCCTCAAGATGAATAATTAGAAATCAGTTGTTTTTACTTCATGTATTAGTTTATACATGTTTGGGATGCCATAGCCGAGCCCTAGACCTTGTGGATTGCTTTTATTTACTGCACTTGTGGTTGTGATTGGTTTTTCTATTCTATGGTGTGCGGAGGTCTGCGTGCCACTTACAACCCCTATTCTATCATGTAAAAGTACTAGATTAGCGGGCCTGCGTGCCTTTGCTTATCTTGTAATTTTATATTTCTAGTTTTTAGTTTTTTTAAATAGAATAGTATATAAATAGAATATACTTGGAAGCTAATTCAAAGGAGCATGGAGCAAGGAGCAGGATTGGATGCAGGAGCTAGTGGGAGCTTCAGAATGCCATGCCATGTTTGTTGTTTTCCACTTAGGTTTTGGACCGTCGGGTTTTTCGTGTGCCTCATGGAACCTACACTAGTTGAGGGCAAGGCTAAGGCATAGTTGTTTGTGGTTGTTTTAATTCTTTACATATTATATATGCGTGGTTGTGATTCTCACGATGAAATAAAACAAGGTAGTCATTATTAAATAGTGTTTTTAAAAGAAAACTGGCAAAATCCTTTTTAGAAAAATCTTAGATCAGTGTGCTACCCACCTAATGGTACATCTTTCCTGTTAAACGGTACTCGGGTGTCGGAAGTGACCAAACCTTGGGCATTCGGGTTCAAACCATGTATTTATGAAACCAGGGTGGAATATGGAGGGTGCATAAATTAGTTTCCTCATCTGGAATGTCATCAAAAGCTATGGCAGGAGGTCTGCTGTTAGCTCTTGGCAGTCTGAAGAATATCCTGAGGCGATTGATAGGGATATCAACAGTGTATTCGTCAATCTCAGCATGGATGATTTCATGCCCTCTGTCATTTGTCCGGATGACACATGTTTTCCAGAATTGTTGAACATAAAGCTCAGGGACATGTGTGCCAGTGGTTGATGGGTTGTATGTCAGAAGGTGATTTAAAGGATGTACTTTTAGGATTTCAGTAACAATGGGGTAGGTAGGGTTTTTGAATTTTGTAAAGTCGATGTAATGGTTATTATCATGAGTCCTGGAATTTAGGAACTCATTTTGGGGCATTATCTCCTCAGGATGTAGCACTACTTGAGCCATCTTATCTGCACAAACAAATAAAACTCTTAAGTCAAAGATATAGAGATAAGCACGGGGACACCATTCAAATTTTCAAAACCTTTGAATTATCGTCAAAGTTCAGAAAATGAGTGAAAGTTGACCAAGTTTGACCAAGACTATCAAGTTGGAAAATTTTGATAAAACCCCAACTCTGGAAACCTTATTGTGTACATGATGATTTTAAGTATAAAATGTTGGAGTCTGCCCACTGACACAAGTACATTGGTGTTACTACTGATGAAGTGAGAGCCTATTGGGTCACACACCAAGGATTGATCCCGACAGCTTACTGATATAGAGAGAAGGTCCAAAAATCAAATTGTTTGATTTGGAGCTTCACGGCCGTGAGGGATGCTCCACGGGTCGTGAAGCCTACCGCCCTCACGTTTGACTCAACGACTCTCATACGGCTCGTGGAGTCTTCACGGGTCGTGAGAGGTCGTGAAGGGGTCATAGAGGATGACGCCCTCACGAGTCACTCGAACGCGGCACGGGCCGTGAAGGACTATGGCCAGTCGTGGTGCATTTAGTCTTCACGGGCTCTTCACGGGCCGTGAAGGTCTGTCTACATGAAATTGTTAATTATGATTGGGCCATCTTGTGGTACAATAGGATACCATTTCTAATCCAGCCAAGATGAGTTCTTTGGGGTCTGGATCAGATGGAACTTGAATGATTTTTCACTTTCTCTCACTAGAATCTCTCTCAACATTCTCTCTTGGTGCCACATAAGAAATACACAAGATATACACTAAGTTAAAAAGATCTTGAGTGTGTTGAGTGTTCTTGGTACAAGAGGAGAAGCTTGTGGACTGTTCCAGAAGAGAAGAATCGATGTGGATGTCTTCTTGAAGGGGTACTAGCATACGGGGATCAAGCTAACCTTGGTGTGGACTAGCAATAGAGGAGATATATTTGGATCTCTTGTTTATCCCGGTTTTGCAATTGCTACAGCCGTATTTAGCCGTTAAAGGAGGTATATTTTCTACTCTCCTTGTTTCTTTAGTTGCATTTTATTTTGTAGAACGATTCTCCATTTGGAACATGATACGGACCCGTTTTTGTACGGTTTTTGAACTTTTGTTTTTGTGCTTCCGCTGTGTCTTTGTTCCATACTGTGTTCCAACAGTGGTATCAGAGCCAAATCTACAAACAAATTGCACTTTTTTGGCTTGAAAACCGAAAATGGACATTCTGTCCAGGATGTCTTCATGGGTCGTGAAGACTTGTTCTTCACGATCGTGAAGGCTCACGACCAGTCTCGTGGGGTGATGGTCGTGAATGTTTTTCACTGGTCAGAGTCGTGGAGCTCATGGGCTTCACGGGCCGTGAGGGGCCATGAAGGTTTCTGGGCCGTGAAGGATGTCGTGAACAGTGTTTTTGTCCTTTTTGAAAAAGAAAAATAATTTTCAGTTTTAGCTCCTTTCGATTCTGTTTTTCCAGAATCTGTCCTAGTTGTTTGGACTTGAAAATCCCCATATGTGTCTTGATTCGTACATTTATATGTATTGGGTGTTTTTTGGCATGAAATGAACACATGCATATACTTGTATTGTGTATATATGAATATGTATGCTCAAAGTGTTTGGGGTACTAATGCATATATACAAGGATTGTTCACTTTGTGCCTTGAGTGTTTAGCTAGGTTTGAACAATCTTACTCGAGATATATTTTACATGGTTTTGTTGTGGCACACCGTGTTCTTGTTTGTGGTTGTTGTTTGATCCGGTAACGCCTTGCCCATTAGACCTATGTGTTGGTTGTTTGATTGTATTTGATTATTCATTCATTTGGTGGTTTGTATCACAATTGGTTTGTAATAATTAAATTTATTCGGTCATGTATTTTGTACTTTATTTTGTCTTGCACGCCAGTTGCTATTCTCTATAATTGTTAGAATTAGCTTAGATTAGCATTTCGCGGCTTGCATGCCGTTTATTTTCAAATATTTGTATGTATTTGTAAAAGAAGACCGAAGACAACCATCGAGAGTCATGGAGGAGACGTCTCGGCTATGGTGGATCCGAAGGTTCTTTGGAGATGACGGATTCAGTGGGAGCACTTCCAGCTGGGCCAAGTGGTTGTGTCCTTAGTTTGGCCTTGCTTTCCTCGTTTGGCTCATGGGGAAGGCGCATAGGGTTTAGGGGCATGTTACCGGATGTTGCTAGTGCGTGGTTCTTGTTTTGTTTAGTTTCTTGCGTGGTTGTTTAGTTTTTTCGCTCGCTTGAAAACCTTTCAAAATAATAAAACCAAGAGTTTTGAATTGGTTTACAAACCTCGCGCGCCACAAGACCACTTGAAAAACAAAATCCCGTTTTTATCAAATGTAAATCACTCGCCTCCCGTAAGATGACACCACCCAAATCTAGTGAAACAAGATCGATCGTCGAGCTTTAGCCGAGGTCGGTTTTGTATAACTGTGTGGAAGGTGCGTGTGGCAACTCGCAAGGGTCGGTTGTCGAGCTTAGCCGAGCCGGCCATTGGGCTAGAGTACCACCGTGTATCTTGACGGTCGATTTACAATTTCAAGACTTAAAATGCCTTGGTAGTTGTCGTGCCCATACCGAGCTATCAAAGCGGATTAATGAGGAATCGGTGAGGGAAGAGATCAAACATGCCAAACGGGTGCTATGAGTACCTAGGATCCCGCAAGTGTCTAAGAGTTGTAATCTCGGATTGCAATTGGTAAAGAGTTTACCGGCCTAAATAGCTCCATGAAGTGATCCGCGGCAAACCCATCATGGATTGGGGTGAAATAAGGTTCTTAGCCCTTGTTAAGATAATTTGGTTTTCTTAATCAGCTCGGTTATTATTTTAACGAGGATTATATCAAAACTAACTAAAACGTGTACTCTTTTATAGATGGCAAACATTAACGACACCACACCAAACTTTAAACTTCGATTATTCCTAGAAAGGGAGAGACTCATAGGAGTGAACTTCGCTGACTGGTATCGTGTATTGAGGATTGTCCTCCGTCACGAGTCAAAGTTGCACGTCCTTGAGGAGCCTCTTCCAGAGCCACCTGCTACCAACGCGAACTGGGCTACTCGATACGCTTTTGAGAAGCGTGTTAGAGATACACAATATATTTCTTGTCTTATGTTATCGACTATGAGCTTTGAGTTACGTCAGCAGCTTGAGCAATTGAGTGCGTATGACATGATAAACCGGCTAAAGGATATGCTCCCACAGCAGGTTAGACAAGAACGGTTTGAGTGTATAAAGGCTTTGGTCGGTTGTAGGATGCAGGAAGGTGAGGATGTAAATGTCCATTTCCTTATGATGAAGGGATACATGGACCAATTGGAGAGACTTGGACTTCCAATAGGGAGGGAGATTGCGGTGGATATGATCCTCCAATCCTTGCTCGCGTCTTATGAGAAGTTTGTTAAGAACTATCATAAAGACAATTTGGATAAATCCTTGATCGAACTTCAAGACATGCTGAAGGCTGTACAGTCTTACATGGTTGAGAAGGATCGTACCTCATCCACATCCACTTTGGCTACTAGGGAACATACTAGCAAGAAGGAGAAACTGACCTCAAATGGAAAGCCTTGTATGACTAGGCCATCCGTAATTGTGGAGTCGGAGGACAATGAGATTGTGCCTCATGATGATGTTCCACATGGGGTAGTTTGCTACTTTTGCGGAGAAATTGGAAATTGGCGCCGTCACGCCTGCCTTAAATGCCTGAAAGAGCTAAGTATCCTAAAGCGGAAGAACGTTAGCTCATCATATTCAGGTACATTCATGATCAAACTCCATTGATCTTCTACTTCTAATGACTGGGTTTTGAACGCTAGTCAAAACACTCACGTTTGTCACAAACTTGTTTGTTGCAAAATGCAGGTGTTTATCAGGAGTAGGTAATGGATGCATGGAGAGCTGGAACTTAAAGAGGGAAACATGGTGGTTGTCCCTAATTAGAAGGATTGGAAGAAGAGTCTTGCCATTCCATCCATCTATACTATTACTTCATTTAGATCTTTGTCTTACGCTCTGCGTGGCAAGAAGCATTGTATCTTTTATGCATGTTATGACGATGAATACTACTTTGAATTTTCTTATTGTGGGTTTTCGAGACTTAATGTCAAAGTTTATTCATGTCTTGGCATTTATAATAAGCTTTTGCTTAAAGAAAGTAATGGAATGATTATGAATGATTATGGAATTGTTATCCTTATGAAGTAGTTGATTTAACCATATAAACAAGACTAGCATCACCAAGCTCCATGTGGTTAGGAACTTGGAATATTTTGACCATGGGTCAATTGTTGATTGCAAATCTTTCTTATAAGGGTAAATAACTAACATATCCTTCACTTGTGAATGTGAGAGGAATAAAGGCTTGTTGGATTTCGTTTGTACGTTTGTGTAAAGACCGTTCAAGCAAAACATAAGGAATAACTAAGTATGATTTGTTACCTTTACCGATGATGGTAGAAGGGAAGGGTATGTCTAATTTATTAGATAAATGTCTGAAACCTGAGAGGTGTTCTAGACACACTCGTAACAAATTTAAGATAAAGAGGGCAAGAGAAATTAAGTTACTCAAATCTGGCATGATGTTGAGCATGTAAACTCTAGATTCCTCTACCGTCATAAGAATTATGGGAATGTCTCTTAATTCACTTCTCCTAGGATACATGTTTTACATGCATCGTCGAGTGGAGAATCGGAACATACTTGTTATGATTCTATTTGATGGCTTAAACTTAAGTAACCTGATAAGTGGGTGTACTTGAGTAGTGACGGGTAATGTTCTTATATATTAAATCAACAAAGATGGTCAAATTAGCATCTAAGGAGATTCGACTAGATAGAGTTCTTTGCTTGTCTATCTCATAGATTAGAGTTATCCAGTCTACATTTGGTGGGAGATGGATGAACTTGGAGGATGCTAATATATTTAAATAGTTCTTCTAGGTTTCAGATATTCATTTCATATCCTTTTGGGAACCGGGTTTGGTTGCTCGAAAAGGGAAAGGAATAACTGAAGCATTCTAGTGGAAGAATGTGAGATTTAAATAAAAGACCTGATGTTGACACTAGCATTCGATCAGAAATGATGGAAACTCAACATGGTTATGTTGGAGTATCTGGCATAAAGTTATTACTTCTTCATTTGTCTGGTAAGAGTCGTCATAAGACCAGAAGGGTATAATTTATTATATCTGAGGATGATGACTTATTGATGATACGTGTGTTGGGTTTACGGGAGCGCAGTGGAAGCAACAGAAACAAAGAGCAAAGCCATGGTACAAGCATGTAATGCATAAAACCCAAAAGAGGACCAAACTCTATAACTAGTATTTGCAACATGTAAAAGGAAGAGAAAGAAGATTATACCTTTCTCCTTTGCTCCAGCAACCTGTAGAAACCAGTGGTGATGATGAAGAAGCAATCTAGCTCCTCTCTATTGATGATCCACCCCGGGTTTGCTCAATCCACAAGTACTAGCTTGCTTGGATGAACTTCAAGGACTTGAATCCACCACAAGGACATCAAAACTCTCTCAAATCTGGAATAAAACCTCACATGCACTAACTAGAAGATACAAGATCTCTAAAAGTGCCTTGTAGCTTCAAGGGTTTTCTAGAGAGAGAGAGTGAGAGAGAAATCCGAATTCATGCATGTCAAATGAGCCAAAAGACCCTTTATTCTCCCCCAGGCCGGCCAACAGAAAGCAAGATCTCTTATTGGCCCAAAAAGGAGGTGGAGCCAAAAGTTGCATGCTGTCAGACGAATTTACGCGCCGCGTGCCCGTAGGTTTCCGTGCCGCGGAACATCTGCGTCGCGTACCCTAACAAGGGTCGCGTCGCGTAATCTTCCTGCATACCAACTTCTCCACTTTGACACTTTCAGTCCCTCATCCTTCATTGCTGTCAGGATTGATCCCTGGCGTGTGACCCAATAGGCCCACACTTTATTGGCAGTGATCCTAATGGCGTACGTGCGTCAGTGGGCATACTCCAACAAACTCCCACTTGCACATGACACACCATACCTATAAACCACAGACAAAGAGCGGCCTCTAGTAAGGCATCTCTGCCCCAAACAAGCATGGGTTTTGTCATCAAGAACAAAAACCAAATCCAGAATCAGATATGGAATGGTCCTATAGATAAGTGATCATTCATCCCTTCGTTCACGATATCCGTGTGAACACGAGACATGGTTAAATGTCAATCTCCAGATCGTTCATGATTATGTTTCTCGATCTCGTTTGATGGTGACCCAAAATCTAGTTGCAATCGATCAAATATCATCGCAACTTGAGCATGGCCATGCATTTTACGTCAGCGCTCAATCATCGAGGGGCCCATGGATATCTCTCTAAAACTAGAGGAACGAATCCCTTTGACTACATTGCTCTGCCACATACACCATACTTTACCTAAAAGCTCCCTTTATAACAGCCAGTTATGAACTGCGTTTGAAAGCAATCAAAGCAAAGCAGATCCATGCTTTGGAACACATGTATCTCCAGTCTAAGGACAAAATGATATTATCATCCTGAATTACTCGTGGCAGAAACCATGAAGTAAGTTCAGGTACGAGTCGTCCAGTCACTTGGCCATTGCAAGCACAGGCGAAGTGTTGCATCTCTTTTATCTAATCCATTATTAGATAGCGACCAACCACTTCCCTCACCCTTATCTCAAACTTCCTCCCCATGAAGAATGACCGACTGTGGACATTTAGAATGAAAAGAGCATTCTGCGAAGTGTTAAACATGCTAAGATGGAACACAGTAAGGATTCATAAAATATCTGCCCTCGGCGCATTATTAAATCACATTTAATAATCAATATAGTATGAAGTACAATACTGCTTAATGTTCCCTTTGATAATATATATACCAAACATATAACTAAAACAAACTCAAGCTTTGTTCACTTAGGCCTAGTATGGTAAACATCACTAGCCTGTGACAACAACTTAGTTAACGGATCTGCCATAAAGCCATCCGTGTAAACTCTGCTAGCGATCATGTCTCTACCTCAACCAATCACCCATAAAGTATGCGTTGGTGAGACCATGATGCTTTTTATAATTCATCGTACCTTCATTGTTTCAGAAGAACCCAATAAGGTAAATGATTACTCAGACTTTGGTTCTTATAGTAAAGCCATCATACCCTCATTGTCTCAGAAGAACCCAGTAGGGTCATTGATGCTTCAAGAACCATTTTGATCAACAACACCATATATTGTAGGATCATAAACTCCGATTAAGATCGGCAGTTATCCCATTCTATTCAGAAGCTAACACTAGAGTAACAACTTACTCTTGCTTCTTTTACAATAAAGTACCAAGAACATATCCAAATATTTCTTGATCCCTTAAACCGGTTTTGTATATTCTATAGTCGTCATGGATGCATAATTCCTTACTTTATCTTTTGAACAACATAAGGTAAGGACATTATCTCCACTTCATCGCAAATATAGAATTGCAACAATGCTCCCACTAGCCCTGACATTCATATGTGTTTCATCCTTGCTCATTGAAAACTCAAACAATTGATTTTCATATCAAAGCAAAGATTGCAACCTTGAGATGCTTATTTAAGTCCTCCATGGGACTCCTTTTGCTTGTAGACTTTACAAGGATACACTTAATGTAAAAGACCATCGGATAGTGTTATGAGCACTTCCTCAGAGAATTCCTATTAAGGAATGTGGTTTTTGCATTAAGTTGTCGCAGCCATGAAAGGCACTAAAATCACAAGTATCCGAGTTTATTTCAACATAACCACCGGTAGAGAATTTTTAGATGATACCCTCCTCATGGTCAATCATCGTAAAACTATCTCCTACTAGTCGGTATTTGAAGTTGTCTACGAACTCAATATTCGACATAACCACTGAGAGAAAGTCATCATATGATACCTTCCACATGGTCAATCATAGATCTGTCCTATCAGTCGGTATTCGAAATCATAAACATATCCATGTTGGTCTCTTTCTACAAAGAACCATTTTTACCTTTCATGTTTCCACTCAAGGGTTGGGTCTACCAAGTCCAATGCTTGGATATCCTACATGGATTGCATCTCATTTTCATCGCCCCTTTCCTTCTAGTAGACTCTAGGACCACTCTTGTTTTGGTAGTTTGATGTAAACATCATTAAGTCGTCTCCCTCAGATATAAAACTATATCTTTCCAGCCTTATGACAACTATTACCAAGTTTAAAGAGGTAATGATTCAATGTCAGGTTCTCAAGCATAGCCATGCTAAGTTTCAATCACAATTGATTGCTAGTGCCAACATCAGGTTCTTCCATTCAAGGTAAACTTTACTCCCACTGGCACCCGCAGATATTTGAAACCTTTTCTTCTTGAACAACATACTTCTTGTTCAAATATCCCATGGCCATAGCAGAATACCTAATGGAGTAGCACCTCTAGATTCCGGGTTCCTCCAACTCACCCTAAACACAGGTTGAGGAATTTTGACTTTGTGATGGACTAGCAAAGACTTACTTTCTAGTATCATCATCTAAGGTGTATACTTAACCATCTTTGTTGGTCTGGATTTTGGAACATTTCCCGCCACTCTCAAAGTACTCCGCAAGCAATAGGGTACTTCGGTTAAACCCACCATAATCGGACCATAACTAGAATGTACGGTTCCTCCACTTGGCGACCATATGTAACAATATGTCCTAGGAGGTTTGAATTATGAGACAAAACCATAATCCTTATGATGGTTACAAAACTCAGAACTATGTCCTCAACATCTCTATTAGATTTGAGTATTATAGTCTTATGCCCTCTTAGTCATGTACTAAAGCAGGATTACAACCACAAGATACAAGTTTTGCTGACTTTTGTCATGGACACAACTTGGATATAATGGATATATATAAGACCTCGGAACATGCTTCAAACATATCGTCAACTTAACCCTGCGAAGGATCTTGGCCTTTTATTTCCATGTGATCTTACTTATTTCCCCAAAGCGACAACAATGCTTCACATAATCCAGACTTAATCTGGATATTATAGATGTGTAAGAACCTCGGAAAGTGCCTTAAGCATTTCCTCAAGTTAATCCTATGAAGGATATAGGTCTCTTACATCCAAGTGAACTAACTTGTTTCCGCAAGGTGACAACAATATTTCACTTTATCCAAGTCATCTTCAACATAACCACTAGAACATGTTTCCATATGATCAACATGGAACACTTTTGTCTCTAGTCGGTATTTGAAGTTGTCTATGATTGCATATATGTTAGTCCCTTCATCCTTCTTGGATTACACCTTAGGTGTGGGATTAACCCAAGTCAAGTACTTGGATGCAGCAAATGGGTTACATCTATGTATATCATTCTCTTCTTATATTCACTAGTGAACTAAGGGTGCCATTATGTTTCCGATGAATGGTAACATCACAATGATTTACCATCAAGTTACTGTTACTAAAATATGACAACCTCATATCTAAACAGCCTTCCTGAATTCCATCAGATTTATAGAAGCAATGGATATTGTAAGGTTTTACCAGCATCTCTATGTTGATTAAATGCTAGTGTCAACATTATGTCTCTTATTTAACTTTTACGTTCTTCCACTGGAATGCTTTTGTAAATTGTCTTCTTCCTTTTGAGCAACCAAATATGGTTCCCATAAGTCTAAGAAACAATTATCCAAAACTCAGATGAACTACTTAAATATATAGGCATCAACTTATAATTCATCCATCTCCCACATAATGTAGACTGGATAATTTTAAGTTATGAGATTGACAAGCAAAGGACTCTTTCTAGTCAAAATCTCATTCGATGCTTAAGTGAGCATAATGTTGTGTTTTAGATCGAGGATTTGGTTCATAAAATTAATGTATACCAATCACATTGAATACATGTTTTAGGCCTGCATTTTACCAGGTCATCAACAAAGATATCCGGTTTTCTTTAGTATGACACCATGTACAAATGTGTCTCTTATAGAAAACGAATTATGGGTTAAACCCATGATCCATTTCATATTTAAACCAATATAGATAAGAAAACTTAGCATCTTTTCTAGATCTAAGAATTTATATCTATATGCCCTTACTGATTCTTAATTTTCTTCAGGTTAGTTCCGAACACCACTAGGTTTCAGACACAAGCCTTTTCTCTAGTAACCATTATGTCAACAACTATCATAAAGATGGTGATAGAGAATTTCACTAGTGTCACTCTTTGTGGCATACTTGAACGGATTATCCACACTAGTGTGATCAATATCCAACAAGTCATAATCCTACTTTCCAACACTGATGAAGGATTTTATAATCAATCAAGTCCAATAAACAATATTTATATTATTCATTTAGCCCGAGGTTAAACTTTTATAAAGATCCTAACCACATGGATCTGAGCGATGTAAATGTTGTTTACTTGGTCAAGTTTGATTATGCCATAGCGTTCATATATCCAAACCACTTTTGGATCCAAGAATCAATTATTCATGATTGCATTATTACTTATAACGAGTCTTTATGTATGCTATGACATGGATAAGTTTTTATAAAACATCTTAAAAACAAATTTTCAAAATTGTTTCAATTCCAAGTGATATCCATCGTCATCAAATGTGTATTTAAGCACTTAAAATAGTCAAAAATAACACATAGTCATAGACATGGATCAAATTTGAAATGAAACCATCACAATGAAATTTTTTCATAAAATACAAGATTCAAAATACATCCATCATCTTAAAAAGAACATACAATAAAGCAAGTCTTGGCACGCAGGGCATACAAACAAAAGTAATAAATTAATCCGGAATTAATGGCGAGACCAACACTCCCAATTCTCTTGTAGAAGACAATCAACAAAATTTCTTCTTCAGATATCCGGTTCTTCAAGCTTTTCCTTCTTGCAACGAACATACCTACACTTTGCAACAAAATAAATTTGTGACAAACGTGAGTCTTATAGCTCGGGTAAACAACCCAACTTAGTAAGGAATAAGAAGTATAATCATGAATGTACCTCAAGTAGGAAAATTAACTCTCTCTTTTCTGAGAAGTTTTATATCCTCTCGGCCCGAAGGGCAGGCATGACTGCCACAATCCCCAAATCTTCCGCAGAAGTAGCAAACCACCCCTTGTTGAGTCTCCTTAGGCATATCTTCAATATCCATGGACTCCAAATTTGAAGTAAGCTTGGAAACTCCAACTTCTTCTTCTGATGGGATCGATTTCTTCTTCCTCATATTATGTTGTCCCTTAGAGCCAAGAACGGGAGTGGATGAGGATGATGCATGCTTGGACATGATAGATTCTACATCCTTCAACATTCCATGCAATACATCTATAGTTATTTCCTTTCCATGCATATGATAGTCCTCGACAAACTTTTCATATGAGGCGGGCAGAGACTGAAGTATGAAATTCACACCAAGCTCCCTCCCTACAGGAAATCCTAGCCTCTCCATCTAGTCCATGTATGATTTCATCTTCAAAACATAGGCACTAACACTCCCGCCTTCCCGCATCTTACAACCGGTTAGACTTTTAACACACTCATAATGTTCTGGCCTAACTTGATGTTGGAATACTTCCTTTAGCTTATTAATCATGTCATGCACAGTCATGTGCTCAAATTGCTTTCGCAGTTCCGAGCTCATACTTGATAACATGAGACAAGAAACATCGTGCATATCTCGAATACGCTTTTCATACGCGTATCGGATGGTCCATTCCGCATTGATAGCAGGTGGTTCAGGAAGGGGTTCTTCAAGGATGTGCAACTTAGACTCGGCACGTAGGACAATCGTCAATTGCCTAAGCCAGTCAACGAAGTTCACTTGCGTGAGTTTCTCCCTTTCAAGGAACATGCGTAGTGAAAAGTTCGACGTGGTGTGGTTTTGATTCGACATCCTATATTTGAATAGAGTACACGAATTAGTTAGTTTGATTTAATCCTCGTTAAAATAATTACCCATATCGTCTCGAAAAATATTTTAACAAGGGCTAAGAACCATATTTCACTCCAATTCATGACGGGTTTGTCGCAGATCACTTCATGGAGCTATTTAGGCCGATAACCTTCTTACCGATTGCAATCTCTATTGCAACTCTTAGACACTTGCGGGATCATACGACAACCATCGGTCGTTTGGCATGTTTGATCCCTACTTGCACCAATTCCTAATTAAAATTCTTGGTTGACTCGTGCTAAGCTAGACAATCACTCAAGGATTTTAATTTGCAATTGTAAATCGTTAGTCAAGACATACGATGTTATACCACCAAAATTGGCTCGTGCTAAGCTCGACAACCAAAATTGTGAATTTGCCACACGCACCTTCCACACAGTTTTATGAGAGTTGGCTCGTGCTAAGCTCGATAACAAAAACCCATAAATCTAGATTCGGGTGGTATCGACTTACGGATGGTGCAAAATTTACGTTTTATGAAAACGGGCTTTGGTTTTCGGCTTGGTTACAGATTAACTTGTTTAGTGACAAACCTATTTCCACTAGGTGAGTTAATCTTGTATGTGAGCACGCGTGAGAGTTGTAAACTATTTTTACCAAATCTCTTGTGATTTTCTTAATTTTCGAAAAATTATCTAGCATGCGAATCCTAAGCAAACCATGCAAGAATTATAAAATCACATCACACACATATATACGAAATAAATTGGTAACCCTTGCCATAGATCCTATGCGTTATTCCCGTGAGCCAAAACGGGTAGAACGTGGTCAATCTAAGGGACAAAATGATTCCGATGCGATTTCCCACTAGAACCGCCATCTCCATTGGATTTCACCGGCTTCTATGGTCATCCTCCATCTCCTTTTGACTCCTTTTTTTGTGTGTCTTCATCCAAATTGTACAAAACATACAATAGAAACTGAAATGGCGTACAAGCCACAATAATTTCCTATTTATCTAGTACAAATACACGGATGAATGAAATGGCATGCAAGCCACAATATTATTACAAATATAACAATTTTAATAAATATTACAGCCCATGTGATATAAAATCACCAAATGCATCCAAACACACAAAATCAACCACAAGGTCAAAGGCAAGGTTTACCAATTTCAAATCTATCACATACAACCAAACATAATAAAATGGTAACAAAATTACCATATCAAAATCTGGAACAAATTTCCAGCATCACAAATGCCTAAAATTTTCCAGAGATCAAAAAACTGTTTTTCACTTGAAAACCGAAAACTGTCAATGCGCGTTAGCGCCGCTAACATTTATGAGTTAGCGTCGCTAACTCGAGGTTAGCGCCGCTAACTCGAGGTTAGCGCCACTAACTCTAGGTTAGCGCCACTAACCCGGTTCGAACAGAAAACAAACATTTCGATTTCGGGATATTTTAGGCCACCAAGTGCAAATCTAACATAGAGGTGGCTCTGATACCACTGTTGGGATATCGTGGGCACGCAACGGAAGCAAGGTACAACATATAAAGCCCAATGTACAAGCCAATAAAACATAAAAACAAGAAATCCCAAAAGAGAACCAAACTCTATGTAAAGAAATGCAACTTGAAAGAAGGAAAGAAGGTTATACCTTTCTCCTTAACCCCAGAAATGGTGGGTGTTTTCATGGTGATCATCCAAGAACGAAAACCGTGGATCAACTAATAGGATATACCCCGGTAACACGCCAACCTCGAATGCTAGATCGCCTTTAGTGATACTTCATCAAGAATATCACCTCTGGAACAGCCACTATATGAGACCAAATCTGGAACAACTCTCTCTTGTAACTTCTCTTGGCCTTTGTAGCACCAAAGAAGGAGAAAAGTGCGTGTTACTTAGCGAGAAAAAAAAGAGACCAAAAGAAAATGAACTCTTGTGTGCCTCTCATGTTTCCAGACCCAAAATAACCTCCTAAGGCCGGCCAAACCTCGAGAACCCAAAGTCTACATGCATTGGCTGATTTAGGAGGTGATTTGACAAATGTCACATGCAGTCTGTAGCGGCGCTAACTATTAGGGTTTAGCGGCACTAACCCCTTGAAGTTAGCGGCGCTAACGCGGCCTGTCAGTGATTTGACACAAAGTACATGCAGCCGTAGCGGCGCTAACGTTTAGGACTTAACGGCCCTAACACCTTAAAGTTAGCGGCGCTAACGCGGCCTGCGATGTCAACTTTTGTCTTTTATCATAATTGATCCCTTAACTTTAGTTGCTGTCAAGTTGGACCACGGTGTATGACCGAATAGGCCTATACATCATCAGCAGTGGTCAAGATGGCGTACATGCATTAATGGGCATATTTCTAACAGAGAGGTCATTCTTTCTCGGACTCCAGGTGAAACAGTAGAGTCATGGCAGTTTCATTTGCCAGTCCAAGTATATCCAAGATCTTCTCACGAAGTACGATATGCTCAACTTTAATCCTATCTCTACACCTATGGCTGCCAAAGCACACTATCAGCAGATCCAGATGGTTCTCCAGTGAATCTCAAAACTTACCGTGGGGTGATTAGATCTTTACTGTACCTAACTGCAAGTCGTCCAAATATCATGTTCTCTACCTGTCTATGTGCCAGATATCAGGCGAATCCAAATGAGTCACATATGTTAGCTGTTAAGCAAATTTTCAGATATCTCAAGGGGTCTATGGATCTTGGTCTGTGGTATCCCAAGGACTCAAATATGGATCTTCATGCTTACTCCGATGCTGACTATGCCGGATGCAAGATTGATAGGAAAAGCACCTCTGGTAGTGCACACTTTCTGGGAGATCGGTTAGTCTGATGGGTATCAAAGAAGCAGAATTGTGTATCCACTTCTATAGCAGAAGCTGAGTATGTTGCTGCTGCAATATGCTATTCACAGAGTCTATGGATACGTACACAACTATCATACTTTGGTCTCAGGTATGACAAAATTCCACTTTTTTGTGACTCTCAGTCTGCAATCGCCATCTCCTACAATCCGGTACACCACTCTAAAACTAAACATATTGATATCCGTTATCACTTCATAAAAGATAACGTTGAGAAAGGATTAATTGAGCTATAGTATGTTCCTACTGAAAATCAGCTGGCTGACCTGCTTACCAAACCATTAGACAAAAGTCGATTCACTGAGTTGGTATCCAAGTTAGGCATGCTCAATCTGCAAATCTAGCATACTGTGATCTCTTTTTCTTCTCCTTTATTTTCCTTTTGTTTAGAGTAGGTGTTATACTGTGTGTTCTCTGTGCAGATGTCTGCTGCAACTTTCCAAGGGGAGTATATTTGGAGTTTTACACAAGTTGCAAATGTGTAGGGGGAGAAATTTAATACACATTGTGCACATGTGTAGGGGGAGAAGTTTACAACTTACACAATTCCCAAATTTTCAAAAACAAATGCAACAGTCTAGTGGGAGTGTGTCAAAATAAACAACTGAAATCAAAGTATCTTGGAATATATAATTTTTCAACTCAAAATTTCAGATATTTTGAATTTTTCAGAAAATCTCTAAGTGTGGAGTACTGGTCACAGACAACCGCATTCTATGACTTAATCGCATGGAATCACTTACAAACTCAACACTGATAATTTTCTAAGTCTTCGTTCAATAGCATGGAATTCAATCGCATTGATAGGCTATCGAATGGGATTACAACTCTTGTTACCTATCCTGTAATCGCATGCGATAGACTAACAATAGCCACTAAGGATCAATCGCATGTCTTAACTGAACTTCAATCGCATGCGATTGAAATAAGAAAAGGTGAATCGCATGCGATTCAAATGGCTTGATAGAAGCTGGCCAACTCATATGATTAATCGCATGCAATTCGGATGAGTTGATATAACTGGACCTAACACCTGAGATGAATCGCATGCGATTAACACAACAAAGTGTGAATCGCATACGATTGACCACTTCTATCAGCCGCAATTTTTAAGCGTTTAACAACCTAATCACCAACTTCCATGTGTCCTAGTTACTTTATAACCGTCCCATCCATCCATCACTCCATTCCATTCGATCAAAATTCAAAATTTCACAAACACTCTCGTTTTTGGCCACTTTATTATACGAATTCTCTCGTTAAGCTGCCAAAATTTTCAAACTTAGTGTCAAAATACTCCAAATCATATAGGTAACAACTTGTACGGATTACATTTTTGAAATTTAGACTTTAGACTGTCATTTTGAAACCTCAAACTTCCGAATGCGATGGGTTTTGCGAGACTTTGTATGAACTTTTAGGACACGAAACAAACTCCTTTGGTGAAACTAAACTTGCGATGGCATGTTTGAACTTATGGGGAACACTTTTGTTGGAACACGGTATGGAGCTCAAGGCAGCGGAAGCACAAAACAAAAGTTTAAAAACCGAACGAAATCGGGTCCGTATCGTGTTCCAAAGTGATAGTTTCTCTACAAAACACAAATTGCAACTTAAAGACCAAGAGGAAGGCAGAAAATACCTTCTTACGATTAGACAAATCGGCTGTAGAATGCATGCGGTTGACAAGAGAGAATCCAAAAATGTCTTCTCCTCTATTGAATGATCCACACCAAGTAACCACGATCCCCGTATGCTAGTACACCTCCGAATGGATGTCACCAATGACTCCACTCTTCTGGAACAGCCTTGAAGGTTTCTCCTCTTGCACCCAAATCCACTCACCTCAACATTTAAGATCCTCACTTAGTCTATTAGTGTGTGTATCTTGCAACTAGGTGCCAAGAGAGATTCTAGAGAGGGAGAGAGAGTCAAATTATAATTGTAGCATGAACTTTAAATGCTCTAGACCACCAAGTCTCTATTTTGGCCGGAGTCAAGCTGTTATTTCATTGGACCAAAGAATGGCCCAATCAGAAATAAGAATCTCATGCAGACAGACCTTCACGGCCTCTCACGGCCCGTGAAGAGCCCGTGAAGGCTAAATGCGCCACGACTGGCCATAGTTCTTCACGGCCCGTGCTGCGTTCGAGTGATTCCTGAGGGCGTCTCCTTCACGACCCCTCCACGACCTCTCACGACCCGTGAAGACTCCACGAGCCGTATGAGAGTCGTTGAGTCAAACGTGAGGGCAGTGGGCTTCACGACCCGTGGAGCATCCCTCACGGCCGTGAAGCCCCATAATCAAACAATTTGATTTTTGGACCTTTACTCTTTATCAGTAAGCTGTCGGGATCAATCCTTGGTGTGTGATCCAATAGGCTCGCACTTCATCAGCAGTAACACCAATGTACTTGTGTCAGTGGGCAGACTCTAACAGAGTCCCAGTTGCACATGACACAACGTACCCAGAGGTATCACAGACAGGGAGCGGCCTATAGCAAGACATCCCTGCCCCCAAGTCAGTACGAGGTATGTCATCGCATAGACAAGTACCAATTCACAACCCAAAGGTTTGAAATGGCCCTATAGATAAGGGATTAACCATTCTTTTGTTTGTGATATCCTTGCGAAGGCTAGACATGGTACAAAGTCATTCTCAGTCCTTCACGATTATGTTTCTCGATCGATATTGGTTGTGACCAAAATAAACATGTTGCAATCGATTACACAAATCATTGCACACTCGAGCACGGCCATGCATTTTGGTGTCAGCGCCCAATCATCGAGGGGCCCAGGGATATCTTTCTAAACGGAGGAAGAAATTCCTTTGACTACATTGCCCACCACAGTAGTCATATTCTACCCAGCTACTCCCTTAATAACAACCAGTTACGGACTGCGTTTGAAAGCAACTAGAGCAAAGCAAACCAAAGTGATGCAGACACATGCATCTCCAGTATGAGGATGAACTGATATTATCATCCTGAATCACTTATGACAAGTACCACAAAGTGAATTCTGGTGTGGGTCGTCCAGTCACTTGAAACCCTTTTCAAGTACAGGCGAAGTATTGCGTCCTTGTGTCCCAATCACCATTGGACACTTGACCAATCACTTCCCTCAGCCTTCATTCAGACTTCCTTCCCTTGAAGAATGACTGGATGTGGACATTTAGAATGTAAAAACATTCAGGGAAGAGGTAAAACATGCAAAGTTGGAACACAATAAGACTTACTGAGAGTACCCGCTACACGCGCATTACCAAACCCCTTTGATAATCGATACAAGCAGAAGCAAAATATTGCTTAATGTTCCCAAAGATAAAGCATATCAAAACTTTACTAAAACAAACTCAAGCCAAGTTCATGCAGACCTTAGTATGACATTCATCACTAGACTGCCACTATAGCTTAGTAAACGAACCATCCACGATGTCACCCGTGTGTACTCTGACATTGACCATATCCCACTTTAACCAATCACTCACCAGGTGTGCGTTGATGGAATTACAATCATTAATCCAAGCCATTATACCTTCATTGTTTCAATGAACCCAATAAGGCAAACAAAGCTTGGTTTTATGATTTTATGTGCATAAGCCATCGTACTCTCATAGTTTTCATAAAGATCTCTATAGAGTCAACGATGCTTGGTTCTGAGTGATCATATCCCTGCTACAACCAACCACTTCCAAAGTGTGCGTTGATGGGATTTTGATCATCTTGTCCAAGCAGTTATACCTTCATTGTTTCAAAAGAACCCAATAAGGCAAACAATGCTTGGTTCACAAAATTTAGTGTGTATAAGCCATCGTACTCTCATTGCCTCAAAAGAACCCAATAGAGTCAACGATGCTTTAAGAAACACGTAAATTAACAACACCATATTTAGAAAAGGATCACAAACCCCAATCAAGATCGGCGGTTATCCTTTAAATATAAGCCGTCATTAGAGTAACAACTCACTTTAAGCTTCTTCTGATTACATCACCACACGAACATATACTCATATTTCCTGTATTCCACAAACTTCTTTAAATATCCCATATTTATTATGGACGCATAATTCTCGATTTACGCTTGTTTCCAAGCTATATCAAGACATTATCTCCAATACATAGTATGTTCTAGGCATACCAAATAGGATTATAACAACGCTCCCACTAGCTCAGGCATTTATCCAAGTTTCATCATTGCTTACTGAAAACTCAAACACTTGATTTTCTTAGCAAAGATTCCAAAACATAGATTTATCTTAAGCCCAAAAAGGACCCTCGGACAGTGTTGTGACCACTTTCTCATAAAATTCCTATAACGGAATGCGGTATTTGCATCATACTGCCATAAAACGGCATCAGCATCCGCTTAAACTTCAACATAACTACTGGGAAAATGTCTCCATATGATTCCTACCCAATGGTCAATCATCACAAAACCATTTCCTCTCAGTCAGTATTTGAAGTTATCTACAAACTTATCCATGCAGATCTCATTCTTAAAAGATCTATTTACACCACCAGGTCAAAACCTAGGTGTTGGATTAACCAAGTTCAAAACTTGAAAATCCAGCATGGAAGGTATCTTATGTTATTACACTCCTCTTCTTAGTAGACTCAAGGGCCCACTACAGCTTCCGGTAGTTGATGCATACAAAACGTATCATCAATAAGTCATCGTCCTCAGATATAATAAATTATACCCTTCTGGTCTTATGACGACTCTTACCAGACAAATGAAGAAGTAATAACTTTATGCCAGATACTCCAACATAACCATGTTGAGTTTCAATCATTTCTGATCGAATGTTAGTGTCAACATCAGGTCTTTTATTTAAATCTCACGTTCTTTCACTGGAATGCTTCAGTTATTCCTTTCCCTTTTCGAGCAACCAAACTCAGTTCCCAAAAGGATATGAAATGAATATCTGAAACCTAGAAGAACTATTTAAATGCATTAGCATCCTCCAAGTTCATCCATCTCCTACTTAATGTAGACTGGATAACTCTGATCTATGAGATAGACAAGCAAAGAACTCTTTCTAGTCGAATCTCCTTAGATGCTAATTTGACCATCTTTGTTGATTTAATATAGGAACATTGCCCGTCATTACTCAAGTACACCCACTCAACAGGTTACTTAAGTTTAAGTCATCAAATAGAATCATAACTAGTATGTTCCGTTTCTCCACTCAACGATGCATGTAAAACATGTATCCTAGGAGAAGTGAATTATGAGACATTCCCATAATTCTCATGATGGTAGAGAAATCTAGAGTCCACATGCTCAACATCATGCCAGATTTGAGTAACTCAGTTCCTCTTACCCTCTTTATCTTAAATTTGTTACAGGTGAGTCTAGAACACCTTTCAGGTTTCAGACATTTATCTAATAAATTAGATATACCCTTCTCTTCTACCATCATCGGTAAAGGTAACAAATCATACTTAGTTATTCCTTATGACTTTGCTTGATCGGTCTTTACAGAAACGTGCAAACGAAATCCAACAAGCTTTCATTCCTCTCACATTAACAAGTGAAGGATATGTTAGTTATTTAACCTTATAAGCAAGATTTACAATCAATAATTGACTCAAAGTCAAAAGATTCCAAGTTTCTAACCTCATGGAGCTTGGTGATGCAAGTCTTGTTTATATGGTTAAATCAACCATTTCATAAGGATAACAATTCCATAATCATTCATAATCATTCCATTACTTCCTTAAGCAAAAGCTTATTATAAATACCAAGCATGAATAAACTTTGAAATAAATCTCTAAAACCCACAATTTCATAATTCAAAGTAATATTCATCGTCATCAAAGGCATAAAAGATACAATGCTTCTTGCCACGCAGGGCGTAAGACAATGATCTAAATGAAGTAATAGTATAGCTGGAAGGAATGGCAAGACTCTTCTTCCAATCCTTTTAGTTAGGGACAACCACCATGTTTCTCTCTGTAAGGTCCAGCTCTCCATGCATCAATTACCTACTCTTGATAAACACCTACACTTTGCAACAAACAAGTTTGTAACAAACGTGAGCGTTTTGACTAGCGTTCAAAAACCCAGTCTTTAGAAGTAGAAGATCAATGGAGTTTGATCATGAATGTGCCTGAAGATGATGAGCTAACGTTCTTCCGCTTTAGGATACTTAGCTCTTTCAGGCATTTAGGGCAGGCGTGACGGCACCAAGGCTTTCCTTTTGAGGTCAGTTTCTCCTTCTTGCTTACTTGTTTCCTAGTAGCCATAGCGGATGTGGACGAGACACTATCATTCTCAACCATGTAAGACTGAACAGTCTTTAGCATGTCTTGAAGTTCGATCAAGGATTTATCCAAATTGTCTTTGTCATAGTTCTTAACAAACATCTCATAAGACGCGGGCAGGGACTGGATGACCATATCCACCGCAATCTCCCTCCCTATTGGAAGTCCAAGTCTCTCCAATTGGTCCATGTATCCCTTCATCATAAGGAAATGGACATTTACATCCTCACCTTCCTGCATCCTACAACCGACCAAAGCCTTTATACACTCAAACCGTTCTTGTCTAACCTGCTGTGGGAACATATCCTTTAGCCGGTTAATCATGTCATACGCACTCAATTGCTCAAGCTGCTGAGGCAACTCAAAGCTCATTGTCGATAACATGAGACAAGAAATATCTTGTGTATCTCTAACACGCTTCTCAAAAGAGTATCGAGTGGCCCAGTTCGCGTTGGTAGCATGTGGCTCTGGAAGAGGCTCCTCAAGGACGTGCAACTTTGACTCGTGACGGAGGACTATCCTCAATACACGATACCAGTCAGCGAAGTTCACTCCTATGAGTCTCTCCCATTCTAGGAATATTCGAAGTTTAAAGTTTGGTGTGGTGTCGTTAATAATTTCCATCTATAAAAGAGTACACGTTTTAGTTAGTTTCGATATAATCCTCATTAAAATAATTACCCAGGTGATTAAGAAAACCAAATTATCTTAACAAGGGCTAAGAACCTTATTTCAACCCAATCCATGATGGGTTTGCCGCGGATCACTTCATGGAGCTATTTAGTCCGGTAAACGCTTTACCAATTGCAATCCGAGATTACAACTCTTAGACACTTGCGGGATCCATCGATACTCATAGCATCTATTTGGCATGTTTGATCCCTTCCCTCACCGATTCCTCATTAATCCGCTTTGATAGCTCGGATAGAGCTCGACAACTACCAAGGCGTATTAAGTCTTGGAATTGTAAATCGACCGTCAAGATTCACGGTGGTACTCTAGCCCTATGATCGGCTCGACTAAAGCTCTACAACCGACCCTTGCGAGTTGCCACACGCACCTTCCACACAGTTACACAAAACCAACCTCGGCTAGAGCTCGACGATCGATCTTGTTTCACTAGATTCGGGTGGTGTCATCTTATGGGAGGCGAGTGATTTACATTTGATAAAAACGGGATTTTGTTTTTAAGTGGTCTTGTGGCGCGCGAGGTATGTTAACCAATTCAAAACTCTTGGTTTTATTATTTTGAAAACTTTTCAAGCGAGCGAAGAAACTAAACAACCACACAAGAAAATAAACAAAACAACAACCACGCACAAGCAATATCCGGTAACATGCCCCTAAACCCTATGCGCTTTCCCCGTGAGCCAAACGAGGAAAGCAAGGCCAAACTAATGACAAAACCACTTGGCCCAGCTGGAAATGCTCCCATTGAATCCGTCATCTCCAATGAACCTCCGGATCCACCATTGCCGAGACGTCTCCTCCACGACTCTCGATGGTTGTCTTCGGTCTTATTTTACAAATACATACAAATATTTGAAAAGAAACGGCATGCAAGCCGCGAAATGCTAATCTAACAATTATAAAAAAAAGCATTCGGCATGCAAGCCAAAATAAAGTACAAAATACAAGACCGAATAAATTTAATTATTACAAACCAATTGTGGTACAAAACTACAAACCACCAAATGAATGAATAATCAAATACAACTAAACAACCAACACATAGGTCTAACGGGCAAGGTGTTACCGGATCAAACAACAACCACAAACAACAACACGGTCAAAACCGTGTAAAATGTATCTCGATTAAGATTGTTCAAACCTAGCTAAACACTTAAGGCACAATGTGAACAATCGTTGTACATATGCATTAGTACCCCAAACACTTTGAGCATACATATCTATATATACACAATACAAGTATATGCATGTGTGCATTTAATGCCAAAAACCACCCAATACATATAAATGTACGAAGCAAGACACATATGGGATTTTCAAGTCCAAAAAACTAGGACAGATTATGGAAAAACAGAATCGAAAGAGGAGCTAAAACCGAAAATTATTTTCTTTTTCAAAAAGGACAAAAACACTGTTCACGACATCCTTCACGGCCTAGAAGCCTTCACGGCCTCTCACGGCCCGTGAAGCCCATGAACTCCACGACTCTGAGACAGTAAAAAACCTTCACGACCAACACCCCACGAGACTGGTCGTGAGCCTTCACGACCGTGAAGAACAAGTCTTCACGACCCGTGAAGACACTCTGGACAGAATGTTTAAAAAGTTGGGGCTCAAGGCAGCGGAAGCACAAAACAAAAGTTTAAAAACCGAACGAAATCGGGTCCGTATCGTGTTCCAAAGTGATAGTTTCTCTACAAAACACAAATTGCAACTTAAAGAACAAGAGGAAGGCAGAAAATACCTTCTTACCATTAGACAAATCGGTTGTAGGATGCATGCGGGTGACAAGAGAGAATCGAAAAATGTCTTCTCTTGTATTGAATGATCCACACCAAGTAACCACGATCCCCGTATGCTAGTACACCTCCGAATGGACGTCACCAATGACTCCACTCTTCTGGAACAGCCTTGAAGGTTTCTCCTCTTGCACCCAAATCCACTCACCTCAACACTTAAGATCCTCACTTAGTGTATTAGTGTGTGTATCTTGTAACTAGGTTCCAAGAGAGATTCTAGAGATTCTAGAGAGTGAAATTATAATTGTAGCATGAACTTCAAATGCTCCAGACCACCAAGTCTCTATTTTGGCCGGAGTCAAGCTGTTATTTCATTGGACCAAAGAATGGCCCAATCAGAAATAAGAATCTCATGCAGACAGACCTTCACGGCTTCTTACGGCCCGGGAAGAGCCCGTGAAGGCTAAATGCACCACGACTGGCCATAGAACTTCACGGCCTGTGCCGCGTTCGAGTGATTCGTGAGGGCGTCTCCTTCACGACCCCTCCATGACTTCTCACGACCCGTGAAGCATCCCTCACGGCCGTGAAGCCCCAAAATCAAACAATTTGATTTTTGGACCTTCTCTCTTTATCAGTAAGCTGTCGGGATCAATCCTTGGTGTGTGATCCAATAGGCTCGCACTTCATCAGCAGTAACACCAATGTACTTGTGTCTGTAGGCAGACTCCAACAACTTTGATGTAAAAATATTTCACAAATCTCAAAAAGTGTTCTTCGTGTTCTTGGGGTGTTGGAGTTTTCACTATCAACTCTATTTTTGGCCTAAAAAGTGATGATAGGATGATTTTTGGAGCATGCTTCAGTACTGCAAAGTTGTTTATAACTGTCCAATGTCTATAATAAGATACTCAAAACAACTTTTACTCACATCAATTCATTGTCTACACACTAAAGCCTTCCAGTGTTAGAGAAATTTTCACTAACTTTTCACACTTGCAATTTTTTGTCCAACATGAACCACTACCTTGTCAATCACTAAAGATTGGATCTAATTTCATATGTAATGTTGTCCTTCATGCTTATTTGTGTATCTTTGTCTTAACTATTTTATCCGTCTGTACAGATAAGATGGCTCAAGCTATCCGTGACCCTGAGGAGATAATGCCTTAAGCTGAGTTCCTTAACACCCGGACTCATCCTAATAACCACTATATCGACCTCACCAAACTCAAAACCCCTACTTATCCCATAGTCACAGAAATCCTCAAAATCCATCCACTAAATCACCTCTTAACCTACAACCCAGCCACCACAGGCACACATGTTCCTGAGTTATATGTCCAACAGTTATGTAAAACTTGTGATGTCAGACTTAATGAAAGAGGAAAGGAGGTCTTACATGATGAGGTTGATGAATTCCAAGTAAATATTCCACTTTACCGCCTCAGATCAATCTTTTCACTGCTCACTGCAGTCAGTAGACCTCCAGCCACAGAATTTGAGGAAATCCCGGATGAGGAGGCATGTCTTATAGCCATTCGGGAAATGGGCTATGATGGGGAGCTCACCCACAAGAATCAGTTCAAACGCACCTGTCTACATCCAAAATATAACACTTTCATGATAGTGCTCCAGAGGTGTCTCACTCCCAAGCACTCGGGATATGAGTTTCCAACAGAGAACCAACTCAAGCTCTTTGTTGCTGCAGCCAACCACTTGCATGTGGACTATGCATTCCTGCTCTTTCAAGATATCAAGGCAACTATGCTTAGAAAGAACTCACAAAAGAAAAAGGATGCTAACTTGTTGCCCTACCCCGCTTCCTGCCAATGATCATCCAGTATGTGATGGATAGGATTGCTGATATTTCTCGCCGGACAGGTTTACCTTCTATCAATCCTAAACTTTTCATGTATATTAAACCTGCCACTCCGGCCAACTTGCCTGTCCCCAGATCATTCCCTGTCACTCTATTAGACCTATGTGAGCAAAATGATACTGTTGTGAGCTATCGGACGAGTGTAGGGATACCTCACATGGTTGTGCCAGAACCGGCCATACCTGCCCAGGGAGGAGTAGCACCTGGTGAGGAATTAGAAAGTAGGCCTCAGACATCTATGGGAGATGCTGAGAGGGACGTGCATAGAGAAAATGTGGAGAGGGGCGGAGTAGCAGGTGAAGGTGATGAAACTAGAGAGGTTGGGGATGCTTATGATCCCGCCACCATTCAAACCATTATTCAATCTCTTTCTCAATCCACCCGCACCCAGGATGTATTGACTAAACTAGGACTTGACATTTCTGAGTCATCAAGTTCCAAATCTTCACATGCCGAATCAGCTTCTCACCCAGGTGGTGCCCCTGACCTTGAACCAATCCAATCACCTTTGGGCACCCCTAAAAGATCCATCGACCAACCCAATGAAAGCACCCCCTCCTTCATGAAATTAACCGACCCACAACCAGCCTCACCAGATGTGACACCCACTGCTCAACCTGACACTGCAATTCCTCAAGCAGGTGGGCTTGTCATTACTTCGAATCCTCCAACCCAAACAGTTGTAGTACTTCCAGCAGGAAGGGTCATAGTTTCCCCTGATCATGACATTCCAGTCACTACACCAAGTCATTCATTATCTGTTGAAACTGGTTCTGTCACCCCTGACTCTCTTATTCAACCTGATCAATATGCGGGGTATGGTGCTGAGAGTGGTGATGATGAAGATAGTTTTGTTGTTAGGAGTGCGAGTGATAGAGAGGAGGTGAGAAAAGAAAAAGTGAGTGCTGAGGCTTCCCCAAACCCAGAAAGCCGGGAAGCCACATCTACTATGGGGCCTAGCACTGATGCGCCTCATATTAAAGAAGTCGCGGTGATCCCACCCGTGCAAGTTTCTGCCCCACAAAGCCACTACGGTGTCTCTCAACAGGGACCGTCTTTATTGCATAGGGTTATAGCACATACAGTGGGTCAACCCCAATTGGATGTTGGACCTATTGAACAAAGAGGACCGCCTCCCTCGTCCTCGACTCCTTTTCGTGCACAAATTGATATACCGTGGATCTCCGCCTATCTTGAACAACATAGAGTCACAATTGATGCACTGAGCTTGTTAACGCAACAAGTCTCCTCAACTTCCAGAGGTTGTACCTTTTCAGGTGCCATTCGTGGATTGGAAGGAAATCCTGCTGGAGCCAACATACCTGCTGCTCCAGTAGGTGGTACTACCTCTGTGGCTGGTATCACCACCGGAACTATTCGTGATTCCGGGTTTGTTTCACGAGCAGAACTTCATGATCACATTCAACAAGCCGTGACACTAATCCACCAACAACTGCTAACGACAAATCAAAGGTTGGATCGGATTGAAAAATCTTCCCAGACTCAAGCACAGCAACTAAACAGAATTGAAGCCCTCCTTGCTGCTAGACCAGCAATGCCAGAACCACAGCCACAACCTGATTCATCAGTTATGTCAGTTGATGCCTTAAAGAGCTTACTATATGTTAGACTTCTGGAACAACAGCCAAAATCAGCTCATGACCAAGAACTTCTGAAAACTCTTCGCAAGGAACAATGTCCACAGGGAATCTCCATGGATGACATTCAAAAGTTTCATGATGATGTAAACAACAAGATAGATGGGATCACCGGAGGTTTCTATACTTCACTTTCAAAGGTTACTGACCGGCTGACACTACTTGAACAAACCTGTCAGGCTCAGGCTCAGGGAAGCAAAAGGAGGCGGGATGATCATGATCCTGATGATCAACCCGAGGGGGAGAAAAAAAGAAGGCTATATATGACTTCTCCCTCTTCGGCTGCAAATGTACCAATTGTACCTGTTCCCCCTCTAAGTTCATACTTATATGCAGGTACAAGTTCAGCTGGGTCTGGAAATCAACAACAACAACAGAAAACTACACAACAATTGGTCGATGAAGTTTATGAACAACAACAAAAGGAAAATGCTGACAAACAAATTGTACTTTACGTACCTTAGCAACAATCTGAACCAAGGCCAATTGATCTTGAAGAAGGTGAAATACCTTACGAGCAGTCCCATGCCGAGATGTTTGAGGGATTCTCAGATTCAGAAGGTGAAATAGGGGAATTATATGGGTCTATGCATACGTCTCCTGCACGGCATATGGGAGAAGGTAGTTCTGCTCTGTCAGAGGAGGAAGCTGAGGATCCTGAGATGGAAGGACTCTTCAAGGATATTGATGAATACGTCAGGGTTGCTACACGTCCAGCCTCACCTAGAGTTGTTGACAGATTCTATGATATCCCCAGTGAAAGGGGGCTTGCACTCAGAAGGAAAGAAAGGTTAGCAATTTCTAGGAGAAAGCCTAAAAAGAAGAAACCAACCTTTGACGTGTTTAGGGTTCTCAGTGGATTAAACTTTGAAGTTCATCAACAATTCCCTCCTCCTTCTGGTCAATTTCAAGAATCAGCTGCTGATATTTTGGAGAGAAACAGACGAACAGAAGTAGCTGAAAAATTCAGAAGAGAATCAGAATGGCCCTTGCCAAAGAGATTCACAGTGCCACCTGATCCTCCAGTGTATCGTGGGGATCCAAGACTTGATACAGGCAACATGTTTACTAGAAGTGTGGGGCAACAACCTATATGGAAACCATATTTCGTCAATGCTGCCAATCTTGAAGAAAGAATCTCAGACATCTTTAGCAGCGAACAAATACAGGTTATCCCTCCCGAGTTGCGGAACATGGATGATAAGCAAAGAAGAAGATATGAACACATCCTCACTCAGTCTATGTCTAATCCAGAAGAGAACAAATCAGAATATCCAATCATTGAACTTATCAATGTCTACACTCAAACCACCTTCAGAATAAAGTATGCCATCTTTCACGTCAAGAGAGCAAACAACCTAACATACTTCCTCACCGAAGCAGATCTTAGGTTTGTTAAAGTTGAAGACATTAGCTTTATCTTTGACACTCTTTCTCAGAAGAGAGGAAAGTGGCCAGAAGAAGAATTTGAGAGAGCTGCTTTGATGAGATACTTAAGAAATCTGATGGAATTCATAGAGGAACATGATCTGCAACTTGGAGTAGAGAACAATTACAGGAAAATCAATCTCTTAAAGACTAACCAGAGCCATCCAGACTTAGAAAAGCTTAAAGAGTTGACTGTGATAGATGAAGGACATGAAAGCTTCAAGGGTGAACGAGGAGTCGTCTCCAAGAACACCAAAGGTGAAAAGATCTTCATAAGACTTGATGAGCTGATGTCCTACTCAGACGGCAGTTTGAAAATCCTTCATCACAAGATACATCAGAAGGTATAGGATAACCGTGATGCCTACACTTATGATCAACATGTCTAGGCCTATCAATATATAGAACAGATGAAGACTACATTGTCAAACAGAAGGCAAGTAAGGAAGTGGCAAGTGGCATTCGGGATTCACAACAAATCAACCAATGAATGATTTATGTATTTATTTGTTGTGAATGATTACACACCTCACTTAGGGGGAGATTGTTAGAAATATTAAAGTGAGGGGTGTAATATGTAAATTACACAAAGTTGGGGAAATGCTATATAAAGGCATTTCCCCCACATTTCAATGTTAAGCTTTGCATTATTTCACTTCTTGTGTTTGTGATATCCTCTCTAACTCTCGGTTCTCTCTCTCTCTCAACCGAACCCACACAAAGACACTAATACTCTAAGCATTGCTTCATCCGTATAATAAGGGACCATCAGTATCAGAGCCACCTCTATACCATTTTTGCACATGGTGGCCTGAAAAACCGAAAAATAAATTTTTTGTTTTCTGTCCAGTGGAGTTCGCGGCGGCTCGATCTCCTTAGGGAATCGCAGCATGAACTATGAGAAATGACACGGCTCGATTCTGTAACAGTATAGTGGCGTGAATTAGTGGGTATATCGCGGCTCGAACCTGTTGGTGGTTCGCGGCTCGATCTCCGAGCAGAGCAGTTCTTGCTTTTTAAGCTTTTAAAAATTGTTTTTGGGATTTTGGCAATATAATTTATTTTCTGGAATTTTATGTCCAAAAATTAAATTTTTTTATTTAAGATGCCTTGTATAATGGTTGGTGTATTTATATGTATATTATTATTTTGGCATGAAAATGGTAATTGCATATACTTACATTATGTATTTATGAATATGTTTCACCAAAAATGGTTTGGTGTTACTAATGCATAAGTACATTGGATTTTTTGGTGCCTTGAGTGTTTTGAAAAATCTTAACCATTATGCATAAGATTACATGGTTTTGTGTGGCACACCATCTTGTTGTTCAATAGTTGTATGTTCATGTGATGTTGGTAACCCTAGAATATGCCCTAGACCTTGCGGATGTTTGGTTATGTGATTTATTATTATTCATTCATTTGGTGACTTTAAGTCACATGGTATGTAATAATAATTAAATTTATTTATTTGGTATGTAATTTGTATTTGTGGCTTGCATGCCATTTAAATATTCCATATTATGTATTTGTACTAGAAATAGGAATTTGTGGCTTACATGCCATTTATTTAATTTTCTATGTAGTTGTAATATGGAGCAACCATCGGGAGTCTATGGAGTGACGGATTGGCGAACACAAGTCCGGGAGGCCCAATGGAGGTGGCGAACACAAGTCACGGAAGTTTTGTCCTTAGATGACTTTGTTTTTCCCATAGTGGCTCACGGGAAAAACAAATAGGTTTTAGGGGCATGGTTACCAACTAGAATATGTGTATACGTGTGATGGTTTTATTATATTGTTTATGCATGAGTTGTATGACTATTGCATGCTAGACAATTTTTGACAAATAATAAAACCCAAGAGTTTTAAAAATGGTTTAACAACTCTTCCGCGCACACTTGATTAACAAAGAGGATATAAATTGGTTTAGTATCTGCATAGTGAAAACGCTGGGTTTTTGTCACTTTTGTTAATCAAAAATCAAAATGGGTTTTTAACCGGAAAACTAAATCCCGTTTTCTAAACGTAAATCTCACGCCATCCATTAGATAACACCACCCAAATCTAACCGCACAAGGGTTGATTGTCGAGCTTTAGCCGAGTCAATTTTTGTGTGAGTTGTTTGGAAGGTGCGTGTGGCAACTCGCAATGTCGATTGTCGAGCTTTAGCCGAGTCGATTATTGGGCTAGAGTACCACCGTGTATCCTGATGGTTGATTTACAGTTTCAAATTTATATTTCATATAATTGTCGAGCTCTAGCCGAGGTTTTGTAAAACATTACTTTGAGATTGGTGTGGAGGGATCAAACATGCCAAACTTGGCACAATGGTTCTCAAGTAGGATCCCTCAAGGAACTAAGAGTTGCAACAATGGATTGCAATCAGTCAATGGTTGCTGGCTTAAATAGCTTTGCCACGTGATCCGTGGAAAACCCGTCACGGTGCAAGGTGAAATAGGGTTCTTAGCCCTTGTTAAAATAGTTGTTTTATTAAACATTTGGGTTATTATTTTAACAAGGATTTCAATCGAACTAACCAAATCTACTTTGCGTTTTATAGATGGCATTAACTAGCACCAACAACAACACCACCTTTTCTCTAAGGATTTTCCTTGAGAAAGATAAACTTGATCGGACCAATTTTATGGATTGGTCAAGGCAACTTAGGATAGTCGTCCGTCATGAGGACAACTTGGCTACCATCGAGGAACCCATCCCTGAGGCCCCTGTATCCAACGTGAGTAATGCAATCAAAGAGGCGTATGAAAAGCGCCTCAAAGACATCACCGAGGTTACTTTCCTCATGCTAAGCACCATGAGCTTTGAGTTGCAAAATTCGATGGAGCACTTGAGTGCTTATGACATGATGTGCGAGTTGTAGGATCCAACAACAAGCGAAGCAAGAGCGGTATGGTTGTCTAAATGACCAACTCGGTTTCCGGTTGAAAGAAGGCGGGAACGTGTCCCACCACGTTCTAAAGATGAAAGCGTTAGTGGAACGCTTCGAGAGGTTGGGATTTGCCATCGCCAGAGAGATGGCGGTAGACTTGATTCTACGATCTCTACCACTATCACATGATCAATTCGTTGTGAATTATCATATGCATGGTATGCTGCGGACCGCCGAGTCCAACATGACCAAGCAAAAGCCATCTACCTCCGTTCCCGTCTTGGCCATCAAGGAGGGTGAGTCCAAGAAGAGGAAGAAACCGGCCTTTACCCCGAAGGGTAAAGGTAAGGGTAAGGTTAGGGTACCCAAGCCGAGCCCTACCTCGGAGCCAAAGCAAAAGGGTCCAATCCCTCAAGCTAAGACTCCGGAGGAGGCGGTTTGCTTCTTCTGCGGGGTCAAGGGGCATATGCGCTGGAGCTGCCCTAAGTACCTAGAGGGCCTGAAGAAGATACGGGCTTCGGGAGCGGGCGCTTCTACTTCCGGTACGTTTGTGATTGAACTCCATCATACTTCTACATCAAACGTGTCAGGATCAGATATAGATTATATCAAATAACAAGAACTAACTTTTGAATAACAAATCAGAGTTGAATAAAAAGTTAATCCTTAACGATGATCACAATCAACTAAGAAGTTGCGGAATCCCACTTAATTGATTAAAGAAGGTTTTAAACACAAGAGCAATTCAATTAATAAACCCAAAGTAATTCCGCCAAAATGATGTTTATTGATAACCAATCGATGATTACAATATTCACCTACACCTCCAATCTAACTTCTTATGTTAGACGAAGAACACAATCTGTTCTTAGGTTTCAAAAGAAACTTAGAGGCTAAAACACTTTCTGAAAGAAATTAACAATTATGTATGAATGCAAAAAAAATTATGGACTTCTATATTCTAATCGAGTATTTATAGACTCCTTGATCTTCCTTGATTTGTTGACAGTTAGGCAATCTTCTATCTTGTGAGATAATCTTAATGATCTTCCAAATATTTCGAGATATCTTCAAAGATAGTTGTTTCCACATTTAGCTCAACCGAAACTGTTCAATGAATGCAGCAGTTTTGGTTCTTCTAACAGTCTTCGGCTTCAAGGTCTTCAAACAGTTGTAGTAGTTTGTACTAACAGTTCTGAACTCTATAAAACAGCTTTGAAGTTCACAGCAACTGTTGGTTACAACTGTCTTCATAATCTTCACTAACAGTTCTAAACTGTTTCTTCAACAATTCTTCTAACATTTTCAAACTGTCTTCCCAACATCTATTAACAGTCTTAACAGTTTTGATTTTTGCATGTATAACAGTTTCAATGACTTAGCGAATTTCCCAACAATCTCCCCCTAACTTAAAGTATTGAACAATACAATTAAGTTGTTTGTTTTAAGGGTTCAATCATAGACAAATTAACATAAGTAAAGAACATATTTATCATTGCATGCAAAATCAAACTGTTACAATCAAAAATTCAAAAAATAGAAAAATTACATTTTTTTGATCTCAGGGATTCAAGTCTATCTTTGAACTTCTGAATTAGCTCATCCCTTACTTTGGCTGGACCATAGAACTTGGCTTTCAATAGGTATTGGAGCTTGATCTGGCTGTGTTTGATGAAATCCATGTCAAACCATTCTGTAAGTGCATTACCCATTACCATGTAGTATACCCTTGGCTTAGCATAGACCCTAACAGATTGAACTGGAAAGGTTTCATCAGCCATCAGTATTGGCATCACTTTCTTTGGGTTGCAAATACTTATTAAATGTCTCATCAACACCTTAATTGTAGGATGCTCAGATCCTCCATAGTGCCTTGTTCCATACTCATACAATTCTTGTATGTCCCGCCTAGTAATGCTATCCATCATTTGTAAGTAGTCTGGAAATTGTTCAATCTGATCATTCTCCCTTACAATGATTACCCCTTCCTTCCCAGTATCAAACCGAATAACATCAAACTTCCATTCTTTGATGTGAGACTTCTGGCCTAAATGTTCTGCTACAAGCTTGTTAACACCTTCTTCAACATCGACCAAGGACCTATCTTGAATGATAGTTTTAACCATTTCAGCTTTGGTGGTTTGAACTGTTTGGGTTGGTTGGACAGCTTTGGACTTTTGGGATTTGGATATTCGGGATTTGGATTGTTGAGGTTGTGTCTTCTTCTCAGTTGCTGGCTTAGGGGGTTGAGGTTGTTTATTTTTCACAATTCTTTTTCTCTTAACTCCCTTAGTAGCTTTTTCTTGTTTTTCCTCCTCATCAATCTGAGCTGTAATCTCATCAGCCAGCTTTTGAGCAACTTCAAAATCTTTCAATTCTTGTTCCCTTTGCTCAGCTGCTAGCCTTAATGCAAATTCATGATCACGCTCTTCTTGTTGTTGTTTTGAAAGTTTGAGCTTAGGATAAACAACAACAACTTCCTTACCTTTGCCTAGAACAGGGGGCAACTTGGATTCTTTCTTTCCTTCCAATATGACTATGCCTTTAAACCCTTTCTTAGGTGCTAAAGGTTCTAACTTAGCAACCTTTCCATCAAGCCATCCATCATGTATTTTCTGTGCCATTCTAGAAGAACTTATTCCCAGGTATTGAGCACTAATGTCAACCAAGTAGTTATGCTTAACTTTTGACCAAGATTTGAAAATCTCAGTGCTTGGAACATTTGCAGTCGACACCATCCTGTTGATTAGTACCCTATCAACACTTGAGAGCTGTTCTTCTTCTTCTTCATCAACAGTTTGGACACTTGCAGCTGTTTGTTGATTTAAAGTTGCAACTGTTGGTTGTTGAGTTGCAACTGTTGGTGCAGCTTGAACAACTGTTTGTGTTACTTGAGCAGCTGTTGGTGTTGAACTCTCCCCCTTTTTGATTGGAACAGTTGAAGGAGGTCTAACAGCAGCTGTCAACTGTTGGAGCACTTGATCATGCATCTTGATGATTTCATTGGCTTGTTTCAGGCTGTTGGTTAAAGCCTTGATTTGCTGGTCTTGTTGAAGAATCCTTTTGTTTTGTAAGGCAATCTTCTTCTTGACTTGCATGTATGCAGCAAAGAAAGGTGCAAAGTTGGAATTCGTCAATGCTTTATGTTTCATGCGAGCCTCAATGTCAGACAGTGTTACCACTGTTAACATGTCATTGACTGATAAAACTGGTGGTTCACTCAATTGAGATTCCACACCAGTACCCCTCTTTTCTTGGTACTGGGGATTTCCAGAAGCTGTTTGATCAGCTTCTGTTGCCGTGGTTGAGGTCTTAGTTATGTTAACACTATCCTGTTCATCCCTTGCGGATGAAACAGTAGTATTAGCCTCAAAAACCACATGACCACCCTCTAATGGAGTGATCACCTCCTCATTATGCCTGGGAGACAGCACGAATGGTTCCCTTTCGATATTCTGCACAGGTGAATGCACCTGTGCAGGGCTAACAGTTTGGGATTCGAGAACTGTGGTGGAAGGAGCACTAACAGTTCTTTTTCGCTTTTGGAAAGTTGTCAGAGGTGTGGCTTGTGTTGTAGCTCTATCAAAGGTAGCAGAATGGATTATATGAGTATCATGAGCTGTGGGTTTTAAAGTTGGTGGTGTAGCAATGTTGTGGGCTTCATGCTCAACTCTAGCAGCTCTGTTTCTTGAAAGAAACTCCACCATTGCAGAGAGTGGTGGAGTTATGGCACCAGAGAAGCTTTTGCCATTTATTAGCAACTTACTCAATGTGGAGGCCACATGAGCAGAGGGAATGATGACCCTCTTGTGTTTTTGGAGATTTTGCAACAAAAAGTTTAGCAAAACTTGTACAAATCTGGGGTACATCAAAAAGAGACCATATTTGGTCCCAAGATGCTTTACCATACCATTAAATATCAGTTTAGAAAAGTTAAAGCATCTATTGTTTGCTAGACAGATGAGTGCAAGAGCAATGTTGCTCCCAAACTCATTCCAGCCCGTTCTCTTAGGGCTTATGCACTGCTGGAGAGTATGGATAATTAACTTCCAGCGTGCGTAAAACTGCCCTTTGTAGAAGGTGCCCTTTCCCCTAGGGCTCTCATATCCCAGTTTTACTAACTCAATGTATAAATAGTGAAGTGAAACCGAGTCAGAATACTCACCATTGACATCATTCAGTTGCAGATATTGACGAATGATGTTTTCAGAGATAGCGACCTCAGTGTCGTCTATCTTGGAGTCAATCCATTGAACTCCATTTTCTTCTCGCACAGTTGCATTTTTCCAAAACTGGTCAACATGCGAGGTATATATGGTGGGATTAACGGTAAGAGCATTGTGAATGTTGGACATTGAGAGATAATCGATCATGTCATGAAAGACATGCAGATTATCGGGTTTGGCAAGGAAGGCGATCATGTTTTGCTCTTTGACGAATGGAAGGGGAGCCATTTCGAGTTTGAGAGTTAGGATTTAGGGTTTGCGTGTGATTTAAGTTTAGAACGAGTGAATGAACTGGTGAGGAGAGAATTGCCTTATATATGTTTCGAATATTAAATGCAATTCAAACATCCTCAAAATTCTGCAAAGACCAAAACACCCTTTATTAACTTAACAATTGACGAACAAAAATAAAGCTAACAGTTGGAGAACTGTTTTCATAAGATGTAACAACTGTTATTTAGAAATAACTCCCTTTTGGAAGATAATGATTTTGGACTAACAGTTGTGCATTCTACACACTAACAGTTGAAGACTGTTTTTGTTAGAAAGTACAACTGTTATTGGACGAGTTTCTCCCCCTCAGATGCACATGGATTTTGCCTAACAGTTGTGCAGGCCATATGCTAACAGTTGAAAACTGTTAGTAGTATTTCAAACAACTGGTAAAAAAATGTGCAACTGTCAACAAAACTTAGCTCATACACCCATCATAAGCTGATTCATCATAAACAAACCATTAGCCAACACAGATATCAACAAAATATGCATTTTATTCATGTTGAACACAGATGAACTACAAAGTACATGCATTTTCACAAGCCATTGTTGGTACTGTTTATCTAATTGTGCAAGGGTCAACGAAATTCATTCTTTTCTGACTTCGATTTCTACACCCATCTCTTTCTCTTACGGTTGTCTGTCTCTAATGGTTATGGCTTCCATTAGACTCGGATTATAATGATGATGACTGCCAATTCATAATCAGCTAAGACTATGACCAGTCATCATATATAGTGACTTTCATTTGACTCGGATGATGATGATGATCACTGCCAATTCATCATCAGCTAAGACCATGACGTGCATTGGAACTAGTCATCGATTACAATGACCTCCACTGCATCATCATCTGAGGCTAGAAGGTCATCATCAGCATCATTTCTTTGAACATTGAACCACACTACTGAGCCTGTAGTGCCTTCCAGGTTCAAGTCGAACCTTAAACAGCAGTTGGTAGGCAACTCGTGGAAGAGAGTAAAGTTTTCAAAATCACCTATTATACGAATATGATCAGTCATTTTATTTGTCCTACGTGGGTCTGGGTGCTGTGTCAAGGTGAACACATCTCGATCATCTTGCATCTCAAGAACACAAGATGAGTATTGCAAAAGCTCATGCATTCTAACGAATGGGGCAGGGATGGTTACATAACTTTGTTTAACATTAATTTCTTTGAAGTTTATGAGAAAGAAGTTAGTAGCCATTTGCAAAGAAAATTGTGCTCTTTGGAATGTAAATGTAGGTGTGATTTGTGAAGAATGCATGCAAGCTAATTTATAGACAAACTTGTGGTTGTGAATTGGTCAATAATTTAGCATGCAGTGACTTGTCATGTCCATTCACAACACTACAAAATAAAGTGACTTACCTTTATCAGTCTTGAACTGTTCTCAATAAAGTATTTTACCTTTACCACATATCAAGGACATTCACGAGTTTGAAAAACTGTTTGTGGGACAGGCAACCAGATATGTCCAAAATTGGTTTGGGATTTGCACTTCTACTCTTCCCTGAACACTTAAAATCAACAGTTGTTAGATAACAATACTAACAGTTGCAAAGTGTCAGTGTGAAAAACATTGAGTAATGAACAACTGTTAGTCCAAGTTAATCATTCCAATGTTTGAGATCAAAAAGTTGAATCTCCTCACATCAAATGCTTTAGTGAACAGATCAGCTAATTGATCATCAGTATGGACTTTCATAACTTGGATTAATTTCTTTTCATTGCAGTCTCTTATGAAGTGAAATCTGATTTCAATGTGCTTGGTTTTAGAATGATTCATTAGATTATTAACTATGCTAATAGTACTGGTGTTATCAACATAAATAGGTGTATTTAAGAAAGACAAACCATAATCCAGACGCTGATTCTGGATCCATAGAACTTGTGAACAGCAGCTTGATGCAGCAACATATTCAGCCTCAACTGTTGAAGTTGAAATAGTTGTTTGTTTCTTGCATTGCCATGAAACCAGCCTTGATCCAAAGAATTGACATCCTTCAGAGGTTGATTTTCTATCTACATTAGCTCCACCATAGTCACTATCAGAATATGCCACCAAATCATAAGGTGAATCTTTAGGATACCAAAGTCCCAATTTTGGTTGGCCTTTGAGGTATCTAGAGATCCTCTTCACAACAAACAAGTGTGACATCTTCGGACTGCATTGAAATCTGGCACAAACACACACAGCAAACATTATATCAGGTCTAGAAGCAGTTAAATACATTAATGAACCTATCATTGACCTATATAGATGTATGTCTACATCCTCCCCCTCAGAGTCTGCTCCCAACTGTTTGTGTGTTTCCATAGGAGTGCTTGCCAGTTTCACATCTTGATAGCCAAACTTGTCCAATATGTCTTTGACATACTTAGATTGGCTTAGAAAGATACCAGAGAGCTTCTGTTTCACTTGTAATCCCAAGAAAAATGTGAGTTCACCCATAGAACTCATCTGAAATCTTTTGTGCATAATGACTTCAAATTCTTTGCAAAGGCTGTCATCAGTGGATCCAAAGATTATATCATCAACATAGATTTGCACAAGCAAAATCTCTGTTTTAACAATCTTTGTAAACAATGTTTTGTCAATTGTGCCTCTCTTAAAACCATTCTCAAGAAGGTAGGATGATAATGTCTCATACCAAGCTCTAGGAGCTTGATGTAGTCCATATAGAGCTTTATCCAACCTATATACCCTGTCAGGGTACTTTGAGTCTTCAAAGCCAGGGGGTTGACACACATATACCTCGTCATCAATAGTTCCATAGAGAAATGCAGACTTGACATCCATTTGATACACCTTAAATCCTTTGAAGCTTGCAAAGGCAAGAAATAGTCTAATGGCTTCAATCCTTGCAACAGGTGCAAAGACATCATCATAGTCTATTCCTTCCTCTTGTGTATAGCCCTGTGCAACCAGTCTTGCCTTGTTCTTGATTACAATCCCTCTTACATCTTTCTTGTTTATGAACACCCACTTGGTGCCAATTGCTCTTTTGCCTTTTGGAAGCTCAACCAACTTCCAAACTTGCTGAATTTGAAATTGTAAGAGCTCCTCTTGCATTGCTTCCACCCATGAAGGGTCTTTTAATGCTTCAACTGCTTTCTTTGGTTCTATTTGAGATAGAAAGCAGGCATTCACATCAAATTGGGCAAGATCCACACCACCGGTTTCATTTTGCAGCATGCTCCTTGTTCTGATAGGAGTGGTTGGATCACCAATTATTTGTGATATTGGATGATTCTTGTGAACTCTTGATGTAGGAATGTTTTCTTCAGTCAGTTCATTCCCTAGATTAGATAGATCAATCTCACATTCACTTGAATTTCTAGCAGTATCACACACTTGATCAACAACTGTTTGGGGTGCAGATTCAGTGTGTTGTTGAGGATCATGAGATTCCATGTCCTTTGAAGATTCAACATCAATCAATGGTTCAACAGCATTGGAGAACTCTTGTTGAAGCATAGGAATCACAACAAAGTCTTTAGTAACTTTGTTTGAACCAACAGTTGTTGGTTTTGAGCTAACAGTTTCAAAACTGTTTGAACTAACAGTTTCAAAACTGTTTGGGCTGTTGGAGCCTGTTTGTTGATTTTCACCAACAGTTGTTGAGGTACCTGCAGCTGTTTTAGTAGAATACTCAAAAGAAAGAGATTTAGACAATGTATCAATATCAAATAACCAATCAGGCCCACTACCTTCCATGTTTGACCCAGCGCCATTGTTATCAGAAGATCCACCAGAATCCATTGAAACAAAGTAATTTGAAAACAGTTTCAAAGAACAAAGCAAGATTGAAGAAAAACCTTCAACTTGTGATCAAAGGAACCTTAATGATAAGGCTCTGATACCACTTGTCAGGATCGGATATAGATTATATCAAATAACAAGAACTAACTTTTGAATAACAAATCAGAGTTGAATAAAAAGTTAATCCTTAACTATGATCACAATCAACTAAGAAGTTGCGGAATCACACTTAATTGATAAAAGAAAGTTTTAAACACAAGAGCAATTCAATTAATAAACACAAAGTAATTCCGCCAAAATGATGTTTATTGATAACCAATCGATGATTACAATATTCACCTACACCTCCAATCTAACTTCTTATGTTAGACGAAGAACACAATCTGTTCTTAGGTTTCAAAAGAAACTTAGAGGTTAAAACACTTTCTGAAAGCAATTAACAATTACGTATGAATGCAAAAAAAATTATGGACTTCTATATTCTAATCGAGTATTTATAGACTCCTTGATCTTCCTTGATTTGTTGACAGTTAGGCAATCTTCTATCTTGTGAGATAATCTTGATGATCTTCCAAATATTTCGAGATATCTTCAAAGATAGTTGTTTCCACATTTAGCTTAACCGAAACTATTCAATGAATGCAACAATTTTGGTTCTTCTAACAGTCTTCGGCTTCAAGGTCGTCAAACAGTTGTAGTAGTTTGTGCTAACAGTTCTGAACTCTAAATAACAGCTTTGAAGTTCACAGCAACTGTTGGTTACAACTGTCTTCACAATCTTCACTAACAGTTCTAAACTGTTTCTTCAACAATTCTTCTAACAGTTTCGAACTGTCTTCCCAACATCCATTAACAGTCTTAACAGTTTTGATTTTTGCATGTATAACAGTTTCAATGACTTAGCCAATTTCCCAACAAAACGGCTGGGTTTTAGACACCGGCTGAGGCACTCACATTTCTAATATGGTGCAGGTGCTAAAGGGAAGTAGAAGGCTGAGAGATGGGGAGTTGGAGCTAACCATGGGGAACAAGGAGGTTGTCCCCGTGTTAGAGAAAGGAAGAGTGTAGCTTACTTTCAAGACCGACTACTCTATTATTTTAAAAGATGTATGCTATTTGCCAATTATGACACAAAACATTTTGTCTTTCTACGCTTTGTATGACGATGGATATTGTTTTAACTTTGAAAATGGTTATATTTGTTGTTTTTAAAATGATGTTTGTTATTTTAAGGCTTATCCATGTCGTGGTATATACGAAGCTGATGCATACATAGAGATTAATAGAGCAATCATGAACATTGATTCTGGATCAAAAAATGGTTTGGATAAGTTTTCCTTATGGCATAGTTGTCTTGGACATATAAACAAGAAACGCATCACCAAGCTCCAAGCGGATGGGATCTTAGAATCATTTGACCTCTGGTCAAGTGAAGTATGCGAATCTTGTTTATTGGTCAAGATGACTAAGTCACCCTTTACCAATGTGGGTGAAAGGGCTAAATGATTGTTGGAAATAGTGCATACGGATGTATGCGGTCCGTTCAAGCATGTTACAAGGAACAACTATAGATACTTCGTCACATTTACTGATGACTTCAGTAGATATGGATATGTCTACTTGATTAGGCATAAGTCTGAGACCTTTGAGGTCTTTAAGACTTTCCAAAACGAAGTCCAAAATCAATTAGGCAAGACTGTCAAAGAACTTCGCTCCGATAGGGGAGGCAAGTACTTGAGCTCGGAGTTCCATGATCATCTAGCTAGTTATGGGATTATTTCACAACTAACTCCTCCTAGGTAACCAGAATTGAATGGCGTCGCCGAGTGGAGGAATCGGACATTGTTAGATACGGTCCGATCGATGATGAGTCGCACGGAAGTACCCATTAGTTTTTGGGGGTACGCTCTCGAGTCGGCGGCTAGGATACTGTTGTTCCCAAATTGTGAATAATACTAACTTAAAGAAATATTAAGTGCGGAAATAGTAATTATAAGAACAGAGAGAAATGTCTAAGGTTGTTAATATTGATATAACAAACTTACAGACTAGAATTTAAGAACAGACTTCTTAAATTCAATGTAAAACTCAAGGACAAACTTGAGAGAAAACAGACGCACAAAGCTCTTACTATCTAAACATACAGAATAATCAAGACACTCTTCTCCACAAAGAGTGTAGACTGATAAGTAGACTGATAAGTAACAGATTTCCTCATGCAAAACCATCTTGAAAGTGACAGTTGATGACATCACCGAGGGGACCATTTGCTGAAGACAAACTTCAGTAAACCTTGACTGAAAGTTTCAGTGATGAAACTTTCAGCCCTTCAGATGAACATTATTTAAGTTGATGAGGTAAATCTTCAGATAGCTTCTTTAGCTGAAATCTTCTTTGAAAACTTCAGCGCTGATGGAATGTAAACAAATCAAGACTAACAATCAACCCCTATTTGTTTATAATCCATCATTATTTACAAAGAATAAACAAATAGAACTATTTACATAAATGAACTCTTATGTACATGATCCAGACTGACTGTTTTTGGATTCTTTTCATTTTTCAATGTTTTTGTATTTTTCAGATTTACAAGAGTAATAAAAACAAGAATATAGGATACACAGAGAATTAAGAGCTTCTTGAAGGCTTGTGCCATTGAGTGCTTTCTAGAACATTGACCTTTTCTTCCTATATATCAGTTTCAGGATCTCTAGGCTTCTTGTCTTCAAACAGTTTTATAATCTTCAGTCGAATATCAGCTGTTTCAGGATCCCTTGAATCAAAGTAGGATGAAATAGCTTGCAGATGCATCCAATCAGCATTGTCAAGTTATGATATTCTCTGAAACCTGGGTCTTTCATAAGCATCTTTGAAGAAAAATCCTCTGGGATTTTCAAGAACCTATTTATCAATGAATACGAAGCCTGGAGGGATTGAACAATCCATATTTCTACAGTTTGGAAGAACACCGGCGGCCATAAGCTTTATGATCTCTTCTTCAGATCTCATAGAAGACCTTCTTCTTCTTTTCTTTAATGGTTGATACTTTTCTGGATTTTCAGAGTCACCTTCAAAAGGTTGAAAACGTTTCTTCAGATGATCATAGGACTCTTGTAGATAAGAAAGCCTTCTTTTAACTGTCCTAACCAGTTCCGTTAGTTTCAGTTTGTTCAGACACTTTCCAATTTCAACCCATTCACACAGACTGAATTTTGTAAGATTGGTATTGGAGACATACTGAACCTTGAGGCGATTTTTATTTCTTGCGATCTCTACTATGATTCCACGTTTATCTTTGGTAACCCTGACTGTTGTGATTGGATCAGGATCAACTCTATTCAATTTAGATTCAAACCATTCTTTTTCCTTTTGTTCTCTGACCAGTTTAGCTTTCTCCTTTTTGATTCTTTCCTCTTCAACTCTTCGTTCAACAGCAAGTTGAAGAGACTGAGGAGACATTTTCTTTGAAGCTTTTTGATTTTCAGCTTCAAGTTCAGCTGTCTTCAAAGCTTCTGCTTCAGATAGGCTTTGTAATCTAGCATTTTCTTCAACTATCTGTTTTTCTCTTCTGAACTCTTCCACAATCATCCCAAAAGAAGCAGCTTCTTCTTCTTCAATAACCTGATATTCAGACTTTCCTCCCCCTGTGTTAGACGCCTGATTTCTAATAGCCTTCATACTGTCAAACAATAGTTTTTCATTGTTGATAGCCTTGGGTTTCACGATCTCAGAGCCATCTACAATACCTTTACCTTTATCAGGATTTCTGATAGGTGAGGTAGCTTTCTCACTTATAACTGAAGTGAACTCAGTTTTGGGAATTATCAGCGGGATCTGCTCTAAGTATGTTGGTTTCAGAATGTTGGAGGTTAGTTCCTTTGGACTAAGAACATCAACATTTATCTTTGTTTCAGATGCAGAGACTGAACTATCAGCAGTATGAGGTGCATTGGGATGTATTATCAGGGCTATTTCAGGTTGAATGAATTTCTGAGGAGAGGATTGAATCATTATATTAATGTCATGTTCAGGAGAAGACCTTTAAGAGAATTTAGTATTGCCTTCATCACCAGGTTCACTAAGAGATTCCTCAAACAATCTGTGTAACTCATCCATTTCTTTTTCATTTTGATATCTAATCACTGAGTATTCCTCAATTGTTTGTCTCAGCTGACGAATTTCTTCCTTACCACGTAACGACTCTGTTTTTCTTTTCTTGATCTGAGCTCTTATAGCTTTAGCCACAACCGAAGATTTCAAAATTTTCTCCCCCTTAGAAGCTGAGGAGGAGACTGTAGCAGCTTCTATTCTTTACAATCTTGGAACAATGTGTTTGTTTAGTGTGGCTACCATCATACGTTGTATATCTTTCAAAACTACATTTTTGTGACAGGATTGAAGATAGCATTTGGAAGGATAAGCTTTCAGAGAGTCTCGGAGTTGCGAGATAGTTTCAGTGAATGACTGTAGAAAAGTGACTTGAAATTTGGAAAGAGACTCAGATAGAGATGACTGAGAGGTTGAAAGCTGAGATAACACATCCTCGTAACGTTTATTACCATTAGTAATATAGTCACGAAGTTGTTTGAAGAGAGTGACCCTAAATTGGTTGTAAAATTGAAACTCCTTGTTTAAGGTACATATATAAACAACCAAAAGCGCAGTAAGAAGTTTAATTTCATCAGCAAAGTTGACATTAGACATGTGCTGAACATGGAACCTATGAAATTCTTTGGTGACTTGACTCTGAAGAAGACGAATGGTATCATCAAGCTTTGAGTAGGCATCAAGAACATAAATTGATTCATCATCATCCTCAGTGGGAGAACGCATGATGGGAGGAGACAAAGGGGTTGTTGTGTCAGCCAGAAAATCATGATCAGTGGAGGAAGAGGAGGTTTCAGATTTGTCAGAACCGTCGTGAGGAACGGTTACTGATTTGGCAGAGAGTACGTGTTTGAGGGAGGGAAACTGAACATTATATTCAGTGGAGATTTCCTTCCCATAAGCCATCAGTTGATCAAGATGAGTTTGAGTGGCAGTAGGAGGAAGAAGATTGACAGAATACTCAAAACTAGAAGCAGGATCCCAAATGAGACCTTGTTCTTTGTATAAAATTTTAAAAGTAATGGGTGGAGATGGGGCAGATTTAGCCATAGAAACATTTGGGTTTAATGAATCATCAGGAGCCAAAATAGTTGTGCTTCAGTAGTAGTTTTGTATATAACTACATCTTCATGAGCAAAAGAAATAGCCGTAGGTTCAGTTGGGTTAGTTGAACCATCAGTGGCCAAGGAGGAAGAGAAAGGAATAAATTCAGTATCAGGGATATCTGAAACATCATAAGTCGATAAGATCAGTTGGTTTGAATTCTGAGGTGAAATACATCAGACTCAGATGGTTTGAATTATGAGATATCATGTGTATTGGTAAAATCCATAAGATCAGTTGGGACAACTGATCTATCAAGGGATTGTAGCTGAACTGTAGTTTCAGTTGGTGATACTGAAACGTTAGCAGTAGTCGAGACATCTGAAGCAGGGGGATGAGCTGCAACTGAAGTGGTGAGAACCTTAGTTGAGGTTGTGATTTTCTCAACATCATTGGTTCTTGGAGCCTCAGAGTGTGAGGGTGATTTACACTCATCATTGGTAATGGGTGATGTAGCAACTTTAACAAATGGGTTGACAAATGCATCATCAGTTGCAATGGCAAACCCAAGTTCAGTAGGTATAGCTGAACTCTGTGCGGGCTGATATGGTTATGCTTCAGATTCGGTCTGGTGTTGAGCCGATACATCACTATCAATTGTGTGGACTAGTAAACTAGTTAGGTCGACTAGAGTACTAAGGGTCTGTGATGCGAGTGAAGTTATGTGAGCAAGGGAGAGAAGACTTACAGAGGAAATTGGATCAAGAATGATCATCTTGGCTGTTATAGTAGGTGCTGAATGTCCAATTGAAGAACTTTTGTGACGATGGATTCGAGGTGTTCTCCTTTGAGGTTCAGTAGCAGATGTAGGATGAACAGTAGTGTCAGCAAGTGTTGTTTCAGATGTATTAGGAGAAGAAGGTAGAGTGTTACGCTTCAGTCTTTTTGATTGATCAGACGTACTTGAATCAGACGCCCCTTTTGCAGAAGAAGTCTTCTGAAGAAAAACACCGTGTGAAGTAGGTAGGAGGTCAGTAATAGTGACTGAAGCGGGTAACTTGAGTGGCCGACGCTTTCTCTTCTTAGTAGCAGGAATTGGTGCAGCTGAAGGAGCAACAGGCTGTTCAATGGCCTCTGAATCTAAAAGCGGTGCAACAGTTTCAGCAGAGGTTGATGGTCGGACTGAAATAGCAGGAGAATCATCCATACGTGCATAGTCCATCATGGCTTCAGTGAGTGGTATTGGATCAGCAGAGTCAGTACTGGTCCAGACAGAGTTTGGAAGAGAAGATAACTCAACTAAATGTTTGGCTGAATAGTAGTGTGATAGTCGCAGCAATTGTCGAAACATCAAAGATAGAAAACGGGGAAAAGGAATATGGGAATTTCTCTTCTTCATCTTGACAAGTGAGAGAAGAAGATTGAAGACAAAGGAAGCATAGTCTACCTTTGTATCGTTCATCGGCGCATGACCTAGACTCAGCACATTGTCAGCCACTTGATCCATTCCTCCAGTTTTGGCAGTCGTACAGAAGGTAAGGATACTGAAGAAACTACACCAGACGTTTGGGATCTTGTTCCTGACTAAGGTTTTTCCTTTGATGAAGGAAGTTGCAGGTAGCTTCAGATATTCAGAAATAAGATCCTTTGCCGATTTCGTGAAAGGAACACAGGGAGACTCATCATCAGTAGGAAGATGAAGTGCTTTAGCAAGAAGGTGTTTATCAATACGACATTTTTGCTTGCCGTTCAGCAGAGTGAAGGAGATTTTAGGGTTGTCAGAAGTCTCGTCGATGGCAGTAGCTGTCATCCAGAATTCACAAAGATGTTCTTCAAACATGGGATGTTGGGTGGTCAAAGCATAGTTAAGAGGGCAATGGCGGAGAAAGTTAATAAGATTGAAGAATTTGGATTTTGCAGGAACAGGAGAGAGTGACATAAAGATATTGTTGGATTTGGGAACGATTTCATCATTGGAGATGATTGGGACAACTGAAGCAGGTAGACGAACACACAAGGTTGCTGGTCGAGATATGATGATTGAGAGAAGAAAAAGTATGTCGAAGGAAATGAGAAACAGTAGAGAGAAGAATGAAGAAGAGGATAGAGCGTTTTATAGGTTTAGAGAAAGAAAGCGGTTAATGGAGAATAGAGAAAAGAGACGGTGATTTAACAAAAAAAAATGGGTCCTAGTTAATTGATATTCAACCGTTGGATGAAACCGCAAAAACTAACCACAGTTAAAACTAAAAAAAACATTAAACAAAAGGAATATTATTTAAAGAAATGTAAATAACTAAAAAGCTGTAAGCAAGAAATTTATTGTGGCGAATATTTATAATTTTTGATTATTAGCAATTAATGATTGTGAACTGAAAGGCTGTTAATCAGGGTATTTCGGTGAAACAACATTAAATGAGAATTACATTGACTTATCTGAAGCAAATAAAGTGAAATAAGCAAAACGTAAAGAAGAACACAAAACACAATGTAAGAAGATCATCCATTAATATGATAGATTCAAACAACAGAGTTACAATGGAGCATACAAGCAAAAATGATCTAAGTCAGATAGCCAAAAGAAGATGATTGTATAGTGCATCCATGTGAAAAGAAGATCGCTAAGTTGGTTAATCAAGAAGATTAACAGCGATTTGGACTGTTGCTCCAAGCCCAATGTTGTTGATACGAATGGTGATGGTATACATGAATGGATGGTTGACAATGACGAACGTGATCTCCATGAAGAAAGTGGAAGTAAAGAGAGTATGAAAGGGAGGGAAAATGATGAAGGAAGGTGAGAATGAAACGGATAAGATTAACAAAGAGATAAATAAGGATAGATAAAGAAAAGAAGTAATCATTATTTGTTATGGAGACTGAACATGAAATGACGGCTGTAATAAATGCTACCCCGAATAAAGATAAATCGAGTTAACAAAATGTACATAAATCCAGCCAATATTTTATTAACATAAGGAAAAGGAAGACTTACCTGTCAGCTGAAGAATTTTAGTGGAGAAGTTCAGTCGATCATATTTCAGTTGAAAACTGAAACTAAGTCAAAGATTCAGCATACCGAGTTCAGAAACAAGATAATTGAATCTTGCTTCATCCAGAGCTTTTGTGAATATATCACCTAATTGATGTTTAGTTGGTACAAAGTATAGCTCAATATCATTTTTAGCAATGTGATCTCTGATGAACTGATGACGAATATCGATAAGTTTTGTTCGCATATGAAGCACAGGATTGTTTGAAATGGCTATGGCACTGGTGTTGTCACAATACATAGGAGTCTTGACAAGTGAGACACCATAGTCAGCAAGCTGATGTTGAATCCATAAGATTTGAGCACAACAACTCCCCGCTGAAATATATTCAGCTTCAGCGGTAGATAAAGAAATGGAGTTTTGTTTCTTGCTTTGCCAGCTGACTAATTTGTGTCCAAGCAATTTACATCCACCAGTAGTACTTTTTCTGTCCAAATGACAACCTGCATAATCTGAATCTGAAAAGCCCATTAGATCAAAACCTGAGTCTCTAGGGTACCAAAGACCCAGATGAGGAGTACCCTTCAGATATCTGAAGATCCTCGACACAGCAGACATATGAGACACTTTTGGATTTGCTTGAAATCGGGCACATAAACATGTAGAAAACATGATATCAGGTCTGCTAGCAATTAAATAAAGCAAAGAACCAATCATCCCTCGATAAGTAGGCAAGTCAACAGCTTTTCCATCAAGATCAGCAGTTAACTTGGTTTTCGGAGCTATGGATGTTTTCATTACTGAACATTCAGTGAATTTGAACTTGGTCAGTAATTCAGAAATATACTTTCCTTGATTGATAAAAATACCAGTTTCAGTTTGCTTAATCTGAAGACCTAAAAAGTAAGTTAGCTCACCCATCATACTCACTTGAAACTTTTTAGTCATGATTCTTTCAAATTCCTTACACAAATTTTCATTAGTAGACCCAAATATTATGTCATCAACATAAATTTGAACAAGAAGCAAATCACCTTTTTCCCGACTAAGAAAGAGAGTTTTATCGATTGTACCTCGTTGGAAGCCCTTTTTAAGAAGATATGCTGAAAGAGTATCATACCAGGCTCGACGTGCTTGTTTCAATCCATACAGTGCTTTGTCTAGCTTGTATACATGATTTGGATATTTGGGATTTTCAAAACCGGGAGGTTGCTGAACATATACCTCTTCTTTTAGTTCTCCATTGAGAAAAGCACATTTCACATCCATTTGATAAACTTTGAATCCTTTATGAGCAGCAAAAGCAAGAAATATGCGAATTGCTTCCATTCGTGCAACGGGAGCAAATGTCTCATCATAGTCTATTCCTTCTTCCTGACAATATCCCTTGGCAACTAGTCTTGCTTTGTTCCGAATTACTACCCCTGATTCATCTTTCTTGTTCCTAAAACCCCATTTGGTTCTTATCACAGACTGATTCGAAGGGGGTGGTACGAGTTTCCAGACTTTATTCATTGTAAATTCATCCAGTTCCTATTGCATTGCTGAAACCCAGTGTGAATCTTTTAAAGCATCATTAACCTTCTTTTGTTCAGTTTGAGAAATGAACTCAGCAAACATACAAAATCCGGTTGTAACAGATCTTCTAGTACGAACCCCTTCATTTAAATCTCCAATTACTTGATCAATAGGATGAGCTTTAGTACATTTGGTATTAGGAGGTATTGGATTTTGAACTTGAAGTGATTCAGTTTGGGATTCAGGAATGGGAGAGTTTACTTCAATAAAAGGATCAGCGGGAACGTTAGTTGAAGATGGAGACTGAGAATCAAATTCAATCAGTGGTACTCGGTGGTTAATGGGTTCAGGAATGGGTGTTTTACAGGATGTGTCCACTGAAGTGGGTATAGGAGTAACAGGAGGTATGACGTTATCATCATACTCTTCACAAACTGTTTCTTTTGGCTGAGCGGCTGAAGTGTCTTCAAATGGAGAAGAAAGCAATGCATCCCAGTTGTCTGAATTTGCAGTGTTTTGATCTGAATATCTTTACTGAAGATCTAATTCCTCAAATGTGACATCCATTGTTTCAAGGATTGTTGGTGCATATTTGTGAATCCCTAGTTCGTATCAATAAAATATATTCATGTTTATTAATTCAAATGTGTTTTGATTAATTGTTTGCATGTGTATATGTTCTTAGTGATTCTTTGTGATGATCTTAAGCTTACAAGTACTTAATCATGTGTTGATGTGTGTTTGGAAGTTTAAGTCTGTGTGAGAGATCACCACGTGCGAAGTCAGTCTCACTACGTGCGTAGTGGATCTCACTACGCGCGTAGTGATTAAGTCGGTTAAAATGAAATTAATTATTATTAAACTAACCAGTACGTGCGTACTGGACACACTTCGTACGAAGTGTGATACATTACGTGCGTACTGAATTAATTACTCTATAAATAGAGCTTAACCCCGCATTAGCGCGGGTAATCGACGAACCTACGAATTAATCGAGTAATCAACCGGGAACCCTTCGTAATCGACCTTATCCGACCTTAAGCCTACTAAATCGCGACTTGGACCTCATAATTTGTAATTTTAGTGATAAATACGAAAACCAAGGGCAGCCTTAAGCATCTCTGTGTGAGTTCTTAGAGTTTGTTCTTGTTTCTACTCTGTGTGTTTCTTAGTGTTACTGTGTGCCGGACACCTAAGCAGATCTTAGAATCCTTAGGAGGTTTGGGAAATAGAAATTCCGCACTATTTCTCATCCTAGATCAGTCCTAGCATTAGGGTGTTTTAGTTTAGTTTAGAAACCCATCCCCCAGCCGGTCCTACAAAGTGGTATCAAAGCCTTGTGCTTTGATTGATCACTTTTCCTTAGGTTTCGTGATCTAGGTGTCGATTAGGCCTGTGTGTTTTGTCCTTTTCGTCGTTTTAAACCGGTTAGTAGGTAAAAAATAGGTTGTTTTGCGTTAAAAAGGTCGTGTTTTTGCGTTAATTGTTTGAATGTTACCCGTGCGAAGTGATTCCTTAGTGCGTGCGTAATAAGCTCTGTGCGTGCGAAGTGTATCGTTGATCTCTAGAATCTTCGATTGACTGTGTGTTCATTCCGTACGTAGTAGATTCCCAACGCGTGCGCAGTGACCCTAGTACGTGCGTAGTGTGTCGTAGATCATCTAGAATCTTCGTGAAGCTGTGTGTTCATTCCGTGCGTAGTAGGTACTCAACGCGTGCGTGGTGTGTCCAGTTCGTGCGAGTTGAGTCTGTGTGGTTTACTTTGTCTTTAAAAAAATTATTTTTGTTGCTTCGTGCGTACCATCTGCACTCCGTGCGTCCTAGGTTCTCAAGCCGTGCGTGGTAGAGTTCCAGTTCATGTGTAGTAAGGTATGTGTGTCCTTGTGTCCTGTCCGTGCGTAGTACTGTGTGTTCGTGCGAAGTGACTTCCCACTTCGTGCGTATTGAATCTGTGTGGTTCCAGAAAATCCAAATTTCAGTCTGTGTGTTCTCAGCTCTTGATTACTGAAATGGCATCAAAACAAACAACAGTTTTAAATAACTTATTGCTAGACAATGAAATGGGGAGTGCCAATAAAGTACCTAAACTGTTAACCATGGAAGACTATCCTATGTGGAAGCCCAGGTTTGAAATATCCCTCGATGGACTTGACTGTAGACTTCGGAGAGCAATAAGCACCGATTATATGGTTCCCAAGGGGGAGGGAAATATTGAAACCCCCTATGATGGAATGACTGTTGAACAGAAGAGCCGTCATGATGCAGAGAAGAAGGCCTATGCTCAATTAATCCAGGCGATTCCTAATGAGATCTTCCATCAATTCAGAAGATATAGAACTTCCCACAGCCTGTGGAGAGCACTAGAGAAGAGAAATGAGGGAAATGCCGCCCTCAAGGAATTGAAAGCAAATCAATTGAGAAAGGAATTAGATCATTTCATGGCTACAAGAGATGAAAAAATTCCTTCTCTCATTACAAGATATAATCATCTTCTCAGTGAACTGGACAGTCTGGGTGTTACTGTTCCAGAGAAGCAGCAGGTGGAAATTTTGGCAAAATCTTTGCCCAAGAGCTGGCGGCCATTTATTATGATATTGAAGAATAGTGGTGGTTTCGACGGGTTGGATCTAAATGATTTCATCACCAAGTTGAAAGAGCAAGAGCAGGAGGAACACAATTTGGATTCCATGTCCAGTTATCAACAAAATCCTTCTCTCTACTACTCTGGAACACCTGTATCGTCATCCACTTCTTCAAATGCTCCCTTACAATCTGCCTATGTGAGTAATGTAAATGATTCTGGCAGATCTACACCTGAAGCCTCATCTTCTGGGCCATCCTATACTGTGTCTACTTCTGGATTCAATGTCGAGCATTTCAAACATGGCAGCACTGAAGAAGTTAAGGAGCATATGGGGATGCTTAGTGCATTGGTCACCTCATACGATGATTTGCTCAAGGGAAAGATTGGGAACGCCTATCTGACCCAGGAAGACTATGACCAAATTGACAATGATGAGATGGAACGTCAGGATATCTTATGGTCATATGCCAACCTGGTAAGAAGAGCCAAAGCCTTAGTGAAGAGAACGGGGATGCAGATTACAACAACCAAAGATACGAAGCTGGGTTTTGACAAGTCAGCTGTAACCTGCTACAACTGTGGTGAAAAGGGTCATTTTGCGCGAGAATGTGAAAAGCCGAAGAACTCTGGACCCAAGTATCCTTTCAAAACCAGTCCTGGCAGTAGATCATCCTCCTCTTCAAACATAAAGTCTGAATCAACTCCAAAACCGGCTAAGGCAATGGCAGTTGTTCAAAAGGATGAGGGAATTGACTGGTCAGTACAATTTGGGAATGATGGTGCTGATATTAATGTGGCAAATGTTCATGTGTTGAACGAAGATTCTCAATCCGAAACAGAAAGTTACTCAAGTGAGGAAGAATCAATTGCCAGCATTGATGATGAACCAGCCTCGGTTCCAGCTGCAGAAAAGACACTAGTGAAAGTTCGTGCCAATGAGTCAAACCAAAAGGTGTGCAGTTGTGGTCAATCATCCGAGGAAAAGGTATGTACTTTTGGCTTACCTTGTGGTTCTTGTAATGATTATGTAAAACAGATAGTGTTCCTAAAGTCTACAATTTCAGAGCTCACATCTAAGTTAGATAAAAACCTGTTGATAAAAGAAAGAGAAAAACAGTTGAAAGAAAAGAATGAAAGTTTAGGCAAATAGGTGCATGAACTAGGTGTGGCTCTGTTAAATAAACAAGATGCTATAGTGTTTTACATAAATGAGATTGATAAGCTGAAACGAGACCTTGCTACTTCAAAGGTCGATTATGAGACTCTGAGTCAAAAACTCAAAAGTTATTCCACATCTTCTTACTTATTTGAGTACATAATCGATCAGAGAGGTCAAGGTACTGATTTAGAAAAGAACAAGAAGTTATACTCTAAATGTCCACCACCAGTGTTAAATCAACTGGTGAATGATGATGTTCACTCTGAATCTGACCCACTACTCACAAAGGTTGATGAATCTTCTGCATCAACCCCAAAAGAGGATTTAAAGTTACACGAGAATGTGGGTGGACCTCAGAAGAATGAGGTTCAGCAAGAAGAAATTAAAAAGGCTGAACCAGGAATGAGAGAACTGTTAGCAAGTTCTAATGCCAAAGATCCGTTGATGCATCGTATCCGCGATGCCCTTCGGAAACTGGAAAAGGAGGGTGTAAAGTCTCCTGATACCCGTCCATACCAAGAGGTCAAAATCTTACCCAAACATCAAGGGTTAGGGTATCGATCTCAAAGGATGTCGAAAGGTTCTGTAAAGCAATATCCAGACAGGATTTGCTATGTGTGCAGGAGACCTGGTCACCTCAGTTCCGAGTTTGATCAGCAGCCACATCAGCGCTGTAACAGGAAAGTTGAGACTTTTCAAAAGAATAAAACGTTTACTAAAAACAATCAAAACTCAACTCTTCCAGTTCAGCATCAAAAGACAAACGGGGATACCATAAGAAAATCTAAAAATCCCGAAGTTGTTAGCAAAAGAAAATCTTCGCTCAATCAGACTCCTAAGTGGACTAACAAACTGTGTGTTCAAATGTCTAAGGATTCAAGTGACAGGTTCAGCAATGCTGCTGAGAAGACTGGAACTTGGATGAAACTTCCAGTGATTGGAGAAGACGGGAAACCCATGACTATTCGGGCTTGGGTTCCTAATGCTTTCTAATTCTCTCTTCTATGTGAAGGGTGTCAACCTCTATAATCAAGTGTGAGGTATTTGTGACTGTGTGTCTATTTTCTGTGTGACTATATTGTTCTTTTGTCTTTCAGTTTATTTTCTGTGTGTCTTTGCGTTTCTATTTTCTTAGTTTTTAGTTTCTTTAGTATTTTAGGGGGAGATTTTTCAGAAAATTTAGAAAATACAAAAAAATCAGAAAACTTAGAAAATACAAAAAAAAAATCAGAAAACTTAGAAAATACAAAAAAAAAATCAGAAAAACAAAAATGAGAAGTTGATCCAACTCAAATGGAAAATGATGGTACACTGGCTTTCAATACAAAGTATGTCTAGTAAAATTAGGACTGAAGACATGTACATATTCTTGAGAAAACTGTCTGAAAATTTGAGTCAAATCAGATGAGAAACAGATGACGTGTAAGGCATATGATGAGAGTCTAGGCTGATAAGTGGTTATGCATGTGGAAATCCTACAAAGATTCAAACTATCGAGACATTCCAAGTCTACAAATCAATAACAGTTGAGATTAACTTAGTCTGGTGCACACACCTGTTACCATGCCTAATGTGTTAAATGACATTGAGCTATATGTAAAAGAGGGTGAAAAATTGACCTCAATTTTGAAGAATGTCAAAAGATATAGATACATTGATCTATCAATGTTGAATTGTCAAAGAGCATAAAATGCAGTGACAAAAGCTACATTGATCTATTAGTGTTGAATTGTCAAAGAGCATAAAATGCATTGACAAAAGCTCAGCAAGAAAAATGTCTAGAGAGGTGAAAAATTGACCTCCATGTCAAAGAGCATAAAATGCGTTGACAAAATCACAAAGCACATAAGCATGGTGGTTGGGTAATCAAGTTGTGCACCTCACTGAGTGAATCAAAATACTGTGAGATTTTGAAAGAGATAGCCTTAACCATGTATCCAGTTTAGATAATCTGAAAATGTTGAAACAAAATCTGTCATTATCTGAGGAAAGTTAGATTGACAGACAGAAATTGAGGGAGTATGTTTGTGCTCAAGGTTCTGAAATGAATGATTACTAAGTATAGATGTGCTGGTACTGATTCCATATTGGAACCTTCTCACAAAAAGATTTAATTTCAGTAATTTTATTTCTGCAATTTTCTTAGTATTTTAAATTCTGCACTTTAGGATTTAATTAGTTCATAGTTTACATTCGCATTTATTTTCCTTTATTATCAGAAAAATACAAAAAGAGTTCTAGTATGTTCTTAATCATTCTTAGTGTTTTGATTAGGGTGAGTTTGTTCTGTTTACATTTCTTTCACTTTGATGTGTTTTGCTTAAATGTTTATAAGTGATCTTGAAGTTACTGACAGTTTATTGCTGAGTGCAGTACTAACAGTAATTAAGGTTCACAGATGAGAAACTCATTACATGCGAAATGGAACCCCACTAAGCACGAGTTACAGCTCACATCGTGCATAGTGCAGGTAAGGGCATGACGAAAGGTATTCGTTTAGCGTTCTGCTGTGTGCATTTTGCTTTGTGAATTTTACTTTGTGGAATTTCTGCTTAGTGCAATGGTTATTGATAGAACTAGGTCTTAGGGGGAGTTTGTTGGTGCATATTTGTGAATCCCTAGTTCGTATCAATAAAATATATTCATGTTTATTAATTCAAATGTGTTTTGATTAATTGTTTGCATGTGTATATGTTCTTAGTGATTGTTTGTGATGATCTTAAGCTTACAAGTACTTAATCATGTGTTGATGTGTGTTTGGAAGTTTAAGTCTGTGTGAGAGATCACCACGTGCGAAGTCAGTCTCACTACGTGCGTAGTGGATCTCACTACGCGCGTAGTGATTAAGTCGGTTAAAATGAAATTAATTATTATTAAACTAACCAGTACGTGCGTACTGGACACACTTCGTATGAAGTGTGATACATTACGTGCGTAGTGAATTAATTACTCTATAAATAGAGCTTAACCCCGCATTAGCACGGGTAATCGACGAACCTACGAATTAATCGAGTAATCAACCGGGAACCCTTCGTAATCGACCTTATCCGACCTTAAGCCTACTAAATCGCGACTTGGACCTCATAATTCGTAATCTTAGTGATAAATACGAAAACCAAGGGCAGCCTTAAGCATCTCTGTGTGAGTTCTTAGAGTTTGTTCTTGTTTCTACTCTGTGTTTTTCTTAGTGTTACTGTGTGCCGGACACCTAAGCAGATCTTAGAATCCTTAGGAGGTTTGGGAAATAGAAATTCCGCACTATTTCTCATCCTAGATCAGTCCTAGTATTAGGGTGTTTTAGTTTAGTTTAGAACCCCATCCCCCAGCCGGTCCTACAAGGATTGTATTGCTTTTGAAGTTGAACACTCTGTATGCCTTTGAGATGCTAGAATACCCAAGAAATATTCCTTCGTCAGCTTTGGGTGCAAACTTGCTCGGCCGATCCTTACTGTTCAGAATAAAGCATGTACTTCCAAAGATTCTCAAATGACCAACATTTGGAATCTTATTGTGCAACAATTCATAAGGAGTTTTCAAATGTCTTTTAACTACCAACGATCTGTTCTGTGTGTAACATGCTGTATTGATGGCCTCAGCCCAGAAACGTAATGATATATGTGGTTCAGCAAGCATGGTGCATGCAGTTTCGATTAGTGTGCTATTCTTTCTTTTAGCAACTCCATTCTGTTGAGGTGTGTATACAGTTGAAAAATTCTGAACAATTCCATTCTCTTCACAGAAGTCTTCAAGAATTCTATTTCTAAATTCAGTACCATGATCACTTCTTAGCTGTTTGACTTGAATATCGTACTGACGATTCATTCTTGTGATGAAGCTAATTATGAACTCTACTGTTTCACTCTTTTTAGACAGAAAGAATACCCAAGTGAAACGTGTATATTCATCCACAATTACAAGAGTATTTCTTACCACTAAGACTTGGAGTGCTGACTGGACCAAAGAGATCCATATGAAGCAACTGAAATGCTTTGTTGATTTGATCACAGTGCTTTGATTTGTGACCAGACTTCTTTTGTTTTCCTTTCTCGCAAGCATGACAAACTTTGTCTTTTACATTACTAATCTTAGGCAACCCTTTTGCTAGTTGCCCAAGTGCAAGTTTACTCATATTTTTTAAATTCAGATGAGACAACCTTTTGTGCCACAACCAATGTAGTTCTTTGACAGACTGTGAGATAAAGCATACATCTAAGGGAGAAGCAACTGAATTGAAATCGAGAACGTACATGTTATCTATTCTCTTGGCTTGAAGGACTTCAGTGCCTTCTTTGTTTCTAATAGAACACTTGTATTTCTTGAAAAGAACGGAATAATCTGCATCACACATCTGACTTATGCTTATCAGATTATGCTCAAGTCCGGTAACATGATCGATATTCTTGATATGAATAACACCTTCCTTCAATTGACCGTAGGCATCTGTTTTTCCACATTTTCCTCCACCAAACATAACTTGTGGACCATCGACTGGAGTAACTTTTGTTAGTAACGATTTGCATCCAGTCATGTGACGGGAGCATCCACTGTCAAGGTACCTGGTGTTATTTCCTTGACCTCCCTGCACAAGTTAACAAAGAATTAGACAATTTTGTGAACCCACATGCTGATGGACTCACATGTTTTGGCTTCATGACCTCTAATACCACATTTATAACATTTTCGTGTGGATTTGGTATCCTTTTGATGTTTGGTGCTATCTTTTTTAGAATTAGATCTAGTTAACTCTTTTAACTGATTCATCATTATCTTCAGTGTTGATTCAAATTTTTGAAATTTGCTCAACCTTTTTGATTTTGGCTTTTCATACTGAGCACTTTGTGTTTTTGATCTTTTGAACTTATGACTATGTTTTGAAGAATTGGGATCAAGTGAAGCTTTAGATATCAGAGGTTCAGTGATGATGTGAACTGAAGGGGATTCAGTTTTGGTGAAGGCTATGGGTTCAGGTTCATTTGAAGTAATCAATTCAGGTTCAGTGATCACCGTAAGTTCAGATTCAGTGGGATTGGAAAATTTTTGCTGAGAATTATTCTGATTTTCATACAAGTTATCGGAAGACAACTGTATGTTTCTAATTTCAGAATTTGTTTCCTCATTGAACTCAGGAACTTCACTCGCTGCCTTAGTAAATCTTTTATATAGCATATCTGAGTTTCCTATGTTTTCACGTGTGAACTCACTGAAAAACATTTCATCGACAGTTTTACTCTTTTTGCTAAACGAGGCAGCTTCTTTGATTTTTCCTAACCCAACTCTTTCTCTTTGAATGATCATTTGATGATTGATACTCTCAAAAGCAAGTTTATTAGGACTGAGCAAGAGATCAATGATAGACTGACGATCATGAAGTTTATCGTCTGTTAAAGAGAGCTCAGCTTTAGTCATTTTTAGTTCATTTGCTAACAACTCTAGATGACATTTCAAGGCACAGTACTCTTGAACAAGAATATCATTCTCAGTTTCAGTTTTCTGAATTAGGTTCTGTTGATCAGAAAAGATTTTCTTGGTTTTGTTTTGTTCATCATGTGCAGAAATTAAATCAGACACCAAATAAGCAAACATATCATTTTTCTCATTAGACTCATAGTTCTGAAAGTTTGATACCTTATACATCATAGAGAAATTCCATCCTTCAGCTGAACTCAACCGTTCAGCAGTAGCTAGGTCTTTCTTGAACTGGCTCTCAGTTGCCATCAGACACATATAGGGCTGAGCACACCCTGAGAATTCTTCATCAAACATCGCTTTTTCAGACTCTTGATCATCATCAGACGTTTCAGAGTAAGTCCAATTTAAATCTCCAGCTATCATTGCCTTCTCTTTCTTCTTTTCAGTTGAACTTTGATTTTTCCGCTTCAGTGCTTTGTACTTAGACTTGTACTTGTCAGCCTTTGATGGATAACCCTTTGATGAGGTTTTGACAACACAATTAGTAGCAAAGTGACAAAGTCTACCACATTTGTAACATTCCAGCTTTGATTTATCAGCAGTGGATTTGAAGCTTCCTGACCCTTGATCATTAGTTTTAGCCTTGAATTTTAAGAACTTGCTGAAGTTCTTCATTATGAAGTTCTTCATTATGAAGTTCTTCATTACTTCAGTTTCTGCCACACGAGCTAAGCTCTTCTTAGCTGATCTCTTAAGCTCCAGTTTCTGAGCTCTAGTTTGCTCATCATTCAGTAATATGCCATACAACTTTCTCATGTCCAATTTTTTTAACTTATTATTTTTCCTGAGAAAGAGACACATAGTATCCCACTCACTAGGGAGAGCATCCAGGAATCTGTTGAGAATTTGGATCTTCTCTCTCTGAACACCAGCTTCTAACATATCATTTAACAGACAAGTAAACCTAGTATAAACATCAGTGAGAGTCTCAGATTCTTTAGAGCAGAAACTTTCATATTTCCTGATGACATTCGTTCTTTTGTTCTCCTTTACCTCTTTAGTTCCTTCGTATGCTATACACAAGGTTTCCCACATATCCTTTGCAGTTTTCATATTAGAGATTGTATGATAGACATCATTGGGAAGTGAGATAGCAATGTTGTTTCGAATCTTAGCATCCAAGTTTACCTGTCTTCTGTCTTCATCAGTCCACAGGTTTCTTGGTTTTGGAAGAGATTCCAGTAGTTCACCTTCTTCACTCATAAGTGAAATGGTTTTTGGAATGGTAGGACCATTTTCTAGAACAGACAGAGACATGGTATCTAGGTTCTCGAGATAGAGAAGCATTCTTCCTTTCCAGTTGGAAAAGTTTTCGGAAGAGAACTTTGGTGGTTTACCAGAAGACCCATTGTCATTATAATCAACTTTAGACATCTCCGCATATCTCAAATTATAGAAGAATTTGAACCTGCTCTGATACCAATTGTTGTTCCCAAATTGTGAATAATACTAACTTAAAGAAATATTAAGTGCGGAAATAGTAATTATAAGAACAGAGAGAAATGTCTAAGGTTGTTAATATTGATATAACAAACTTACAGACTAGAATTTAAGAAGAATAGACTTCTTAAATTCAATGAAAAACTCAAGGACAAACTTGAGAGAAAATAGACGCACAAAGCTCTTACTATCTGAACATACAGAATAATCAAGCTACTCTTCTCAACAAAGAGAAGAATATTTATGCATTTCCCTTATCAATCCTAGCCGTTGAAATAGTGACACACGTCACAATCTTGTAGACTGATAAGTAACAGTTTTCCTCATGCAAAACCATCTTGAAAGTGACAGTTGATGACATCACCGAGGGGACCATTTGCTGAAGACAAACTTCAGTAAACCTTGACTGAAAGTTTCAGTCCTTCAGATGAACATTATTTAAGTTGATGAGGCAAATCTTCAGATAGCTTCTTTTGCTGAAATCTTCTTTGAAAACTTCAGCGCTGATGGAATGTAAACAAATCAAGACTAACAGATACTTAACCTCTTACCGACCAAGAAGGTCTAAAAGACACCTTATGAGATGTGACAAGGAGTTGCTCCAAAGGTTGCATATCTCAAGGTTTGGGGATGTCCTGCCTTCGTTAGGCGAGAGGTAGAGGACAAACTTGAACCTAGATCTGAGAGGTGTTACTTCATTGGGGATCCCACGGGAGCCATGAGTTATTTGTTTTACAAACCTTCCGAAAACAAAGTGTTTATCGCGCGAAGGGCCGTCTTCCTTGAAAAGGAGATGATATCCATGCAATCCGGTGGAAAGAGGATTGATCTTGAGGAAGTACAAGAACCCGATGGAGAAGGGACTAGTGTCGGCACTAGCACTCAACCCGAAGTGGTTGAAACCGAGCAAGAGGATGCATCGGTACCTGACAACACTCCATTGATTCCTCGTAGGTCCGGTAGACCACGTCATGAGCCGGAGAGATATGGATTTCTCATATCTGAAGGCGATGACTTATTGGTGGATCATGATGAACCGACCAACTACCGGGAAGCCGTAGCGGGCAGTAAGTCTGCTAGGTGGAAGGAAGCAATGGAGAGTGAGATGCAATCCATGTCGGACAACCAAGTATGGGAATTGGTTGATCCTACACCCGGGTGTAAAACAGTAGGGTGTAAATGGGTCTTGAAGAAGAAGACCGGTATGGATGGATCTGTAGATACCTTCAAGGCCCGACTGGTGGATAAAGGTTTCAGGCAAACTCATGGGATAGACTATAAGGAAACCTTTTCACCGGTGGCCATGTTGAAGTCTATTAGAATACTTATGGCCATAGCTGCGTTTTATGATTATGAGATATGGCAAATGGATGTAGAAACCGCCTTCCTTAACGGGAAGCTGAATGAAGAGGTGTTTATGTCACAACCTGAGGGTTTTGTACATCCTGAGTATCCTGATAGAGTCTTCAGACTAAAGAAGTCTATATATAGACTTAAAAAAGCATCTCGCAGTTGGATCATGTGCTTTGATTAGAAAATCAAAGAGTTTGGATTTTCGAAAAGCAAGGATGAACCATGCATATATGTCAGGGCTAGTGGGAGTGCTATAATATTCCTTGTCCAGTATGTAGATGATATTTTAGTTATTGGGAACGACGTCCTAACTTTGAAAGAGGTTAAATCTTTTCTTGGGAGTTGTTTATCAATGATGGACTTGCGACAAGCAGCATATATCTTGGGCATTAAGATCTATAGAGATAGATCCAAGAGGCTAATTGGGCTTAGCCAAAGTGCATATGTCAACAAGGTCTTGAAGCAATTCAAGATGGAGGACTCAAAGAGGGGTAGCACCCCTATGTTGCATGGAGTGACGTTGAGCAAGACACAATGTCCTAGTTCCAAAGAGGAACTAGACGTAATGAAGAGGGTTCCTTATGCTTCGGCAATAGAATCAATCATGTACGCCATGCTATGAACTCGTTCTGATGAATCGTGTGCTTTGAGCATGACGAGTAGATATCAGGCTAACCCCGGGCAAGCCCATTGGACTGCGGTCAAGAACATTCTCAAGTATCTTCGGCGGACAAAGGAGATGTTCATGGTTTATGGTTGTAGGGAAGAGCTTAGAGTACTAGGTTACTCTGACGCCAACTTCCAAACGGATAAGGACGACTGCCGATCATAATCAGGGTTCGTGTTCCTTCTAAATGGTGATGCTATAAGTTAGAGGAGCTCCAAGCAAGACACCTTAGCTAATCCAACTACCGAGTCAAAGTACATTGCGGCTAGTGAAGCAGCTAAAAAGGCGGTATGGATGAGGAAGTTCGTCCAAGACCTTGGAGTGGTTCCTAGCATATCCGAGCCTGTTGAGATCTTCTGTGACAATGAGGGTGCGGTTGCTCTAGCGAAGGAACCAAGGGCTCATAAGCGGACGAGGCACTTTCCTCGAAAATACCACTTCATCAAAGATGTTGTAGAGAGTGGTGAAATTGCCATCAGCAAAGTAGCATCGGAAGGCAATTTGGCCGATCCTTTCACTAAACCGTTGTCACAAGTTGTAGATGATTCTCACGCTAGTGACTTGGTTTGAGTGTAATATTTGGTTTATGTTTGATTTGTACTTGTACTTTGGGAACATTAAGCAGTATTGTATTTCATACTATATTGATTATTAAATGTGATTTAATGATACGCTGAGGGCGAATATTTTATGAACCCTTACTGTGTTCTATCTTAGCATGTTTAACACTTCCCTGAATGCGTTTTACATTCTAAATATCCACAGTCGGTCATTCTTCATGGAGAGGAAGTTTGAGATAAGACTGAGGGAAGTGGTTGGTCGCCATCTAATAATGGGTTGGATAAAGAGACGCAACACTCCGCCTGTGCTTGCAATGGTCAAGTGACTGGACGACCCACACCTGAACTTACTTCATGGTTTATGTCACGAGTGACTCAGGATGATAATATCATTTTGTCCCTAGACTGGAGATACATGTGTTCCAAAGCATGGATCTGCTTTGCCTTGATTGCTTTCAAACGCAGTTCGTAACTGGCTGTTATAAAGGGAGCTTTTAGGTAAAGTATAATGTATGTGGTGGGGCAATGTAGTCAAAGGGATTCGTTCCTCTAGTTTTAGAGAGATATCCATGGGCCACTCAATGATTGAGCGCTGACGTAAAATGCATGGCCATGCTCGAGTTGCAATGATATTTGATCAATTGCAACTAGATTTTGGGTCACCATCAATCGAGATCGAGAAATATAATCGTGAACGATCTGGAGATTGACATTTAACCATGTCTAGTGTTCACACGGATATCGTGAACGAAGGGATCAATAATCACTTATCTATAGGACCATTTCGTAACTGATTCTGGATTTGGTTTTTGTTCAAGATGACAAAACCCATACTTGTTAGGGGAAAAGATGTCTTACTAGAGGCCGCTCTTTGTCTGTGGTTTATGGGTACGGTGTGTCATGTGCAAGTGGGAGTTTGTTGGAGTATGCCTACTGACGCACGTACGCCATATGATCACGGTCGATATAGTATGGGCCTATTCGGTCACACTATGGGGATTTATCTCGATAGCCTATAAGTTGAGGGACTAAAAATGTCAAAGTGGAAAAGGGTTGGTGTGCAGAGATCACTACGCGATTTCTTAAGGGATCGCGGCGCGATCTCATGTCAGACTGCATGCAATCATTTGGTTTTTCACCTCCATTTTCAACCAATGCATGGCTATCTTTTGAGCAGCCTCTTGGCCGGTTTTGGGGTTATCCAAGTGACAATTTAGGTCTTTAAAAGGGACCTCATTACCTCTCTATGATACTCTTGACACATACACATATTTGATACACTTAAAGAGTTCTTTAAGAGTGTTTCATCAAGGGTATACCTCACTTTCCTTCTCTTTTACATGTTGCAAATATTGGTTATAGAGCTTGGTCCATCTACGAGGTTTTATGCTTTGCATGCTTGTACTTTATGATTTTGTTGTTGTACCTTTTGCTTCCGCTGTGTTCCTCAAACCCCATCATTCCCGGCCGGTTATTGCTATGCTCTAGATGCAAATACTTTACTACCATGCGACAATTGTCATATCTATATGCTATACACGGTAAACTTGTTTCTTTTTAAACATACGAGCTCACCAACCTTTGTGTTGATGTTTTATAGTGTTCATTTTCATGTAACACTAATAACACTACCTAAGGATGACTAGAAGATTCTAGATAGACTTTAGCAAGACTTATCTATTGCAAGACTTTGAACATGTTTTATTTAATATTTATTTTAGACTTGGATTGCTTGGTTTTTGGGCTTGCATGCCCTGTTTACCTGTCCCGGGTTGTGGGATTTATTTTTTGCGTACTGATATATCCATATTTATACATGTTTTACGCATCGAAAACCCTCACATTTAATCCAGAATCAAGGTGAATTGTACAAATTATTGTCTAAAAAGCTTAATATTCACCATTGCAGGTTAAAAAAGACCTAAAGTGAAGATAACAAGCCAAACGAGTGCAAAACAGATGAAAAATGAAAAAGTGGTGAAAATGACAAAGCCATGCGATCGCATGCTAGGGGCGAATCTAGCTTTGGCACTTGTCACATTCTGCAGCCTACAAGGTCTTGTCAACCGCCCAAACCAAGTCATGCGATCGCATGGCATGGTCCATGCAATCACATAGACCCCCGATCCATGCCTATTTAAGGAGGCTCATTCTCTGCAGATTCAAACAACCACAACTCAGAAACTCAGCAACAGAAACACACAGAACACAAACAATCAGAAGCAGCAACACACACACACGAATTCTCTCTATAACACACACAATCACACTTGGGTTTCGATTTGGTGGTAGTTAAACACCCCAAACTCCGTTCCAAAGGTGTAGAAACGAAGTGGAGGTTCTGATCACGTATACAACTTGAGATAGCTTGGTATAATCTAAACTTATCTATTCTTAATATGTATCCAAGTATTGATCTTGGCCAAGTTATGGGAATATAAACCTTTTCTTGATGATTTGATATAAAAGTATGTTTTGATGATTAATGTAAATGTGTTTAATCATATTCATGTGATATATTTGTTCATGTTCATGTTTTGATAACCTTTTGTGTGAAAACCTCAAGGTTATATTGCATGCATATTCAAGAATGTTGGTGTAATCTTAAGATCTTATGTAGTTATTACTAGAAATGGTATAACAAGCAAGATTGTCATTTGAAAAGCATTTTTTGGAACTTGTCTTTGATCATTTCAGATCTTAACAAGTTGGTCAAGTTTATCATATTTTGGTTTCTCACATGTTTCACATCTCAAATGAAAGTTTAATTGTGTACGTATATTATTTGATCATTAATACTACAAAAGGATAAAAAGAATTAAAAAGATGTTTTTGAACATGTTATGGTTGAAATGAATTCCATAATGTCATTTAGAGTCTTATTTTTTGATTCTATGTGCATGCTTAAGTATTTCACGCTTTGCATGTGTTACGTGCTAGAAATGGTACGTAACATGATGATATCTAAAAGAAATAACATAAGGCTTGATCTTAAATCCAATGCACGTGGTTTAAGTCTTGTTGGGTTCATAACATCATAGTATTCATTTACTATCTACTTATAACCTTGGATGAAAATCCAGGTTGTTTGTGTTTAATCTTTGGGTAAAAATGAAGTCTGCTGTAATTAGATACCATGCGATCGCATGACATGTGCATGCGACCGCATGGGTCTGTCCTTCTATGTGATCGCATGTCACTGACATGCGATCGCATGAAGCCCTGTTCCAGGATCAGTTTGCTGTTTCTTTTATTCTAACCATTCTTAAATCACTTTTACACCTTTCTTATGTTTTGAAAGCTATGAGACATATCATTTGACAAAGAATTTATGGCTTGAAGCTGGATTTAAACATGGTTAAGTGGATTTGTGATTGTCTTATGATTCTATGCTTACATGCTATATTTGATTTTAAATATGAGTCTTGATAACTCGAGTGATGATTTACATGATAATATGACTTGTAAGTATTAGATAGAACATCATACTGTGAGCTTAATGAAATTTATCAAGTCATCAACAATTAAACCAAATTAAATATTGCCATAACTAACCAGGATGATTCTGAAGCCTAAGTGATCCTTTCTCTGATTGTCTAATCGCTTGTTATTATTTTGATAGTGTAACTTGTTTAGTTCATTAGTTTTAAATCAAAATCTAAAAATCACATGTTTTTATTTCACCAAACAATAATGATGTTTGAGTTCTAGTAGCTGCAAGAAAGTCACTTTTATCCCTGTGGTTCGACACTCGGTCTTACCCTATCTATAGTACTACTGACCTAGTCATACTTGCCTGAATTGTGTGTAGTATTTATTTTGTAATTCCACTTTACAAATTTAAAACATCAGTGTGAAAAAGCTTTTAATCATCTTAAAAATACCCGTACGCGGGCTGCACACCAAGTTTTTGGCGCCATTGCCGGGGATTACTTTGAAATTTTGGAACTATTAGAAAAAAATCTAATTATTGATTTGGTTTTCACTATCTGTTACTTTTTAATTTTTTTAGTATAATTATAGTTTAGCTTTCCTTGCTTTCTTGTATTTTTCTTTTACCATGTGTGTTTACTCACAGACACTAAAACTAATAAGAAAAGTTTTGAAACTGAAATTGAACATCTTGAACAAATAGCATTGGCTAAAGACAATTTAGATGAATTTGAGTTAATTTTAGGAGAAATTGAGTATTGAGAATATGCAAAAATGATCACTAGATGTAACATTGTAAATTCATAAATTATATAGAAATAGGAGTTTCTATGTAATAAACTCAAGGAGTATATATAGGGATATGACTATTGTAATAGCTAACGTTTTGCACACAATGAAATAAAGAACTATGTGTTTTCATGGTGTTTTTACACATTCTCTCTAGTTCTACATATGCAATCATTCATCTATCCTACATTATACTTGAACCACTTGTTATAATGGACTAACAAGTGGTATCAGAGCCAGAGGAGTGAAGATTTGATTCTGAATTCAGCAACAAAAGTAGAATTTTTGAAGATTTTTGAAGAAAAAGTGTACTTTCGGGTTTAAAATCAAAGTGAAGATTTAATGGAGTTTTTGAGTGTTAATTGCTTGGATTAGGGTCGCATTTATCATGGTAACACTCGTTGATAAAAAAGGAGTCAATTCATTCACAAATTAGTGGACAAATTTGAAGATTTTTGTGTTTTCCGGTTTGTGAAGTTTTTGAAGAAAATCGATCTAATCTACTCATTTTATTGTTGTTTATGATTATTGTTGATTGAGAAGTGTAATTCGGGGGTAGGCAAAGTGATCTACACAAGAAATTATCAGATTTGGGCAAAATTCGAGATTTTTGAATCTGAGCGGGTAAGATCTTGAAGCTGTCGGAATTACAGGTTTGAAGGTGTCGGAATTACCCTTTGACTCAGTCGGAATTGCTGAATTCCGAAAATAATTTTGTCAGAATTGTCAAATTCCGAGAAGAAATATGTCGGAATTGCTAAATTCCGAGTAGAATTGGTTGGAATTGCTATAATCCGAGAAAATTGTATCGGATTTCAAACTTTATCGGCACTCAACTTGACCGGAATTGGTTGTTGACCGGAATTGGTGATTTTACTCGGAATTCATATTTTCTCGGAATTTTCTATTTTCTCGGAATTCTCTGTTTCATCGGAATTCTCTCAGTGCTCGGAATTGTCAATTTTATCGGAATTCAAGATCACCCGGATTTACACTCATTTTTCAAAATTTTAATATTTCTGATCATTTTTTCCTCAGGGGCTGCCACCCATTGGACCCCGCTATCAGATTTGGGTAAAATTCGATAGACTAACAAACATCGACTATATCCATAGTAGACCTATTATCTAGTCAAGTTACAATTTCTAGATTAGCTTGTCCCAATTGTTCTCTACTTCTTGTCTTTTATTTAGCTTAGCTTAGTTGTTTTTTTTATTATTGCATTTCTTTTTATTTTTCTTTTTTTTTATGTGTATTTATTCGGCTGAACTTCGAAGAAGGATTAAAGAGTATCAAAAATTCTGAAATCCTCTTAAAATCTTTCGAAGAAGCTTTGCTCTCTGAAACCGACCCCCAAGAAATCAAACGATTGAGAGATAGCATTAATCACGAACAAATTTTGATTTTTCTCAATCAAACTTTCATCGGAAGAACCTTGGCTCATACTCTAACTTTTTAGGTTTTTGAAATCTCTTGTTTTCTTTTAAAATTTGTTTCACTCATGTGTGTTCGTTCAGAAAACCTTCATAGGAGAATTTGTGTTTACCAAAATCACATTGGTCTCCTTGAAAATCAGATCTGGTTGTTAATTAACGAATTAGAATTAGAATTTGACATCTCTCAAATCATAGATATCTACGAACAAATTCATTTACTTAGGGAACAACAAAATTCCATTAGAAACACCATAAACAGACTTTGGAGAAATCATTTCCTTTCTTAGTGGTCGACTATTTCATTTCATTTCCTTCCTTTTTATTTTAGTTGTGTGCTTCTCTCTTGCATTTTAGTTTCTTTTCGTTTTTCATTTCCCCGCCACATCCAAACTGTCTCTTTTGTTCTCTCTTGAACAATTGAGCCCATTAAGCCTTACGCAGAGCCTGAACAAGAATTTAGACGTCGCTGACGTTTAGCACGTAGACGAGCTGCTCATAATCGAACTCACAACATGGCTGAAGGTGAAGGTCCACCACCTTTAGATACCAAAACAGTAGGAGATTACCCTCGTCCAACGCTCATTTGAATGCACGCAAGTATCGTTCGTTCTCCTGTCACCGCCAACAATTTTGAAATCAAGCCGACCATTATCCAAATGGTTCAAAACACAGTTCAATTTAACGATTTACCTGAAGAAGCTCTTAACCATCATCTTCAGAATTTCCTTGAGATCTGTGATACGTTTACAATGAACGGTGTCTCCCAAGACGCTATTCTCCTACGCCTTTTTCCATTTTCACTCAAACATAAAGCCAAGCTTTGGCTTAATTCCTTGTAATGATTCCATCACTACATGGAACGATTTAGCTGAAAATTTTCTTCAGAAATATTTTCCACCTTCAAAAACGGCTAAACTCCGTAATGATATTTCATCATACCAGCAGCAAGAAGGGGAATCCATGTACGACACATGGGAAAGGTTTAAGGACTTACTGCGTCGATGCCCTCATCACGGATTACCAATGTGGCTTCAAGTTCAAACGTTTTATAATGGTCTGACAGTGGCTACACGCCAAATGATCGATGCTGCAGCAGGAGGTGCAATCACAAACAAAACTCCCGAGATAGCTCATGAGCTCATTGAAGAAATGCCTATGAATAGCTATCAATGGCATTCATCGCGAATGAAACAACACAAAACAACAGGTATCATCCGTGTTGATACTGTCACTTTACTCACTGCACAAGTTGAAGCTTTATCCCAAAAGCTCGACCAAATAAAAGTTCTTCATGCTTCATTTAAGAACTTGGAAAATCAAGTAAGCCAGATCGCTAACTCGCTATCAAAGTATCAACAAGATGGTTTGCCGAGTAACACCGAAGCCAATCCTAGGGCTGATGTTAAAGCTATTACTCTCAGGAGTGGTACCACTATGGTCCCACCAACGATGCCTCCGGTTGATGAACCATGAACACCCGCTATATCCAAAGAAAATACAGATTTGGAATCTCCCGAATCTCAAGTCCCGGTCGAGGAAACTAACGAAGCGGATAAAAGGCTCCGTCCAACAATTACTGCGCAAGTTAAGTTCCCGATTCATAAATTTCAGCCCAGGATTCCTTATCCTCAGCGACTGAAGAAAGAACAAATGGAGGAGTATTACAAAAAGTTCCTTGAACTTTTCAAACAGCTTCAAATCAATATCCTATTTATTGAGGCTTTGGCTCAAATGCCAAAATATGCCAAGTTCCTTAAAGAACTGCTGAGCAATAAAAGGAAACTTGAGGACCTGTCAACTGTTGTTCTTAGTGAGGAATGTTCAGCCATACTACAAAACAAACTTCCAGTGAAGAAAACCGACCCAGGTAGCTTCACTATCCCGTGTGAAATAGGACAACTCTATGTTAATAATGTTTTAGCCGATCTAGGAGCTAGCATTAATCTCATGCCCTATTCCGTGTTTGCGAAGCTAGGTCTAGGTGAACCTAACCCAACAAAAATGTCTATTCAGCTAGCAAACCGATCTGTGAAATATCCACGGGGGATTTATGAAAATCTTTTGGTCAAAGTCGATAAATTTATCTTCTCTGTTGAGTTTGTTATCATTGACATGGATGAGGACAAAAATGTTCCTCTTATCTTAGGCCGACCATTTCTGGCTACTTCACGCGCTCTTATCGACGTTTGTGGTGGAAAACTATCTCTTAGAGTAGCTGATCAAGTTGTTACATTCGATATCCAAAAATCCATGAAGCAACCATTCGCTCAAGATGATGCCTTGTATTGTGTTGATATTTCTGATCATTATCATCTTGATTCAATTCCTATTTCCTCTGAAAAAGACGTGCAAGACACGCAGATTCTGGAAAAAGGCTCTTTTCCAAAGGACCTTACACAACTTGAACTATATCAACCAGATACTGATATTATCCATAAAGATGCATTAGTTTCTGAAATTTTCGAGACTCTCGATGTTGATAAGGTACCTCACTCACAACCGTCTATCATTGAGCCTCCAGCACTTGAGTTAAAAGAACCCCCATCACATCTAAAATATGCTTTTCTAGATAGTGATTCTAAACTACCTGTAATCATAGCTTCTGATCTCAGCTCTGATGAAAAAGTGAAGCTATTGAATGTGCTCAGGAAGCACAAGACCACTATTGCATGGAAACTTTCCAACATAAAAGGAATTAATCCTTCTTTCTGTATACACAAAATCCTTATGGAGGATAACCACAAGACAAATGTGCAAAGACAGAGGTGATTAAATCCACATATGCAAGAAGTGGTTAAAAAAGAGGTAATTAAATTCTTGGATGTGGGTCTGATTTATCCAATATCTGATAGCCCTTGGGTTAGCCCTGTCCAAGTAGTTCCCAAGAAAAGAGGTATGACCGTGATCACTAACGATAAAAATGTTGGGAAATTTGCTAAGTAATGGAAACTGTTGGACATGCAAAGGTAAAACTGTTAGAAGTAATTCTGGGAAAACAGTTTCAAACTGTTAAGTGAAGTATGAAAACAGTTGTGACTAACAGTTGTTGTGAGCATTACAACTGTTAGTACAAAGTTCAGAACTGTTAGTTCAAGTGTTTACAACTGTTAGAAGACCTTGAAGAGAAGACTGTTCGAAGAAGACCAGAACTGTTTAACAAACAGTTTCTGTTGAGCTAATCATGGAAATCACTATCTTCGTGGATCTGAAGTATATCTTTATCAAAATTTGAAGATTATCAAGATTATCTCGGAAGATAGAAGATTACCTAACTGTCAACTATTCAAGGAGGATCAAGAGTCTATAAATACTTGGAATAAAATATCGTATTAGAAGTACTTCTTGATTGGATTATTTTACACATTCATAGTTTATTGTTAATTTGCTTTCAGAAAGTGTGTTAGCCTCTAAGTTTCATTGAAACCTAAGAACAAGTTGTGTTCTTCGTCTAACAAAAGGGTTAGATTAGAGGTGTTGGTGATTATTGTAATCGTAATCGGTTTTTAATACATCTGGTGTTTGAAAGTATTTTATTGTGTTGATTAATTGAATTGTTCTTGTGTTAAACCTTAAACATCAATTAAGTGTGATTCCGCAACTTCTTAGTTGATTGTGATCAAACTGAAAGATTATCTTTATACAACTCTGATTTAATTCTCAAAGATAATTCTGTTGGGGTTCGTGGTACACAGCAACGGAAGCATGCAAGGTCAAAAACGAATTTTCAAACATAAACAAGACCACATGGTGAACCCCATCAATGGATCTAACTCTACAACCAAGTTATGCAACTACAACAGAAAGAGAGAAGAGAGAAATACCCCTGATATCTCTGGAGTTGATGTAGATCAAGAACCGAGCTATGGCACCTTCCTTGCTCTATCGAAGTCCACCCCGGGAAAACCGTGATCCACTCGTACTAGCGAACCATCGGGTGTCCTACACCATATGGAGACACCTTCTGGAACAACAACACTAAAGAACTCCAGGACACTCTCACTTCAAGCTCTCTCTTCAACACCCATAAGAACTACCACTATAGGTTTCATATGTGTGTGTGTTTTCCAAAACCATCAAGAGAGAAAAGAGTGAGTTGCATGTACTTTTTAACACTCCAGAAAAGCCTCTAGAACCTCCTAAGGCCGGACATAGTGCTCAACATGCATTGGTGGAGAATGGAGGTGGAGGGAATAAAGTTGTAATCTGTCAGTCGGGTTAGCGCCGCTAACCGCTTAAACGTAGCGCCGCTAACCACTTAATGTTAGCGCCGCTAACCACTTAATGTTAGCGCCGCTAACGCGGCTAAGTTAGCGACAGCAGGGTTTAGCGCCGCTAACCCTTCCTGATTACCAACTATCTTTAATTATTCATTTCTAACCCTCCCTTTTAGGTTGTTGTCAAGATCAACCCCCGGCGTGTGACCTGATAGGCCCATACATCATCGGTAGTGATCAACTGGCGTACGTGTGTCAGTGGGCAGACTCCAACAAACTCCCACTTGCACATGACACACCGTACCCAAAGTATCACAGACAAGGAGCAGCCTCTAGTAAGACATCCTGCCCCCAAGTCAGTATGGGTTTTGTCTTCAGCACAAAAAACCAATCTGCAACCCATGTGAAAAGGTCCTATCGATAAGTGATCAACCATCCTTTTGTTCGCGATATCCGTGTGAACACGAGACATGGTACTAAGTCATTCTCCGTTCGTTCACGATTATATTTCCCGATAGAGATTAGTGGTGACCAAAACATACAAGTTGCAATCAGATTCTTTAATCATTGCACACTTGAGCACGGCCGTGCATTTTGGTGTCAGCGACCAATCATCGAGGGGCCCAGGGATATCTCTCTAAACAGAGGAACAAATTCCTTTGACTCACACTGCCCACCACAGTGATCATACTTTGCCCAGCTGCTCCCTTTATAACAACCAGTTACGGACTGCGTTTGAAAACAACTAGAGCAAAGCAAACCAAAGTGATGCAGCCACGTGTATCTCCAGTCTGAGGATGAACTGATATTATCATCCTGATTTACTCATGACAAGTACCACAAAGTAAAATCAGATGTGGGTCGTCCAGTCACTTGAAACACTTTCAAGTACAGGCGAAGAATTGCGTCCCCGTGCCCCAATCCCCATTGGACACATGACCAATTACTTCCCTCAATCTTAGTTCAGACTTCCTTCCCATGAAGAATGACCGACTGTGGACATTTAGAATGTTAAAACATTCAGGGAAAAGGTAAAACATGCAAAGTTGGAACACAATAAGGCTTACTGAGAGTACCCGCTACACGCGCATTACCAAACCCTTTTGATAATCGATACAAGCAGAAGCACAATATTGCTTAACGTTCCCCAAAAGAAAAGCATATCAAAATATTACTAAAACGAACTTAAGCCAAGTATATGCAGGCCCTAGTCTGATAAAAATCACTAACCCGCTACTATAGCTTAGTTAACGGATCCGCCACCATTGCTCTACGTGTGTACTCTGATAATGATCGTATCCCTTCTCCAACCAACCACTTCCAAAGTGTGCGTTGATGGGATTATGATCATTTGTTCAAGCCGTTATACATGCATTGTCTTAAAGGAATCCAATAAGACAAACAACGCTTGGATCTAAAATTTAATGTGCATGAGCCATCATACTCTCATAGTTTTCATAAAGATCTCTGTAGAGTTATTGATGCTCTAAAATCAAAATCTTATTTGCTTAAGTCATTGTACTCTCATAGTTTTCACAAGGATCTCTATAGAGTCACCAATGCTTTAAGAATAAAATCTTATGTGTTAAAGTCATCGCATTCTCATAGTTTTCACAAGGATCTCTATAGAGTCACCGATACTTTAAAATCAAATCTTATGTGATTAAGTCATCATACTCTCATAGTTTTCATAAAGATCTCTATAGAGTTATTGATACTTTAATAATAACATTTACTAACGACACAATATTTGTAGGATCACAAACCCAATCGAATTGGAGATTATCCCAAAACATAAACTATCACCCAGAGTAATAAATTACTCTCATATCTTATGATTAACAAGAACATATCTTAATATTTCTTGTACTTCATAAATTGCTTTGTTAATCCTCAATGGACGTATAATTCTTGACTCAAGCCAAAAATGATCAAGACATTATCTCCATTATTGCATATGTCCAAGACATATCACATAGGATAACAACAGCCCTCCCACTAGCTCTGACATCTATCCAAGTTTCATCGTTGGTCACTGAAAACTCAATCGCTTGATTTTCACAACACGAAACTTAGATGTTTGTTGAAGTTCAAGGCAATCCTTTTCATGTTTTGTAGATATTACATGGATACTTTTAGATGTAAAGCACCTTCGGACAGTGTTACCAACACTTCCTCATTGAATTCCTATTACGGAATACGGTCTTTGCATCAAGCAGCCATGAAACGGCGTAAGTGTCCGTGTAAACTTCAACATATCCACTGGAAGAATGTCTTCATATGATACCTTCCACATGGTCAATCATCATGAAACCAATTCCAACCGGTCAGTATTTGAAGTTATCTACAAACTAATCCATGCAGATCTTATATCCAAAAGATCTATTTACACCTTACTGGACTCATCTAGGTGTTGGATTATCCAAGCTCATTCTTGAAATCCAGCATGGATTATAGCTTATCTCATTACCTTTTTCCTTATCTTAGTAGACCCAAGGTCCACTACAGATTCCGGTAATTGATACATACGCAATGTATTATCAATAAGTCATCGTCCTCATGTATGTAATACATTTCCGGCCTTATGATGACTATTACCAGACTTATGAAGAGGTAATATCATAATGCCAAATACTTCAACATTGCCATGTTAAGTTCCAATCATTACTGATTGAATGCTAGTGTCAACATCAGGTCATAATTTAAATTACACGTTCTTCTACAGGAATGCTTCAGTTGTTCATTTCCCTTTTCGAGTAACTCACCTCAGTTCTCAAAAGGTTATGAAAAGAACATCCAAAACTCAGAAGAACATATTTAAATGTATTAGCATCTTTTTAAGTTCATCCATCTCCCACTAAATGTAGACAAGATAACTTTAATCCATGAGGTAGATAAGCAAAGCTATCTTTCTAGTCTAACCTCCATGGTTGCTAATTTGACCATCTTTGTTGTAATAAAACAAGAACATTGCCAGCCACTACTTAAGTACACCCATCTTTTAGGTTACTCAAGTCTAATCCATCAAAGGGAATCATATCTAGTATGTTCCTTTTCTCCACTTGGCGATCCATGTAGAACATGTATCCTAGGAGAGTTAAATTATGAGATATTCTCATAATTCTTTTGATGAATAAGGAATCTATTATATCTCAACATCTCATAAGACTTGAGTATTTTAGTTTCCTTTTTGCCCTCTTCACATGTTATGAATTTGTTACGGGTGAGCTTTGAATACTTCTCAAGTTTCAAACACTTTTCTAATACCCTTTTCTTCTTCCTTCATAGGTAAAGGTAACAAATTTATACTTAGTTCATCCTTATGACTTTGTTTGATTGCACCTTATGCGTGAAGTGCAAGCGTAGTCCAACAAACTTTTATTCCTCTCACTTCAACTAGTGAAGGAAGTCATAGGTATTTAACTTTATAAGCAAGATTCAATCATTAACTAATAGCTCAAAGCTAAAAGATTCCAAGTACCTATCCACATGGTGCTTGGTAACGATAATCTTGTTTATATGGTTAAATCACCAATATTGTAAGGATAACTAATCAATGATCATATTATTACTTCTTAAGCAAAAGCTTATTATTTATGCCACGACATGAATAAACTTTGATATAAAACTCTAAACCCACAATAACATAATTCAAAGTAATATTCATCGTCATCAATAGCATAGAAGATACAATGCTTCTTGCCACGCAGGGCGTAAAACATCTATCTAATGAAGTAATAAATTAGCTGGTAGGAATGACAAGATCAACTCTTCCAATCCTTTTAGCAAGAGATAAGCACACAAGCTTCTCTTCACTTCTTCCAGCTCTCCATGCATCATTGGCCTACTTCGGATAAACACCTACACTTTGCAACAAACAAGTTTGTGACAAACGTGAGTGGTTTGACTAGCGTTCAAAAACCTAGTCTTTTGAAGTAGAAGATCAATGGAGTATAATCATGAATGTACCTGAAGTCGAGGAGCTAACGTTCTTCCGCTTTAGGATACTTAGCTCATTCAGGCACTTAGGGCAGGCGTGACGGCGCCAATTTCCAATTTCCCCACAAAAATAGCAAACTACCCCAAGTGAAACGTTATCTTGAGGCACAATCTCATTTGCCTCAACTTCCACATTTATGGTAGGCTTAGTCAAACCAAGCTTTCGAGGTCAGTTTCTTCTTCTTATGTTTTTTATTCCCAGTAGCCTTAGCGGGTGTGGACGAGATTTGCTTTCCTTTGGCCATGTTCAACTCAGCAGCCTTTAACATGCCATGAAGCTCACTTAAGGACCATTCCATATTGTCTTTGAGATATTCCATGACGAACTTCTCATAAGACGTGGGCAGGGATTGGAGAACCAAGTTCACCATCAAATCCCTCCCTATGGGAAATCCAAGTCTCTCCATTTGGTCCATGTACGCCTTCATCATAAGGACATGAACACTTACATCCCCGCCTTCCTGCATCCTACAACCGACTAAAGCCTTAACATACTCAAAAAGTTCTTGTCTAACTTGCTGCGGGAACATGTCCTTTAGCTTGTTAATCATGTCGTACGCACTCATATGCTTGAGTTGCTTTCGCAGCTCACAGCTCATAGTCGACAACATGAGACAAGAAACATCTTGTGTATCTCTGACACGCTTTTCCCATGCGTATCTTGTGGCCCAGCTCGCATTAGTAGCAGGTGGCTCCGGAAGAGGCTCCTCAAGGACGTGCAACTTTGACTAGTGTTGAAGGACAATCCTTAACACACGATACCAGTCAACGAAGTTCACTCCAATGAGTCTCTCCTTTTCCAGGAACAAACGAAATGAAAGTTTTGATGTAGTGTCGTTAAGATTTTCCATCTAAAATAAGAGTACGAGTTTTAGTAAGTATTGATATAATCCTCGTTATGATAATTACCCACTTGATTTAAGAAAACCAAATTATCTTAACATGGGCTAAGAACCTACAAAATACTCCAATCCATGACGGGTATGCCGCGGATCACTTCATGAAGCTATTTTAGGCAGGTAAACGATTTACCAATTGCAATCCGAGATCGCAACTCTTAGACACTTGCGGGATCCTAGGTACTCGCAGCACCCATTTGGCATGTTTGATCCCTCTCACACCATTCCTCATTAATCCACTTTGATAGCTCGGCTAGAGCTCGACAACTACCAAGGCGTTTTAAATCTTGGAATTGTAAATCAACCGTCAAGATACACGGTGGTACTCTAGCCCAATGGCCGGCTCGGCTAGAGCTCGACAACCGACCCTTGCGAGTTGCCACACGCACCTTCCTCACAGTTACACAAAACCGGCTCGGCTAGAGCTCGACAACCGATCTTGCTTCACTAGATTCGGTTGTGTCATCTTACGGATGGCGTGAGATTTACAATTTTGAAAAACGGGATTTTGTTTTACCGGTTAAAACGATTTTAACCAATTCTTGTCTATGTGGCGCGCGGAGTTGTAAACAAGTTAAAAACTCTTTGGTTTTATTATTTTGAAAAGTTTTCTAGCATGCGAAGATCCTAAACATCCATGCAAGAAACAAAACGAAATAATAACAACCACGCATGTAATATAAATCCGGTAACGAGCCAATCCTATGAGCCTTGCCCGTGAGCCAACGGGCAAGACTAAGTCATCTAAGGACTAGACCGAATGACTTGATGTGTGCTCCTCCCACTCGATCCATTGCGTCTCCTATCGACCTCCGGATCCAAGCTTGCCAAGACACCCTCCATGGTTCTTGATGGTTGCTTCGGTTCTCCTTTTACAATTTACAAAATTTAAAAGGAAATGGCATGCAAGCCACAATTTCTATTCTAAGCTAATACTACAAATTACAAAGAATACGAAATCGGCATGCAAGCCGTTAAAATATACAAACCAAATAAATTAAATTATTACAAACCATTATGTGGTACAAACCACCAAATGAATGAACAAATTAATTTAAACAACCAAACACATCACATAGGTCTCAAAGGCTCAAAATGTTACCGGATACACATACTACAACCACATACAAGAAATCACAAACTACACATGGTGTGCCACACAAAACCATGCAAATCTTATATGTCTTGGTTAAGATTATCAAATCACTCAAGGCACAAATAATTCTATGTACATATGCATTAGGAATTTTAAACAATTCAAAATTCCATAGTCATATGTACACAATGTAAGTATATGCAATTAACCATTTTCATGCCTAAATGTTAATCCACATATAAATACATCAACCAAGACATAAGGCAACTTTAATCTAAACACAGCTTAAATCTGGAACAATTCCAGCAAGTACAAATAGCCCAAAAATCCAACAAAATTGATTTAAGGCAAAAACCATGCATTCTGCCAGTAAGGGGTTAGCGCCGCTAACTATAACGAGTTAGCGCCGCTAACTCAGTTTAGCGCCGCTATTGCGAGACGACATTAAAACAAGTCAGTTTAACAAAGAGAACTGTTGACTCCGACTTTAGCACCGTTAACTAAGGTTTAGCGCCGCTAACATTGAAAAGTTAGCGCCGCTAAACACTGGACAGAACCAAAAATCACATTTTTCGGATTTTCTTGGCCATCTAGTGCAAAACCAGTGTAGAGCTGGCTCTGATACCACTGTTGGGGTTCGTGGTACACAGCAACGGAAGCATGCAAGGTCAAAAACGAATTTTCAAACATAAACAAGACCACATGGTGAACCCCATCAATGGATCTAACTCTACAACCAAGTTATGCAACTACAACAGAAAGAGAGAAGAGAGAAATACCCCTGATATCTCTGGAGTTGATGTAGATCAAGAACCGAGCTATGGCACCTTCCTTGCTCTATCGAAGTCCACCCCGGGAAAACCGTGATCCACTCGTACTAGCGAGCCATCGGGTGTCCTACACCATATGGAGACACCTTCTGGAACAACAACACTAAAGAACTCCAGGACACTCTCACTTCAAGCTCTCTCTTCAACACCCATAAGAACTACCACTATAGGTTTCATATGTGTGTGTGTTTTCCAAAACCATCAAGAGAGAAAAGAGTGAGTTGCATGTACTTTTTAACACTCCAGAAAAGCCTCTAGAACCTCCCAAGGCCGGACATAGTGCTCAACATGCATTGGTGGAGAATGGAGGTGGAGGGAATAAAGTTGTAATCTGTCAGTCGGGTTAGCGCCGCTAACCGCCCAAACGTAGCGCCGCTAACCACTTAATGTTAGCGCCACTAACGCGGCTAAGTTAGCGACAACAGGGTTTAGCGCCGCTAACCCTTCCTGATTACCAACTATCTTTAATTATTCATTTCTAACCCTCCCTTTTAGGTTGTTGTCAAGATCAACCCCCGGCGTGTGACCCGATAGGCCCATACATCATCGGTAGTGATCAACTGGCGTACGTGTGTCAGTGGGCAGACTCCAACAAATTCTTGTTATTGATATTTGGTAATATCCGATCCTGACAAAAAACGAGTTAATTCCCACTCGCACTGTAACCGGGTGGCGTGTTTGTATCGATTACCGAAAACTGAATGATGCAACTCGTAAAGATCACTTCTCGCTCCCATTCATTGATCAAATGATTGAGAGACTGGCAGGTAACGCCTTCTATTGTTTTCTTGATGGTTTTTCTGGGTATTTCCAAATTCCAATCGCTCCAGAGGATCAAGAGAAAACCACATTCACTTGCCCCTATGGTACAATTGCCTACAGGCGAATGCCATTTGGCTTGTGCAATGCCTCAGCCACATTCCAGCGTTGCATGACAACAATATTCCATGATATGATCGAAGAATGTGTCGAAGTCTTTATGGATGACTTCTCCATTTTCGGAGATACATTTGACACTTGTCTTCTCAATCTAGAAAAAATGTTGTCTAGATGTGAAACAACCAATCTCGCTCTTAATTGGGAAAAATGTCACTTTATGGTGCGAGAAGGTATTGTTCTGGGACATAAGATTTCCAAGTCGGGAATTGAGGTTGATCGTGCTAAAATTGATGTCATTTCTAAACTACCTCCCCCGACGAATATCAAATGTATGCGGAGTTTCCTTGGTCATGCCGGTTTTTTTCGTCGTTTCATAAAAGACGTTTCAAACATTTCACGGCCTATGACCCATCTTTTAGAAAAATATACTCCCGTTTGTTTTTTCTTCTAAATGCATGAAAGCATTCAACACTTTAAAGGAGAAACTTACAAACGCACCAATTTTAACCAGCCCTGGCTGGACTCTTCCATTCGAACTAATGTGCGACGCAAGTGATTTTGCCGTAGGTGCAGTTTTAGGTCAGCGAAAAGAAAGTCATTTTCATCCGATCTATTATGCAAGCAAAACCCTGACAGACGCCCAGGAGAACTACATAGTAACAGAAAAAGAGTTACTGGTCGTCGTCTTTGCTTTCGATAAATTTCGGTCTTACTTAATTCTTTCTAAAACTGTGGTTTTCACTGATCATTCTGCCTTGCGATTCTTGTTTTCCAAACAAGACGCAAAACCTCGCCTCATTAGATGGATACTCTTGTTACAAGAGTTTGATATCGAAATAAAAGATAAGCGAGGTGCACAATATCTTGCAGCCGATCATCTTTCCCGTCTTGATAATCCAAACCTTGAAGTTCTGGATGAATATGCCATTCAGGATACATTTCCTGATGAGTTTCTCTTAGCACTTAATAAATCTGATAATGCCCCATGGTTTGCAGATTTTGCAAATTATTTAGCAGCAGGGGTATTAGAAAAAGGTCTCGTCCATAAGCAGAGGAAAAGATTCTTTTCTCAGCTAAAATTCTATTTCTGGGAAGTTCCCTATCTATTCAGGATAGGAGTCGACCAAATCATACAACGATGCGTGACCGGTCAAGAAGCAATGGACATCCTAGAGCACTATCACTCAGGACCTACTGGAGGCCATCAAGGACCAGTTACAACAGCAAAGAAGGTCCTTGATTCTGGTTTCTATTGGCCTACTCTATATAGGGATGCCCGTGAGTTTGTAAAATCTTGTGACCCATGTCAAAAATCCGGAAACATCTCATCACGCAATGAGATGCCCCAAAACCCTATCCAAGTCTGTGAAATATTCGATGTTTGGGGGATAGATTTTATGGGTCCTTTTCCAAATTCCCATGGAAACAAGTACATTCTTGTTGCATTCGATTATTTTTCAAAATGGGCCGAAGCACAGGCCCTACCAACTAATGATGCACGAGTTGTATGTAAGTTTCTAAAGAGGTTATTTTCCCGCTTTGGAACTCCGAGAGCATTAATAAGCGATCGGGGTACTCACTTTTTCAATACACAGCTTGAAAATGTATTAAAACGTTATGGGGTAACCCATAGGTTTTCTACTGCATACCATCCACAAACAAGTGGACAAGTTGAGGTCACTAATCGTGGTCTAAAGTGGATACTTGAAAGAACCGTTGGGAATAACCCAAAATATTGGGCAGAAAAACTAGACGATGCATTGTGGGCATTCAGAACCGCCTACAAAACGCCTATCGGAAGCACAACCTATAAATTGGTTTATGGTAAAGCGTGTCGCCTTCCCGTTGAACTTGAACATCGAGCATATTGGGCATTAAAAACCCTAAATCTTGAACCAAATGTTTCAACGGATAATCGTCTATTCCAGCTCAATGAATTGGAAGAACTAAGGTACCAAGCGTACAATAATTCCTTAATGTACAAGGAAAAGAAGAAAATTTTCCATGATTCTCGCATGAAGGACAAGAAATTCCAGGCTGGAGATCGTGTGCTCTTATACAACTCTCGTCTTCCTCTTTTCCCAGGTACATTAAAGTCCAGATGGACGGGTCCTTTTACAGTACATATTGTGTATCCATATGGTGCTGTTGATATCACTAACTCTGCAGGAGTTACTCTTAAAGTCAATGGCCACCGTCTCAAAAGGTATTTAGGTACCCCGATCCAGGATGAACAATCTGAAAACATGAAACATCACCTCGCTACACCTTAGCGGGTGTCTTTGGTCTTTTGCCGGCAGACCTAAAAGAACTGGAAATGCTTTCCGTAGAATCAATTTCTCTTCTATCTTGTCTTTTTCTACGCACAAACTTACCTTTTGATATTCAGCGTGATATTGTCACGAGACTAGAGAAATATATAAGGAGAGATCAAAATTATGCCTAATTCCATAGAGGCACATCACTTTGTGCGGCAAAAAGGCGTGCAAAACATGTAGGGATGTGTTGGAAATGTGGTTCTCTGATTCATGAGGGCGCTTGTAGGGATTGGCCAACTTATTCTCAGTCAGAGTGTGCTAGTGCTCTTCGGGAAGATCCTGTTAAGCTAAAATCCGAGAGGGTTTTCAGGCCTAATAGTAATGCTAGAGCGATGATTGATGAGTTGGTTAGTCTCCGATTAAGCAAACTCGAGCCTAAGCCCCACTAGAAATCCCTAACTCATGCCTAATTTACAGCCGTATCACTCCTTATATTTTCTCAATTCTATTCTAATTCAGTCTTGAGAGACAGGAAAATACTCCGCATTTGAATGCGTAAAAATGTTCGCTTACACACCGTACTGATTTAGCATTTGAATCCGTTTATATAATTGCTTTTTAATAAAACTTAACTCTATTCCAAACTATCACAGAGTGTTAGAGAGTGTATCTTAACATTTCATCATGGGTTGTATACTGATTTAGCCAAACGAGACTTAACTGAAAAATTCAAAATATGAAAAGTTTGCCCTATGCGATCGCATGATGCGATTGTATGGCATTCCGGCTATATTTACACCGCCATGCGACCAGACCCTCATCGCAAACACTCTCTCTGTACTTTCTCTCTCTCTATCGGCGATTACGAGCATTTCCGGTCATCCGACCGTCATCTCCGATCCGTTTTCATCATTCAAGGTACCAAAACGCTCCTTGTAACTCATAGATCATGATTATGTACTTAGATTCGAGTTTAGGTTGCTTAAATTTGAGTATTCATCGATCGATAAAACCCTAGGTTTTCTGTTTCTGATAATCGCGATCAAGCAATCGCATGGTAAACACCTTGCGACCGCATGAGTATTCGATTATGATTTTGATAAGTACACTGTCTTGCGATCGCATCCACTTATCCATGCGACCGCATGGAGCGAAATTAGGGTTTTTCAATTAGAAGAGCTTTGCGATAGTATGTCTTCTACATGCGATCGCATGCACCTGTTTTCTGCTGTTTTTCGTTTTTGCACAAATCATTGATCAAACCAACTTTCTTTCGAAATCCAGCAATGTAGAACAACTCCTTATAGATCGATGAACAAATCTTACCATAGTTAGCATTCCTGACTTGTATCTATATGTATATTCCAGCTATGGCACGCAGACGACGTAGATCACCTGATTCACCTACTGTTGACCCATGTACACTACCTAGGGTACAGGCTCCTGATCCAGAGCCTGGGGCAGAGCCCATTGATCACCCAGGGGATGATGCTCTGCACCCATATCTGTGTTTTGACCTGGACGAGGATCGTACGGGTAGAGACTATCTGTTAGAGCAAGCGCGCAAGCATGAGTATGCGCACCTCAGATACCTGAACTGGAGCTCGCTAGACACACTTGGTCTTAGTCGGCGAGCTGCTGCCATTACTGGACCTTATTGGAGGCGTTTACTCAGCATCGATAGCCAGGTGTGCACTGAGCTTACTATAGAGTTTCTATCCACTTTCCACCTGGTATCACAACTTACGGACTACGATCGTCCGGATGTACTCATATTCAGACTATGTGGAGCAGAGAGACAGTTATCTCTCAGAGAGTTTGCTTCATATATGGGACTATACACCGGAGAGGAGCTGCAGTCCCCTGCTTTCACAGAGGGTATTATCGATTTTCCACATGGACTCACATATCTAGATGCATGGTCCGAGATTGGGAATGGGCCATACGGTGCGGCCATTCCTAAGAGCAGTACGGTGACGGATCCACTCTACCGCATCCTTCATCGTGCCACTGCTTATTGCTTATCTGCACGCACTGACTCTTCCGTGGGTAACATCAACCACCGAGATCTATTTTATCTATACTGTTTTGCTCATCAGCAGCCCTGCCAGATAGCCGTGTGCCTGGCCTAGCACTTTTTTACTATCAGTAGGCCACGAGTTACACAGGGTACTTACGGTGGTGGTTTAATCTATCATCTGGCGAGGGGCATGGGTATAGTTGATCAACCGGATCGAGAGCATCTTACTTTGATTGCCCCTGCTACTGCCATGGATATGGAGGTTTTTGCTCGGATGGGAGTAGTGGAGTTGGTTCAGAACCGGTATTTTCTGCTTGACCATCTGCGTCAGAGATGGATAACACCTGGCTAGAGGATATTGATTGATGATGATGATGATGATGAGCCAGAGTTTGAGGCCCGTGATGAGGGCCGTGATGAGGAGCGTCCTACATCACCAGTTCAGAGAGAGATCAGTCCACAGAGGCAGCCTGCTGTTAGATTCGGCTATGCCCGGGACCAGGGACCACGCATCGCTGCTATGGAGCATCGACTACCGGAGGTCCATGACATTTAGAAGATGGAGTGCACACATGCTGAAGCTCATAGACAGTATGTTACAAGCATGTTGATTGACATAGCGGCAGCTTTGCCATCATCTAGCGGCACCCATACACCTCCAGAGCCACCTCAGAGACTTTGAGACTTCTACTCTGGGGTCAGTTCTTCATCTACACCACCTCCTCCGCCTCAGTAGCAGCTAGATAGGGATAGTTAGTTTGTTTGTTTGTTTGTTTTTATTTTGTTTTTCTTGTACGATGTTTGATGTATTATGCTTTATTTTATCTATCTGTATAACATCAAAACAATATGTATATCCTTTAGTTTGATTATATTGCCATATATTAGTTTATTACACTCTCGCTTTTCACTTGTGGTTGAGTTTCTTGTTTTGCAAGTTACACTCGGATTATACAGTTATATATCAAAGGAGTGTAGCTCAATCCAAGTGTGGGGAGAATCTTGAGTCTTCATCTACAGAAATCGGTTACTAACACCGATTTAGGGAGTTTTCTTATCTCCTCTTTTACACTGATCACGCTACGTCACTATTTACATACATTGTCTGTACATTGAGGACAATGTACATTTTTAAGTGTGGGGAAGGAGACATACATGCCTGCTATAGTCTTGTTCTCTTGAAAACTCTAAATGCTTTAAAATCTTAGAATTGAATTTTGTCGTAAATTTATATCATTTTTGACATGTTTAGATCCTCTCGCATGATAGATTATAAGCAAGTAACATTATGAGGACCCTGTTGTGTATAACTTTCATGAAGTTAACTTAGCACAAGTACTTGAGTTTTGCCTAATGTTTGACTTCAATTATACAAACCACACCTCGACACTATAATTCCGGAGCATTTGAGCCACAACATTTCAATTTCTTAATCGAGTAGCTCATGGAATTATCACATACATATGCAGATTGTGCTTTGATTATAGAACTTGCTCATAACTATGCATTTCGGAACCATGAACTAAACTATTGCAATTAAATAATAGAGGCATTTAGGATAAACCATTTTAGCCAATACACTTTTATTTTTAGCCAATTTTTATATAATTACCCCAAGTTCACCACTTTGAGCCTTAGCCTTTCATTTTAAACCCCCAATTATAACACCTGTTCTAATTCTATCTTATTTTTAAGATTTCTGAACCAATTTTACCATTAATTGTTGTTATAAAATTTTTTGCCAAATCTTCAGTTGCTCATGCACAGCATTAGTTGGACACGAAATTCAAGTGTTCCTCTTAGATTTGTAATGATTATGTCGCATACTGCTGATTTGATCTCCAAAAAGATAGCTTAGATAAAAACAAAACGCAAAAAACCGATAAAAAGAAAAAAATAGAAAAGAAAAAATTATGAGAAGATCGGTTGTTTGATTAGCTGTTCCTTGGCTATTTTTGAAGCTCATCATACATTGAGTAGTAGTTTTTTGTTAGTTATCCGGGTGTTGGCCATCACTCAGACTATTCTGATTCCACTACAGCTTGACAAAATGTATTCTCACAAAAAATATGTTCAAATTCCTGTCCATACAAATACCTGTCTTGATCCACAGAAACTACATGATCTAAAAATATTTCACCAATCCTTAGGATCCATAGGATTAATGGTGGATCTAACACAAAAATACAGCAGCATTAACTTGGTTCCTGAAAAATATTTTAGTCACCTTTATATCATCTCATTCCTACCCTAAAAACCTTAGCCACGTTACAACCCAAATAAAGAAATCTTGATATTTGCATATGTTTTTGTTAATTGGTGGAGATTTGATATGTGATCAAACTTATGTTAATCTTAGTCTCAAGTATTGCATTTTTGCACTTATACACATACCCTGATATACATATTGAGTGTTTGAGTGACCACCTGGTGAGGTATGAATTCAGACATTGGTCTTGATTCAGGTACACGTGCTAAGTTTTCTTTCATTTCGCCATATCTTTCGCATGGAAATTTGTCCTCGTTACTCTGATTAAATATCTACTATGCCTTTAGACCTTTTCATGTCAGAAGTATATACTTTTGCATTAATTTAAGTCAATGGATATTTTAATTTGCATTAGAGTTTGCTTGAGGACAAGCAAAGTTTAAGTGTAGGGAGATTGATATATCCATATTTATACATGTTTTACGCATCGAAAACCCTCACATTTAATCCAGAATCAAGGTGAATTGTACAAATTATTGTCTAAAATGCTTAATATTAACCATTGCAGGTTAAAAAGACCTAAAGTGAGGATATCAAGTCAAACGAGTGCAAAACAGATGAATAACGAAGAATTTGTGAAAATGACAAAGCCATGCGATCGCATGCACCTACTATGCGATTGCATGATAGGGGCGAATCTAGCATTGGCACTTGTCACACTCTGCAGCGTACAAGGTCTTGTCAACTTCCGAAACCAAGTCATGCGATCGCATGGCATGGTCCATGCGATCGCATAGACCCCCGATCCAGGCCTATTTAAGGAGGCTCATTCTCTGCAGATTGAAGCAACCACAACTCAGAAAATCAGCAACAGAAACACACAGAACACAAACAATCAGAAGCAGCAACACACACACGAATTCTCTCTGTAACACATACACAACACACACACTAAGGTGTCTTCACACTTGGGTTTCGATTTGGTGGTAGTTAAACACCCCAAACTCCGTTCCAAAGGTGTAGAAACTAAGTGGAGGTTCTGATCACGTATACAACTCGGGATAGCTTGGTATAATCTAAACTTATATGTTCTTAATATGTATCCAAGTATTGATCTTGTTGTTTTACTTGTAACCATGTGTAACTAAACTATTTCACTTAGGCCAAGATGATTCTTGGCCAAGTTATGGCAATATAAACCTTTTCTTGATGATTTGATATAAAAGTATGTTTTGATGATTAATGTAAATGTTAGATATTGTTAAAGTGAGGGTGCAAAGTGTCAAATTTGTAAACTTAGGAAATGCTATAAACGGCATTTCCCTTTCATTCCTATTCAAGCTTTGCATTATTCATCTCTTGTGTCTTATGTATTCTATCTAGCTCTCGCTCTCTCTCACTCCAACCGAATACACACACAAACACATATAACAAAGATAATCTTCTAAGCATTGCTTCATCCGTATTACTTACGGGACCATCAATTGGTATCAGAGCCAAACTTGTTTTTGGCTCGTGATTGTTCGAAAGAGACAACAAAATCTCAAAGATTTCAAGCTTCCAAGAATAAAAAGCTCTCGGTTTCACAAAGGTTCAAGAACTTCAACTTTCTTCAAGAAAACTCAAGCTCAAACGATTTCTAAATGTAGAACACATTAAAGGTATAAACTATATCTTCTTTAAATTTCCTTTGGGTTGTTACTATATTTTTACAAAGGTTACAAAACTTTCTTTGAAGAAAAACATAAACCGAGTGAGTTTTTACATACCTTAGGTCAAAAAGGTCATTTAATTACTACCTTTTCAACATTAAATTTTCTGGGTATTTAAGCATTTAAGGTGTTCTTGCTCCTCAAAGTACAACCGTGAAGAAGAAGATATCAGTTTTTAATTTTTAAAATTATAAATTCTTCAAAGGTTAATTGTTGTACTAGGAAAATCAAGTACTTTCCTTGCCAATCAAGTACAAGTGGTTAGAAACTATTCAGGGTATGGCAATCTGATTTGAAAAGGACATATCACACTCTATAAGCCGGATCCCTAATCGCACGCGATAAGGACACATCACACTCTATAAGCCGGATCCCTAATCGCACGCAATTGGTTTGTGAGGCCTATAGAGCATTAGTGTTGATATTTTATCAGCCTGATCATCAAGGCAATTGCATGCGATTGCCCCTTGGACATTTTCCTATCAGCCGGCCCAAATCTTAGGAATCGCACGCGATTGAAAGATTTTTCTAAGTTCCACATTGAATCGCATGCGATCCATCTCTTGAACCATGTCTGTGCTATTCGAAGGACTTGTTGATTATCACTCTATTGGCAATCGCATTCGATTGTCAGGACTAACTGTTTTATTTCCTAAGTGTTTGACGCAACATGATTGAATCGCATTCGATTGGTTACTATATTAATCAATACTGTCCTTACTCTGCCCATTTGTTTTCAAGGAATTTACTCACTCAATCGCATTCTATTGGATCAATTCGCATTCGATAAGACAAATTTCAAACAGTGACATTCCTTAAGCTTGGACAAGTGATTGACTCTTTGGACTTGACTTAAAGAACTAAGATATTTGGAATTAATCAAACAATCTAATTCATAATTGAATTTAATCTAACTCGGATTTAATTCAAAGGTGAATTAAATTACCTCAAGTCTATCTAGTTCAAAGTTGAATTTAATCTGTGTTAGATCTAATTCAAAATTGAAATTTAAAAGACTTAGTTCTTTAATAAATCTTTCAAGTCACTTTAAAATCAAGCTTGAAAAGAATCACACTCTTTACTTTCGAACAATCAAACCACCCTACAAGTGAACGATCATTTCTTTCAAAAATCACTAATCATGTCAAGTACAAATGAAATGATGTCCATTGGTACCGACACAAAACCTCTTGTTTTGTTTCGGGAGAATACAATGTCTGGAAAGGAAGGTTCATGGACTTCCTTGAGCACAACGAACTCTTCGGGGATAAGATGATAGAATGCATCCACAATGGAAACACCAAGTTCACGAGCACCGTTGAAGCTGACCCAACCAACAATCCCCCCATTCTCAGACATGAAAGAGAAAAGATCAATGACGAGCTGACTGCTACTAAGAAGGAAACAAAAAAGGCAGAGAGACTGGCCAAGTACTATCTAAAACAAGGTCTCTCATCTGAGATCTATCTGAAGATAGATAGCTTGGGTACTGCCAAGGAAATCTGGGATGAAATCAAAAAGCAACTACAAGGCACTTAGCTGGGAGAGTACATCAAGCATACTCAACTGGTCAACAGTTACCATGATTTAAAGGCTCGTAAAAATGAGCTCATATCTGAAACATATGGCAGATACTGCAAATTGCAGAATGAAATGAGGTCTAATCAAATTGTCAGAACTGACTTTGATTTGAACTGTGTTTTTCTGAATTCATTAGGTCCTGAGTGGAAGGGCTATGCTAGGTTGTACAAACAGATCAAAAAAGATCTTACATCTGTCACCTTCCACAACATCTTTGAAGACGTCAATCGGTATGAAGATGAAATCTTGCAGTCTCACCGGAAACAACCAGTTGCTGACCCTCTTGCTTTGGTTGTAGTTGACAGGACCCCTAGGGAATCTTCATCAAGATCTGCTAAACTCAAACATGTGATGCTCAGTGAATCTGATTATGAGGATGATGATGATGAATCGGTAGAAGCTGCATTTCAAGCACTCACAGTTGCCAGAAAGAACTTCAAGAACCGGTTCAACAAGACTAACAACAGACAACGGTTCACTTCCGGCTCTAGAAGATTTGAAAGAGCTGCACCTGTTGACAAACCAAGATACCCAAGGGAAGATAAGAAAGAGGAGAAAAAGACAGACAGCAAGTGCTACAACTGTGGGAGATCTGGGCACAAGATAAGAAACTGTCCATAAAAGAAGGTCAAGGACGCTGAGTATTACAGACAAAAGTACCGCCTGTCAAAGCAAAAGCAGGCTGGGAATGTTCTTATGGTGGAAAAAGACCAGTTCCTTGAAGACACAGACTCCGAGAGTGATCTAGATGGTGAAGATCACGCACAGTTCTGTTTCATGACTAAGGGTGAAACAAGTAGCAGAGATGATGATGGTGATGGTCTCTCAGAAGCTGAGTAAGAAATAGTGGAAAGCGGAAAGGTAAATTCTATCTCTAATTCTAACATGGGTTTTAACTCTGAACATATACAAACCATACTAAACCGCATGAAAAAGTTAGAATTAAAGGTGACCAAACTAACAAAGAAAAACCAAGTGTTAAAAGAGGTCATCCACACATCAGACAAAGAAGCACATGCTACAATTGAACAGTTGGAGAAAAACATAGATGAATCAAAAGTTCAACTAGCTGTGAAAGAATCTGAATTTCTTGAATTAACCAATACAACAAATAACATCATACATGATCTTAAAGCAGAACGTGTTGGTGCGGAAAAGGATTCAGAAATTCTTAAAAATGATCAACAACTTATTTGTTTAAAAATAAAAGAATTGGAAGACCTTCTCATTAAAAGTGGACAAAGTGAACAAACCATCTTTCTATACAAATAAAAAGAACGACCTTTCTCAAGATGGACATTCGATGGACTTGGTTTCGAAAACCCAAGTGTTTTGAGTAAAGTATCAGCCAAACAATTATACAATGCAAATCTTTTTGGCGAGGGACTCACTCAACGGATGAAATTTGTTTGTCAAGAAGAAGAACGACTTGAAGAGGATGTCAAACGAACCTTAAACCTCAAAACTGAAACTCCCTTCAACTACTTTGACCTCAATGACTCATACTTCACTTACCCCATTCCAACACTTGACTCTGTTGTCATCACATCAGTATATACAAATGAAGAACTCTATGCTCCTGAAGTGCCAAAACCCCAAGTTCAATACATTCCTCACAAGGAATTGCAGCAAAGGTTTCAAACCTTACAAGAGTTTTGCTTCACTCATCTGGTACAAGGAGATATTGTCAAGGTCATCCAAACAGAATCCACTTCTATACCTCTTCCTGAACCCTCTGAATTGGATCAAGAAAACAACATTCTCCACAAGCATCTCCAAACAGTTTTTAACCTTGATGGCAAGATCATTGACAACTTGTGCAAAGAAAACTTCGCATTACAAGAGCGAATCAATCAGGTTGAAGCTCAAATAGAACCAGCTGCTCCATTCACTTTCTCTCCATATGGATCAGCAGTTGATGAATGAATTGAAGATTCTAAACATGCGTCCACATCTTCTTGAGCTGTCAAACCTGCTATAAAATCTGTTAATAATTCTTCTGTGTTAAATTTAAAACTCACACAGATTTTAAAACCAAAACAACTCTCCCCTTCTAATCACAGTTCTCGTGTGAACACAGACATACCTTAATCATCCAAAGCTGCAGCCAGTAGATCCAAACGACGTACTAACATTTTGTCTTCTGCTGCAGATATGAAGAAGTTCGAGAGTGATGAGCGTAAAATAAACATAACCTGGAAGAGAGTCATTCCTAAGTCAAATAGGAAGTGTTCGAACATTAGACAAATATGTAAACACATTTTGATGTTTGATTATGTCTGTAATCATTCAAGTTTACTTGATCAAATTGCATCTTCAACGTTTTGTATAAGTGATGGTTGTCTCCATGGTCATTGTGAATTTAATTGTGAATATGATCAATTAAGAAAACAAATCAGAATTAAACCATGTGAGGACTGGACAGACTTTTAAGCTAATCAAATATGTGTTCCATTTTTAAATTCAAGAGGTGACATCATTCATCAATGGATCACCACACGTCAGTCACATGCACTCAACCGTTTAAACAAATCAAGGCGATTACTGACAATCAAGGAGCTAGAAGTCTACAGGAGCCTGGGCTATGATGCTTTCAAAAAGGCATGGGTTACTCAGGAGAAACTTTTGCATTCTCAGAAACCATCTAACAACCCAACTTCAAAACCAAAGCCCTCCTCCAATCCAAGAGTAGCAAAACCTAATGCTCCCAAACATCCAGTTCAACAAAAGCCAGTTGATGTACTGAGGCCGCAACGCATTCTTAAGAACTCCTCACAGGCCTGGATTCGCAAACACAACGCTTCCGCAACTCTACTGATTCCTAAACCTACGATTACATCAACTGTCAAACCAACAGTGGTACATAAACTTTCATAAAAGCCAATTCTTTCTAAATCTATTTCTTCTCGTCATAAGACCAAACCCACATGGGTACCTAAGAATAGATCACTAGAAGTTTCACCACCACAAATAACAGCAAACAACCCTCAACCAAGCACTTCTTCATTAATAGAGACTAACAATCCAGGACCCATTCATATGTGGGGACCTAAACGTGTTTTATTCTCTTTTTGCAGGCACCTAACTTGTGGTACCTGGACTCTGGCTGCACCAAGCATATGATTGGCAACAAAGGTCTTCTCCAAAGTTATGTTCCTAAGTACTCCGGGAATGTACGTTTTGGGAACGACAATGTTGCACCAATAATGAGGTACGGAGACAAAGTGAAAAAGCATATCAAAATCAAGAAAGTCTCATATGTTGAAGGGTTGGGTCATAATCTATTCAGTATCGGACAGTTCTGTGATAAAGACCTGGAGGTAGTATTTAAGAAGAACAAATGTTGTGTTTTGAATGAAAATGGAGATGAGTTACTAGCTGGTACAAGGAAATCTAACTTATATTCTATTGACTTGGAAAACTATAACTCCCCTACCTCTGTGTGTCTATTGTCTGAAACATCATCAGATCTTACTTGGCAATGGCACAGAAAACTCTCTCACTTGAACTTTCAAAATATCAACAAACTAGTCACAAGTGACTTGGTGAGAGGCATTCCCAAGTTAAGATTCAAGAAGGATCATCTGTATGCAGATTGTGAGCGGGGAAAGATGAAAAATATTTCTCATAAATCCAAACAAGTATTTAGCACTACAAAGCCTTTGGAACTCCTGCACATGGATCTCTGTGGTCCTATGAGAATTCAGTCCAAAAGTGGGAAGAAGTATATTCTAGTCATGGTGGATGACTATTCTAGATATACTTGGGTCAAGTTTCTGCGATCAACGGATGAAGCCACTCCAACAATCATTTCCTTCATCAAGCAACAACAGAATAAGCATAGTTAGAGTGTTGTCTCCCTTCGGACTGACAACGGCACTGAATTTAAAAACCATACTCTGAGGAGCTTCTGTGACCTTGTGGGAATCAACCATCAGTTCTCTGCAGCATATACTCCACAGCAAAATGGTGTAGTGGAAAGACGAAATAGAACTTTGGTTGAAGCTACCTGTGCCATGCTGTCATATTCTGGGCTCCCACCTTCCTTTTGGGCTGAAGCAATCAGCACTGCCTGCTATACGCATAATCACTCTTTCATTAATAAACGCTTTAATAAAACTCCATACGAACTGGCTAATGGCATAGTGCCTAATATCAAATACTTTCATGTCTTTGGTAATAGGTGCTTTGTACTTAATGACAAGAATGATTTAGGAAAATTTGCTCCAAAAGCTGATGATGCTATTTTCCTTGGTTATTCTACAGAGTCCAAAGCCTACAGAGTTTTTAATAAAAGAACAAAGAGTATTGTTGAAAGTATCAATGTAACATTTGATGACGCATTGAATGTTACTGATTTTCCACCCAAATCATCAGAAAACGTTTCTGAACATACATGTTCTGGACCGGTGCTTTAAAATAAAGAATCAAACAATCCGTCCAGTTCAAATACTAATCTTGACTTTATGTTTGATTTCTTTAGATCTGAATTTTCTCCTGTTTTAACTGACAATAGGGACAACACAGATGTACAAACAAGTGCTACTATAACGGCTCCTACGGTCAATGAGACGAATCCATTGGGATTCCCCTTCTGTTTCTGTCACTCATACCCCTGTGACTTCTCAGATTTCTGACCCAGAGAGTCCTCCTGTGTTTGATTCAGACCCACATTTCTCTCCTGAAGATGAAGAATAAGCACGACACCTACAAGATCTCATTCCTTCATCTTACACTTCCCATGAAATTAAATGGACCAGACATCACTCTGAAGAGAACATCATCGGAGATCCTTCAGTTGGCATTCAAACAAGATCAGCAACAGCAAACGAATGTCAATTCTCGGGTTTCTTAAGCATCACGGAACCCACTAAGACTTGTACAGCATTAGATGATCCAGATTGGGTAATTGCAATGCAGGAAGAATTACACCAATTTGATCCTCTCAAAGTCTGGAGATTAGTTCCTTTACCATATGGCAAATCTGTAGTTGAAACTAAGTGGGTATTCAAGAAAAAAAGGGATTCGGATAGAGTGGTTGTCCGTAACAAAGCAAGGTTGGTTGCTAAAGGCTACAATCAGCAGGAGGGCATTGATTATGATGAAACATTGCCCCTGTTGCTCGTATTGAGGCTATCAGACTCTTTCTTGCTTAGGCAGCCTCCAGAAGCATCCATGTCTTTCAGATGGATGTGCAGACAGCTTTTCTTAATGGTGTACTTAAAGAAGAAGTTTATGTCTCACAGCCAGAGGGGTTCATCAATTATAAACATCCAAATCATGTCTACATCTTAGATAAGGCCTTGTACGGGTTAAAGCAATCTCCACGTGCATGGTATGATGTCTTATCTGAATATTTGATTGGTGAAGGCTACTCCAAAGGAAAGACTGATACCACTCTGTTCACAAAGACCAAAGGTAGGGACAAGATTTTAGTTCAAATTTATGTGGACAATGTCATTTTTGGGTCTACCAATCCAAAATACAGTGAAGAGTTTGCCAAGATCATCGCAAACCGATTTCAAATGAGTATGATGGGAGAGATGTCATTCTTTCTCGGACTCCAGGTGAAGCAGCTAAGTCATGGCAGTTTTATTTGCCAATCCAAGTACATCAAAGATCTTCTAACGAAGTATGATATGATTAACTGCACACCCATATCCACACCCATGGCTGCTAAGGCACAGCTATCAGCAGATCTTGATGGTTCTCCTGTAGATCTAAAAACTTACCGTGGGATGATTGGATCGCTAATGTATCTCACTGCAAGTCGTCCGGACATCATGTTCTCTACCTGCCTCTATTCCAGGTTCCAGGCAAATCCTAAAGAGTCACATCTTCTAGCAGTTAAGCGGATATTCAGATATCTCAAAGGGTCTATGGATCTAGGTCTGTGGTATCCCAAAGATTCAAATATGGATCTTCATGCTTACTCAGATGCTGACTATGCCGGTTGCAAGATTGATAGGAAAAGCACATATGGTAGTGCACACTTCTGGGTGATTGTTTAGTCTACCGGGCCTCAAAGAAGCAAAACTGCGTATCTACTTCTACAGCTGAAGCTGAGTATGTTGCTGCTGCAATTTGCTGTTCACAAAGTCTCTGGATATGAACACAATTATCAGACTTTGGCCTTAGGTTTGACAACATTCCATTGCTATGTGATTCCCAGTCTGCCATAGCTATCTCCTGCAATCCGGTACACCACTCTAAAACTAAAGACATTGATATACGTTATCACTTCATAAAAGATAACGTAGAGAAAGGTCTAATTGAGCTCGAGTGTGTTCCTACTGAAAATCAGCTCGCTGACTTGTTTACCAAACCATTAGACGAAAGTCGCTTCACTAAATTGGTATCCAAGTTAGGCATGCTAAACTTGAAAATATAACAAACTGGTGCCTCATTTTTCCTTTTCTTTCCTTTTTGTTTAAGAGTAGGTGTTACACTGTTTGTTCTTTGTCCAGCTTCATGATACAACACTCAAGGGGGAGTGAGTTTCTGGTGATACACATGTATCATATGTGTAAGGGGAGAAATATCATACACATACTGCAAATGTGTAGGGGGAGAAGTATACAACTGACACATTCCCTAAATCTTGAAAATCTCATCAACAGATGCAAGAGTCTAGGGGGAGTGTGTCACACAAACATTCCCTAAATCTTAATTTTTCAGAAATTTTCCAAGTGTTGGATTCTGTTTCAAGCAATCGCATCCTATGCTTCAATCGCATGAAATCTCTTGAAACCCAACAAAATTATTTTTTCCAAGTATTGGTTCAATCGCATGGAATCAATCGCATGGAATTAATCACATGGAATCAATCGCATTGGTCATCAATCGCATGTTATTGACCTATATGGATGAATGACCAATCGCATGCGATTCAAATAAATTGATAGCAACTCCAAGGCTTAATCGCATGCGATTGATAAACAAAGGGTGAATCGCATACGATTTAGAACATCTATAAGCCGGGTTGTTTTACCATGCGATTACTCCTATCAGCAGCATTTTTTATATGTTTTTGGTCCAATCAACGAGTGACACGTGTCCTTTTTCAATTTATAACCGTCCCATCAGATTACCAAGCTTCCTTTACACGATTCCTAAACTCGAAATTTCCTTAAGTTTTCTTTCGATTTCTTGGTTACTTTAGCATACGAATCCTCTCGTTACTCTGCCAAAATTTACACTTTTAGTCTCAAAACACTCCTCATAACAAAGGTAACAACTTGTACAGTTTACATTTTCAAAATTTTGAGTTAAAAGGGTAATTTTTGGCCTTAGAACATCCACCTGCGATAGTGGGTTTCGAGACTTCGAAGGGATTTTTGGGACACGAAACAAACTCGTTTGATCAAACAAAGTATGTGATGGGTATATTGAACACATGGGGAACACGTTGATGCAAAAATATTTCAAAAATCTCAAAAAGTGTTCTTCGTGTTCTTGTGAGGTATGAACATACACTAACAATTTAGTTTTTGGCTCTAAAAGGGGTGTTAGAATGATTTTTTGACTATGCTCCAGTACTATAAAGTTGTTTATTACTATCTAATTGCTATATTAAAAGTTTCAAAACAACTTTTTTATACTTAAAATCATACTGTACAAAATGGGGCTCTCAGAGTTGAGGTTTTTTCTCACAAGTTTTCAAACTCTATAGTTTTGGTCAACTTGGTCAACTTTTAATCACTTATCAAAGGTTGACCAAATATTCAAAGCTGCATGTTATTTTCTTTCATATCTCTTTATCTTTAACTTAACGGTTTTATCTATCTGCACAGATAAGATGGCACAAGATGTACGTGACCCAGAGGAGATCATTCCCAGAGCCGAGTTTCTTAACACTGGCTCTCATGAAAACATTCATTACGTTGACCTAACCAAACTTAAAAACCCAACCTACCTCATTGTCACCGAGATCCTCAAAATCCACCTCCTAACCCATCTCCTCACATACAACCCAGCCACAACTGGCACCCATGTTCCAGAACTATATGTTCAACAATTTTGGAAAACATGTGATGTTCGGCTTAATAACAGGGGTTATGAGGCCATTCATGCTGAGGTCGACGAATTTCAAGTCAATATATCTCTTAATCGACTCAGAACAATTTTTGCCCTACCCACAGCAGACAGCAGACCTCCGGCAACATACTTTGAGGACATCCCAAACGAGGATGCATGTCTTGCGGCAATAAGGGAGATGGGGTATGATGGTGAGCTCACCAGGAAAAGCCAATTCAAACGCACCGGATTGCATCCAAAGTATAATACATTTATGACGGTGCTTCAAAGATGTCTCACCCCAAAGCACTCAGGCTACGAATTCCCAACGGAGCATCAGTTCAAAATCTTTGTAGCTGCTGCACCTCCTATGCATGTGAACTACGCATTCCTTCTCTTCCAGGACATCAAAGCTACTATGCTCAGGAAGAACTCCCAAAAGAAGAAGGATGCAAACATGCTGCCTTACCACCGCTTCCTACCAATGATCATCCAGTGTGTGATGGATCAGAATGTTGACATTCCTCCGAGAGAAGGTTTACCTTCTATTACTCCTAAACTTTTCTTGCATATAAAACCTGTCATTCCAGCCAACCTGCCAATTCCAAGACCATTCCCTGTATCTCTACTAGACCTTTGTGAGAAAAATAAAATAGTTGTGAGTTATAGGGCGAGCGTAGGAATACCTCCCATGATTGTGCCAGAACCGGCCATACCTGCCCAGGGAGGTGTAGAACCTGGTGAGGATTTAGAGAATAGGCCTCAGACATCTGTGGGAGATGCTGAGAGGGCAGTGGAGAGAGAAAATGTTGGGAAGGGTGGAGAAGCGGGTGAAGGTGGTGAGACTAGAGAGGGAGGAGATGCATATGATCCCGCCACCGTACAAACAAATATAAAATCTCTTTCTCAAACCACCCAAACACAAGCTGTACTAGTAGAACTTGGTCTTGACGCTTTTGAGTCATCCAGTTCTGAATCTTCTCACAATGAGTCTGCTTCCCAAGCAGAAGGTTCCCCTACATTTGAACCTATTACTTCTCCTATGGGCACCCCTGAGCAACCAATTGAATAACCAGCTGAAAGCACACCCTCGTTCATGAAACTAACTGACCCCCATACTACCTCTCCTGACTAGACCCAAATAGTTCAACCTATCCTTCCTCAACCAAGTGGTCTGGTTATAACCTTAAATCCTCCTACTCAACCTACTGATTTTCCTACTACCAGACAGGCAATTGTAGCCCCAGAACATGACATTCCAGTCACTTCTCCAACTCAAAGCCTATCTGTTGAAACTGGCTCTATCGCCCTGATTCTCTACTAGAACCTGATCAATATATGGGGTATGGTATTGGTAGTGGTGAAGATGAAGAGAGTATTGTGGTTAGGAGTATGACTGAAAGAGTGGAGGTGAGAAAAGAAAAACAGAGTGTTGAGGGTCCCCTAAACCCAGAAAGCCGGGAAGCCACATCTGCTATGGGGCCTAACATTGTTGGTTCTTATATTGAACAAGTCGTGGTGATCCCACCCGTGCAAATTTCTGCCCCACCAAGCTACTACGGTGTCTCTCAACAGGCACCGTTTTCATTGCACTGGGCTTTAGCACATACACTAGGTCTACCCCAATTGGGAGTTAGACCTATTGATCTTAGAGGACCGCCTCCCTCGTCCTCGACTCCTTTCAATGCATAACTCGATATACCGCGGATTTCCGCCTATCTTGATCAACACCGGGTTACAATCGATGCAATAAGCTTGTACGTCAGTCAAGCTTCCTCAACTTCTATAGGTGGTACCTCTCAAGGTGCCATTCGAGGATTAGAAGGAAATCCTGCTGGACCCAACATCCCTGCTGCTCCAATAGGTGGTCCTGCCTCTATGGGTGGTACCTCAACCGGAAGTCTTCGTGATTCCGGGTTTGTGACAAGTGCAGAACTTCAAGACTATATTCAACAAGCCGTGGCTCCAATCCACCAACAACTACAGATGAAAAATCAAAAGTTGGATCGGATAGAACAATCCTCCCAGTCCCAGCAACAGCAACTCAACAGGATTGAGGCACTCCTTAAAGCAAGTTCTCCAATGCCAGCACCTCAGCCACAACCTGATCCAACAACAATGTCAGTGGATGCCTTAAAAAGTCTACTCTATGTTAAACTTCTAGAACAAAGGCCTGAATCTGCTTATCATCAAGACCTTCTTACAACTCTTCGCACCAACCAGTGTCCACACGGAATCTCCATGGATGACTTTCAAGAGTTTCATGAAGATGTTAGTAACAAGATTGATGGGGTGACTAGAGGCTTCTACACCTCTCTGGAGAAGGTTACTGATAGGTTGAAACTGCTTGAACAAACCTGTCAGGCTCAGGCTTAAGGAAGCAAGAGGAGTCGGGATGATCAAGATCCTGATTATCAACCCGAGGGGGGAGAAAAGGAGAAGACTGTATATGACATCTCCCTCTATGGTTGCTACTGTACCTGTTCCACACTTTAGCATATATCTATCTGCAGGAGCAGGTACAAGTTCAGCTGGGTCTGGGAGTCAACAACAGAAAACTGCCCAACAATTGGCCGATTAAGTTTACGAACAACAACAAAAGGAAAATGCTGACAAACAAATTGTACTTTATGTACCTCAGCAACAATCTGAACTGAGGCCAATTGATCTTGAAGAAGGTGAAATACCTTACGAGCAGTCCCATGCCGAGATGTTTGACTGGTTTAGTGACTCAGAGGAAGAAATGGAGGATTTATATGAGTCCATACACACATCACCTGCAAGGCATATGGGAGAAAGTAGTTCTTCTCAACCAGAGGAGGAAACTGAGGATCGTGAAATTCGTGATATGTTCAGAGATATAGATGAATATGTGAAAGACACTACACGTCCAACTTCACCCAGAATTATCCACATATTTGATGATATAATCAGTGAAAGAGAGCTTACACTAAAAAGAAAATAATGGACAGCAATCTCTATAAGGGAAGCTAGAAGGAAACATAAACAGAAGAAAACCACCTTTGACGTATCCAGGGTTCTCAGTAGAGTAAACATTGAAGTTCATGAAAGTTTCCCTCCTCCTCCTGGTCAGTTTCAAGAATCAGCTGCCAATGTACTTGAAAGAAACAGACAGAAAGAGGCAGCTGAGAAAGCAAGTCAAGAATCTGAATGGCCTTTGCCAAGGAGCTTCATAGTGCCACCTGCTCCTCCAGTGTATCGTGGGGATCCAGGAGTTGATGCAGGCAATATGTTCACAAGAAGTGCTGGCCAATAACCAATATGGAAACCGTATTTTGTCAATGCTGCTAATCTTGAAGAAAGAATACCAGACATATTCAGCAATGAGCTAATACGGGTTATTTCCCCTGAGTTGCGGAACATGGACGGCAAACAGAGAAGAAGATATGAACACATCCTCTCTCAGTCCATGACAAAACCCGAAGAGATCAAATCAGAGTATCCAATAGTTGAACTTATCAATATCTATACTCAGACAACCTTCAGAATAAAGTATGCCATCTTTCATGTCAGAAGAGCAAACAACCTGTCATACTTCCTCAACGAAGCAGATTTAAGGTTTGTTAGTATTGAAGACATCAACTTTATCTTTGACACCCTCTCTCAAAAAAGAGGAAAATGACCTGAAGAAGAGTTTGGAAGGGTTGCTCTGATGAAATACATGAGAAATTTGATCGAATACTTTGAGGAACACGATCTGCAACTCGGAGCTGAAAACAACTACCTGAAAGTCAATCTCTTAAAGACTAACCAGAGCCATCCAGATCTAGAAAAGCTTGAAGAATTGACAGTTATCTATGATGGACATCCAAACTTCAAAGGTGATCGAGGTGTCATCTCAAGGAATTCAAAAGGAGAAAAGATATTCATCAGACTTGATGAATTAATGTCATATTCAGACGGCACTTTGAAAATCCTTCATCGTAAGATACATCGGAAAATTTGGGATAACCGGGCAGCCTACACAGATGAAAAACATGTTGAAGCCTATCGTGCTATAGAAAGGATGAGAATGACACTGGCAAGCAGAAAGCAAATACGCAAGTGGCAAGTGGCATTCAGGATTCGCAACAAATCAGCCTATGAAGAGTTTTATGTATTTATTTGTTGTGAATCATTGCACACCTCACTTAGGGGGAGATTGTTAGATATTGTTAAAGTGAGGGTGCAAAGTTTGAAAGTTGTAAATTTGGAAAATGCTATAAAAGGCATTTCCCCTTTCATTGCTATTCAAGCTTTGCATTATTCATCTCTTGTGTCTTTTGTATTTTCTCTAGCTCTTGGCTCTCTCTCACTCCAACCGAATACACACACAAACACATATAACAAAGATAATCTTCTAAGCATTGCTTCATCCGTATTACTTAAGGGACCATCGGTAAATGTGTTTAATCATATTCATGTGATATATTTGTTCATGTTCATGTTTTGATAACCTTTTGTGTGAAAACCTCAAGGTTATATTGCATGCATATTCAAGAATGTTGGCTTAATCTTAAGATCTTGTGTACTTATTACTAGAAATGGTATAACAAGCAAGATTGTCATTTGAAAAGCATTTTTTGGAACTTGTCTTTGATCATTTCAGATCTTAACAAGTTGGCCAAGTTTATCATATTTTGGTTTCTCACATGTTTCACATCTCAAATGAAAGTTTAATTGTGTATGTATATTATTTGATCATTAATACTACAAAAGGATAAAAAGGATTAAAAAGATGTTTTTGAACATGTTAAGGTTGAAATGAATTCCATAATGTCATTAAGAGTCTTATCTTTTGATTCTATGTGCATGCTTATGTATTTCACGCTTTGCATGTGTTACATGCTAGAAATGGTACGTAACATTATGATATCTAAAAGAAATAACATAAGGCTTGATCTTAAATCCAATGCAGGTGGTTTAAGTCTTTTTGGGTTCATAACATCATAGTATTCATTTACTATCTACTTATAACCTTGGATGAAAGTCCAGTTTGTTTGTGTTTAATCCTTGGGTAAAAATGAAGTCTGCTGTAATTAGATACCATGCGATCGCATGACATGTGCATGCGACCGCATGGGGTGATCGCATGTCACTGACATGCGATCGCATGAAGCCCTGTCCCAGAATCAGTTTGACGTTTCTTTTATTCTAACCATTCTTAAATTACTTTAACACCTTTCTTATGTTTTGAAAGCTATGAGACATATCATTTGACCAAGAATATATGGCTTGTAGCTGGATTTAAACATGGTTAAGTGGATCTGTGATTGTCTTATGATTCTATGCTTACATGCTATATTTGATTGTAAATCTGAGTCTTGATAACTCGAGTGATGATTTACATGATAATATGACGTGTAATTATTAGATAGAACAGCATACTGTGAGCTTAATGAAATTTATCAAGTCATCAACAATTAAACCAAATTAAATATTGCCATAACTAAGCAGGATGATTCTGAAGCCTAAGTGATCCTTTCTCTGATTGTCTAATCGCTTGTTATTATTTTGATAGTGTAACTTGTTTAGTTCATTAGTTTTAAATCAAAATCTAAAAATCACATGTTTTTATTTCACCAAACAATAATGATGTTTGAGTTCTAGTAGCTTCCAGAAAGTTAGTTTTATCCCTGTGGTTCGACACTCGGTCTTACCCTATCTATACTACTAGTAACCAGGTCATTCTTGTCTGAGTCGTGTGTAGTATTTATTTTGTAATTCCACTTTATAAATTTAAAACATCAGTGTGAAAAAGCTTTTAATCATCTTAAAAATACCCGTACGCGGGCTGCACACCACGTACTTATCACTCTCGTTTAACTATGATGCCGTGAATATCGACTTATCGCGGCACAAGTCCCCTCTTATGTCGGGGAAACGTCGTGACACGTTGGCTATTTGCATTTAGTGATTCTCTATTACTATGACAATGTGTTATGACGATCCTCTTCGTCACACTTCGCGTTTCCGCCTTGGCGGGGTGTGACACCAATAATATTTAAACCAAAAATAATTTAAGTTCTAAAATAATAATTAAACAATTTATTTGAAGAACTAAATAGTTATAACTTGGGCTTTAATATAAAAAAGGATCAAAGAATTAGTTGGGCCGACCCTAACTGGGCCGAACCTTCTTTGGGCTGCCGGGCCGCCGCAAAGGGGCCTCGGCTGGGCTTTAACCACCGCTGGCACGAAAGGTCACTGGGCCGAGACTAGATTAATGAATCGTGTCATGATCCTTTCTGGGCCTCTTATACCTGGGCCACCGAAACCAGGCTGCCTCAACTGGGCTTCGATGTTCTATCCATCACCAGCACCGGGCTGCCTCATCTGGGCTGAGACTGCCACCGCATTGGGATGCCGCAACTGGGCCGCTGCTGGCAGTCACATAGTGGTCGCTGATGATGATTTCCGGTCACAAAAAAAAAACCAGAATAGACACATGAACAATTATATATATCGAAATTAAAAAACTAGAAATTTTAATCAACTTAAAGTTCAAATTTTCCTTAAAACAAAACTTGTTTTAACATTTAAACTTTAAACAATTTTATCAACAAACTTGATGAATAAGGATTAGAATATCAAAGTTTCAAAGTACATCCTATAATCAAAAAACGAAACTAGTTTTGTTTAAGAACTTTAGAACCTAACATGTTAACTAAACTGGCTAACAATTTCGATACATACATTAACATATATATATATATAAGCAAAAGATAAACCTTTTATAGTTTTAACTTTTTAACCGGTTATACCTAAACTGGTTTAACTTTTTTGATTAAAAAATAAAAAACTATAAAACATACAATATTAAAAAATAAACAGTTTGAATAATAAATCGGAGATTAACATGAACTTTGCTAATCCCTATATTTCGAACACATATACTAACAAATATATACAAACACGAATTAATACACTGTCTATAGGTTTAATCCATTAACCGGTTAAAATTTAACCTTTTCTAATTAAGGATAAAACTATAAAACTATTCAAAAACAACTTTTTTGAATAAACTTAGATTAACAAGAACTTTGTTAATCCCTCATGATTTTCGAAATACATGTATATGTATATATATATATATATATATATATATATATTAACAAGAACAATAGATCATACAACTAACACACTGTGATAAACTGAGTCGAGGCTCTGATACCACTGTTGGGTTTTTCCTTACGGTTGCAGGCCCTAAAGGTTTTGTAGTTGCAGTCTCTATTTGCTATAGTTGTATTTTGTCCCGCTTGTAAGCCTGCTGCCACTTGGCTAACGATGTTGGGCAGTGTAGCTATCACTCGTTCTATCACCAGTTGATTTATGTCGTTTTCTCTTCTTGGAGGCATGGTTCTAAGATGTGAAGATAAGATGATCCTTGTCAAATTTAATTCTTAATGAGGCTAAATATGATCATGCAACATTTTTCAGGCTCTAATTGACATTATAAGGATAGGAAACTTCTTAAAATATTATAAATACCATTTAAAAATTGGGTACATATTTTAAAGACAAAATTCCCAAAACATGGAAATACATAAGTAATTTGATTGGGTATACATACCATTATCAAAATTTCCCAATCGTACTATTTTCTTTTATATCCTAATTAGTAGTTCCTAGGTTAATAGTAGCATATTTAGAAATTAGGAAATGGTCATCTCAGATGTTCTTTCCTAACATTACTCCCATCATGACTCCAACCACCAATGTTAGCACTGCTATATCCTTCACTTGCTCATAGATCCTCTGCATGCCCTCCTGTGCCTTGGCCTCCACCCTTGATGTGTGATGGTACTGAGCCTCTACCATCTCGGCGAGAGAATCAATTGAGTGGCGCTAGCAATCTAACCGTCCATCAAGAAAATTGATTTGAGAGGTAGGCCGCCTCAGGTGTCGGGTTTGTTCTTCCATCATTCCGGGCGTTATGGCAGGTATACCCGGTACTGTCTGTGGAGGTGTAATGCTACTCTTCTGACGAAAGATGAGTCACCAGTAGCCGATACTGTCTGTGGAGGTGCAATCCGCGGGGGTAACCCGGTTGTCTTCAGAGCAGTAAGTCTGATGCGTGGGCCTTGTGGCTTATTCCGGGGTTCTAAAAAGCCAGGTGGTAGTGCACAGGGATTTGGTGAACTTCGTCCACTAGACATCTCTGGTTCCTCAGCAGATGATGAATGCTTCTCACCATCCCGTGATGCACTCTGGGCGTACTCGATTGGATCAGACTCGGTTGACATTCTTATCTGCGACGACAATCTACTTAGTTAATAGTGTACTATTGTGAGTGTCTAATGAAGGTTATGCATATTACACACACAATCATGCTTACTTTAAAATGAAAGAAAATTTTATTCAAGCATAGTCCTATTACAACTAACCTGAGTATTCCATCGCACTTACTTGAATTAAACATAGGTGATCAAGCTTTGTTTAATTAAAGTAAGATAATGGAAAACTCAACTTAGTCACATTAGTAAAATGCTTCAAGTTTAAAAATTTATTTTAGGAAAATTTTATCTGTTGAAAACCTGCGGTTATAGTTTGAGTTTTTCCCCCTCATAAGGAAAACTACATTCTCTATAACCTTCGGCTCTGATACCAATTTTGTAACACCCCGCTAAAGCGGAAACACGAAGTGTCACAGCAAAAGGTCTCATAGCACAAGGTAATAGACAATTTCCAACCATAACAGATAATTTGGATTTCAATTAAAATTACAATCATTCGAATACAACATAGAAATTTAAGTTGTCTTCTAGATGAAGTAAAATGATTGGAAATTCGTTTTAAGACGTCCACACGTGACATGCTTCTTACGTGCTTTAAGACCTATCAATGATTACCTGAAAGACATGAATAAAGAAGGGTCAACTATGAGAGTTGGTGAGGACACATATTTTATATAAAAAAATAACTCTAATGTCATAGAAATGGTGTTGGAAACTTTGGGTCCAACAAATTTTGTAAGGATGGAAACTTGAGGTCCAACCGAAATTTAAATATTTAGTATAGTATGACTACAGTTTATTGCCCAAATTTGATACGCATGGTTTTTGAGTATATAATGATGTTTTACTTAAGCTTGAGCCATTTCCAATCCTATCGACATACTGTGCCCGAATATAACCTAACGCCTATATTAAATGACGTTAGTAAATGGTAAAGTACACCTACGTTCGTCAACCATAAGTGGGGGATGTCGACCCCAAATAGCGCTACCTACAAGTACCATAGGCCCCTTTAGTGAGGTTAGTGGATAATGTCTAGTTGAGGGACTTTTATTAATAAGAACTCAAATACATCAAGTATAATATACCATAAGTGCGTAATTTAAATATTTACGATATTTGTCATGGCAATAAAACAATAAAACATTTATATTCATGCTTTCACCCCAATATTTGAAAAACAGATGTATTAAAAAAAGGGGTTGTGAACACTCACCTTGTGTTGTAGCTTTGCAAGTAGTTGTTAGTCCTATTAGTTCATTAACTCCTCGATGCACCTTTTCCTATTGCGTTTAATGTCCACCGTAAGGTCCTTATAATTCTCGCTTTTATGCCATGTATTTCCTTTTTATAACCGTATATAGTTATTATTATTAATTTCTTTTCATATTATTTTTATTTTTATTTTTATACATATAGGTAACGTATTTATGAAAATATATATATATATATATATAGTTGTTTTTTAAACAAGTAAACACACACATATGTATACACACACACACACACACACACATATATATATATATATATATTGTTGGAATATGCCCACGAACACACGTACATCAAATGATCACTACCGATGATGTATGGGCCTATCGGGTCACACGCCGGGGGTTGACCTTGACACAACCTAAAAGATGAGGGTGAGAAAGGATAAATAATGATAGTTGGTTTCCAGCAGGGGTTAGCGGCGCTAACTCTGGCGTCGCTAAATCAGCCGCGTTAGCGGCGCTAACCATGGGAGGTTAACGGCGCTAACCGTGGGCGGTTAGCGGCGCTAACCCTGCCTGACAGAAACAACTTTATTCTTTTCACCTCTTAAATCCACCAATGCATGTAAAATCTAATGATGAGCTTTTGGGGCTGGCTGGGGAGACCTGGAGTCATCAGTTGGGTTATATATACATGCATAAGACTCTCATTTTCCTCTCTTGACTAATTTTGAGAGAAAAAACACTTAGAACCTTTTTGTGTTGCTAAGTCCAGAGAGAAAAGAGAGAGTTCCCTGGAGTTGGTTGTGTTCCAGAAGTGCTTTCAAGCAAGGAAGAGTGCTTTGGAGTGCTAGTACACTTGGGTCACCTTGTTTCTCGGTGTGGACTTCGATTGTGCAAGAAAAGGAGCTCAAGGAGGATAAAGCTTGGAGCTAGCCGGACACACACAACCATCAGAGACATCAGGGGTATATATCCTCTCTTTTCTTTCTGTTTTGTTGCATAACTTTGTTGTAGAGTTAGATCCACTTATGGGGTTCATCTTGTGGTTTCTTTTTATGTTTGACCTTGCATGCTTCCGTTGCTGTGTACCACGAACCCCAACAGTGGTATCAGAGCCAGCTCTACACTGGTTTTACACTAGATGGCCAAGAAAATCCGAAAAATGTGATTTTTGGTTCTGTCCAGTGTTTAGCGGCGCTAACTTTTCTATGTTAGCGGCGCTAAACCTTAGTTAACGGCGCTAAAGTCGGAGTCAACAGTCCTCTTTGGTAAACTGACTTGTTTTAATGTCGTCTCGCGATAGCGGCGCTACACTGAGTTAGCGGCGCTAACTCTTTATAGTTAGCGGCGCTAACCCCTTACTGGCAGAATGCATGGTTTTGCCTTAAATCAATTTTGTTGGATTTTTGGGCTATTTGTTCTTGCTGGAATTGTTCCAGATTTGAGTTGTGTTCAGATTAAAGTTGCCTTATGTCTTGGTTGATGTATTTATATGTGGATTAACATTTAGGCATGAAAATGATTAACTGCATATACTTACATTGTGTATATATGACTATGGAATTTTGACTTGTTTGAGGTTCCTAATGCATATGTACATAGGATTATGAGTACCTTGGGTGATTAGATAATCTTAACCAAGACATATAAGATTTACATGGTTTTGTGTGGCACACCATGTGATGATGTGTGATTTCTTGTATGTGGTTGTTGTATGTATATCCGGTAACGTTTTTGAGCCATATGACCTATGTGATGTGTTTGGTTGATTTAGATTAATGTATTAATTCATTTGGTGGTTTGTACCACAATGGCATGTAATAATTAATCTATTTATTCGGTTTGTAATTTTAACGGCTTGCATGCCGATTTCGTATTCTTTGTAATTTGTAGAATTAGCTTAGAATAGAAATTGTGGCTTGCATGCCATTTCCTTTTAAATTTGTAAATTGTAAAAGATGAACCGAAGCAACCAACAAGAACCGTGTGGAGGGTGTCTTGGCGTACTTGGATCCGGAGGTCGGTAAGAGACGCAATGGATCAAGTGGGAGGAGCACACATCGGGTCATTCGGTCTAGTCCTTAGATGACTTAGTCTTGCCCGTTGGCTCACGGGCAAGACGCATAGGATTTGGCTCGTTACCGGATTATATTACATGCGTGGTTGATTTTATTTTATATATTTTCTTGCATGGATGTTTAGGTTCTTCGCATGCTAGAAAATTTTTCAAAATAATAAAATCAAAGAGTTTTAAATTGGTTTACAAACTCCGCGCGCCACATAGATAAGAATTGGTTAAAAATGTTTTAACCGGAAAAACTAAAACCCGTTTTTCAAAAGTAAATCTCACACCACCCGTAAGATGACACCGCCCGATTCTAGTGAAACAAGATCGGTTTGTCGAGCTCTAGCCGAGACCGGTTTTTGCGTAACTGTGTGGAAGGCGCGTGTGGCAACTCGCAAGGTCGGTTGTCGAGCTCTAGCCGAGCCGGCCATTGGGCTAGAGTACCACCGTGTATCTTGACGGACGATTTACAATTCCAAGACTTAAACCGCATTGGTAGTTGTCGAGCTCTAGCCGAGCTATCAAAGTGGGTTAATGAGGAATTGGTGTGGAGGGATCAAACATGCCAATTGGGTGCTAAGAGTACCTAGGATCCTGCAAGTGCCTAAGAGTTGTGATCACGGATTGCAATTGGTAAATAGTTTACTGGCCTAAAATAGCTCTATGAAGTGATCCGCGGAAAACCCGTCATGGATTAGGGTATTTTGAGGTTCTTAGCCCTTGTTAATATAATTTGTTTTTATAACAAGAGGGTAATTATCTTAACAAGGATTTAATACAACAATAACTAACCATTTCGTACTTTACTTGTAGATGGCATCTACTAGCAACACCAACACCACCAACATGTCACTCCGTCCATTTTTGGAGAAGGAGAAACTCACGGGGCCAAACTTTATGGATTGGCATAGGACTTTGAGAATTGTCCTACGTCATGAAATGAAGCTAGAGGTCCTTGAGTCACCTCTTCCGGAGGCTCCTGCTACCAACGCGGCGAGGGCCGTCCGCGAGGCGTATGAAAAACGCCTCAAGGACACAAATGACGTGACTTGCCTTATGCTAACGACCATGAGTCCCGAATTGCAAAGGAAATTCGAGAAAGTGAGTGCGTTTGAGATGATTTCTCAGCTGAAGGACATGTTCCAACAGCGAGCTAGGCAAGAACTCTATGAGTACGTCAAGGCCTTCATCGGTTGCCGGATGCAGGAGGGCGGCAATGTGAGCTCCCACGTACTTAAGATGAAAGGGTACGTGGATCAGCTCGAGGAGTTGGGCTTTCCCATGGGGAAAGAGTTGGCGGTTGATATCATCCTCCAATCTTTGCCTCCCGCATATGGTCCGTTCATTGTGAACTTCCACATGCATAGTATGGACAAGTCCATTATGGAATTGCATGGCATGCTAAAAACCGCCGAGGGCGAGCTTGCCAAGTCAAAGCCCACCACCTCCACTGCCGTTCTCACCATCAACGAGGGTGGTAACAAGCGGAAGCAACCCGCTTCGGGCTCCAAGGGGAAGGGAAAGAAGAAGGCCAAGGCCCATGGGCCGAAGCCCAAACCTAACCCAACCCCGGAGCCGAAGGGGAAGCAAGTGGCTCCCGCTGCCACCTCACCGGAAGAGGCAACCTGCTACTTCTGCGGGGAGAAGGGTCACTACCGGCGTAGTTGCCCCAAGTACACGGAGGAGCTCAAGAAGCTTCGCTCTAAAGGTGCCGCTGCCTCCGGTACGTACATGATTAAACTCCATAACACTTCTACTTCTAACGCCTGGGTTTTAGACAGCGGGTGTGGTACTCACGTTTGTAATAATGTGCAGGTACTAAGAAGAAGTAGGGACTTGGTTGATGGAGAGCTGGATCTCATCATGGGAAACAAGGCGGTTTTCCCGGTTGAGAAGATTGGGAGTGTGGAGCTCGCCTTTCCTTCCGGCTTATCTATTGTTTTGTTAAATGTATCTTTTGCGCCCTGCGTGGCAAGAAACATTATTTCATTGTATGCCTTGTATGACGATGGATTCACTTTTAAATTTGAGAATGGTAGCATTTTATGTTACAAAGATGATGTCTTTTATTTCAAAGCATTTCCATGTCATGGCATATATGAAACAAGCGTAAGCTTGCAAAGCACTAGATCAATCATGAATGTTGATTCGGGTCCTAAAAACGTTTTGGATAAATTGTCTCTATGGCATGGTCGGTTAGGCCACATAAACAAGAAACGCATCGCCAAGCTCCAAGTGGATGGGATCTTGGAATCATTTGACCACGGGTCTAATGACGTATGCGAATCTTGTATATTGGGCAAGATGACCAAAGCACCCTTCACCGGTGTTTGTGAGAGGGCGCAAGACTTGTTGGATATCGTTCACACGGATGTGTGTGGTCCGTTCAAGCATGCCACAAGAGATCATTCCCGCTACTTCGTTACCTTTATTGATGATTATAGTCGATACGGGTATGTCTACTTGTTGAGACAAAAGTCGGATACCTTTGAGGTATTTAAGACTTATGAAAACGAGGTAGAAAATCAACTAGGGAAAAGGATTAAGATGTTACGATCTGATAGAGGCGGTGAGTATCTTAGTTCCGAGTTCCGTGAACATCTAAGGGATTGTGGGATTATCTCGCAATTAACCCCTCCTAGGACGCCACAATTAAATGGTGTCGCCGAGAGGAGGAACCGAACATTGTTGGATATGGTTGGGTCTATGATGGTTCGTACGGACGTTCCCGTTACGTTTTGGGGATATGCGCTTGAGACGGCCGGTAGAATCCTTAACCTCGTACCAACAAAGAAGGTTAAGAAAACACCGTATGAGATGTGGCATGGAAAGGTTCCATCCATTTCATATTTAAAGGTCTGGGGTTGTCCTACCTACGTGATACGTGAGGTTGAGGACAAGTTGGAGCCCAGGGCCGAAAGGTGCTTTTTCATTGGTCATCCTGCTGGGTCTATGGGATATTTGTTTTACAAACCTTCGGAGAACAAGGTGTTTGTTGCTCGAAGGGCAATGTTCCTTGAGAGGGAACTGCTATCCAAAGACGCTAGTGGGAGAAAGGTTGATCTTGAAGAAATTCAAGAGACTGCCAATGTAGAACCTGATGTTGGGACTAGCTCACAACCTGAGAAGGTTGAATCTCAGCATGATGAAGCTGGAGATGATGTAAACCCGTTGCCTATTAGAAGATCTGGTAGAAGTCGGCATGAGCCAAAGAGATATGGATTTCACATATCTGAGGGCACCGACATGGTAGTGATCTCTGATGAGCCTACCAAATACCAGGACGCTGTGATGGGCCCTGAGTCCGCCAAGTGGCTAGAGGCAATGGAATCCGAGATTCAGTCCATGTCGGAAAATCAAGTCTGGGACTTGGTTGATCCCGTGCCGGGATGCAAACCCGTAGGGTGCAAGTGGGTCTTCAAGAAGAAGATCGGCATGGATGGCGAGGTAGACACCTTCAAGGCCCGACTGGTGGCTAAGGGTTTCACTCAAACTCATGGTATAGACTATGAGGAAACCTTTTCACCGGTGGCTATGATGAAGTCTATCCGGATACTTTTGGCCATTGCCGCATTTCATGATTATGAGATTTGGCAAATGGACGTCAAAACCACGTTCCTTAATGGAACACTAGCAGAGGATGTGTATATGACACAGCCTGAGGGTTTTGTACATCCTGAGTTTCCGGATAAAGTCTGCAAGCTTAAGAAGTCCATTTATGGGCTTAAGCAAGCCTCTCGGAGCTGGAACCTGTGTTTCGACGAGAAGGTCAAAGAGTTTGGCTTCTCTAAAAGCAAGGTTGAGCCATGCGTTTACATTAGAGCTAGTGGGAGCATAGTTGTATTCCTAGTTATTTATGTAGATGATATTCTACTAATTGGGAACGACGTCCCAACTTTGCAAGGAGTAAAAGCCTGGCTAGGGAGTTGTTTCTCAATGAAGGATCTTGGGGATGCAGCTTACATTCTTGGGATCAAGATCTATAGAGATAGATCCCGCAGGTTGATCGGATTGAGCCAGAGTACGTACATAGACAAGGTCCTAAAGAGATTTAGGATGGAGGATTCCAAGAAGGGGTTCATACCTATGTCGCATGGTTTAGTATTGAGCAAGACTCAAAGCCCGAGTTCCCCTGAGGAACGGGAAGTAATGAGTCGAGTTCCATATGCTTCGGCAATTGGCTCGATCATGTACGCCATGTTATGTACTAGGCCTGATATATCTTGTGCATTGAGTATGACAAGTAGATATCAAGCCAATCCTGGTGAAGCTCATTGGACGGCAGTAAAGAACATTCTCAAGTATCTTCGGAGGACTAAGGAGATGTTCTTGGTGTATGGAGGTGCGGAAGAGCTACGGGTGACTGGTTACTCAGATGCTAGCTTCCAAACCGATCGGGACGACTGCCGATCTCAATCGGGGTTTGTGTTCCTGCTCAATGGTGATGCTATTTCCTGGAGAAGTTCCAAGTAAGACACTGTGGCCGATTCTACTACCGAGTCGGAGTATATTGCGGCCAGTGAAGCTGTGAAGGAGGCTGTATGGATGAAGAAATTCATCCAAGATCTGGGAGTGGTTCCTAGCATTGCCGACCCTGTTGAGGTGTTCTGTGACAACGAGGGTGCGGTTGCTCTTGCCAAGGAACCAAGGTCTCACCGACGCACGAGACATATTCCGCGGAAGTATCATTACATCAGGGACGTGGTCGAATGTGGAGACATTGTTATCAGCAGAGTACACACGGATAGCAATGTGGCGGATCCGTTCACCAAACCTTTATCGCAAGCAAAGCATGACGCTCATACTCGAGCTATTGGGATTAGATTTGCTAGTGATTTGGTTTGATCATGCCTTTGTATTTGGTTAGTATATTTATTGTATTTACCCTTTAGGGAACATGAAGCAGTATTGTATTTATTGTATTTATCGATTATTAAATGAGATTTAGTAATACGCAAGTTGCGGGTATTTCTTTAAATCTTTACTGTGTTCCAACTTAGCATGTTTTGCTCTTCCCTGAATGCGCAAGCATTCTAAATGTCCACAGTCGGTCATTCTTCTTGGGAAGGAAGTATGAACTAAGACTGAGGGAAGTAATTGGTCATGTGTCCAATGGGGATTGGGGCACGGGGACGCAATTCTTCGCCTGTACTTGAAAGTGTTTCAAGTGACTGGACGACCCACACCTGATTTTACTTTATGGTACATGTCATGAGTAAATCAGGATGATAATATCAATTCATCCTAAGACTGGAGATGCACGTGGCTGCATCACTTTGGTTTGCTTTGTTCAAATTGCTTTCAAACGCAGTTCGTAACTGGCTGTTATAAAGGGAGTAGTTGGGCAGAGTATGGTCACTGTGGTGGGCAGTGTAAGTCAAAGGAATTTGTTCCTCTATTTAGAGAGATATCCTTGGGCCCCTCGATGATTGGTCGCTGACACCAAAATGCATGGCCATGCTCAAAGCTTGCAATAATTTATGATTGATTGCAACTTGTATATTTTGGTCACCACCAGTCTAGATCGAGAAACATAATCGTGAACAAACGGAGAATGACTTTGTACCATGTCTCGTGTTCACATTGGATATCGCGAACAAAAGGATGATTGATCACTTATCGATAGGACCTTTTTCACATGAGATGCAGATTGGTTTTTGTGCTGAAGACAAAACCCATACTGACGTGTGGACAGAGATGTCTTACTAGAGGTCGCTCTTTGTCTGTGATGCATTGGGTACGTAGATTCATGTGCAAGTGGGAGTTTGTTGGAATATGCCCACGAACACACGTACATCAAATGATCACTACCGATGATGTATGGGCCTATCGGGTCACACGCCGGGGGTTGACCTTGACACAACCTAAAAAATGAGGGTGAGAAAGGATAAATAATGATAGTTGGTTTCCAGCAGGGGTTAGCGGCGCTAACTCTGGCGTCGCTAAATCAGCCGCGTTAGCGGCGCTAACCATGGGAGGTTAACGGCGCTAACCGTGGGCGGTTAGCGGCGCTAACCCTGCCTGACAGAAACAACTTTATTCTTTTCACCTCTTAAATCCACCAATGCATGTAAAATCTAATGATGAGCTTTTGGGGCCGGCTGGGGAGACCTGGAGTCATCAGTTGGGTTATATATACATGCATAAGACTCTCATTTTCCTCTCTTGACTAATTTTGAGAGAAAAAACACTTAGAACCTTTTTGTGTTGCTAAGTCCAGAGAGAAAAGAGAGAGTTCCCTGGAGTTGGTTGTGTTCCAGAAGTGCTTTCAAGCAAGGAAGAGTGCTTTGGAGTGCTAGTACACTTGGGTCACCTTGTTTCTCGGTGTGGACTTCGATTGTGCAAGAAAAGGAGCTCAAGGAGGATAAAGCTTGGAGCTAGCCGGACACACACAACCATCAGAGACATCAGGGGTATATATCCTCTCTTTTCTTTCTGTTTTGTTGCATAACTTTGTTGTAGAGTTAGATCCACTTATGGGGTTCATCTTGTGGTTTCTTTTTATGTTTGACCTTGCATGCTTCCGTTGCTGTGTACCACGAACCCCAACATATATATATATATATAACTCGTCTTAAAGTATAAGTAGGTGTACATGTAACATGCTATTTTTATGCATAATTGTTTTAAAGATATAGACACACAACCTTATTATATTTATTTATAACTAACTTTGATGATGCATGAATGCATTATAAAGTTATATTCTTTTAAAAGTACGCATAAATACATATAATATTAGTATACCTTTAGTTTTTACATACTACTACGTAATATTATATTTTATAATTTTTAGAATCATACACACACTCATACATATAATCGTATATATATATATATATATATATATATATCTTTTCATACATATAGTAGGTAGATAATTGCATGCATGTTTAATAATGTTTACAATATATATATATATATATATATATATATATATATCCACCTTATTTAAATATTTAGAATATTCTTTTATTACACCATCTTGTCCTTTGTATTTATATACATATTTATATATATCTAAAAAATTCTCATATTTTAAATTAGGATTTACTAACTTCATCATTTTTGAATAGAAGATCAAGATAGGTTTATGCATGATTATGTACTTTTAATCTTTGTACATTTGCAAGTCCTTGGTTATTACCCATCATTTTCACCAATATTTTTCATTAAGAAAAGTAAAGATAACCACATGCATGCTTTTTGCCATACAACATTTGGTAGGATCAAATCCATACTTCAAATGGTAGGATAAAGTCCTTTAATCGGATTGTTACATGCATGTGTTTATAAGTTTATCTTCTTGAGTTTTTGATTCTTGTATTCAAGAAGATAATAAGAAAAAAAGATGATGAAGATGGTGGATTTTTTCAAGGAATAACAAGTGTACAAGAACTAGTATTAAAGGTTGGTGATTTTACCTTCAAGATAGCTCTCACTTGAAGAAAAGAGAATGGTTCCTCCTTGAACTTCTTGATTTGTTTTGAAAATGGATTTAGAGAGCAAGTGTGGTAATAAGTAAGGATAGATGCAAATTTGAAGGGAGATGATGGTGGTATTTATAAGCAAAAAGAGAAGGAGGCGGGGTGGGGGGGGGGGGGGGTACGGCCTAAAGAGAGGGGGGGGGGGGTTGAGGTGGTGATGATTAGGGGGATGATGTGTAAGTTTGATAAAAATTATGTAAGTTTGAATTATATTATTTTATTATTGTTATATTTATTATTATTATTATTATTATTATTACTATAATGTAAGATAAACATATTTTCTATGTTTATTATTACATTACATTTTTTTATATAAATATAATATACACATAAAAATGTACTATGCTACTTATTAGCATTTTGCGTATATAAAATATTTCGAACATTTTTACGTGTAATAGGATTTCTGGATGAGACGTCGGAATTTTTGCAAGGACTAGGACCTTTATTTATTTAATCAAGCTACGAAAAGATATTTCTAAATTATCAAAATTTTTATCGAATTCTAATTTAGAGTTTTTAGGGCAAACCTTTTACGATTTTTAGTGACAGTTGTCACATTATGCTCACAAATCCTATCACCTTCACCCATGATTGTTGACTTGTTTTTTCAGCTGCAGGGTACTTCGTACTTTTCTAAAATCGATTTGAGATCGGAATATCAACTGGTATGTGTTTATGTTGAAGATGCATCTAAGAAGGTTTTCCCTACCACGTATGGTCATTATGAATTTTTAGTTATGCCGTCCGGTTTAACTAATTAACATGCCGTCGGTCAAACATTTTTGGATAAATTTGTGATTGTGTTTATTGATGACATCCTGATTTATTCTTAAACTGAATTTGATCACGAAGGTCATTTAAGACGCTGGAAACCAAGAAATAGGAACAACTTTTTGCTAAGTCTTCGAATGCGAAATTTTGGCTGCGGGATGTTCATTTTCTGGGCATGTTATCTGTATTGATGGGGTTAAGGTTGATCCTGCTAAAGGTTGAGGCAGTAATGAATTTGAATGCTTCTAAATCACCTTTTGAGATAGAAAGTTTTCTGGGATTGGCGTGTTATTATCATAGATTTATTAAAGACTTTTCTAAGATTGCGAGTCTCTTGACAAAGTTAACCCATAAAGATGTTAAATTTCGATGGAATGATGAACAGGAAGTGGCATTTCAAACTCTGAAATGATTATTGTGTCAGGATCCTATTCTTGTACTACCTGATGGATCTGTCGACTTTGTAGTGTATTGTGCTGCTTCATTTGCAGGTTTGAGTTGTGATTTAATGTAGCGTGATCGGGTGATTGCCTATGTCTCGCGTCAGCTGAAACCTCATGAAAAGAATTATCCGAGCCATGACTTGGAGCTTGCGGTTGTTGTTTTTTTTCCCGTTAAAGTGTGGAGACATTGTTTGTATGGTACAAAATGTGTGATTTGTACTGCTCCAAGAGTTTGAAGTATCTGTTTTCACATAAAGAGTTGAATATGAGGCAGAGAAGCTGGTTAGAATTGATTAAAGACTATGTATGTGAAATTCTTTATCACCCTCTAAAAGCTAATGTGGTAGCTGATGCTTTGAGCCGCAAGGGAGCCAGTGATACTACTCGTTTTATGCGAATTGAGATTGTTTCCGAGTTAGTGGATAGACTGAAATCTACTCAACTGGAAGCTTTGAAGGATGAAAATATGGAGTCAAAGATTATGATGAAAAGAAAAAAGGACTTAATTGATTATTCTCGAGGATTGAAGACTTACAGGTCTCGTGTTTGGGTACCATTACTTAGAAAGCTTCGAGATTTAATTTTTACAGAGGATCACAAGTCCAGATTGTCTGTACATCCTGTAAGCACAAAAATATATAAAGATATTTAAGTAATTTATTTGTGGCCTACTATGAAGACATATGATGCACAATTCATGGAATCTTCTCATATTTGTGCACAGGTTAAAGTAGAGCACCAGAAACCCTATGGATCATTAAGAAAGTTAGAGATACCAGTGTGGAAATGGGAGCATATCATGATCGATTTTGTAACTAAACTTCCACATACTCAGTGGAATCATGATATGATTTGGTGATTGTTGATCGTTTGATGAAGAGTGCTCATTTTCGTGCCACTAGTGAGACAGCTTTACTTAGCAGACTGGCTTTGTTGTATATTGATGAGATAATATCTAGACACGGTATTCCTCTATCGAGTGTCTCTGACAGAGATTCTAGATTTCTTTCTAAATTCTAGAAGTGTTTACAGCGAGAGTTGGTACACGAGTTAATCTGAGTACAGCTTATCATCCTTAGACAGACGATTAGACTGAATGAACTATTCAAACACTTCAGGATATGTTACGCGCTTGTGTGTTAGAGTATGGTGGGTCTTGGGATTCGCATTTTCCATTGATTGAGTTTGCGTATAATAATTCTTATCATTCGAGCATCGGTATGCCACCTTATGAGATGTTATACGGTCTTCACTGTCGTACTCCAACGTATTGGTTAGAGGCAGGTGAGAAACAGGATGCGGGTCCTGATATCGTTCAAACTTAATGAGATTCCGAGGACGGAATCCTCTTAAGGGGAGAGATTTGTAACATCCACATTCTGGGCCTAGTTGTTTTGGATGCCAGGGTACGTGATTTACTACTTATTTATTGTTTGTTTGTATATTTCTTATTATTGATGATTATTGGATATAATAATTGAGCTGCGAGTTATATGTGGTAAAATATATATGTTTTATATTTTATGTGTTTATGGTACTGTTAAATTCGTTTTTAATTGAAGGTCCCGAATAATACGTCTTTAGTTGTTAACTAATTAAGTAAGATTGCTTAATTGATTTACTATATGTTAGAAAGTAGCATAGTGTAATGTGTTTATATATACTTGTTAGAATTATTAAAGTGAGGGGTGTAATATGTAATTACTCAAAGTTGGGGAAATGCTATATAAAGGCATTTCCCCCACATTCTAATAAAAGCTTTGTATTCTCTTACTTGTGTTTGTGATTACTCTCTAGTGCTCTCAGCTCTCTCTCTCTCTCTCTAACCAAATACACACACAAACACAAACTAACAAGATTATCATCTAGCATTGCTTCATCCGTATATTAAACGGGACCATCAATTGTTATCAGAGCCAAACTTGTTTTGAGCTTGTGATTGTTCGAAAGAAGAAAACAAAATCTCGAAGATTTCAAGCTTCCAAGAAGAAAAAGCTCTCGGTTTCACAAAGGTTCAAGAACTTCATCTTTCTTCAAGAAAAACTAAAGCTCAAACGACTTCTAAAGGTAGAACTCGTTAAAGGTATAAGCTCCATCTTCATTAACTTTCCTTAGAGTTGTTTCTATATTTTTACAAAGTTTACAAAACATTATTTGAAGAAAAACACAAACCGTTGGAGTTTTTATATACATTAGGTCATGAAGGTCATTAAATACCCACCTTTTTAAACATTAAATTTTCTGGGTATTTAAGCATTTATGGTGTTCTTGGTCTGAAAGTATAACTTGAAGAAGAAGAAATCGTATTTTGTAATTTATTTAATTATAAATTCTTAATAGTTTAAGTGTTGTACAAGGAAAATGTTGGGATTTCGTGGGCAACACAGCGGAAGCAAGTACAACAAACAAAGCCCACGGTACAAGCAAATAAAGCATGAAAACAAGAAATCCCAAAATGGACCAAACTCTATGTATAAAATGCAACTTAAGAAAAGGAAGAAATGGTTATACCAGCCTCCTTAGCTCCAGAATTCTGCAAATCTCGTGGTGATGAAGCTCCAAGAATAAAATGCGGATCGACTAATGGGTAGTACCCCGGGAACACGTCTAACCCCTTGAGCTAGCAAGCCTCCATGGTACTTCACCTTTGAACACCACTTCTAGAACAGCAACAAACCGAGATCAACTCTGGAGCTATACTCTCTTGAATTACCCTCTCTTGGCCTTAGTAGCACCAAAGAGGTTAATATTTGTTTTAGAGAGAGAGAGAGAGCAAAAGAGGAAAAACCACACACATAACTAAAAATCCTCTTTTTCTTTCTTTTGGCTCCAGATGCGGGATATAACCCCTTGAACCGGCCATGCCTCGAGACTAATAAATCCACATGCAATGGTTGATTTAGGAGGTTATGTGACAAATGGCACTGGCAGGGTTTAGCGGCAATAACCAAGAGTTAGCGGCGCTAACTCAAAAGGGTTAGCGGCGCTAACGCGCCCTGTCAGCGATTTGACACAAAGTACATGCAGCCGTAGCGGCGCTAACCTATAGGACTTAGCGGCGCTAACCCCTAATAGTTAGCGGCGCTAACGCGGCCTGCGATGTCAACTTTTGTCTTTTGCCATATTTGGTCCCTTAACTTAAATTGCTGTCAGGTTAGACCCCGGTGTATGACCCAATAGGCCCATACATCATCAGCAGCGGTCCATATGGCGTACGTACATTAATGGGCATATTTCTAACAAACTTCCACTTGCACATAATGCACCGTACCCATGTAACCACAGACAAAGAGCGGCCTCTAGCAAAAGCATCAATGCCCCCAAGTCAGTATGGGTTCCGCTTTTATGCAGAAAACCATTACCTACAAAAAGAACGTAGAGGTCCTATTTGATAAGTGATCAATACTCCTTTTGTTCGCGATATCCTTGTGAACACGAGACATGGATTGATATGTCAATCTCCAGATCGTTCACGATTATGTTACTCGATCTTGATTGGTGGTGACCAAAATTTAAGGAAATATTTGATTCTAAATCAATATTCCTTTGCGCATGGCCATGCTTATTTTGGTGTCAGCGCCCAATCATCGAGGGGCCCAGGGATATCTCTCACACCAGAGGAACAAATCCCTTTGACTATACAACCCCATAGCGTGAACCTTCTCTTACTTGGCTATTCCCTTTATAGTAGCCAGTTACGAACTACGTTTTGAAATGGCTAAAGTAAGAAAGTTTCATGCTATAGCAATTCATACATCTCGGGTCGAAGGACGTAATGATATTATCCTTCCGAGTCACTCTATGACCATGATCCATGAAGTGAACTCGGGTGTGGGTCTTCCAGTTACTTGAAACTCCTTTCAAGCACAGGTTACTGTTGCGTTTCATGCATTCAATCCTTGATTAATGCCTAACCAACACCTAACCTCAGCCTTAATTCAAGCTTCCTTCCCTTGAAGAATGACTGGCTGTGGAAATTTAGAATGTATAAACATTCTGGGAAGTGGTTAAACATGCTAAGATGGAACACAGTAAAGACCAATGAAGGTAACCGCATCATGCGTATATATAGTCCCCACTATACATCGATACAATCATCGGGTTAGCAGTACTGCTTACCGTTCCCAAAGCTTATAAGTAAATCAAACATTTACTAAAACGATATTCGAGCCTAGTCATAAGCATTGACAATGCTATTATACCTAGTATGAAATTCATCACTAGTATTTGACAACGGCTTAATTATGGGATCATCTACACGATATCCCTTTGTACTCTTTTGTATTCTCTTATTAAACCACTTGCAAAGTGTTTATCAGAGAGATCATATACAAGGTTATCATAGTCGTCATATCCTTAATGTTACCGAAGTCTACAATAGGATTAATGACACTAATGATTATCAAAGTCGTCATACTCTCATTGTAACCGAAGTTCATAATAGAGTTACTGACACTCACGTTAATTAGAGTCGACATACCCTAAATGTTACCAAAGTACACAATAGGGTTAATGTCACTCATTGAATCTTAATGTCGTATCTGCACCACATATTTTAATATTCAAAACTCCGATTAAAATTTGACAGTTTCTTAGGTAAAGATTTTCTTGCAGTTTTCTATTCATACTCATAGTACAATAATTCCATCACTAGGTTGTAAAACAACCCTAAATTAGGACATTAATTTTATTGAGCATATTTTGCTAAGAACACATGAAGCTCCCACTAGCCCTGACAAGGGTATCTGGCTTAATCTATGCTTCCTAGAAAACTCATTCTTTTGACTTTCTTGCAAAGCGGGATTACAGCCACAAGATGCAAAATTTTGCTGACTAAACTCATGGACACAATTTGGACATAATGGATATATGAGACCTCGGAACATGTTTCAAAACATTTCCTCAAATTAACCCTGCAAAGGATCTTGGTCTTCATATTTCCATGTGAACATACTTGTTTTTCCCAAAGCGACAACAATGTTCCACATAAACCAGACCTAATCTGGATAATATGGATGAATAAGACCCACGGAAAGTGCCTTAAGCATTTCCTCAACATAATCCTGCGAAGGATACAGGTCTCTTACATCCAAGTGTACTAATCTTGTTTTCGTAAGGTGACAACAATATTTCACTTTATCCAAGTTATCTTCAACACAACTACTAGAACATATTTCCATATTATCAATATGAAAAGCTTTGTCTCTAGTCGGTATTTGAAGTTGTCCATAGATACATATATGTTAGACCCTTCACCTTCTCGGATTACACCTTAGGTGTGGGATTAACCCAAGTCAAGTACTTGGATGCAGCAAATTGATTACATCTATGTACACTATTCACTTCTTATATTCACTAGCGAACACAGGGTCCCACCATGTTTCCGATGAATGGTAACATCACAATGATTTACCATCAAGCTGTTGCTACTTTGATATGACAACCTCATATCTATAACAACCTTCTTGATTTCCATCAGATATAAAGAAGCAATGGATATTGTCAGGTTTTACCAGCATCTCTATGCTGATTAAGTGCTAGTGTCCACATTAGGTCTTTTATTTAAGTTTAACATTCTTCCACTGGAATGCTTTTGTAAATTGTTCTTTCCCTTTTGAATAACCAAACATGGTTCCCATAAGTTCAAGAACAATTATCCAAAACTCGGATGAACTACTTAAATATACAAGCATCAACTTATAATTCATATATCTCCCACTTAATGTAGAATGAATAATTTTAAGTTGTGAGATTGATAAGCAAAGTACTCTTTCTAGTCAAAATCTCATTGGATGCTTAAGTTGACCATAATGTTGTGTTTCAGATTGAGAACTTAGTTTATAAAAATTAATGTATACCAATCACATTGAATACATGTTTTAGGCCTGCTTTTTACCAGATCATCAACACAGATATCCGGTTTTATTTAAAGTAACACCATGTGCAAATGTGTTTCTTCGGAAAAACGAATTATGGGTTAAACCCATGATTCATTTTATGTTTAAACCAATATAGATAAGAAAACTTAGCATCTATTCTAGATCTAAGAATTTATATCTATATGCCCTTATTGATTCTTAATTCTCTTTAGGTTAATTCCGAACACCACTAGGTTTCAGACATAAGCCTTTTCTCTAGTAAACATTCTCTCAACTACTACCATAAAGATAGTGATGAAGAATTTCACTAGTGTCACTCTTTGTGGCATACTTGAACGGATTATCTACACAAATATGATCATATCCAACAAGTCACAATCCTTCCTTACCAATACTGGTGAAGGATTTCATTAATCAACCTATTCCAATAAACAAGATTTGTATCTTTCATTTAGCCCGAGGCTAAACTTTTACAAAGATCCTAACCACATGGATCTAAGCGATGCAAATGTTGTTTACTTGGTCAAGTTTGATTATGCCATAGAGCTAATATATCCAAATCACTTTTGGATTTAAGAATCAATTGTTCATGATTGTCTTATTACTTATAACGAGCCTTTATGTATGCAATGATATGGATAAGTTTTGATAAAATCATCTCAAAATAATTTTTCAAAATTGTTTCAATTCTAAGTCATATCCATCGTCATCAAATGTGTATTTGAGCACTAAAATAGTCAAAATAACACAAAAGCATAGACATGGATCGAATTTGAAATGAAACTATTAAAATGAAAAATCTTTATAAAATACAAGATTCAAAAACATCCATCATCTCCAAAGGAGCATACACTAAAGTAGTTCTTGCCACGCAGGGCATACAAACAAAAGTAATAATAAATCCGGATTTAATGGCGAGACCAACACTCCCATTTCTCTTGTAGAATACAATTAACAAAATTTCTTCTTCACAGATCCGGTTCTTCAAGCTTTTTCCTTTTTACAACGAATAGACCTACACTTTGCAACAAAAATAAATTTGTGACAAACGTGAGTCTTATAGCTCGGGTAAACATCCCAGCTTATAAGGAATAGCAATGAAGTATAATCATGAATGTACCTCAAGTAGGAAAATTAACTCTCTCTTGTCTGAGAAGTTTTATATCCTTTCGGCACGAAGGGCAGGCATGACGGCCCCAATCCCCAAATCTACCGCAGAAGTAGCAAACCACCCCTTGTTGAGTCTCTTTAGGCACATCATCAATGTCCATAGACTCAAAACTTGAAGCAAGCTTGGAAACTCCAACTTCTTCTTTTAATGGGATCGATTTCTTCTTCTTCATGTTATGTTGTTCCTTAGAACCAAAAACAAGAGTGGATGAAGATGATGCATGCTTGGACATGTTAGATTCTACAACCTTCAACATTCCATGCAATTCATCTATAGACATTTCCTTTCCATGCATATGATAGTCCTTTATAAACTTTTCATATGTGGCGGGCAGAGACCGAAGTATGAAATTCACACCAAGCTCCCTCCCTATAGGAAAACCTAGTCTCTCCATCTGGTCCATGTATGACTTCATCTTCAAAACATGGGCACTAACACTCCCGCCTTCCCGCATCTTACAACCGGTTAGACTTTTAACACACTCAAAATGTTCTTGTCTAACTTGCTGTCGGAAAACATCCTTCAGCTTGTTAATCATGTCATACACAGTCATGTGCTCAAATTGCTTTCGCAGTTCCGAGCTCATACTTGATAACATGAGGCTAGCAACATCGTGCGTATCCCGAACACGCTTTTCATACGCGTATCGGATAGCCCATTCCGCATTGGTAGCAGGTGGTTCAGGAAGGGGTTCCTCAAGGATGTGCAACTTGGACTCGGCACGTAGGACAATCCTCAATTGCCTAAGCCAGTCCACAAAGTTCACTCTCGTGAGTTTCTCCCTTTGTAGGAACATACGTAGTGATAAGTTCGACGTGTTCTGGTTTTGATTTGACATCCTATATTAAAGTAGAGTACACGAATTAGTTGTTTGATTTAATCCTTGTTAAAATAATTACCCATATTGCCTCGAAAAATATTTTAACAAGGGCTAAGAACCATATTTCACTCCAATCCATGACGGGGTTGCCGCGGATCACTTCATGGAGCTATTTAGGCCGATAACCATCTTACCAATTGCAATCTCTATTGCAACTCTTAGACACTTGCGGGATCCTACGACAACCATCGCTCGTTTGGCATGTTTGATCCCTACTTGCACCAATTCCAAATTAAAATTCTCGGTTGACTCGTGCTAAGCTCGACAATCACTCAAGGATTTTAATTTGCAATTGTAAATCGTCCGTCAAGACATACGGTAACAAATTCACCAAAATTGGCTCGTGCTAAGCTCGACAACCAAAATTGTGAATTTTCCACACTCACCTTCCACACAGGTTTATAGGAGTTGGCTCGTGCTAAGCTCGACAACCAAAACCCATAAATCTAGATTCGGGTGGTATCGACTTACGGATGGCGCAAGATTTACGTTTTATGAAAAACGGGCTTTTGTTTTCGTCTTGGTTACAGATTAACTTGTTTCGTGACAAAACCTATTTCCACTAGGTGAGTTAATCTTGTATGTGAGCGCGCGAGAGTTGCAAACCATTTTTACCAAATCTCTTGTGATTTTATTAATTTCGAAAAATTATCTAGCATGCGAATCCTAAGCAAACCATGCAAGAATAAAATAAAATCACATCACACGCATATAAACGAAGTAAATTGGTAACCCTTGCCAAAATCCTATGCGTTCTTCCCGTGAGCCAAAACGGGTAGAACGTGGTCAAACTAGGGGACGGAAAGTCTTCAATGCGAGCTCCCACTAGATCCGCCATCTCCAATGGACTTCATCGGCTTCTATGGACACGCTCCATTTCCTTTCCGACTCCTAAATGTGTGTCTTCATCCAATTTGTACAAAACATACAATAGAAAAAGAAATGGCGTACAAGCCACAATAACTTCCTATTTATCTAGTACAAATACACGGATGAATGAAATGGCATGCAAGCCACAATATTATTACAAATATAACAATTTTAATAACTACTACAGCCCATATGTGATATTAAATCACCAAATTGCATCCAAACACACAAATACAACCACAAGGTCAAGGCAAGGTTACCAATTTCACAACAACCACATACAACCAAACATAATGGTAACTAAAATACCAAAACAAACCTGGAACAAATTTCCAGAAACAGAAAATGACCAAAATACCCGAGAACAAAACTGTTTTTAACTTTTAAAACCAAAATCGTAGCTGCGCGTTAGCGCCGCTAAGTTTAAACAGTTAGCGCCGCTTACTCAAAATAGTTAGCGCCGCTAACACGGTTCGAACAGAAAACAAACATTTTGATTTCGGGATTTTCAGGCCACCAAGTGCAAATCTAACATAGAGGTGGCTCTGATACCACTGTTGGGATTTCGTGGGCAACACAGCGGAAGCAAGTACAACAAACAAAGCCCACGGTACAAGCAAATAAAGCATGAAAACAAGAAATCCCAAAATGGACCAAACTCTATGTATAAAATGCAACTTAAGAAAAGGAAGAAATGGTTATACCAGCCTCCTTAGCTCCAGAATTCTGCAAATCTCGTGGTGATGGAATAAAACGCGGATCGACTAATGGGTAGTACCCCGGGAACACGTCTAACCCCTTGAGCTAGCAAGCCTCCATGGTACTTCACCTTTGAACACCACTTCTAGAACAGCAACAAACCGAGATCAACTCTGGAGCTATACTCTCTTAAATGACCCTCTCTTGGCCTTAGTAGCACCAAAGAGGTTAATATGTGTTTTAGAGAGAGAGAGAGAGCAAAAGAGGAAAAACCACACACATAACTAAAAATCCTCTTTTTCTTTCTTTTGGCTCCAGATGCGGGATATAACCCCTTGAACCGGCCATGCCTCGAGACTAATAAATCCACATGCAATGGTTGATTTAGGAGGTTATGTGACAAATGGCACTGGCAGGGTTTAGCGGCGCTAACCAAGAGTTAGCGGCGCTAACTCAAAAGGGTTAGCGGCGCTAACGCGCCCTGTCAGCGATTTGACACAAAGTACATGCAGCCGTAGCGGCGCTAACCTATAGGACTTAGCGGCGCTAACCCCTAATAGTTAGCGGCGCTAACGCGGCCTGCGATGTCAACTTTTGTCTTTTGCCATATTTGGTCCCTTAACTTAAGTTGCTGTCAGGTTAGACCCCGGTGTATGACCCAATAGTCCCATACATCATCAGCAGCGGTCCATATGGCGTACGTACATTAATGGGCATATTTCTAACAAACTCCCACTTGCACATAATGCACCGTACCCATGTAACCACAGACAAAGAGCGGCCTCTAGCAAAAGCATCAATGCCCCCAAGTCAGTATGGGTTCCGCTTTTATGCAGAAAACCATTACCTACAAAAAGAACGTAGAGGTCCTATTTGATAAGTGATCAATACTCCTTTTGTTCGCGATATCCTTGTGAACACGAGACATGGATTGATATGTCAATCTCCAGATCGTTCACGATTATGTTACTCGATCTTGATTGGTGGTGACCAAAATTTAAGGAAATATCTGATTCTAAATCAATATTCCTTTGCGCATGGCCATGCTTATTTTGGTGTCAGCGCCCAATCATCGAGGGGCCCAGGGATATCTCTCATACCAGAGGAACAAATCCCGTTGACTATACAACCCCATAGCGTGAACCTTCTCTTACTTGGCTATTCCCTTTATAGTAGCCAGTTACGAACTACGTTTTGAAATGGCTAAAGTAAGAAAGTTTCATGCTATAGCAATTCATACATCTCGGGTCGAAGGACGTAATGATATTATCCTTCCGAGTCACTCTATGACCATGATCCATGAAGTGAACTCGGGTGTGGGTCTTCCAGTTACTTGAAACTCCTTTCAAGCACAGGTTACTGTTGCGTTTCATGCATTCAATCCTTGATTAATGCCTAACCAACACCTAACCTCAGCCTTAATTCAAGCTTCCTTCCCTTGAAGAATGACTGGCTGTGGAAATTTAGAATGTATAAACATTCTGGGAAGTGGTTAAACATGCTAAGATGGAACACAGTAAAGACCAATGAAGGTAACCGCATCATGCGTATATATAGTCCCCACTATACATCGATACAATCATCGGGTTAGCAGTACTGCTTACCGTTCCCAAAGCTTATAAGTAAATCAAACATTTACTAAAACGATATTCGAGCCTAGTCATAAGCATTGACAATGCTATTATACCTAGTATGAAATTCATCACTAGTATTTGACAACGGCTTAATTATGGGATCATCTACACGATATCCCTTTGTACTCTTTTGTATTCTCTTATTAAACCACTTGCAAAGTGTTTATCAGAGAGATCATATACAAGGTTATCATAGTCGTCATATCCTTAATGTTACCAAAGTCTACAATAGGATTAATGACACTAATGATTATCAAAGTCGTCATACTCTCATTGTAACCGAAGTTCATAATAGAGTTACTGACACTCACGTTAATTAGAGTCGACATACCCTAAATGTTACCAAAGTACACAATAGGGTTAATGTCACTCATTGAATCTTAATGTCGTATCTGCACCACATATTTTAATATTCAAAACTCCGATTAAAATTTGACAGTTTCTTAGGTAAAGATTTTCTTGCAGTACTAACTTACTCAAGACAATTCTATTTTCGTCGAACATCAAGAACATATATCAGTATTTCTTGAATCTAAAATCCACTTGATTCCATGTTTTCTATTCATACTCATAGTACAATAATTCCATCACTAGGTTGTAAAACAACCCTAAATTAGGACATTAATTTTATTGAGCATATTTTGCTAAAAACACATGAAGCTCCCACTAGCCCTGACAAGGGTATCTGACTTAATCTATGCTTTCTAGAAAACTCATTCTTTTGACTTTCTTGCAAAGCGGGATTACAGCCACAAGATGCAAAATTTTGCTGACTAAACTCATGGACACAATTTGGACATAATGGATATATGAGACCTCGGAACATGTTTCAAAACATTTCCTCAAATTAACCCTGCGAAGGATCTTGGTCTTCATATTTCCATGTGAACATACTTGTTTTTCCCAAAGCGACAACAATGTTCCACATAAACCAGACCTAATCTGGATAATATGGATGAATAAGACCCACGGAAAGTGCCTTAAGCATTTCCTCAACATAATCCTGCGAAGGATACAGGTCTCTTACATCCAAGTGTACTAATCTTGTTTTCGTAAGGTGACAACAATATTTCACTTTATCCAAGTTATCTTCAACACAACTACTAGAACATATTTCCATATTATCAATATGAAAAGCTTTGTCTCTAGTCGGTATTTGAAGTTGTCCATAGATGCATATATGTTAGTCCCTTCACCTTCTCGGATTACACCTTAGGTGTGGGATTAACCCAAGTCAAGTACTTGGATGCAGCAAATTGATTACATCTATGTACACTATTCACTTCTTATATTCACTAGCGAACACAGGGTCCCACCATGTTTCCGGTGAATGGTAACATCACAATGATTTACCATCAAGCTGTTGCTACTTTGATATGACAACCTCATATCTATAACAACCTTCTTGATTTCCATCAGATATAAAGAAGCAATGGATATTGTCAGGTTTTACCAGCATCTCTATGCTGATTAAGTGCTAGTGTCCAAATTAGGTCTTTTATTTAAGTTTAACGTTCTTCCACTGGAATGCTTTTGTAAATTGTTCTTTCCCTTTTGAATAACCAAACATGGTTCCCATAAGTTCAAGAACAATTATCCAAAACTCGGATGAACTACTTAAATATACAAGCATCAACTTATAATTCATATATCTCCCACTTAATGTAGAATGAATAATTTTAAGTTGTGAGATTGATAAGCAAAGTACTCTTTCTAGTCAAAATCTCATTGGATGCTTAAGTTGACCATAATGTTGTGTTTCAGATTGAGAACTTGGTTTATAAAAATTAATGTATACCAATCACATTGAATACATGTTTTAGGCCTGCTTTTTACCAGATCATCAACACAGATATCCGGTTTTATTTAAAGTAACACCATGTGCAAATGTGTTTCTTCGGAAAAACGAATTATGGGTTAAACCCATGATTCATTTTATGTTTAAACCAATATAGATAAGAAAACATAGCATCTATTCTGGATCTAAGAATTTATATCTATATGCCCTTATTGATTCTTAATTCTCTTTAGGTTAATTCTGAACACCACTAGGTTTCAGACATAAACCTTTTCTCTAGTAAACATTCTCTCAACTACTACCATAAAGATAGTGATGAAGAATTTCACTAGTGTCACTCTTTGTGGCATACTTGAACGGATTATCTACACAAATATGATCATATCCAACAAGTCACAATCCTTCCTTACCAATACTGGTGAAGGATTTCATTAATCATCCTATTCCAATAAACAAGATTTGTATCTTTCATTTAGCCCGAGGCTAAACTTTTACAAAGATCCTAACCACATGGATCTAAGCGATGCAAATGTTGTTTACTTGGTCAAGTTTGATTATGCCATAGAGCTAATATATCCAAATCACTTTTGGATTTAAGAATCAATTGTTCATGATTGTCTTATTAGTTATAACGAGCCTTTATGTATGCAATGATATGGATAAGTTTTGATAAAATCATCTCAAAATAATTTTTCAAAATTGTTTCAGTTCTAAGTCATATCCATCGTCATCAAATGTGTATTTGAGCACTAAAATAGTCAAAATAACACAAAAGCATAGACATGGATCGAATTTGAAATGAAACTATTAAAATGAAAAATCTTTATAAAATACAAGATTCAAAAACATCCATCATCTCCAAAGGAGCATACACTAAAGTAGTTCTTGCCACGCAGGGCATACAAACAAAAGTAATAATAAATCCGGATTTAATGGCGAGACCAACACTCCCATTTCTCTTGTAGAATACAATTAACAAAATTTCTTCTTCACAGATCCGGTTCTTCAAGCTTTTTCCTTTTTACAACGAATAGACCTACACTTTGCAACAAAAATAAATTTGTGACAAACGTGAGTCTTATAGCTCGGGTAAACATCCCAGCTTATAAGGAATAGCAATGAAGTATAATCATGAATGTACCTCAAGTAGGAAAATTAACTCTCTCTTGTCTGAGAAGTTTTATATCCTTTCGGCACGAAGGGCAGGCATGACGGCCCCAATCCCCAAATCTACCGCAGAAGTAGCAAACCACCCCTTGTTGAGTCTCTTTAGGCACATCATCAATGTCCATAGACTCAAAACTTGAAGCAAGCTTGGAAACTCCAACTTCTTCTTTTAATGGGATCGATTTCTTCTTCTTCATGTTATGTTGTTCCTTAGAACCAAAAACAAGAGTGGATGAAGATGATGCATGCTTGGACATGTTAGATTCTACAACCTTCAACATTCCATGCAATTCATCTATAGACATTTCCTTTCCATGCATATGATAGTCCTTTATAAACTTTTCATATGTGGCGGGCAGAGACCGAAGTATGAAATTCACACCAAGCTCCCTCCCTATAGGAAAACCTAGTCTCTCCATCTGGTCCATGTATGACTTCATCTTCAAAACATGGGCACTAACACTCCCGCCTTCCCGCATCTTACAACCGGTTAGACTTTTAACACACTCAAAATGTTCTTGTCTAACTTGCTGTCGGAAAACATCCTTCAGCTTGTAAATCATGTCATACACAGTCATGTGCTCAAATTGCTTTCGCAGTTCCGAGCTCATACTTGATAACATGAGGCTAGCAACATCGTGCGTATCCCGAACACGCTTTTCATACGCGTATCGGATAGCCCATTCCGCATTGGTAGCAGGTGGTTCAGGAAGGGGTTCCTCAAGGATGTGCAACTTGGACTCGGCACGTAGGACAATCCTCAATTGCCTAAGCCAGTCCACAAAGTTCACTCTCGTGAGTTTCTCCCTTTGTAGGAACATACGTAGTGATAAGTTCGACGTGTTCTGGTTTTGATTTGACATCCTATATTAAAGTAGAGTACACGAATTAGTTGTTTGATTTAATCCTTGTTAAAATAATTACCCATATTGCCTCGAAAAATATTTTAACAAGGGCTAAGAACCATATTTCACTCCAATCCATGACGGGGTTGCCGCGGATCACTTCATGGAGCTATTTAGGCCGATAACCATCTTACCAATTGCAATCTCTATTGCAACTCTTAGACACTTGCGGGATCCTACGACAACCATCGCTCGTTTGGCATGTTTGATCCCTACTTGCACCAATTCCAAATTAAAATTCTCGGTTGACTCGTGCTAAGCTCGACAATCACTCAAGGATTTTAATTTGCAATTGTAAATCGTCCGTCAAGACATACGGTAACAAATTCACCAAAATTGGCTCGTGCTAAGCTCGACAACCAAAATTGTGAATTTGCCACACTCACCTTCCACACAGGTTTATAGGAGTTGGCTCGTGCTAAGCTCGACAACCAAAACCCATAAATCTAGATTCGGGTGGTATCGACTTACGGATGGCGCAAGATTTACGTTTTATGAAAAACGGGCTTTTGTTTTCGTCTTGGTTACAGATTAACTTGTTTCGTGACAAAACCTATTTCCACTAGGTGAGTTAATCTTGTATGTGAGCGCGCGAGAGTTGCAAACCATTTTTACCAAATCTCTTGTGATTTTATTAATTTCGAAAAATTATCTAGCATGCGAATCCTAAGCAAACCATGCAAGAATAAAATAAAATCACATCACACGCATATAAACGAAGTAAATTGGTAACCCTTGCCAAAATCCTATGCGTTCTTCCCGTGAGCCAAAACGGGTAGAACGTGGTCAAACTAGGGGACGGAAAGTCTTCAATGCGAGCTCCCACTAGATCCGCCATCTCCAATGGACTTCATCGGCTTCTATGGACACGCTCCATTTCCTTTCCGACTCCTAAATGTGTGTCTTCATCCAATTTGTACAAAACATACAATAGAAAAAGAAATGGCATACAAGCCACAATAACTTCCTATTTATCTAGTACAAATACACGGATGAATGAAATGGCATGCAAGCCACAATATTATTACAAATATAACAATTTTAATAACTACTACAGCCCATATGTGATATTAAATCACCAAATTGCATCCAAACACACAAATACAACCACAAGGTCAAGGCAAGGTTACCAATTTCACAACAACCACATACAACCAAACATAATGGTAACTAAAATACCAAAACAAACCTGGAACAAATTTCCAGAAACAGAAAATGACCAAAATACCCGAGAACAAAACTGTTTTTAACTTTTAAAACCAAAATCGTAGCTGCGCGTTAGCGCCGCTAAGTTTAAACTGTTAGCGCCGCTTACTCAAAATAGTTAGCGCCGCTAACCCGGTTCGAACAGAAAACAAACATTTTGATTTCGGGATTTTCAGGCCACCAAGTGCAAATCTAACATAGAGGTGGCTCTGATACCACTGTTGGGATTTCGTGGGCAACACAGCGGAAGCAAGTACAACAAACAAAGCCCACGGTACAAGCAAATAAAGCATGAAAACAAGAAATCCCAAAATCGACCAAACTCTATGTATAAAATGCAACTTAAGAAAAGGAAGAAATGGTTATACCAGCCTCCTTAGCTCCAGAATTCTGCAAATCTCGTGGTGATGGAATAAAACGCGGATCGACTAATGGGTAGTACCCCGGGAACACGTCTAACCCCTTGAGCTAGCAAGCCTCCATGGTACTTCACCTTTGAACACCACTTCTAGAACAGCAACAAACCGAGATCAACTCTGGAGCTATACTCTCTTGAATGACCCTCTCTTGGCCTTAGTAGCACCAAAGAGGTTAATATGTGTTTTAGAGAGAGAGAGAGCAAAAGAGGAAAAACCACACACATAACTAAAAATCCTCTTTTTCTTTCTTTTGGCTCCAGATGCGGGATATAACCCCTTGAACCGGCCATGCCTCGAGACTAATAAATCCACATGCAATGGTTGATTTAGGAGGTTATGTGACAAATGGCACTGGCAGGGTTTAGCGGCGCTAACCAAGAGTTAGCGGCACTAACTCAAAAGGGTTAGCGGCGCTAACGCGCCCTGTCAGCGATTTGACACAAAGTACATGCAGCCGTAGCGGCGCTAACCTATAGGACTTAGCGGTGCTAACCCCTAATAGTTAGCGGCGCTAACGCGGCCTGCGATGTCAACTTTTGTATTTTGCCATATTTGGTCCCTTAACTTAAGTTGTTGTCAGGTTAGACCCCGGTGTATGACCCAATAGGCCCATACATCATCAGCAGCGGTCCATATGGCGTACGTACATTAATGGGCATATTTCTAACAGAAAATCAAGTACTTGCCATACCAATCAAGTACAAGTGGTTAGACACTATTCAGGGCATGGCAATCTGAATTGAAATGGACAGGTCACACTCTATAAGCCGGATCCCTAATCGCACGCGATTGGTTTGTGCGGCTTATAGACCATTAGTGTTGATATTCTCAGCCAGATCCTCAAAGGCATTCGCATGCGATTCACTCGATATTCTATCAGCCGGATCTTCAAAGGCATTCGCACTCGATTGAAATTTCTTGTCTTAACACTTTAATCGCACGCTATTGAAAATTCTTAAGTTTTAACACTTGATTCGCATGTGATCCATCTCTTGACCCATATCAGTGCTATTCGAAGGACTTGTTGATTATCACTCAGTTGGCAATCGCATTCGATTGTCAGGACTAACTGTTTTATTTCCTAAGTGTTTGATGCACCAGGATTGAATCGCATTCGATTGGTTACTTTATTTATCGATACTAAGTCCTTACTCTGCCCATTTGTTTTCAAGGAATTTACTCACTCAATCGCACTCTATTGGATCAATTCGCATTTGATAAGACAAATCTCAAACAGTGACATTCCTAAGACTTGGACAAGTGATTGACTCTTTGGACTTGACTTAAAGAACTCTAAGACATTTGGACTTAATCAAACAATCTAATTCATAATTGAATTTAATTTAAATCAGATTTAATTCAAAGGTGAATTACATTACCTCAAGTCTATTTAGTTCAAAGTTGAATTTAATCCTTTTAAGATCTAATTCAAAATTGAAATTCAAAAGACTTAGTTCTTTAATCAATCATTCAAATCACTTTAAAATCAAGCTTGAAAAGAATCACACTCTTTACTTCAGGTCAAGTTTTCGAACAATCAAACCATCTTACAAGTGAACGATCATTTCTTTCAAAAATCACTAATCATGTCAAGTACAAACGAGATGATGTCCATAGATACCGACACAAAACCTCATGTTTTGTTTCGGAGGGAATATAATGTCTAGAAAGGAAGGTTCATGGACTTCCTTGAACACAACGAAATCTGTGGAGACAAGATGATAGAATGCATCCACAAGGGCAACACCAAGTTCACAAGGATCGTTGAAGCTGATCCAACTAACAATCCCCCCATTATCAGACATGAAAGAGAAAATACCAATGATGAGATGACTGCTACTGAGAAGGAAACAAAGAAAGCTGAGAGACTAGCAAAGTACTATTTAAAACAGGGTCTCTCATCTGAGATTTATCTGAAGATTGACAGCTTGGGTACTGCCAAGGAAATCTGGGATGAAATCAAAAAGCAGTTACAAGGCACTGAACAAGGAGAGTACATCAAACACACTCAACTGGTCAACAGTTACCATGAGTTCAAAGCTCATAAAAATGACCTTTTGTCTGAAACATATAGCAGATTCTGCAAGCTGCAAAATGAAATGAGATCTAATAAAATTGTCAGAACTTCTGAATTCATTAGGTTCTGAGTGGAAAGGCTATGCCAGACTTTACAAACAGATCAACAAAGATCTTACATCAGTCACCTTCCACAACATCTTCGAAGATATCAATCAGTATCAAGATGAAATCTTGCAGTCTAACCCGAAACAATCAGTTGCTGATCCTCTTGCCTTGGTGGTGGCTGACAGAATCCCTAGGGAAACATCATCAAGATCCTTGAAACTTAAACATGTGGTTCTCAGTGATTCTGATCACGATAATGATGATGAGGATTCAATAGAAGCTGCATTTCAAGCTCTCACAGTGGCCAACAAGAACTTCATGAACCGTTTCAGCAAGACTAACAATAGACAATGGTTCACATCAAGTTCAAGGAGACCCGAAAGAGCTGCTCCTGTTGACAATCCAAGGTACCAGAGGGGAGAGAAGAAGGAGGAAAAGAAAACTGACTCCAAGTGCTATAACTGTGGAAGATTAGGGCATTTAATCTGGACTGCCCCATGAAAAAGACAAAAGATGCAGAGTACTATCGGCAGAAGTACCGTCTGTTCAAACAAAGACAGGCTGGGAACGCGCTACTAGTAGAAGAATATCAGTTCCTGGATGATACAGAATCAGACAGTGATCTAGATGGTGAAGATCATGCTCAGTTCTGTTTAATGGCTCACAATGGTGGAGAAAGTAGAGAGGATGATGATGGTGATGATCTCTCCGACTCAGATGAGGAAAGCTTGGAAAGCGGGAAGGTATCTTCTAACTCTAACTATAATATGGGTTTTAAATATGAACACATACAAACCATATTAATCCGAATGAAAGAGTTAGAAAATCATATAATATAGTTGACCACTAGAAATCAAGTTCTAGAAGATGTTTCACACAACAAGAATAAAGAGGCACAAACAATAATTAAACAGTTAGATAACGATTTAATTAGCCTTAAGATCCAATTAGCTACTAAAGAATCTGAATTCTTAGAGTTAGCTAATAGAACAAATACCACCATATTAGATCTTAAAGCAGAATGTGCATGTGCTTAAAAGGATTCTGAAATTCTTAAAAATGAACTTAGGAATGACCTAAGTACTCTTTACTCCAGAATCTATGAACTTGAATATCTTTTATCCAAACGCGATCAAAGTGACAAGATCATCTCTCAATACAAAGAAAAGGAACGTCCTTTCTCCAGATGGAAATTCGATGGGCTGGGCTTCAAACACCCTAATGCATTGAGCAAGATTACGTTCAAACAATTATACAATGCTGATCTATTTGGCGAAGGCCTTACCCAACGGATGGTTTTTATTGGTCAAGAAGAGGAACGTATTGAAGAAGATGTCAAACGAACTCTTAATCGCAGAAGAGCAATTCCATTTGACTACTCTGATCTTAAGACACATACCTCACCTGTCTCACGTCATCATCTGATACTGATGTTTCATCTCTCGTCTACACTGATGAAGAACTCTACTCTCCTGTTTCACCAAAGCCCATTGTTGAATACATTCCTCACAAAGAATTACAAGACAGATTCAACACACTGCAGGAATTTTGTTTTACCCACCTTGTTTAACAGGACCTTGCCAAAGCCATTCAAGATGAGTTCAACCCTCCTACCTTTGATACATCTTCTCTGGTGCAAGAAACCAATACTCTCCAACAGCACATTCAGACCTCCTCTGCTCATGATGAAAAGATCATAGACGAACTATGCATGAAACAGTTTGTCCTAAAAGAAAGAATCAAGAAGATCCAAGAAGAGATGCAACCTCCTACTCCATTCACATTTTCTCTCTATGGTTCACAACTTGATGATTCCACTCATGCCTTCACTAAGTCTTCAATCTGTAACAAACAAGTAAAATCTGTTAATAATACTGCGGTAATAAATCTTAAACTTAAACACATTTACAAACCAAAGCAACTTTCCACTTCTAATCATAGTTCTCGTGTGCACAAAGACGTACCTGAATCATCATGAGCTGCAGCTAGTCGACCACGACTTAATTCTAATCTTTTACCCTCTACTGCAGATGTGAAGAAGCCTGGAGACAAGGAGCGCCGAATAAATGCATCATGGCAAAGAGTTATTCCTAGATCCACTAGGAAATGTTCGAATTTGAAACTTGTCTGTGAAAATATTTTGATGTTTGATTCTGGTTGTAATCATTCCTGTTCACAAGACAAAATTGCCTCTACCATGTTTTGTATGAGTGATGGATGTACTCATGGGCATTGTGAATTTAAATGTTGTTATCATCAATTGCGAAAATCTTTAGGTATTAAGACATGTGCTGATTGGACAGATTTTTATACAAATCAAGTATGTGTCCCTTTTTTAAACTCAAAAGGACACATCATTCATCAGTGGATCACCACTCGTCAATCACATTCCCTTAAACACTTAAACAAATCCAACCGATTGCTCACGATCAAGGAACTGGAAGCCTACAGACGGCAGAATTATGAAGCATTTAAAAGGGCTTGGATTGCGCAGAAAAAACACTTGCATTCTCAAAAGCGTTCTCGCAATTCCCCTTCCAAAATCGGCAAATCTTACATCTCCAAATCTTCTAAACCCAAGCCATCATCCATTCAACGAGTAGCAAAACCTACTAATCGCAGTGCTCCAGTTCAGCGAAAGCAAGTTGATGCACCGAGGCCACAGAGAATTCTTAAGAATTCCTCGCAACCATGGATTCGCAAACATAACGCTTCCGCAACTCTACCGAATTCAAAACCTCCGATTCCATCAACTGTCAACCCAACAGTGGTAAAGAAACTTTCTTCTCAGCAAATTTCTTGAAAATCTATTCCATCACGACAACAGATTAAACCCACATGGGTACTCAAGAATAGATCAGTAGAAGTTTCACCACCACAAGCAGACAACATCACTACTCAATCACTTCTAGGGACTAACAATCAAGGACCCATTCAGATATGGGGACCTAAACGTGATTTATTCTCTTTTTGCAGGTGCCTCACTTGTGGTAGCTTGACTCCAGCTGTACCAAACATATGACCGGCAACAAAAGTCTTCTCAAGAATTATATTCCTAAGTACTCCGGGAATGTACGTTTTGGGAACGACAATGTTGCACCAATAATGGGGTACGGAGACATTGAGAAGAAGCACATCAAGATCAAGAAAGTCTCCTATGTTGAAGGATTGGGTCATAATCTATTTAGCATCGGACAGTTTTGTGATAAAGATCTGGTTGTCGTATTAAAGAAAAACAAATGTTCTGTGATCACAGAATCTGGTGATGAACTACCTGCGGGCTCTTGGAAATCTAACCTGTGTTACATAGATTTGGAGAAATATGATTCTCCTACTTCTGTGTGTCTTCTGTCCGAAGCTTCAAATGATCTTACTTGGCAATGGCACCGTAAACTCTCTCATCTGAACTTTCAGAATATTAACAAACTAGTCACAGGTGACTTGGTGAGAGGCATTCCCAAGCTAAGATTCAACAAGGACCATCTGTGTGTAGACTGTGAGAAGGGTAAAATGAAGAAGGCTACTCATAAATCAAAGCAAGTGTTTAGCACTACCAAGCCTTTAGATCTCCTGCATATGGATCTCTGTGGTCCTATGAGAATTCAGTCCAAGCATGGGAAGAAGTATATACTAGTCATGGTGGATGACTATTCCAGGTATACTTGGGTCAAATTCCTGCATGCTAAAGATGAAGCTACTCCAACAATTATCAAATTCATCAAACAGCAGCAGAAAAAGTATGGTCAGAGTGTTGTATCAATCCGTACAGACAATGGAACAGAATTCAAGAACAACGCTTTGAAAAGCTTTTGTGACCTAGTTGGGATCAACCATCAGTTCTCTGCAGCATACACTCCACAACAGAAGGGTGTGGTCGAAAGACGAAATAGAACCTTGGTTGAAGCTACCCGTACCATGTTGTCATATTCTGGGCTCCCACCTTCCTTTTGGGCTGAAGCCATCAACACTGCCTGCTATACGCAGAATCGCTCTTTCATTAATAAACGTTTTAATAAAACTCCCTATGAACTGGCAAATGGCATAGTGCCTAATATCAAATACTTTCACGTCTTTGGTAATTGGTGCTTTGTTCTAAATGACAAGGATAATCTAGGAAAGTTTGCTCCTAACGCTGATGAAGCTATTTTCTTAGGTTATTCCACTGAATCCAAAGCCTACAGAGTTTTTAACAAACGTACAAAGAGCATTGTTGAAAGTATCAACGTAACATTTGATGATGCATTGAATGTTACAGATTTTCCACCTAAATCAACAGTAAACGCTTCTGAAAATACCTGTTCAGGACCGGTGCTTCAAAATCAAGAATCAAACAATTCTTCCAGTTCTAATACTAATCTTGACTTTATGTTTGATTTCTTTCGATCTGAATCTTCTCCTGTTTTAACTGACAACAGGGTCAACACAGCTGCACAAACTAGTGAATCTATCACAGCTCCTACGGTCACAGAGACGAATCCATTCGCCGATCTATATGTTGAGGATTCTACATCTGTCTCAGTCACACAGCCCCCTGTGACTACTCCTATAGCTGACCAGGATAGCTCACCTATGTTTGATTCAGACCAAAATTTCTCCAGAGAGGATGAAGAAGAGGCAAGATACATTCAAGATCTTATTCCTTCATCCTCTACCTCTCATGATATAAAGTGGACCAAACATCACTCAGAAGAGAACATAATCGGAGATCCCTCAGTTGGCATACAAACACGATCAGCAACAGCTAATGAATGTCAATTCGCGGGTTTTTTGAGTATGATTGAACCCACCAAGACTTGTGAGGCATTAGATGATCCTGATTGGGTGATTGCAATGCAAGAAGAACTTCACCAATTTGATCGTCTCAAAGTCTGGAGATTAGTTCCTCTGCCTTATGGGAAATCTATTGGTGGAACTAAATGGGTATTCATGAACAAAAGAGATTCGGATGGAGTGGTTGTCCGAAACAAAGCTCGCTTGGTTGCTAAGGGTTACAATCAGCAAGAGGGCATTGACTATGATGAAACTTTTGCCCCCGTTGCTCGCATTGAGGCTATACGACTCTTTCTTGCATATGCAGCCTCCCGCAGGTTTCGAGTCTTTCAAATGGATGTGCAGATAGCTTTTCTCAACGGTGTACTTAAAGAATAAGTCTATGTCTCACAACCAGAAGGTTTTATCAACTCTAAATACCCTAACCATGTCTATATTCTAGATAAGGCCTTGTACGGTTTAAAACAAGCCACACGTGCATGGTATGATGTCTTATCTGAGTACTTGATAGGTGAAGGTTATTCAAATGGAATGACAGATGCCACTCTATTCACAAAGACTAAAGGTAGGGACAAAATTCTTGTTCAAATATATGTGAATGACATCATCTTTGGATCTACGAATCCAAAGTACAATGAAGAGTTTGCTCAAACCATGGCAAACAGGTTTCAAATGAGTATGATGGGAGAGAAGTTATTCTTTCTAGGACTCCAGGTAAAACAGTTGAGCCATGGAAGTTTCATCTTCCAGTCTCAGTATATCAAAGATCTTCTCACAAAGTATGATATGCTCAACTGTAATTCTATCTCCACACCCATGGCTACGAAAGCACAACTATCAGCAGATCCAGATGGCTCTCCAGTGGATCTCAAAACTTACCGAGGGTTGATTGGATCTTTACTATACCTAACTGCAATCCGTCCAGATATCATGTTCTCTACCTGTCTCTGTGCTAGATATCAGGCGAATCCAAAGGAGTCTCATCTGTTAGCTGTTAAGCGTATTTTCAGATATCTCAAGGGATCTATGGATCTTGGTCTGTGGTATCCAAAGGACTTAAATCTGGATCTTCATGCTTACTCAGATGCTGACTATGCCGGATGCAAGATTGATAGGAAAAGCACCTCTGGTAGTGCACACTTTCTGGGAGATCGGTTAGTCTGCTGGGCATCAAAGAAGCAGAACTGTGTATCCACTTCTACAGCAGAAGCTGAGTATGTTGCTGCTACAATGTGATGTTCACAGAGTCTATGGATACGTACACAACTATCAGACTTTGGTCTCAGGTATGACAAAATTCCACTTTTATGTGATTCTCAGTCTGCCATCGCCATCTCCTGCAATCCGGTACACCACTCTAAAACAAAACATATTGATATCCGTTATCACTTCATAAAAGATAACGTTGAGAAAGGATTAATTGAGCTACAGTATGTTCCTACTGAAAATCAGCTGGCTGACCTGTTTACCAAACCATTAGACGAAAGTCGATTCACTGAATTGGTATCCAAGTTAGGCATGCTCAATCTGGAAATCTAGCATACTGTTATCTCTTTTTTTCTTTTCCTTTCTTTTCTTTAGTTTGGAGTAGGTGTTATACTGTTTGTTCTCTATGCAGATATCTGCTGCACCAATCAAGGGGGAGTTTGTTCCTGGTTTTACACATGTTACAAATGTGTAGGGGGAGAAATTTATTACACACTGTGCACATGTGTAGGGGGAGAAGTTTACAACTGACACAGTTCCTAAAGTGAAAAACAAATGCAACAGCCTAGGGAGAGTGTGTCAAAATAAACAGCTTAAATCAAAGTATCTTGGAATATAAAATTTTTCAACTCTAAATTTCAGATACTTTGACTTTTTCATAAAATCTCTAAGTGTGGAGTATTGGTCACAGACAATTGCATTCTATGACTCAATCGCATGGAATCACTTACACACTCAACACTGAAAATTTTCTAACTCTTCATTCAATCGCATTGATAGGCTATCGCATGGGATTACAAGTTACCTATCCTTTAATTGCATGCTATAGACTAACTAGATAGACAAGAATCAATTGCATGGCTTAACTGAACTTCAATCGCATGCGATTCAAATGTCTTGATAGAATATGGCCAACTCATAGGCTTAATCGCATGCGATTCAAATGGCTTGATAGAATCTGGCCAACTCATAGGCTTAATCGCATGCGATTCGGATGAGTTTATGGAACTGGACCTAACACCTAAGCTGAATCGCATGCGATTAACACACCAAAGTGTGAATCACATGCGATTGAGGATTTCTATCAGCCGCATTCTTTTACCTATCAGTCGCATGTTTTCACCATTTACTCAACCAATCACCACAAGACACGTGTCTTTTCACTATATAACCGTCCCATCTTCCCCATCGGTCACTTCACAAGTTCAAACACTCGAAAATTCACAAACTCTCTCGATTTGGTTTCTTGATTTCGAAATCATCTCGTTACTCTACCAAAATTTACTCTTTTTACATCAAAATACTCCTAATCACAAAGGTAACAACTTGTACGGTTTACATTTTGAAAATTTTGAGTTAAAAAGGTGATTTTTGGCCCTTGAACCTCCGAATGCGATAAGGCATATCGAGACTTTGGTTGAACTTTTGAGACATGAAACTAACTTGTTTGATCTATTCATGTCTGCGATGGCTTGTTTGAACTTATGGGGAACACTTGGATGCAAAAATATTTCAAAAATCTCAAACAGTGTTCTTCGTGTTCTTGAGGTGTATGAGTTTTCACTATACACTTCAAGTATGGCCTAGAAAGTGGTGTTAGGATGATTTTTGGAGCATGATTCAGCACTGCAAAGTTGTTTATTCCTGTCCAATGTATATAATAAGATACTCAAAATAACTTTTTTATACTTAAAATCATCGTGTACACGATGGAATTTTCAGACTTAGGGTGTTAGCAAATTTTTTCCAACTTTATATGTTTGGTCAAATGTCAGTCAATCTTGACTCTTTCACTTAACTTTGACCATATTTCCAATCATTTTCAAAGCTAAGTCAGGTCAACTTACATATCTCTTTCTTTGTGACTTATCTGTTTTACCTATCTGTACAGATAAGATGGCACAAGCTATTGTTGACCCAGAGGAGATCATGCCTCAAGCAGAGTTCTTAAATTCCAAATCCCATGAGAACAACCATTACACTGACCTCACCAAACTCAGAAATCCTAACTACCCAATCATCACTGAGATTCTGAAAATCCACCCTTTGAACTACCTTCTAATCTATAACCCTGCCATCACTGGCACACATGTCTCTGAACTCTATGTTCAACAATTCTGTAAAATATGTGAGGTCTGCACCAATGACAGGGACCAAGAGGTCATATATGCTGAGGTTGATGAATACACTGTTGAAATTACTGTCAGTCGCCTAAGAAGCATCTTCAGACTTACAAGAGCAAGCAGTAGGCCACCTGCCACTGCTTTTGATAACATACCAACTGAGGAAGATTGTCTAGCTACCGTGAGGGCTATGGGCTATGATGGTGAGCTTGTAAGGAAAAACCAGTTCAAGAGGACCAGCTTACACCCGAAATACAACTCCCTGCTGACTGTGCTTGAAAGATGTCTCACTCCAAAGCATTCAGGCTACGAATTCCCAACGGAGTATCAACTCAAAATCTTTGTAGCAGTTGCAACTCATATGCATGTGGATTATGCCTTCCTTCTCTTCCAGGACATCAAAACTACTATACTCAGGAAAAACTCACAAAAGCAGAAGGATGCAAACATGCTGCCTTACCACCGCTTTCTACCAATGATCATCCAGCATGTGATGGATCGAAATACTGAAATTCCTAGGAGGACAGGTTTACCTTCTATTACTCCTAAACTTTTCTTGCATATAAAACCTGCCATTCCTGCCAACCTGCCAATTCCAAGGCCATTCCCTATATCTCTACTGGACCTTTGTGAACAGAATGAAATTGTTGTAAGCTATAGAGAGAGTGTAGGAATACCTCTTATGGTCGGGCCAGAGCCGGCCAGACCTGCCCAGGGAGGAGTAGCACCTGGTGAGGAAGTAGAAAATAGGCCTCAGACATCTATGGGAGATAATGAGTGGGATGTGCAGAGAGAAAATGTTGAGAGGAGCGGAGAAGCGGGTGAAGGTAATGAGACTAGAGAGGGAGGGGATGCATATGATCCCACCACCGTTCAAGCCATCCTTCAATCACTTTCTCAGACCACCCGAACCCAAGCTATTCTTAATGAACATGGTCTTGACATTTCTGAGTTATCCAGTTCTTCTCATGATGAGTCTGCTTCCCATCCAGGAGGTACCCCAGCCATTGAACCTGTTATATCTCCCATGGGCACCCCTGAGCACCCAATCGAACAACCAGCAGAAAGCACACCCTCATTCATGAAGCTAACTGAACCTCATACTACTTCTCCTGACCAGACACACCCCATTCAACCTGCTTAGGTCACTCCACAACCTAGTGGTCTGGTCATCTCTTTGCAACCTCCTGAAATACCTACCACTGGCCAGGCTATTATAGCCCCAGAGCATGACATTCCAGTCACTTCTCCAACTCATAGCCTATCTGTTGAAACTGGTTCTGTCACCCCTGACTCTCTCATTCAACCTGATCAATATGCGGGGTATGGTGCTGGTAGCGGTGATGATGAAGATAGTTTAGCTAGGAGTTTGAGTGAAAGAGAGGAGGTGAGAAAAGAAAAGGAGAGTGCTGAGGAACCCTACACCAAGAAATCCGGGAAACCACATGCACTATGGGGCCTGACATTGTTGGGCCTCATATTGAACAAGTTGCGGTGATCCCACCCGTGCAAGTGTTTACCCCACCTAGCTACTACGGTGTCTCTCAACAGGCATCGTCTTTATTCCACAGGGTTATAGCACATTCCCTAGGTCCAACCCATTCGGGTATCCAACCTATTGAACAAAGAGGACCGCCTCCCTCGTCCTCGACTCCTTTTAATGCACGATTTGACATACCGTGGATTTCCGCATATCTTGACCAACACAGAGTAACAATCGATGCACTGATCTTGTTGGCTCAACAAGTCTCCTCAACTTCCAGAGGTGGTACCTTTTCAGGTGCCATTCGAGTATTGGAAGGAAATCCTGCTTGAGCCAACATACCTGCTGCTCCAGTAGGTGGTACTGACTCTGTGGCTGGTACCTCAACCGAAACTCTTCGTGATTCCGGGTTTGTTACACGTGCAGAACTTCAACAACAAATTCAGCAAGCCGTGTCACCAATCCACCAACAACTGCAGATGACTAATCAAAAGTTGGATCGAATCGAGCAAGCTTCCAAGGCCCAAGCTGATCAGCTAAACAGAATTGAAACAATCCTTGCTGCTCGTCCTCCAATTCTAGAGTCACAACCACAACCTGATCCTGCTATTTTGTCTGTGGATGCTTTAAAGAGCATGCTGTACGTTAGACTTCTTGAGCAAAGGCCAGAATCTACACATGATTAAGACCTTCTGACTACTCTTCGCAACGAACATCGTCCATCGGGAATCTCCATGGATGACTTTCAAGAGTTTCATGAAGATGTAAACAACAAAATAGATGGGATCACCAGAGGTTTCTATACTTCACTCTCAAAGGTTACTGACCGGCTGACAATACTTGAACAAACATGTCAGGCTCAGGCTCAAGGAAACAAAAGGAGGCGGGATGATCAAGATCCTAATGATCAACCCGAGGGGGAGAAAAGAAGAAGAGTTTATATGACTTCTCCCTCTGCGGCTGCAAATGTACCAATTGTACCTGTTCCCAGTCTAGGTTCATACTTATCTGCAGGTACAAGTTCAGCTGGGTCAGGAAGTTAACGACAACAACAAAAGAAAACTGCACAACAATTGGCCGATGAAGTTTATGAACTACAACAAAAGGAAAATGCTGACAAACAAATTGTACTTTACGTACCTTAGCAACAATCTGAACAGAGGCAAATTGATCTTGAAAAAGGTGAAATACCTTACGAGCAGTCCCATGCCAAATTGTTTGAATGGTCTAGCGACTCAGAGGAGAAATGAAGAATTTATATGAGTCCATACGCACATCACCAGCAAGGCATATGGGAGAAAGCAGTTCTGCTCAACCAGAGGAGGAAGATGAGGATCCTGAGATGGAAAAACTCTTCAAAAATATTGATGAATACGTTGAGGTTGCTACACGCTCAGATTCACCTAGAATTGTTGACAGATTTGATGATATCCCCAGTGAAAGGGAGCTTACTCTCAGAAGGAAAGAAAGGTTAGCAATCTCTGGGAGAAAGCCTAAAAAGAAGAAATCAACCTTTGACGTGTCCAGGGTTCTCAGTGGATTAAACTTTGAAGTTCATCAACAATTCCCTCCTCCTTCTGGTCAATTTCAAGAATCAGCTGCTGATATTTTATAGAGAAACAGACAAACAGAAGCAGCTGAAAAATTCAGAAGAGAATCAGAATGGCCCTTGCCACAGAGCTTCATAGTGCCACCTGCTCCTCCAGTGTATCGTGGGGGAATTCATATTTCCTCACTGAAGCAGATCTTATGTTTGTTAAAGTTGAAGATATTAGCTTTATCTTTGAAACTCTTTCTCAGAAGAAAGGAAAGTAGCTAGAAGAAGAATTTGGGAGAGTTGCTTTGATGAGATACTTAAGAAATCTGATGGAATTCATAGAGGAGCATGATCTGCAACTTGGAGCCGAGAACAATTACAGGAAAATCAATCTCTTAAATCCTAGCCAGAGCCATCCAGACTTAGAAAAGTTTGAAGAGTTAACTGTAATTGATGAAGGGCATGAAAGCTAAAGGTGAAAAGATCTTCATCAGACTTGATGAGCTTATGTCCTACTCAGACGGCACATTATAAATCCTTCATCACAAGATACATCAGAAGGTATGGGATAACCGTGGGGCCTACACTGATGAACAACATGCTCAGTCCTATCGTGCTATTGAACAGATCAAGACTACACTGTACAACAGAAAGCAGGTTAGGAAGTGGCAAGTGGCATTAGAAATTCGCAACAAATCTGCTTATGAATAGTTCAATGTATTTATTTGTTTTGAATGATTACACACCTCACTTAGGGGGAGATTGTTAGAATTATTAAAGTGAGGTGTAATATTTAATTACTCAAAGTTGGGGAAATGCTATATAAAGGCATTTCCCCCACATTCTAATAAAAGCTTTGCATTCTCTTACTTGTGTTTATGATTACTCTCTAGTGCTCTCGGCTCTCTCTCTCTCTAACCGAATACACACACAAACACAAACTAACAATATTATCATCTAGCATTGCTTCATCCGTATATTAAACGGGACCATCAATATTAAACCACCTAGTTGACCTTATCTTCCTTATACTTCATTGTGAAGTTAGTTTTCATATGTATGTGTGTATCTGAACTTGCTTTGAAAGAAGAAACATGAAAAACCTCAAGAACAAGAGTTTGAACTTACACTTGAATCCTTGATTTGTGGAGTTGTTGCAAGATTAAGGTAAATATGATTCTTATTATAATTAATTAAGTCTTTAATTTGTATTAGATGGGTTTCTTATGAAGAAACTTGAAAGTTCCATTGATGGAGGTTGAGATGAAGAACTTGAATTTGGGTTTTCATGTATATTGATGTTTAAATTGTTACTGAAGTGTTCTTAATGATGTTTGACAAATATTTGAGGTTTATATATGTTTTAGAAGAGTACCTAGTTGATTTCCATAATTGTAGATGAAGTTTTGGGGTGTGTTCATTGACTTGAATAAAGGCAGGGAAGAAGATGATGATTTTCGATTGAAGGTGGGGGTGGTACGACTTGGGGGTATGACTTTGCCTTCCCCATCCGACTTTGATATATTATATTTTTCCCATCCGACTAAGGGGTTCGACTTGCAGTTAAGGTGTGTTATTGGTTTGTGCAACTTAGGCTTATCCTATACGACTTGTAACTTACGAATTGTAAGATGCGACTTGGGACTTAGCCGGCTACCTCATCCAAATTTCTCTTTGGATACGTGCTACTTGAGGTGAGGGTGATTATTTTTAAGAGGGGGAGAATTGTAACGACCAGAATTTCTGATTATTTTTATTATTATTATTTTAGAAAATAAACGTTGTAACGGTCACTCGAATAGAGCGTAGCGTTAATGAAGCCCATTTGTTTTTCTTAGTGGGTTGTGGTATATATTTGAATTAAAAGAACTAGGTGGGCTTTAAACAAGAATGTATTTGGCTTAGGGATTGGGATTGTAAAGATAATAATAGTAGGATTAAATGGGATCTTAGGGTTTAACCCAATTGTGTTTAGAAAGAAAAAAAGGGCAGCCTGGTGCCTGTGTGCTCTTGACGGCACTAACAAAGAAAGAGAAAGGCGGCCATTTGGGGGAGGTACCGTGTCCTTCGATCGGTGATCAAGAAGACGAGGAAGTCTCGACATTCGGTTCGGTTTTATTTACTAGAAAACATTCAAGTATGTATCTTATGCCTTTATAGTTAATCATTAGTTTTTCATGGGTTTAAGGGTTGTTGTATGAACCGAACAGGGTTCAAGAAGGGTGGACTGTTCAGAGTTATAGGTTCAAATTGAGGGTAAATGTAGATTAATATTCAAAAGTTGACATTCGGGGTTTACAAGTTGGTGATTTCTGGTGCCTACGATGTTTAAATTAGGGGTTTTCTTGTGAAACCTTGCTAGACAGAAAGGCATTCGGGGTATGGAGGTTGAAACCGAAAGCTTCTAAAAATTGTTGAGTTTATAAAATTGAAAATAGGGATCGATAATAGTATGAGAACCGGTTGTATATATTGTGAATAATAAACTAGGAATCTAGATTGCGGTTTAGTAATCGAGCTTAGTTGCTATTTGTATGAATTCTCCCGTTGGCAGCCATGAATGATATATATAATTATACACTATGATTTGTGATCTGTTCTAAGATGAAGCTGGATTTTTTTTGTTTAAGTTGAATGATAGCGTGGAGGATGGGAAGATGGGTGATATTGTTCCATGGTAGGTTGTGGCTTTGCACATGGTGTGTGATTGATACTTTAGTTGAATTGCAATTCTTAATGGGAAATAGAATTGAAGAATTATGATTGGTTGGTTTAGAGTTAATATTGTTGTTTTGCTTTTGATGACAGATTACAATTGCATTGTAATGGTTTAGGACTTAAATTACGATTAAGTTAGTGAATTAGAACTTGCAATTGTAATTTGACTTGTAATTTATTTTGTGATTGTATCTCATATTCGGTGTCGTTATTCGATAAATTATTAGGGTTCGTTTTCCGTTTAGGCTGGTCGGTAAACTTTCAGCGGTTCACTCGTCTATCACTTTCGAGACTTCAGGTGAGTTCAATAGTTTTCTAAAACCGAGTACAATGACAAAACCATTTTCGAAGGGTTTTACAAGTTTTACTTAAATGATTAATTTGTGGTATTTGGTACTTATGTGGATATTTGCTTCACTTTAAATGATATGATATTGTATGTATATGTGGTTACTTTATTTATAATTCGGTATCCAGTATGCTACGAATACACGATGTATGTTATACGATTATAATTTGAACTTAGTGGGCGAGGGTAGTAATCCTACTTGCTCATTTGCGGATATGCGGACCTAGTAGGAAACGGGCACCTTCTAGGATAAAGTGCTAGCCATATACGACGCTGCCGGGTTTTCTAGACAACCTTGGCGGGGAATGGTATATAGGTACCTCGTGTGCCTGTATGCTGGAGTGGTGTTGGCCGAAACGGGGGGCTTTATCAAACATCACGTAGGTGTAAGGAGGAGACAAACGGGGGTTTCCGTTTGTACTTACATCTGAACGACAACACGGTACTTGTACTCGCACCGTCGGAGTAGCGAAAGAGGAGATACTCTCGGGATTTATGTTCTCGGGTGGGAGTCGCGCCCCACATGGTACATAGGTTGGCCGGGCACGTGATTAGCGAACTTGTGGGTTTCCTTGTGGGATTGGACTCTACAATAAGGTTACCTTCTTGATATACGATATGACACATGAGATGATTACAATCACGATTATGATGAATTTGATATGATTATGTGATTATTATGATTATATCATGAATATGATATGATTATATGAGGATTATTATTGATATGATATATATTTGACCCGGTATATGGTACATGATTTTGGTTATGGGTTCGGGTCAAATACATGATGGGTCGGGTGGGTTTCATGAATTAAATATCATACTCGATTTAAACCAATGTTTTATGGTTTCATATCCTAACTCCTATTGACTCACGAGACGTAAGCTGACACTTGTTTCTTGAAATGTGTCATGTACTCGTGCAGGTGGCGTAGGAGTTTCGGCTTGTGAGAAGGGGTGTTTGGGTAGTTGACTACTATATGAGATACCACTTGGACATTTGTTATTTATTTAATTCATTGATTGATTTGTGTATCGGATTTGACCAAGACTTACGGTGTGACACTGTGATTTTTATCGGTTTGTTTTTATTGCACTTATGGTTTAAGACTTCCGTTGCAAGTATTTGTTGATATTTTAAAGAGTTTTTATAAGTGGTGAAATTTGAAAATCACGGTGTTACAAGTTGGTATCAGAGCCAGGCTGTGAGTGAACTGAGTGTTGAGACCGACACTTAGACTCACGGCTAGATCAGCTCGTATAAGAATGAACAGGACTATAAGTGGGGGGAGGTGTGTGACTGAGTGCTTTAGGGTTACTTTTGTTAGAGATATGCCCACTAATGTACGTACGCCATATAAACCGCTGCTGATGATGTATGGGCCTATTGGGTCATACACCGGGGTCAAACCTGACAGCAACTTAAGTTTAGGGACCAATTATGACAAAAGACAAAAGTTGACATCGCAGGCCGCGTTAGCGCCGCTAACTATAAAAGGTTAGCGCCGCTAAGTCCTAAGAGTTAGCGCCGCTACGGCTGCATGTACTTTGTGTCACATCCCTGGCAGGCCACGTTAGCGCCGCTAACTTTAAGGGGTTAGCGCCGCTAAACCCTAAGAGTTAGCGCCGCTACGGCTGCATGGGCTTTATGTCAAATTACCTCCCAAGCTGGCCAATACGTGGGGAACACCTAGGATTCCACTATGCCCGGCCTTTGAAGGGGTATTAGGGGTCTGGAGGCAGTAAGAGATGAAAAAGAGGAGTTCATTTGATATATGGTTCTCTTTCTACTTTTTCTCTCTAAGTGTTCTATACTTTTTCTTCTTCTTCTTTGGTGCTACTATGGCCAAGTGAAGATCCGAGAGAGTGCTCCAGATCCTTGGTCTCGTGTAGCTGCTGTTCCAAAGGTGGTATTCAAGGTGAAGTACCACTAGAGGTGAGCTAGCACTTGTGGTTGACGTATTCCCGGGGTATATCCCAATAGAAGATCCGGTTTTCGTTCTTGGAGGACCATCACCACGACTTGAAGTATTCTGGAGCTAAGGAGAAAGGTATAACACCTCTTTCCTTCTTGTTGCATTTCTTGAACATAGAGTTTGGTCCATTTGAGGGATTTCGGTTTTTATGCTTTGATTGCTTGTACATTGGGCTATTTTGTTTGTACCTTGCTTCCGCTGTGAGCCCACGAAATCCCAACAACTTTTTCTTATAGGACTCTTCTCCTCTACTCGGTTTAGGATCTTTCGATTTTCAATCGTGCTAATTTTCTGAATCTCAACTTGTGATCGTGTTATCTTGCAGAAGAAATGGTGGGTACGCGGAGGAATAACAACAACAATGCCTTGCCCGGAATTGGACGTGGAAATGGTGGAGCGGGTAGCGGTGCTCCAATTATTCAAAGCATTCCCTATGATGAGGATACTTATTCGATTCACCGCTCCAACCACAATGTGGAAGGGAATGAAAATCAGCACGACAGGACAGAAGGGACTCGTCGGAGTCAACGCAGTCGCTGTAGCATTGCGCGTCAAGCGCAATTGGAAGAAGAAATACGGGTTCGGGATGCCGAGATTGCTCGTTTGAGACGGGAAGCACGTGGTGGGAGAGATGAAGAGGATGACGAACGGTATGTGCATAGCGAAGCGGGCAGCATTTCACACCCCGAGATGGAGCGTGGTATTGGAAAAGTCGGAGGCAGAGGAACTTCGTTTAAAACATTCATGAAATGCAAACCGCCAGCGTTTAAGGGAGGTGACGACCCACTGGGATGCCTGCGCTGGATCATGAAGCTAGAGGAGGTGTTCTGCGTTAGGAATTACACAGAGTATCAATAGGTGAGTTATGCGATCATGTGTCTGGAAGGAGAGGCTTTAGAATGGTGGCGAACAGTTAAACCAACAACTACTGAGGCCACTCAGAAGAGTATGACGTGGGCGATATTTACTGATAAACTCAAGATGAGATTCTGCAGCCTAGGGGCAAGAGAAAAAGCTAAGCGGGAATTCTTGGAGCAAAAGAATGGGCAGCATGACTATAGCAAAATACAACGCTGCCATCCTTGATAAGCTACAATTTGCCGGCAGCTACTGTGTTACGGAAGAAGAACAAATCGGAAGATATGCCGAGGGATTACCATACGAATACCAGGTGGCAGTAAGGATGAGGAGAACTTTGGGAGAGGCGATGGACGAGGCGAGTCGAGTTGAGTACGACCTAACCAAGCGGGAAAGGGCTATATCGAAAGGGGGCGAGAAACGAAAATGGGACGGACAATCTGAGTCCACCAAGAAGAAAGACTATGTTCAAAATAAGAGTGATAAAAGGGATAAATCAAGTTACTGTCGGGAGTGTCATGCTACACATCAGGGTGCGTGTAGCACTGCTACTAATCGTTGTAGGCGGTGTGGCAAAACCTAAGGTGCACAAGTGCTGAGCAGATGTGTTACAACTGTAGAGAGATGGGTCATATTAGTGTCGACTGTACAAAACCTAAGGTGCGTTCCGGGGCACTAGAAAAGAAAATTTAGGTGCCCAAGGCAAAAGCGAGTGCGTTCAACATGATAGCGGAGGAGGCGGGGAATAATGACAAGGTATATACGAAACCCTATTTGTTAGTTCCTTACATGTGAATGTATTATTTTATTCGGGAGATGGTAGGTCTTAGACTCTTAGTGTCTACTCCTTTTTACTTTAAGGTTATTTTACTTTGAATTTTGATATAGTCGATATTATATTTTGAGGGAGCGGTGGAAGTCGTCACGGTTAGGAAGAAGTTTGAAGCATCGAGCTCTTGGATAGTTAGTGTGGAAACGGACCATAAGAAAGTGGATACATTATAGAGGAGTATGATAACATGTGGTTGAAGAGTGATAATTAGTTGTAAGATGTAATGTAAAATAGAATTAGTATTGTAAGAATACGATAAAAGGTTAATTGGGGTGATTATACAAACAACAAGTCTAAGATATAATAGATAATTATATAGGTTGACTAAAAGGTTATTAGCGGTTGAAATAAAGAATGGTTAAATGATATACGATGTTATCTTCGATAGGATAAGATATGTACTAGCTTGTGGTATAATACGACGATTACTTGGAATTATAATCTTAAAGATCTTTGTGTGTACATGGCGATGCGTTATTCAGGGACGGAATCTTTTTAAGAGGGGGAGAATTGTAACGACCAGAATTTCTGATTATTTTTATTATTATTATTTTAGAAAATAAACGTTGTAACGGTCACTCGAATAGAGCGTAGTGTTAATGAAGCCCATTTGTTTTTGTTAGTGGGTTGTGGTATATCTTTGAATTAAAAGAACTAGGTGGGCTTTAAACAAGAATGTATTGGGCTTAGGGATTGGGATTGTAAAGATAATAATAGTAGGATTAAATGGGATCTTAGGGTTTAACCCAATTGTGTTTAGAAAGAAAAAAAGGGCAGCCTGGTGACTGTGTGCTCTTGACGGCACTAACAATGAAAGAGAAAGGCGGCAGTTTGGGGGAGGTACCGTGTCCTTCGATCGGTGATCAAGAAGACGAGGAAGTCTCGACATTCGGTTCGGTTTTTTTTTACTAGAAACCATTCAAGTATGTATCTTATGCCTTTATAGTTAATCATTAGTTTTTCATGGGTTTAAGGGCTGTTGTTTGAACCGAACAGGGTTCAAGAAGGGTGGACTGTTCAGAGTTATAGGTTCAAATTGAGGGTAAATGTAGATTAATATTCAAAAGTTGACATTCGGGGTTTACAAGTTGGTGACTTCCGGTGCCTACGATGTTTAAATTAGGGGTTTTCTTGTGAAACCTTGCTAGACAGAAAGGCATTCGGGGTATGGAGGTTGAAACCAAAAGCTTCTAAAAATTGTTGAGTTTATAAAATTGAAAATAGGGATCGATAATAGTATGAGAACCGGTTGTATATATTGTGAATAATAAACTAGCAATCTAGATTGCGGTTTAGTAATCGAGGTTAGTTGCTATTTGTATGAATTCTCTCGTTGGCAGCCATGAATGATATATATAATTATACACTATGATTTGTGATCTGTTCTAAGATGAAGTTGGATTTTTTTTGTTTAAGTTGAATGATAGCGTGGAGGATGGGAATATGGGTGATATTGTTCCATGGTAGGTTGTGGCTTTGCACATGGTGTGTGATTTATACTTTAGTTGAATTGCAATTCTTAATGGGAAATAGAATTGAAGAATTATGATTGGTTGGTTTAGAGTTAATATTGTTGTTTTGCTTTTGATGACAGATTACAATTGCATTGTAATGGTTTAGGACTTAAATTACGATTAAGTTAGTGAATTAGAATTTGCAATTGTAATTTGACTTGTAATTTATTTTGTGATTGTATCTCATCTTCGGTGTCGTTATTCGATAACTTATTAGGGTTCGTTTTCCGTTTAGGCTGGTCGGTAAACTTTCAGTGGTTCACTCGTCTATCACTTTCGAGACTTCAGGTGAGTTCAATAGTTTTCTAAAACCGAGTACAATGACAAAACCATTTTCGAAGGGTTTTACAAGTTTTACTTAAATGATTAATTTGTGGTATTTGGTACTTATGTGGATATTTGCTTCACTTTAAATGATATGATATTGTATGTATATGTGGTTACTTTATTTATAATTCGGTATCCAGTATGCTACGAATACACGATGTATGTTATACGATTATAATTTGAACTTAGTGGGCGGGGGTAGTAATCCTACTTGCTCATTTGCGGATATGCGGACCTAGTAGGAAACGGGGACCTTCTAGGATAAAGTGCTAGCCATATACGACGCTGCCGGGTTTTCTAGACAACCTTGGCGGGGAATGGTATATAGGTACCTCGTGTGCCTGTATGCTGGAGTGGTGTTGGCCGAAACGGGGGGCTTGATCAAACATCATGTAGGTGTAAGGAGGAGACAAACGGGGGTTTCCGTTTGTACTTACATCTGAACGACAACACGGTACTTGTACTCGCACCGTCGGAGTAGCGAAAGCGGAGATACTCTCGGGATTTATGTTCTCGGGTGGGAGTCGCGCCCCACTTGGTACATAGGTTGGCCGGGCACGTGATTAGCGAACTTGTGGGTTTCCTTGTGGGATTAGACTCTACAATAAGGTTACCTTCTTGATATACGATATGACACACGAGATGATTATGATCACGATTATGATGAATTTGATATGATTAAGTGATTATTATGATTATATGATTAATATGATATGATTATATGAGGATTATTATTGATATGATATACATTTGACCCGGTATGTGGTACATGATTTTGGTTATGGGTTCGGGTCAAATACATGATGGGTCGGGTGGGTTTCATGAATTAAATATCATACTCGATTTAAACCAATGTTTTATGGTTTCATATCCTAACTCCTATTGACTCACGAGGCGTAAGCGGACACTTGTTTCTTGAAATGTGTCATGTACTCGTGCAGGTGGCGTAGGAGTTTCGGCTTGTGAGAAGGGGTGTTTGGGTAGTTGACTACTATATGAGATACCACTTGGACATTTGTTATTTATTTAATTCATTGATTGATTTGTGTATCGGATTTTACCAAGACTTACGGTGTGACACTGTGATTTTTATCGGTTTATTTTTATTGCACTTATGGTTTAAGACTTCCGTTGCAAGTATTTGTTGATATTTTAAAAAGTTTTTATAAGTGGTGAAATTTGAAAATCACGGTGTTACATTAGGGTGTCCGACTTTGGTTCTTGGTGTATCACATGGTGTGACTTAATGTATCTTGTCTGACTTGAAGGGTGTAGTATGTGGTGCGAGTTCGGGCTATCTTTCTATCCGACTTATCCACGACGCTTTTGGTGCAACTAATGTGGTAGCTGTATTTTTCGGTGTCTCGGACGCGACGCATTCACTTGTTTTTCAGTTTTGGAAATTGTATTCTGATTAATCGGACTACTTGTTGTATATGCCTTTCATTTGTGGTTTTATATGTTTTCGATGATTATAAATTGATATATATATATATATATATATATATATGAAACGATGGGTTGATTATTGTGTTCATTTGTTCTTAGAAAAGGCGAAGACTCAGTAAGACTAGATAACTGAGTTCGAGGATTGAGAATTGAGGAAAGTGGACGTTTACTCACGACTGGTATTGGTTGTAACTGTCATGGTTGCAATGATTTATTGTGATTGATGCTTTGATAGACTGTTTAGTCTGATGATGATTGATTAACTTGTTATGTTATAATTATTGTTGAGTCAACGATATATGCACATGGAATTAATATGTGTACATGGTATATGGTAGAGGTCCGACTATCGTGTGTTTTGGGTTGGGCTACTTTGCTATTGGTTGAACAGTTTTTGATCTTCTGATGCATTCATTGCCACAAAAGGGTTTAACTGTGCCAAGTAGCAAGGGCTATCGTAAACCTTTGCTTTGGCCCGTATTGGTTGTAGACTCTGCGCCGAACCCCCGATCCTATGGATATTTGTGATTACATGGTTCTATTGTAATCGTTGTGGTTCTTGATTATTGATGTTTGTGGTTTTAAATTCAATTCACTTAGCTTTGGCTAATTCCCCACCTTTAACTCCACTTTGCAAGTTTTGGTAAGCATAGTTGTTTAGCTGGGAGTTGGTGTGTTTGTTGGAACGTTTGATCGTCACTCTGATATTATTTTGAATTATGAGCCATCTTTTGTAAATCTTGTAACATTAAACGATATAGTGTGTACTTTGTAACAGTATGGATTTTGTTTTGTGGGTGTTGTTATATATATTATTTTATTGCATCGCTTCTGCCTTGTTTTTTAAATGGCTTGAGATTTGTAGTGTTACACTCCCGCACGCAACACGTCGTTGTGGATAATGGTAAGATTTGAAATTTGGAAATGGATCGTGATATACGGGATAAACATGGAAATCGCGACGCGTCCATATGACGGTTGCGACTTCAAACATCCTTCCACCCCTAAGTTTGTCCCCGAAATATTCTAGAAGGTCTTGGAGTTTAACTTGGAGGATTTGTAACACCACTTTTCCAAATTAGCTTTTAAAACTCATTTACTACAGATTAGCACTCAAAAACATTAGAGTTTGCGGAAAACAAGTTTACATCACTTAAGTGCTAACAGTTTTACAAAAAGTAGTTTTAAAAGTACTCTTTTCAAAAACTTGGAGCTATCCAACTATGCAAAGCACTGGGGCCTTACCTTCGCTGGAACCTGGTTCACCTGCATGCACAACATACTGAAACATAAGCTTTCGCTTAGTGATCATACTACTGAAAAGATAAACGCATAAAGCATGAGTTACTCTTCTCAGGATGTCTCACATCCCATCTATAACCTACAAAACAGTCAAACAGTTAACTTGTTTCAGGGTATGATCACACCTCGTACGTAACCAAGCCCCTGACGCTTTACTTGGGTATAAGGATCTCAATATACCCCTTTCATGTCTATGGATACAAAGTCACGTCTCACGTAATTGTAAGGATTTACAGGGTACAAACATGCATAGCGGAATGAAAACAATAATTGTAAATCCGGTTCCCAGGATCCCAACTGGATCAGGTGGGGAAACATAAACAAAATCATAAAATAAATATATCATGCAATATACACAGGTTTAAAATGGTTGACCGCCTACTAAACAATACCCGAGAAATAAAGTTCCGCGTGTGTGTAAAACGCCAAAAGCCGCCAGATTTTGGCCCTGCCCTATCGCCACCGAGAGGTCACGCCGCCGCAAGGGGGTACCTCGGCCTAGGGTTCGAACGCCGGAAATAAACGTCCACAGGGCACCGCCGCAGGGCGTCGCTATCGTCCGCCGGAGAGGCTGCCGAGCCGCCGCCGTTAACCGTCACATACCACCGGTTGGTGGTGGTGGGTGTTCGGCCGAGAAAGAGAGCAAGAGAGTGAGAGAGTGTTTTGTCTTTTTTGTGTATTATGAGGATTCATTAGAAATCTAGGTTTAATCTCATTTAATAGACATTAAATAGATTAAGCCCATGGACCTTAAGCCTGGTCTGTTTGATTAACAACTTTGATCATTTAGACAAAACAACCCCTCAAGTTTAGTTAAAATTAATTAATCAACTATTAATTAATATTTTTCCAACCAAACTCTATTTATTAAATATTTAACTAATATTTAATATTCCCTTTTTCCAATAATAAATATCTAGTTATTATTTCTCTCTTTTCTTATAATTAAATAACTATTAATTATAATCCTGACACACAATGTATTGCTTCCTGGTTCATTATTTAGGTGTGGAGCTGTGTGACCCTTTAGTGACTCATAGTGTCCAAGGATGTGATGACATGTGTACACTATCCCTACACACAATCCTTTCAGACTACCACTTGTGCACGATAGTTACACTCCCTTGTCCATCACGGGCCTAAGGAGGTCCCCAGCCAGACACTTAGGTTAACCATGACTATAAGTGCTCTTATGTCCAGAGATTTTGTAATCACCTACTTGGATTACCCGGATTTTCCTTTTGCATCACAATATCTCGTAATATGGATTTCATACATGGAGCACATGATCTATTCTGAAAATCTAGGTTATGTTTCTTGACTTTTGATTTCGACTAACTGCAGTTACAAATTTACCAAATGATGTCCATCATTCTATCCGAGCGCGGCCACGCATTTCATTTAGTCTCAACCGTCAAGGGGCCCTGGAATATCTCCTCTCTATAAGAGAAGGTGCAAATCCCATCTTGACTACTTGTATTTGAGCACACGTCTTCCGCTGCACCCAGATACGCCCGTTATTACTACCCAGTTACAGCGTAGTGTTAGAACGTCCCAAAGTACAGAAGTCCTCGTGCCCCAATCCAAACATCTTAGGTCTAAGGACAACCAATCAGCTAACTCATGTCGTCGGCTCCATGAAGTTAGACTGATGCGGATCACCTCCAATATTTGTACCCTTGATAAATATCTATAAATACTTGATCATATAACTTGTGCTGTTATTCTCTACCCGAATAATCCAACAAGTATTTATAATAGCGTTAGTATCACCCTAATGTGGAGCCCACCACAATAAGTAGCTAGATAGTAATTTTGATATACTACGACTTGTATGTCATGGATGAATAAATATGCTAAAACTATGGAGATGTTTAAAAGATTATATTAAACCTCCTATTTCCATCACGCAAAAATGTTTAATACATAATCATAAAGTTTAAATCTCAATCCATACAATTTTAATTAAATACTGAAAAACTAGATGCTAGGTCCCATGTATTGCATTCCTATGGAACTAGCATGTTCCTCAAATACTTGAGAATGTTCTTGACAGCCACCCAATGGGGTTCACCCGGATTTTGCTGGTACCTACTCGTAAGGATCCCACTGCCGAAACATAGGGAACCGATTTCATCCTCTTCTACTCCTTTGGAGAAGTAGGGCATTAAGCCTTGCTCAATGGTATACTAGATCTAATAGGGATGAATCCTTTCTTGGAATCTTCCATCTTAAAGCATTTCAACACTTTGTCTATGTATGTACTCTGACTAAGTCCGATCAGCCGCCTAGATATATCTTTATTGATCTTAATACCAAGTATGTATGTGGCTTCTCCTAGGTACATCATTTCCTATGATCAGTATGTCATCCACATACAGAACCAGGAAGATTGCTATGCTCCCACTGAACTTCATGTAAACACGGGACTCAAACTCACTTTTGGTAAAACCAAACTCCTTGATGCGTTCATCAAAATGCAAGTTCCAGCTCCTAGATGCTTGCTTTAATCCATAAATGGATTTCAGCAACTTGCATACTTTACCTAGATTCTTAGAATCCTCAAAACCATCTGGTTGTGTCATATACACATCCTCTGTTAGTTTCCCGTTAAGGAAATCGGTTTTGACATCCATTTGCGATATCTCATAATTGAAATATGCAGATATAGCCATAAGAATCCTAATTGACTTAAGCATAGCCACTGGCGAAAAGGTTTCATCATAATCAATACCATGAGTTTGATTATAACCTTTTGCAACAAGCCTAGCTTTAAAAGTACGCACATTTCCTTCCATGTCGGTCTTCTTCTTGAAGACCCACTTGCACCCAACAGCTCTACTATGTTGTGGCAAGTCTACTAACTCCCAACCTTGGTTGTCATACATGGATTGCATCTCTGCCTTCATGGCATCCATCCACTTTTCAGACTCACTGCCCGACACAGCATCCCCGTAAGATGTGGGCTCATAAAGATCCCCTTCTTCCAGAGCGATTAGAAATATTAGATATCTATCCGACTCAGTCCGAATCCTACTAGACCTGCGAAGGTCTTGTGTTTCCACTTCTTCCTCATCCACAGATCGGGTTGGGATTCAACAACTCTTTGTTAACTTACGATTTCCACTAGTGGAGTAGGTGATAGGATTTGTGTGCATAACCATCAAACCCTGATGATACGCTCAACACTATAAAACACTCAAGGGTCACACCTGTGAGTGTACGTAATTCAAGAAGGAAAATTCATGCTGTGGGATATGGGTGTTATGATAGTTAGTCATAAACCAGTATTGGGAGTTGAGAAATTAACCAGGTTAATGTAATTAACAAGAATATATATATATTTATTAGTTAATAAATATATATTGTTAATTATTGGATTAATATCTTGGATATTAATTAAAAGGGTTATTATTATTAATTGTTATTATTATTAAAGAAGATAAAATATATTAAAGGGATATATATATATATATATATATATATATATATATATGGGACGATTTGTATATATGTATATATATATATATATATATATATATATATATTAATATATTTTATATTAATAATAAAGATTTAAAAGGTTGCCTAATTTAAGGATAACTAGATAGTTATCTATAAATAGGTTTTAAAGCTAAACAATTAGGTTAATCCTTGAAACAAAAGGAAAAGTTCTCTCTCCTCCCTCTCCTCTTTTTGGTTCGACGGCTATAACACCTCAGGGCAAGGGGGTTTGCGATTTTGCTGTTTTTCAAGTAACCAGAAAGATCAAGAACAGCTTTTGGATTAAGCCTTTCTAGCAGGCTCTTGTGGTACCTCATTACGGGTTGATTAGCATTGAGCAACCTAGGTATGATTCTTCATCTAATGTGTTCTTGATGCCCTATAGAGAATTCGATGGGTATACATGTGTGTATACACATGTATCGAATTCTAGTTTGTTTGTTGGATTGATTGCATGCTTAGTTTTAAGTTTGATCCAATCCTATTCTTGCCCTAATCATGTTCTGCGCAAATTGGCTATGTGTTGAACCTCATGTTTTTCGAAAACCATATAATACATATATATACACATGTGGTAAACAAAGATCTTTATTCTTTTAGGGTTTTAGGATTAAGTTTATTATTCTGTTTCCGCTTTTATGAACAATAACTGTTTTGGATTATATACAATTCTGAGTTGGTTCAAGCTAGTTTGGTTACTAGTCAAGATAACTCAAGTATGAATTGAGACCTGTAAAACCCAACAGTGGTATCAGAGCTTCGGCTCAGTTTATCACAGTGTGTTGGTATATTTGTTATTATCATATTGTTTAGAATATCATTTGTGTATATGGTGATTTCAAAAATCACAAGGATTAAACAAGTTTATGTTTAAATCCTAGTTTAGCTAAAACAGATTGTTTTGGATAAGGTTTGTAGATTTAAACCTTTGATAAGAAAGGTAAACCAATTAGGTGTTGGGATCTCGTGGGCAACACACAGCGGAAGCAAGGTACAACAAACAAAGCCCACGGTACAAGCAAATAAAGCACAAAACGAGAAAACCCGAACATGGACCAAACTCTATGTAAAGAAATGCAACTAAAGAAGGAAAGAGGTGTTATACCTTTCTCCTAAGCTCCAGAAAAGTGATTGTCTCGTGGTGTTGAGCTCCAAGAACAAATTGCGGATCGACTAATGGGATATACCCCGGTAACACGCCAACCTCTTGAGCTAGCAAGCCTCCATGGTACTTCTACTCGAAAACCACTTCTGGAACAGCAATAAAACGAGACCAAACTCTGGAGAACAACCCTCTCCCTTGAACTTCTCTTGGCCTCTTGTAGCACCAAAGAAGATAATGTATATTTTGAGTGAGAGAGCTTCAAGAGAGAAAACCCAAACCCCAACATAAAAATGAGTTCCTCTCTTTTATTTCTTATGTCCAGATTCGGATAATATCCCCTCCAACCGGCCAAGCATCGAAACAAACAAATACACATGCATTGGTTGATTTTAGAGGTGGATATGACAAATGGCACTGGCAGGGTTTAGCGGCGCTAACCAAGAGTTAGCGGCGCTAACTCAAAAGGGTTAGCGGCGCTAACGCGCCCTGTCAGCGATTTGACACAAAGTACATGCAGCCGTAGCGGCGCTAACCTATAGGACTTAGCGGCGCTAACCCCTAATAGTTAGCGGCGCTAACGCGGCCTGCGATGTAAACTTTTGTCTTTTGCCATATTTGGTCCCTTAACTTAAGTTGCTGTCAGGTTAGACCCCGGTGTATGACCCAATAGGCCCATACATCATCAGCAGCGGTCCATATGGCGTACGTACATTAATGGGCATATTTCTAACAAACTCCCACTTGCACATAATGCACCGTACCCATGTAACCACAGACAAAGAGCGGCCTCTAGCAAAAGCATCAATGCCCCCAAGTCAGTATGGGTTCCGCTTTTATGCAGAAAACCATTACCTACAAAAAGAACGTAGAGGTCCTATTTGATAAGTGATCAATACTCCTTTTGTTCGCGATATCCTTGTGAACACGAGACATGGATTGATATGTCAATCTCCAGATCGTTCACGATTATGTTACTCGATCTTGATTGGTGGTGACCAAAATTTAAGGAAATATCTGATTCTGAATCAATATTCCTTTGCGCATGGCCATGCTTATTTTGGTGTCAGCGCCCAATCATCGAGGGGCCCAGGGATATCTCTCATACCAGAGGAACAAATCCCGTTGACTATACAACCCCATAGCGTGAACCTTCTCTTACCTGGCTATTCCCTTTATAGTAGCCAGTTACGAACTACGTTTTGAAATGGCTAAAGTAAGAAAGTTTCATGCTATAGCAATTCATACATCTCGGGTCGAAGGACGTAATGATATTATCCTTCCGAGTCACTCTATGACCATGATCCATGAAGTGAACTCGGGTGCGGGTCTTCCAGTTACTTGAAACTCCTTTCAAGCATAGGTTACTGTTGCGTTTCATGCATTCCATCCTTGATCAATGCACAACCAACACCTAACCTCAGCCTTAATTCAAGCTTCCTTCCCTTGAAGAATGACTGGCTGTGGAAATTTAGAATGTATAAATATTCTGGGAAGTGGTTAAACATGCTAAGATGGAACACAGTAAAGACCAATGAAGGTAACCGCATCATGCGTATATATAGTCCCCACTATACATCGATACAATCATCGGTTAGCAGTACTGCTTACCGTTCCCAAAGCTTATAAGTAAATCAAACATTTACTAAAACGATATTCGAGCCTAGTCATAAGCATTGACAATGCTATTATACCTAGTATGAAATTCATCACTAGTATTTGACAACGGCTTAATTATGGGATCATCTACATGATATCCCTTTGTACTCTTTTGTATTCTCTTATTAAACCACTTGCAAAGTGTTTATCAAGGAGATCATACACAAGGTTATCATAGTCGTCATTTCTTCAATGTTACCGAAGTCTACAATAGGATTAATGACACTAATGATTATCAGAGTTGTCATACTCTCAATGTAACCGAAGTTAACAATAGAGTTACTGACACTCACTTTTATTAGAGTCGACATACCCTTAATGTTACCAAAGTACACAATAGGGTCAATGACACTCATTCAATGTCGTATCTGCACCACATATTTTAATATTCAAAACTCCGATTAAATCGACAGTTTCACAAGTATAGATTTGCTTGTAGTAATAACTTACTCAAGACAACTCTATTTACGTCGAACATCAAGAACATACATCAGTATTTCTTGAATCTAGAATCCACTTGATTCCATATTCTCTATTTATACTCATAGTACAATAATTCCATCACTAGGTTGTAAAACAACCCTAAATTAGGACATTATTTTTATTGAGCATATTTTGCTAAAAACACATGAAGCTCCCACTAGCCCTGACAAGGGTATCTGGCTTAATCTATGCTTTCTAGAAAACTCATTCCTTTGACTTTCTTGCAAAGGGGGATTACAGCCACAAGATGCAAATTTTTTTTTTTTTTTTTTTTTGCTTACTAAACTCATGGACACAATTTGGACATAATGGATATATGAGACCTCGGAACATGTTTCAAAACATTTCCTCAATGTTACCCCTACGAAGGATCTTGGTCTTCATATTTCCATGTGAACATACTTGTTTTTCCCAAAGCTACAACAATGTTTCACATAATCCAGACCTAATCTGGATATTATGGATGAATAAGACCCACGGAAAGTGCCTTAAGCATTTCCTCAACATAATCCTGCGAAGGATACAGGTATCTTACATCCAAGTGTACCAATCTTGTTTTCGTAAGGTAACAACAATATTTCACTTTATCCAAGTTATCTTCAACATAACTACTAGAACATATTTTCATATTATCAATATGAAAAGCTTTGTCTCTAGTCGGTATTTGAAGTTGTCCATAGATGCATATATGTTAGTCCCTTCACCTTCTCGGATTACACCTTAGGTGTGGGATTAACCCAAGTCAAATATTTGGATGCAGCAAATTGATTACATCTATGTACACCATTCACTTCTTATATTCACTAGCGAACACAGGGTCCCACCATGTTTCCGATGAATGGTAATATCACAATGATTTACCATCAAGCTGTTGCTACTCTGATATGACAACCTCATATCTATAACAACCTTCTTGATTTCCATCAGATATAAAGAAGCAATGGATATTGTCAGGTTTTACCAGCATCTCTATGCTGATTAAGTGCTAGTGTCCACATTAGGTCTTTTATTTAAGTTTAACGTTCTTCCACTGGAATGCTTTTGTAAATTGTTCTTTTCCCTTTTGAATAACCAAACATGGTTCCCATAAGTTCAAGAACAATTATCCAAAACTCGGATGAACTACTTAAATATACAAGCATCAACTTATAATTCATACATCTCCCACTTAATGTAGAATGAATAATTTTAAGTTGTGAGATTGATAAGCAAAGTACTCTTTCTAGTCAAAATCTCATTGGATGCTTAAGTTGACCATAATGTTGTGTTTCAGATTGAGAACTTGGTTCATAAAAATTAATGTATACCAATCACATTGAATACATGTTTTAGGCCTGCTTTTTACCAGATCATCAACAAAGATATCCGGTTTTGTTTAAAGTAACATCATGTACAAAATGTGTTTCTTAGAGAAAATGAATTACGGGATAAACCCATGATTCATTTCATGTTTAAACCAATATAGATAGTAAAACTTAGTATCTATTCTAGATCTAAGAATTTACGTCTATATGCCCTTATTGATTCTTAATTTCTTAAGGTTATTTCCGAACACCTCCAGGTTTCAGACACAAACCTTTTATCTAGTTAAACATTCTCTCAACAACCATCATAAAGATGGTGATGGAGAATCTTACTAGTGTAACTCTATATGGTATACTTGTACGGATTATCCACATAAGGGTGATCAAAATCCAACAAGTTATAATCCTTCCTACCAACATAGGTGAAGGATTTCTTAATCATCCTAGTCCAATAAACAATATTTATATCCTTCATTTAGCCCGAGGCTAAACTTTTACAAAGATCCTAACCACATGGATCCAAGCGATGTAAATGTTGTTTACTTGGTTAAGTTTGATTATGCCATATACTAATGTATCCAAACCACTTTTGGATCTAAGAATCAATTATTTCATGATCGCCTTACTACTTTTAATGAGCCTTTATGTATGCAATGATATGGATAAGTTTTGATTGGATAAAACATATCATAATAATTTTTCAAAATTGTTTCAATTCCAAGTCATCTCCATCGTCATCAAATGTGTATTTAAGCACCATAAATGGTCAAAATAACACATAAGCTTTGACATGGATCGAACTTGAAATGAAACCATCATAACAAAATTACAAAATATCCATCATCTCTAAAGAACATACAATAAAGCAAGTCTTGCCACGCAGGGCGTACAAACAAAAGTAATAAATTAATCCGGAAACAATGGCGAGATCAACACTCCCAATTTTCTTGTAGAAGACAATCAACAAAATTTCTTCTTGAGAGATCCGGCTCTTAAAGCTCTTCCTTTTGCATCGAACAGACCTACACTTTGCAACAAAATAAATTTGTGACAAACGTGAGTCATATAGCTCGGGTAAACAACCCAGCTTAATAAGGAATGGCAATGAAGTATAATCATGAATGTACCTTAAGTAGGAAAATTAACTCTCTCTTGTCTGAGAAGTTTTATATCCTCTCGGCACAGAGGGCAGGCATGACGGCCCCAATCCCCAAATCTACCGCAGAAGTAGCAAACCAACCCTTGTTGAGTCTCTTTAGGTATATCATCAATATCCATAGACTCAAAACTTGAAGTAAGCTTGGATACACCAACTTCTTCATTTGATGGGATCAATTTCTTCTTCTTGGCTATAAGTTGTTCCTTAGAGCCAAAAACAGGAGTGAATGAGGATGATTCATGCTTGGACATGTTGGATTCAACATCCTTCAACATTCCATGCAGTTCATCTATAGATATTTCCTTTCCATGCATATGATAGTTCTCTACAAACTTTTCATATGATGCGGGCAGAGACCGAAGTATGAAATTCACACCAAGCTCCCTCCCTATAGGAAAACCTAGTCTCTCCATCTGGTCCATGTATGACTTCATCTTCAAAACATGGGCACTAACACTCCCGCCTTCCCGCATCTTACAACCGGTTAGACTTTTAACGCACTCATAATGTTCTTGCCTACCTTGCTGTCGGAAAACATCCTTCAGCTTGTTAATCATGTGATACACAGTCATGTGCTCAAATTGCTTTCGCAGTTCCGAGCTCATACTTGATAACATGAGGCTAGCAACATCGTGCGTATCCCGAACACGCTTTTCATACGCGTATCGGATAGCCCATTCCGCATTGGTAGCAGGTGGTTCAGGAAGGGGTTCCTCAAGGATGTGTAACTTGGACTCGGCACGTAGGACAATCCTCAATTGCCTAAGCCAGTCCACAAAGTTCACTCTCGTGAGTTTCTCCCTTTGTAGGAACATACGTAGTGATAAGTTCGACGTGTTGTGGTTTTGATTTGACATCCTATATTAAAGTAGAGTACACGAATTAGTTGTTTGATTTAATCCTTGTTAAAATAATTACCCAATATCGTCTCGAAAAATTTTTTTAACAAGGGCTAAGAACCATATTTCACTCCAATCCATGACGGGTTTGCCGCGGATCACTTCATGGAGCTATTTAGGCCGATAGCCATCTTACCGATTGCAATCTCTATTACAACTCTTAGGCACTTGCGGGATCCTATGACAACCATCGGTCGTTTGGCATGTTTGATCCCTACTTGCACCAATTCCAAATTAAAATTCTCGGTTGACTCGTGCTAAGCTCGACAATCACTCAAGGATTTTAATTTGCAATTGTAAATCGTCCGTCAAGACATACGGTAACAAATTCACCAAAATTGGCTCGTGCTAAGCTCGACAACCAAAATTGTGAATTTGCCACACTCACCTTCCACACAGGTTTATGGGAGTTGGCTCGTGCTAAGCTCGACAACCAAAACCCATAAATCTAGATTCGGGTGGTATCGACTTACGGATGGCGCAAGATTTACGTTTTATGAAAAACGGGCTTTTGTTTTTGGCTTGGTTACAGATTAACTTGTTTCGTGACAAAACCTATTTCCACTAGGTGAGTTAATCTTGTATGTGAGCGCGCGAGAGTTGCAAACCATTTTTACCAAATCTCTTGTGATTTTATTAATTTCGAAAAATTATCTAGCATGCGAATCCTAAGCAAACCATGCAAGAATAAAATAAAATCACATCACACGCATATAAACGAAGTAAATTGGTAACCCTTGCCAAAATCCTATGCGTTCTTCCCGTGAGCCAAAACGGGTAGAACATGGTCAAACTAAGGGACGGAAAGTCTTCAATGCGAGCTCCCACTAGATCCGCCATCTCCAATGGACTTCACCGGCTTCTATGGACACGCTCCATCTCCTTTCCGACTCCTATTTGTGTGTTATCATCCAAATGTACAAAACATACAATAGAAAAAGAAATGACATACAAGCCACGATAATTTCCTATTTATCTAGTACATTTACACGGATGAATGAAATGGCATGCAAGCCACAATGTTATTACAAACAAAACTGAATTAATAACTATTACAGCCCATATGTGATTAAAATCACCAAATTGCATCCAAACACACAAATACAACCACAAGGTCAAGGCAAGGTTACCAATTTCACAACAACCACATACAACCAAACATAATGGTAACTATAATACCAAAACCAAATCTGGAACAAAATTCCAGAAACATAAAAAAGCCAAAATACCCGAGAACAAAACTGTTTTTATCTTTTAAAACCAAAATCGTAGCTGCGCGTTAGCGCCGCTAAGTTTAAACAGTTAGCGCCGCTAACTCAAAATAGTTAGCGCCGCTAACCCGGTTCGAACAGAAAACAAACTTTTTGATTTCGGGATTTTCAGGCCACCAAGTGCAAATCTAACATAGAGGTGGCTCTGATACCACTGTTGGGATCTCGTGGGCAACACACAGCGGAAGCAAGGTACAACAAACAAAGCCCACGGTACAAGCAAATAAAGCACAAAACGAGAAAACCCGAACATGGACCAAACTCTATGTAAAGAAATGCAACTAAAGAAGGAAAGAGGTGTTATACCTTTCTACTAAGCTCCAGAAAAGTGATTGTCTCGTGGTGTTGAGCTCCAAGAACAAATTGCGGATCGACTAATGGGATATACCCCGGTAACAGGCCAACCTCTTGAGCTAGCAAGCCTCCATGGTACTTCTACTCGAAAACCACTTCTGGAACAGCAATAAAACGAGACCAAACTCTGGAGAACAACCCTCTCCCTTGAACTTCTCTTGGCCTCTTGTAGCACCAAAGAAGATAATGTATATTTTGAGAGAGAGAGCTTCAAGAGAGAAAACCCAAACCCCAACATAAAAATGAGTTCCTCTCTTTTATTTCTTATGTCCAGATTCGGATAATATCCCCTCCAACCGGCCAAGCATCGAAACAAACAAATACACATGCATTGGTTGATTTTAGAGGTGGATATGACAAATGGCACTGGCAGGGTTTAGCGGCGCTAACCAAGAGTTAGCGGCGCTAACTCAAAAGGGTTAGCGGCGCTAACGCGCCCTGTCAGCGATTTGACACAAAGTACATGCAGCCGTAGCGGCGCTAACCTATAGGACTTAGCGGCGCTAACCCCTAATAGTTAGCGGCGCTAACGCGGCCTGCGATGTCAACTTTTGTCTTTTGCCATATTTGGTCCCTTAACTTAAGTTGCTGTCAGGTTAGACCCCGGTGTATGACCCAATAGGCCCATACATCATCAGCAGCGGTCCATATGGCGTACGTACATTAATGGGCATATTTCTAACATTAGGTTTTACCGGTTAAAGGATTATATCAATAAACAAGTTAATTGAAATTATATGCTTATCTGTTTAATATGCATTTTTTTTTAATTATAGGGATTGACTTTATGTCAATCTCAGTTCAATGTTTAAATTGTATATTTTATAGTTATTAAAATTTTTAATCAGAAAAGTTAAACTAGTTAGGGTTGACTGGTTAAAAATGATTAAAACTATAAAAGGATAAATTTATGTTTTTAAATATATATATATATATATATATATATATATATATATATATATATATATATATATATATTAACCAGTTGTGTTGATATGGATAGTTTAAGGTTTTTAATCAAAACTAGCTCAGTTTTAAGATTAAAGAGTAAAACCTTAAAACTAAGAAATCCAATCTTTATCAATGAGTTCTATGTTGATAAATATGATTTCAAATTTTAAATAATAAAACAAGTTTTGTTTTAAAATTTGAATTTTTGGATAAAAAGGGAATTTCTAGAATTTATATATATATATATATATATATATATTTAATACGTAAAGGATCCGAATTAAGAGTAAACCGGAACCGGAAAAGAACCAAAGCCCAAGTGGGGAGTATCGACCCAAGGGTCCTCGGCCCAAGGGGAGACTCGGCCCAAGGGGATCTCGATCCAAGGGGTCCACGGCTCAAAGGGTTTCTTGGCCCAAGATTTCTCAGACGTAGGGGTCCTCAGCCCAGTTTAGTGGTTCGGCCCAGTTAGCGCCGCTAACCACTAGTTCGCGACTGGTATTTGGGTTTTGGCCCAATAAGCCTTTTTCGGCTCAGTCAGGGTTGAATTGGATAGTTCGTTAATTTAATTTCATAAAAGCCCAAGTATTTTGTTTATAGATGTTTTATTTAAATTAAAATGGGCTTATATGAAGTTAAAAGGGTTTAATGAACTTAATGGACTTTATGTCCCAATTAGGAAAATTCAAGAATGGGTTTAGGCCCAATGGGACTTAGATGATATATTGGGATATTAATTCGGATAAAATAATAATACAAGATGATATATGTATGAGTATTATTTTCATAAACCGGGAATTGGTATACTTGTATATATATTATGGTTAAGGTGTTATTTAAACTAGTTAAGTTAAAATACAAGTTTTTATTATATTTTTGGATTAAAATATAATATATAACCATAATGGTGTATTATTATTATATAATATAAACAAAGGTAAATCTTTAATCGATTAAGTGTTTTAGGTTTAAAAACACTTTTTCGTATGATAGTTATTATACCATAGGGTTTAATTGATTAAACTAGGTTTGACAAGTTTTGTTAAAGTTTTCTCATCTCAGATTAACAGCTTGATTAGTTTTGAGAAGGAATGAGAAAAGGTTTATATATATATATATACTTGCATTATTATTGGTTTATATTTAATGCGTGGTTGCTTTACATGTAGGTATATATATATATTTATGAATTAGTTGACTTATATACTAAAGTTGCATTAGTATCTTTATATCACATTTGTAGTTTTTCATGTCAACTACAAGTGTTTGATTTAAACAAGTCAACAGTATATCCTTGTTGTGGTTGGACATGTAGGTTATAGGTTTTGCCAACTTAGACATGTGGTTGTGTTGTTTTTCTTTTCTTTATTTCTTTTTGGTTTTGGGGAGGCCTGCGTACCACTTACAACCCCTTTTACAATGTAAAAGTATTTCGGGTAGGCCTGCGAGCCGCTTACAACCCCTTTCTATTATGTAATTGTAATAGAATAGGATATGTACTCTAGATTAGATGGTTGTAACCAACACTGAAGATAAAGGACTTCACAAGACGGAGAAAGAAAACGGAGTTGCTCAGGTTAAGCCCAGAGGTGTCAAGCCCAGTGGGAGCAAGAAGATCTTTCATTAGATCCAACCACGTGATCTAACTAGTTTAGTTGTCCTTAGACTGACCCCCCTAGGACATAGTTGGCAAAACTATAATATATTATTAACTACGTGGTTGTGCTTTAATTTTATGCCTTTTATGAAACTGTAATTGAAGTAGGTAAAACCACGAATATGATAAAACTGGTATACGACAACGAATATGATAAAACTGGTATACGACAAAAGTCCTATAAAATTTAATATTTTATGATTGTCGTATCAGCATTTTAAAAAACAGTTTGTTTTTCAAAATGATTTTGTCATAAGACGTATTGTGTACCTAGTTCAAGGTATACTAAGATATACGGTTTTTAAAACAGATAGTTTTAAAATGGTTTTACGAAACTGGAATCAAGTTTTTCAAACTTGGATAAAACCTACGAAAATCTTAGACCTGTAGTGCTACCCATCTGGTGGTACACCTTTCTTGCTCCCGGTACCTTCGCCTGTTGTCGTGCCCAAACCGTGCACACTAGGGTTAAAACCGATGTGGAAAGGGGGTGAAAGACTTTGCGATTCCCTGATCTGATGGGCCAGAGTTCACCCCGTCCTAGGTGGTGCGGTCTATTATGGTGATTCCCTAATGTGACCGGCCCAAAATGCACTTAGTGTAGAGATAAACATATTTGGATGTTTTTGTCTAAATATCTCTACAAGGTCTAGTAGTCGTATCAAGTTAGATATGATTGGTAAAGGAACCTACCTACCTGATATAGCATGGGGTTGATGTTGTTGTGCCCAAACTGTGCACCAACACGTGTGAAATAAGGATCCTAGGGCTAATACTTAATCATTTAAGGGTTTTTATAAATTTGTATCTAGCAAAGTATTATTTGTGTTACTAATTGGACTACATGATAAAATTGTAGATGGCAAACATTACCAACACAAACAACCTCTCACTCCGCTGTATCCTAGAGAAGGATAAGCTCACGGGACCTAATTTCCTCAATTGGGAGCGCAATCTTTGGATTGTGCTCAAGCACGAGAGGAAATGGTACATCCTGAAATAACCAGTGGGAAATGCCCCGGCCAATAATGCGAGGGCAGATGTTAGGGAGGCTTACCAGAAACGCGTCAACGATGCGCTAGATGTAAGCTGCCTCATGCTTGCGACAATGAGTCTAGAGTTGCAAACAAGCATGACGGATACATCAGCCTTTGACATGATCCGTCAGCTGAGGGATATGTTTCAAGAACAGGCTCGTTCAGAACGCTACGATGTCACTAAGGCTCTCAATACTTGCAAGATGGAAAAGTGCACTTCAGTTAGTACCCACATCATGAAAATGAAAGGGTACATGGACTACTTGGAAAGGCTCGGACACCCCGTCCCATTGTAGCTTGCAACGGACCTGATTCTTAACTAGCTTTTAGATGACTATAAGCCGTTCATTGTGAACTACAACATGAACAGCATGGAGAAATCCATTGCGCGTACCTTATGATTACATCTAGTCAAGTTTGACTAGAGAATGACTAACAAGTCAAAGTTTTGACTTACTGGTGTTTTAGTCCATATGCATTAGTTGCCATTTGAGTAATATGATTAATATTGTTGCTTGACTATGACTTATGGAATTACTTGAAATAGCACAGCTGGTGTTATATATATTAGAGAGTCTATCTAATCAAGTAATTATAAGTGCCGATGAAAACAAGTTCAATTTTTGAACTAGAATTAAACACTTGAAATAATAGTCATTATTTCTAAGGCTGTGTTTAAGGGAAAGCATTTATGAGTTTGATTGTAATAGGAATTATAATCAAGAAGAACTCATATGTATTTAAATAAGAATCTATACAAGTATTTCATACTTGTGATGATATAAAGTTAATTAACCAATTTCCGTAATAGGAAATAGTGGACATTAGAAGATCCAAGTTTAAGGTTTCGGTAACTTTAAGATTCTTATTCGAAATCTAAGTTTTAGATTTACACTTAAAATCAGTACTTTTGACTTTTGTATCAAGTTTTGATCAAGTCAATAAGATATTTTAAGTAACGCTATGTTTTCATTATAGTCAGTGGGAGCAATTGACCTACGCTAAGGTATTTATCGGTTTTTGATAAATTAATGTACATATGTGTATATTTGCGTAGAAGCAAATAAGTGCTTAGAAAAGCACGAAAATTATTAGCTTATTGAATTTCAAGTACGTATATAATTTTAATGACGGTAATTTTTGAGATTACAAAATAAGTCCAAGAAAGTGAACTAGTCCCAGGAGGTCATAATTATATATTGAAATTCAATGTCACAAATATTAAACATATTAAAAGAGTTGAGTGTTGGAAATAATAAACATGTTATTAGATATGTGTTTTTTGCACTGTATATCTAATTTTTTGTTTACAAGTTGATGTAAACAAAAAGGAGTTTATTATTTCAGTCTATTTCTTGGAATAGAGAAGTATCTATTCATCTACAATATAACCAAGTGTGGTTATGTGATAATTTTATATATTCAGAAACGAGGAGTTAATCCAGTTCTCCGAGTTCAGATAATACGATAAAATTAGAAAGACTAGACATATTTTTCAAGGTTTGCGGAAAAACAATTTGTCTAGCAAAATGAGTGGGAGCACTAGTTAGTGCATGCTCATTTTTAGTTCATAGTAATGTGGTGGTTTCAAGATGTGATTCGTGATAAGTCCACTTGAACCAACATAGTAATACAAATAGACGCGGTGAATCGAGACGATGGATCAGTATTAACTATGTACTATATTCCAAGAGGGTGAATATGGAGAGTACATCATTAATCCTAACACTCTTCACAGATTTTGTATGTTTTGGTAATATCCATGAATAATAGGATTATTATTGTCCGTGACTACCTATCTTGGTGGGAACCTCAATTAGGGAGATAATAACATCATTGTAATCCTTGGTGGAGATTCATAATTGAAGATAGCTACCAGGAGTGTAGGCCAAGGATGTACGGGTCTTCACCAGGGGTGTGGATATCGGGTAATGACATCGTGAAGAATACTGCGTGGTTAACGAGTCAAAGGTATTCGTCACATAGGTTGTCCTCAAGCCTAAGGTATTTGGTTTGGGATGCGTGGACTATTGTGTTAGATTATGTGCAGAGATAGATAACATGTATCATCGTGTCCAATACTATGTGACACTAAATGATCACACTGTTGCACACCCAATTAGAACCTGTTGGATTTTACCTGTTTGTGTATCACAATAATTAATAGTTTAATTAATTATTGAGAAAGAGAAAAATAATAAAAGTTATTTATTATTTAAAAGGAGAAGTTAATATTTAGTTTAAATATTAACGGGACCAATTAATTAATAGTTATTAATTAAATTAGAAAGGTCGAGGGTATTTTTTCTAATTGATTAATAGTTTAATTAAAGTTGGGCCTTAATTAAACGGGCTTGGCCTAATAAGGGTTATTATATAAACCTTTTTTGAGCCTTATTAATCATAAGTTAATCACAAAAGAAAATAGATTACCCTAATCCTCTCTCATATATCTCTCTCTCGCCGGCGGCGCTCTCTCTCTTTCTTGAGTTTTCCGGCGGCGCAAAATCGAGAACCGAACCACCAGCGACGGTGGCCTGTGGCGACGCGTAGACACACACGCATACATCGCGGGTCACGGTTTGATCCGAGGTTTAATACTTAGGCGGTCTAGCAGCCAGTTCAAGGTGGTGCAGTAGCAGTGGATAACCTGCAGCTGTCTAGAGGTTTAAAGGAAAAAGTTTTGGTTTGCATCAATGTATAACTTTTTAATCCTCTTCTTTTTCTAAGTTTCTGTACGAGTTAGATGAGGTCACTGGAGGGGGTTTTATTCCGCTGTGCATGTTTTTATACCCTACAAAAACTCTTCAGTGGTATCAGAGCCACTTCTAACCTCGTAGGAGACTAGGTAGGTTTCTTTTATTCTGATGAAAAAGGTTTATCTTTTATCAAGAAAAAAGTTTTTTTTTATCCAGGATAATAAAAATCAAGTTTTGATTTTTATTGGATAAACTTTTGATAAAAGATTGTTAGATTTAATTTTTAAATTAAATCTGTATTTTTTATTGTTGTTGTTATTTGCAAAAACCGAAACCACCACCCTCATCGGTGGCGGCCTCAGACGGTGGCCGTGGTCGGTCGGCGGCGCCCAGCAGCGGCGTAGTTGATCGACGGCGGTCCCAGGCGGGGCGGCGGTTGCCAGCGACGGTCACGACGACCCAGAAGCGGCGGAAGTCGATCGGTCCACCAAGTATGGTGGTCGGCGGCGTGGTGGTATACGGCGGCCAGGGCACCGACGGCTATAGCGTGGTGGGCTACGGCCCAAGGGCCACGGCTCAAAGCAGGCCCAGCCGATTCACGGGTCCGAAGCGGGCTACGGCCCATTTCCTTCCTCAGCCCAGTTTCTTTTTTGTTTCGACCCAGTATTAAATGTTTGGCCCAATATGTGGTTCGGATATTTGTGGTTGACATAAAAATTAAAATACAGTTGTTATTTTTAATTTTTAAAGGTTTAAATATTATTTTGAGTTTTTCATTAAATATCAAAGTATAAAACTTGAGATATATATTTATTGCAAATAACAGAAAAACAATATAGGGGTTTTAACAGGTCGTTAAAATCAGTAATTTTCATCAAGATGAATAATTAGAAATCAGTTGATGTTTTTACTTTCATGTATTAGTTTAGTACATGTTTGGGATGTCATAGCCGAGCCCTAGACCTTGTGGATTGTTTTAATTTCCTGCACTTGTGGTTGTTTTGGATTTATTATTTCTATGGTGTGGGGAGGCCTGCGTGCTACTTACAACCCCTATTCTATTTTGTAAAAGTTTTAGATTAGCGGGCCAGCGTGCCTTTGACATCTTGTACTTTTATATTTCTAGTTTTTTAGACTTTAGAATAGAATAGATTTTTAGAATGTATATATCTGGATAAAGAAGCAAGGAGCAAGGAGCAAAGAGAAGGATTGGATGCTGGAGCCAGTAGGAGCTTCAGAATGCCATGCCATGTGTGTTGTGTTTTTCCACTTAGGTTTTGATCGTCGGGTTTTTCGTGTGGCTCACGAAACCGACAATAGTTAAGGGCAAGGCTAAGGCATAATTGTTTGTGGTTGTTTTATTTCTTTACATATTTTTATATATGCATGGTTGTGATTCTCACGATGAAATAAAACAAGGGTTTTAATAATAGTTAATTATTGAAACAAATGCTTTTTTAAAAGAAAACTAGCCTTAAAGTTTTTCTCGTCAAAAACTTGGAAATCCTTTTAGGAAAATATCTTAGATCAGTGTGCTACCCACCTAATGGTACACCTTTCCTGTTAAACGGTACTCGGGTGTCGGAAGTGACCAAACCTTGGGCATTCGGGTTCAAACCATTGCGGGGGAGGGTGTGAAAGACTCTGCGATAATCGGGAGTCCCGGCCAGAGTTCACACTGTCTTAGGTGGTACGATCTATTTTGGTGATAATCGGGAGTCCCGGCCCAAAATGCACTAGAGGGACTAAACATGCACGGTTCCTATAACCGATGTCCCGTGGATCTAGGAGTCGTGTCCAGTTAGGATACGATTGGTATAGCTTTTACCTACCAGAAATAGCATTGTCCCGGTGGGAAGTGCCCAAACCTTGCATCGGGAAATGTGAAATATGGATCCTAGTCTAATAATTTATTGTTTAAAAGGTAATAATTATTAGAAGATATAATCAATACTGAATCGGTTTTATCTTTTTCTTTTTCTGTAGCTGTCTTATATATCTGTTATTCCGTTTTATTCACCAAGAGAGTCTCTAAGTCTCATCACTGGCAAGTGGAAGCTTTCAGGTCCAAACTTTGCTGTTTAGAAGTTGCATCTGAAAAATGTTTTGGATGCACAGGGAAAGCTTCATATTATTGAGACATTACCTCCAGAGCGACCAGGAGTAGATGCCCAGGATAGTGAGTATGACACTTACTATCAGTATATGGCTGATGAATCTGATGTTATGTCGATTCTCGTTCTCACAGCATCATCCGAGTTTACGGACGATCTCCGTGAGAAGTCATCTTATGAGGTTGTTCAAGGACTGGAGTGGAAATTCAAGTACAGTGAACGGATATGTCGTATGCTACTGATGAGGGAAATTCTTTCAGCTAAGATGAAAGAAAGTCAGCCTATTAGCGATCATCTCATCAATATGAGAAGGCTCTTAGATTGCTATGAAAGTTTTGGATCAAAATGAAAACCACATGAGCTAGTTATGCTCTTGTTCGGTTCCTTGTCGGACTACTACCAGAAAAAAGTAATGTATGTCCTCGGTGATTTTGAGATGATTATCGAAGGGTTGCACGAAATCCTTATGTGAATTAGCGATGAGTTGAACCCAAAGCAGCTAGAGTCAACAGTTGTGGACCCTATGCAGGAGGATGACTGGCTGGAAGAACTTGGAGAGATTTGTTGCCCAGACTGTGGTAGAAAGGATTCATGCGAGCACTCACTCGACATAGATCAGCTGGACATTGGTTCGCCCAATGATACAGGTATCTTTATGATAGATTGTCTTATTACTTCTTATGAATCATGGGTATTGGATACCGGATGTGGTCATCACATATGCAATCATTTGCAGGGATTCAAGAGAAGTAAGAAGCTGAGACAAGGAGATATGGATATGCGGGTAGGCGAAGGCTCCATGGTTGGTGCCGAAGCTGTAGGAACATATTGTCTTAGTTTTCCCTCGGGCATGGTCTTAGAACTAGAACCTTGTTATTATGTTCCTAGACTTATTAAAAATGTTATCTCGTTCAATTTGCTAATAGACTGTGGATTTTCTTATGTTTTTAATGAAAAAGTTATTTCATGTTTTAAAAATGATATTTTCTTTTTCAAAGCTACTCCAGAAAACGGTCTATATACGCTAAATTTAGATAACAATGACATCTATCATATAAGTAAGAGATCCAAGAGTAACTTGAATAAAATTACCTCTGGCATTGTCGTTTAGGACATATAAACGAGAAACGCACAGAGAAAATCCGAGATGATGGAATTCTAGAACCATTTGACTTAGAGTCATATGATATTTGCGAATCTTGTTTGTCTGGTAAAATGGCAAAGCAGCCTTTCAACAGTGAGAATGAAAGGGCCAGCGAGTTATTAGGGATTATACACACAGATGTGTGCGGACCCTTTACTCCGGAGGCTAGAGGAGGATACCGGTATTTCATAACCTTTACTGACGACTTTAGTAGGTTCGGTTATGTCTACCTCATGAGACTTAAATCTGAAAGTTTTGACAAGATCAAACAGTTTTAGAATGAGGTACAAAATTAGCTGGACAAGAAGATAAAGTCGCTTCGGTCGGATCGAGGTGGCGAATATCTGAGTCAGGAATTCGACGATCATTTGAAGGAATGTGGGATTGTTTCACAACTCATACCTCCGTATACGCCTCAGATGAATGGTGTATCAGAAAGGAGGAATCGTACATTGCTTGATATGGTACGATCAACGATGAGTCGAAGTTCACTACCATTGTCGTTTTGGGGACACGCACTCGAGAAAGCGGCATTCATGCTGAACCGGGTTCCAACCAAATCGGTTGAAAAGACACCGTTCGAAGTATGGACGGGGAAAAAGCCCAAAATGTATTTTCTCAAGGTTTGGGGATGTGAGGTGTATGTTAAGCGAACATTCACAGATAAACTCAACCGCAAATCAGATAAGTGTATCTTCGTGGGTTATCCCAAGGAAACCATGGGATACTATTTCTACAACCCAGATGAGAACAAAGTTTTTGTTGCTCGTAAAGGGGTGTTCATGGAGGAGAAGTTTCTTAACTCAGAAACTCCAAGAAAAGAAATAGAGCTTCAAGAAATTGAAGAGGAGGAGATTACACCGCCACCGATAATTGAACCTGTGGTTCAACAGAGAATTGTTGAATCCCAACCCGAGTCTGTGGTTGAGGAAGAGGTGCAAACACAAGACCTTTGAGTCTGTGGTTGAGGATGTGTTTGTTGCCAGTATCTCTAGACCAATCGATATATTTTGTGATAACTCAGGGGCTGTGACGCAAGCTAAAGAGCCTAGAGATCATCAGCGGACTAGGCACGTACTCAGGAAATATCACCTTATCTCAGAGATCATTGGAAGAGATGATATTAGATTGCAAAAAATACCGACGGACGACAACGTTGCTGACCCGTTGACGAAGCCGCTAGCAAGGGCTAAGCATGAGAGGCATGCGAGTTCTATAGGAATGCAGTACTTAGAGCATAGCAGCTAGTTCATGTTTTTGATTATTACTATAGATGTAACTTGAGACTCTTTTATTATGTAATTACATTTCATGGGATTGAAATAGGAGGTTTTTACATAATTGTTTCTAGTTGTCTATTTTTGGCATGTTTAACCTATCCATGACAAGTCAAGTGATGAACTATCTAAATGCCCGTAGCTACTTAATGTAGTGGGAGCTACATTAGAGAGGTAACGCTATTATGGATATTTGATGATTTATTCGGGTATGAATAAAAGCACAAGGTTGTGACCAAGTATTCATAGATATTTATCAGGGGATAAATATTGGGGTGATCCGCATCGAGTTTACTTCATGGAGCGTTAACATAAGTAAACTTGATAGGTTGTCCTTAGACCTGAGATATTTGGTTTGGGGCGTGGTAACTTCTATACTTTAGCATGTTCCAACGTCACGCCGTAACAGGGTGATTATAAGGGGCTTGTCTAGGTGCAGCGGAAGCCATGTGCTCAAATTGCAAATAGTCAAGATGGGATTTGCACCTCCTTTTTAGGAGAGATATTTTTTGAGCTCCTCGACGATTGAGACTACTGAAAATGCGTGGCCGCGCTCGGTTAGAATGATAGTTTTTCATTCGGTAAACCGTAACTGCAGAGTGTCGAAATCAGAGTTGAGAAAATCTGAGTATTTAATAAGATCCCTGCTCCATGTCAAATACTCACATTACGAAATATCTCGATGCAAAAGGAAAAACCTAGATAATCCAAGGCATGGATTATGTCTCTAGATATAAGAGATCTCATAGTCTGGTTAACCTAAGTGTCTGGCTAGGGATCTCCTTAGGCCAACGATGTACAAGGAGTGTTACTTATCTTGCACAAGTGGGAGTATGTTAGATTATGTGCAGAGATAGATAACATGTATCATGGTGTCCAATACTATGTGACACTAAAGGATCACACTGCTGCACACCCAATTAGAACCTGTTGGATTTTACCTGTTTGTGTATCACAATAATTAATAGTTTAATTAATTATTGAGAAAGAGAAAAATAATAAAAGTTATTTATTATTTAAAAGGAGAAGTTAATATTTAGTTTAAATATTAACGGGACCAATTAATTAATAGTTATTAATTAAATTAGAAAGGTCGAGGGTATTTTATGTAATTGATTAATAGTTTAATTAAAGTTGGGCTTTAATTAAACGGGCTTGGCCTAATAAGGGTTATTATATAAACCTTATTTGAGCCTTATTAATCATAAGTTAATCACAAAAGAAAATAGATTACCCTAATCCTCCCTAATATCTCTCTCTCTCGCCGGCGGCGCTCTCTCTCTCTCTCTCTTGAGTTTTCCGGCGGCACAAAACCGAGAACCGAACCACCAGCGACGGTGGCCGGCGGCGACACGTAGACACACACACATACATCGCGGGTCATGGTTTGATCCGAGGTTTAATCCTTAGGCGGTCTAGCAGCCAGTTCAAGGTGGTGTAGTAGCAGTGGATAACCTGCAGCTGTCTAGAGGTTTAAAGGAAAAAGTTTTGGTTTGCATCAAGGTATAACTTTTTAATCCTCTTCTTTTTCTAAGTTTATGTACAAATTAGATGAGATCACTGGAGGGGTTTTATTCCGTTGTGCATGTTTTTATACCCTACAAAAACCCTTCATATTGGTATTTGGGTCGCACATAACGCTACGCCGTAACTAGGTAGTAATAATGGGCGTATCTGGTATCAGCGGAAAGCGTGTTGCCAAATACAAATATTCGAGAGGCATTCTGCGCCTCCTTTTCAGGAGAGATGTTTCCGGGCCCCTTGACTGACGTAGACTGTGGAAGTGCATGACCAAGCCCAAACGAACTGATATGTTCTTTTTCATTCATCACTCAGTCGAAGTCGGATATTCGAGAAATGGTTCTAAGTGTTCCGAGTTGACTCATTCCATGGTCACACTCATAATCGAATTATCGTGATGCAGAGGGAAAAGCCTAAAGTATACCCGGTCATGAAACAGGGAGTTCTTATGGAGTTTTGATTATATAACAGTTAGTTTTATAAATTATAAAACAGTTTGTTTTATGAAGGATTTGATTATCACACCTGGGTATAAGAGTTCTTATGTGCATGGTTACCCTAAGGACTTGTCTAGAAGCACCCTTAGGCCAGTATCATCAAGACCGCGGGTTGATAGTAAGCACAAGTAGGAGTCTGATAGGATTTGTGTGCATAACCATCGAACCCTGATGATACGCCCAATGCCATAAAACACTCAAGGGTCACACCTGTGAGGGTACATAATTCAAGAAGGAAAATTCATGTTGTGGGAGATGGGTGTTATGATAGTTAGTCATAAACCAGTATTGGGAATTTAGAAAATAACCAGGTTAGTGTAATTAACAAGAATATATATATTTATTAGTTAATAAATATATATTGTTAATTATTGGATTACTATCTTGGATATTAATTAAAAGGGTTATTATTATTAATTGTTATTATTATTAAAGAAGATAAAATATATTGAAGGGATATATATATATATATATATATATATATATATATATATATATTATATTAATAATAAAGGTTTAAAAGGTTGCCTAATTTAAGGATAACTAGATTGTTATCTATAAATAGGCTTTAAACCTAAACAATTAGGTTAATCCTTGAAACGAAAAGAAAAGTTCTCTCTCCTCCCTCTCCTCTCTTTGGTTCGACGGAAATAACACCCCAGGGCAAGGGGGTTTGCGATTTTGCTGTTTTTCAAGTAACCAGGAAGATCAAGATCAGCTTTTGGATTAAGCCTTTCCAGCAGGCTTTTTTGGTACCTCATTACGGGTGGATTAGCATTGAGCAACCTATGTATGATTCTTCATCTAATGTGTTCTTGATGCCCTGTGGAGAATTGGATGGGTATACATGTGTGTATACACATGAATCGAATTCCAGTTTGTTTGTTGGATTGATTGCATGCTTAGTTTTAAGTTTGATCCAATCCTATTGTTGCCCTAATCATGTTTTGCGCAAATTTGCTATGTGTTGAACCTCATGTTTTTCGAAAACAATATAATACATATATATACACATGTGGTAAACAAAGATCTTTAATCCTTTAGGGTTTTAGGATTAAATTTATTATTCTGTTTCCGCTTTTATGAATAATAATTGTTTTCGATTATATACAATTCTGAGTTGTTTCAAGCTAGTTTGGTTGCCAGTCAAGATAACTCAAGTATGAATTGTGATCTGTAAAACCCAACAGGAGGCATATCTTCATTTTCTTCAATTTCTTGAAGATCAATTTCTATTCTAGAAGTTTTTGAACTTAGAAACTTATCCTCTAGAAATGTCCCTGACCGAACGACAAAATCATTGTTCTCGTCGGGATTATAGAAATTGTACCCTAAGGTTTCCTTAGGATAACCCACGAAGATACACTTATCTAATTTGGGTTTGAGTTTATCCGAGAACGGTTGTTTAACGAACGCCTCACAACCCCAAATCTTTATGAAAGACAGTTTGGGATTTTTCCCCGTCCATAACTCGAACGGTGTCTTTCCTTTTTCCATTGACTTAGTAAGAACTCGGTTCAGCATATAAGCAGCCGTTTCGAGTGCATGACCCCAAAACGACATTGGAAAACTAGTTCGACTCATCATAGACCGAACCATGTCAAGTAATGTCCTATTCCTCCTTTCTGAAACACCATTCCACTGTGGTGTATACGGAGGTGTGAGTTGTGAAACAATCCCACATTCTTTTAGATGATCGTCAAACTCCTGACTTAGATATTCACCACCCTAGTCAGACCGAAACAACTTTATCTTCTTGTCAAGCTGGTTTTGTACTTCACTCTGAAATTGTTTAAAGAAATCAAAACTTTCAGACTTGTGACTCATTAAATACACATAACCATACATACTGAAGTCGTCAGTAAAGGTAATGAAGTACCGGTATCCTCCCCTGGCTTCCTGACTGAAAGGACCACACACACTTGTGTGTATAATTCCTAGCAGTTCCTTAGACCTTTCATTCAAACTGTCGAAAGGTTTCTTTGTCATCTTGCCGGACAAAAAAGATTCGCAATTGTCAATTGATTTAAGATCAAAATGAAGTTGCTCTATGCATTTCTTATTTATGTGTCCGAGCCGACAATGCCAAAGGTAAGTCTGGTTCAAAGTGTCCTTTGACCTCTTACTTATATGATAGATTTCCTTGTCATCTTCTAGATTTATTATATATAGACCATTTTGTGAACTTGCTTTAAAATAGAATAAATCATCTTTAAAGCGCAAAATTGTTTTACCTACCGACTGATAGTTAAAACCACTGTCTATTAAAAAATCATACTAGATTACATTTTTATTCAATCTAGGAACGTAAAAACAATTCTCTAGTTCTATGATTAATCCTGAAGGTAACCTGAGACAATAGGTTCGTACAGCTTCAGCACCAATGATTGAGCCTTCGCCTACCCGTAGTTCCATGTCCCCCTTCCTTAGTTTCCTACTTCTCTTGAATCCCTGCAAATGATTGCAAATGTGATGACCACATCCGGTATCGAGTACCCATGATTCAAATGAAGTAACTAAGCAATCTATCATAAAAATGAAAGGATTGTGTGCAGGGATAATGTACAGGTGTAATCACATCCATGGACACTATGAGTCACTAAAGGGTCACACAGCAGCACACCCAAATAATGAACCGAGAAGCAATACATTGTGTGTAAGGATTATAAATAACAGTTGTTTAATTATAAGAAAAGAGAGAAATAATAAATAGATATTTATAATTGAAACAAAGGGGATATTAAATATTAGTTAAATATTTTATGATTAGAGTTTGGTTGGAAAAATATTAATTAATAGTTGATTAATTAATATTAACTAAACTTGAGGGGTCGTTTTGTCTAAATGATCAAAGTTGTTACTCAAACGGACCGGGCTTAAGGTCCATGGGCTTAATCCATTTAAATGGCTATTTAAATGAGATTAACCCTAGATTTCTAATTAATCTTTATAATTAACAAAACACCGTAAAGGCTCTCCCTTTCTCTCTCGATTCCGACTTCAGCCAACACCACCACCTCATGGTGGTTCCTCGTTTTTTCCAGCGGTGGTAACCGGAGGACAAGGCGGCGGCCGTCACGCCGTAGTTAGCGGCGCTAACCCGAGAACACCCCCTTTGCGGCTGGTTGTTTCTCGTCGGCAGCTATAGGGCAAAAACCGTTTGCCAGTAAACTCACACATACAGTTTATTGTTTGGTAGGCGGTCTAGCATCCAGTTCAAGGGTGCAGTAGCTGTGTATCCCCCTTCAGCAGTTCGAGGGTATAACCTCTATCTTTTAGATAAACCTGTTTTAAACATGTGAGTATTGCATGTTCTGTATATCTGGTATATGATTTCTGAAATTGTTTCCCCACCTGATCCAGTTGGGATCCTAGGAACGGGATTTACAAGTTTATATTTTATTCCACTGTGCATGTTTGTACCTTGTAAATCCCTACAGTGGTATCAGAGCCTGCTTCTAGGCTCGATGGGGAACAAGTTAATCATAGATATATATGCATGTATGTTTTGCGAAAATTAGTATGTGGTTAGGATAGTTTCTGATCTGTTACTTGATTAATTTTCCACTTCTGCTGATTATATATATTGTTTATATATATATTGGTGTGAAACTTTGTTTTTGGTTTAAGGATCAAGTTTTGATCTTTTTACCATTAAAGTTTCTAGTTTTTGCTGATTATATATTATTTATATATCAACTGCGTGAAACTTTGTTTTTAGGTCAAAGGTCAAGGTTTATGACTTTTAACCAATTAAAGTTTCCAGATTATCTGTTTTATATATTTATACATTTATATTTGTGAGAAACTTTGGTTTATGGTAAAAGGTCAAAGTTTTGACTTTTAACCGGATAAAGTTTCCAGTTTACATGCTTTATATATTTGTATAAATTGTGTGTGAAACTTGGGGTAATTTAAAAGTTCAAAGTACTTGAATTTTTAAATCAAGTTTCCAGTTTATATTATTATTTATTTAATAATGTTTGACGTTTAACCAGTGTGGTATTTTTGGTTTTATCCCGTTTGTGATATTTAACAAAAAGGCCCAGGTTAAGGCGCAGTTTGAGGTCCAGGTTAAATGTTGGGGATCAACACAAAACCGGTTTGTGTTTTGGTGTTAAAGATACAAGTTTGAATATGCCCGAAATTATATATGTATATGTTCGATTATAATGCGTGAATGATTGTTATTTAATTACTTGTACGTGGTTGTTTTTTATTTTAAGCCAAACGCCTTAAACCTAGTGGATCAAGTTTGTGGTTGTTTATTGTTTTGTGGATTGATTTACATTTATTATTTATCTGGTGTGCGGAGGCATGTGTGCCTGTTAGGTTTATTAATTGTATACAATAGAAGATTACATTTTGGGTGAAGTTTGTATTACATATAAACTAGGAGAGCTAAAATATAAATTTACTCTATGAGTATATAAGCCTATGATTAAGGCTAATCATGTGTCAATTGCCAAATTAATGAATGATTAACTATGTGTTCTTAAGGTGTAATCACACATTTTCTCATAGTTTCTACATTGCAATTGAAGATTAGCTTGATACTTGAATCATTATGGGATTATCAACTGGTATCAGAGCCTAAGGAATGATTTGATTGAAGATTGGATCAAGAAATTGCAAGAAATTTGAATAAATTTAAATATTTTCTCTTAATTTTCGGATTAAAAAGGGGCTGAAATTTCAGAAAATCATAACTTGGTCATACAAGCTCCAATTGATCTGATTTTTGGATATGCTGTTCATATAGATGAAAGAAACGTTGTGTAAAAATTTCATGCAAAAAATCCTTACATTTGAGAGAAATTCGAGTTTTTATTTTCTGCGTTTTTGAGGTGTTCTTGACGAATTTTCTTCAAAATCGTGGGTTTTGATACTTGTTTTCAAGTTAGGAGTACATAAAAATTGTTTGTTTAAGGGAGACAAGTAGATCTAAAGAGAAAAATCAATTTTGATGTGTTTTCAAATTTTGTGTTCTTGATGTTCTTGAGAAGTTCTTGAGAAGTTCATGAGGAAGAAGCTGAAGTTGATGATGATTGATCAGATTTGGATGAGCTAGTGTGTGAAAAAGGTGTTTGTAGGTCTGACAAAGTGCTATACGGTTTTTAGTTATACGGTTTTTGAACACACGGGTTTGATACATACGGTTTTTGATACGGGTTTGAACATACGGGTCTGAAACATACGAGTTTTGTATGATCCGGTTTTGAGCCTTCGTGATACGGTTTTTTTTTATATTGTTTCTTGGTTTTGTAGGTTATACGGTTTTGAGATGCGGTTTTTGTATGAGATACACGGTTTCATATCCGGTTTTGAGAGAGACGGTTTCATATCCAGTTTTTGGTTATATCCGGTTTTTGTTCTAGGAATACGGTTTTGTTCTAGGGATACGGTTTTTGATACGTGCGCTTTTGTTCTGGTCTGCCATCATAAATCACACCTGAGCTGTCATCGAGAATTGTGGGTTTTATATTCATTTGTTGGTCATTAATTCAAAAGCGCGTGAGATTAAATACCATTTTTTTCATCGATTGACTGCCATCAAGATTTAATAGTGTGAAGTGCGATCAACTTTAATATTTTGTCGTGTAGTGTGAGTTTAATTGAAAAGCGCGTTGACTGAAAAGTAATTGTCATCGAGCAGCACAGTTTTAATTTTTGAGTACTTCTCAATTTGCAAGCTGTCATCTCATTAGATTAAAGAATCCAGCTGTCATCCCATTAGATTAAAGAATCCAGCTGTCATCCCATTGATTTTTTTGTTATCATAGATTTGAGATAATTCAATTCTTGCGTGCATTAAATAAATCAAGCTTTGGTGTACAAATATTGAGAATGTTAAATGTCATTTGAATATTAATTGTGGTCATCGATTTGGCATTTAATAATTTTTTTCATCATCGAACTTGAATTTTTTAGTGGTCACCAGTTTTAAACTTGTACTAAATTGATTTTAAAAATCATTTTAGTTGATTAAATTCTTGATCAAATCAAATCATTCGTAAACGATCATATATTTTTCAGGTATCAAAATGGATCGTTCAGATAAGATTCGGGAATTGGAACAACGATTGGAGAATAATTATCAGTGTCTACTAAAGGAGAGAAAAATACTCTTTAACACGTGATCATCTCTCATGCGCTGAAAGACTTGAAACAGAAAAGAAAGAGTTAGATGAGAGTTAGATGATTGTCTGTGTGAGAAATTAAAAGTTTGTGAAGAATACAGATCAAGGTGTATGTATTATCGCATAAGAAATGAGGATCTTAAACGACTATTGCGGAACACAGGTGAATGAAATAAAGTTTCTGAAGAACCAAATGTGAAGCTTAAAACTCAAGAGATTGCTGAATTGACTATTAAACTTCAAGACTGTGAATCTAAGATTCAACAAGATAAAGTAAATTCTAAGAAGAAGAATGCCAAGCTCAATGATCAGATTTCCGAAATGTCTGAGGAAATACAACTTCTGAAAAAGGAAAAACATTGTTATGATTTAAGGATTGAACATATATTAGACAATATGAGCAAAACGGAGAAGCAGAAAGAAGTGGATATTCCAATAGAGCAGAAAAAGTCACAAACTTTGAGGGAAGAAAACTCAATACTCAAAGAACAGATTGAGATTGACAAGACACGAGCAAGTGAATTACAAGAAGAAACTTCAAAGTTGAAAGAGCATAATTCAGACATATATGTAAAACTTCAAAAATCACAAAAGATGTTACAGAATGATGCTAAGCTGATTAACAACTTTTGCACAGAAAAAGCTTATTTACAAAACAAGATCACAAATCTTGAGCAACAACTAATTGTTGAAAAAGCTTAGTTGTATGACAAGATCGAGAGACTTGAACAACAGCTACGTGTGTATTCTCAGTCATGCATTCCCGATTCGGTTTATGAATCGAAAATCATAGAACTTGAAACGAATCTGGAAAATGAAAGAAAAAGGTTTGAAGAAGAAACAAATAAGTTTGTGGAGAAAATCTCACAACTTGAACACATTCTTGAAGAAGTGCGAAACAGGGTGGAGAAAGAGAGAATTCAGTTTTTGGCTAAACTCAAGATGGCTATGTCTGAATCTACAAAGACTTCCAATGTCAAGATTAATTTTGATTCAGAAACACTTTTTAGTAGCGATACTGATTCTTATTTCTCTGTTACAGATGCTGAAAATAGAACATCAGATGACGATTTCACTGATACTTCTACTCCCAAAACAACTTCCTCTTCTCAACTACAACAACCAATTAAATTCAGAAATCAACAGAATGCATCTCATTCAAGTTATACTGATTCTGGATTTTCAGTAAGTACAGATGATACTTTGCCAAAAACTAAACAAGCTTGGATTCCAAAGAAAAATGTAGCTGACAAGTTTGCAAAGATAAGATCATTCTGGACTGAAAAGAAGACAACCACAGAAACTTCAATCTTTAATTCACCATGTGGTTCAATAAATCATGTACATTCAAATAAGTGTTTTCCATCATCGGAATTCAGAGTAAACAATATCATAAATGATGAATTCTCATCCAAACGTCATACCTACTAGGACATCTTCAGAAACTAAACTGAAAACATCCGAGTTCCGATTGAAGAATGTCATAAATGATGTATTTTCGTCTAATGTTGTATCACAAAGAAGAATGCATAGACACCATCATTCCGAAAAGGTTAATCGTGCTGATAATCAATATCATTTGTTTAAACATCAAAATACCAACTTCTTGAACAACAAAAACAACAACGAATTCTTTTCAAAAGCAAAGAAATATAGTAACTTTGTGCTAAAAACTGACGTGAAATATCCATTTGTGGTCTACTCAGTCAAGCATTTAGTTAGACTTTCGAAAGAAAAGATTTGTCAAAATTGAAGGACTTAACATGAATTTGTAGTTCAAAATGGTATTCCTCAATGGCACACAGGCCCAATGCACAGAAAGGTTCATAAACCTAACATAGCTGGACCCAACTTCAAGTGGGTACCAAAGTGTGCTTAATATGGTTTGCAGATAAGTTAGAGACATTGTTGGAGCTCAATAAAGATCATTCAGTCTGTAGTGAAGATGGTGTTCAGTGTGCTAATTTGTTTTTAAATCTCATATTTTTCAAACAAGATGGAGATCCCCGGTAGTTCAATTCCAAATTCATTTTGTTCAGCATTAGCCAGAGTCTAATGTCTTGAGATGCTTATTCGTGCAGTTTTATTATTTCATGATATAACTTGCTTTCTGATGGATTGTTATTTGCAGGGGGGGGGGGGGGGGGGTAAATTTTTTTTCTTCACCTAATTGATGAAAAATAATTTTAATGCATTAATTTGGGGGGAGTTTATTTTTGTTTGCTGTATATCGTTTTCAGAAATATACAAAACATTCAAATATTGAAAAGCCAAAAACATTATAAAATTTCAAAATTCAAAAATAATTTTGGTTTTCATTTGTTGTTATTTGTTCAAGAAGGTATTCACTCATTCTTTCATTTTGCTACCTTTTTGATTCACTCTTTGTGGGTCTTTTGAACTATCGTCTTTCATTTCCGTGTTTCCATCTCCAATCATTCCTTCCTTCCTTCTCAAATATTATCATTCTTTCTGGAACCATACCATGGTGTATAACTCAATCTCATGGTCATATTTCAAAGTAAATGACAAGGCACCATGAGTGAGGGAGTGTAGGTATTTTACCTCCTATGGTCAATCCAGAGCCGGAAGGACTTGTCCTGGGAGTTCACCTCTAGATAAACATCATAAGGGTTTTCTAGGTCATATAGGTAAGCAGAATCGGTGATCACCGGATCCTGATTGGTGTGCGGAGATAAAATGGAATTGCAAGGGGTTAAACAGGAGATGGGGGTGTAAATTATTCACAATGAAACATTATTTTCATAATACAAAATTCTTTGATTGTTCATACTTCAAATATATTTGATTGTTTCATATTCTTTGATTGCTCAAATTGTTCTTGATAATCTTTCTCAACTATTCATATCTTGTAAATCATTCTTGTTGAGACTCACTATGATTGTTCATATTGTTTGAAAGTGACAAAAAGTGTCCTTATGTATGCAACAAACAAAAGATATATACCTCATTTGGAAAGAGAGTTTGAGGGAGAAGTTAAAAAAATATTTAGAGAGCTGAGGGTGTGCGAAAGGATCAAAAGAAAAGAAAGATCCTCACCATATAGTAAAAATCTGGGTAACCACATATGCTACTAGATCTCATGTGTTGAGATTTGGTATTGAAGTAGACATCATGGAGCCAATGATGCAATGCACAACCCCACCCACTACTCAATTATCTCTTAAAAGATGATTATTTCAACTTCACACGGAGAATTAACACATCCTTATTGACATCTCACTCGGAGATTGTTAATTTTGAATCAAGGAGGACATGCTGCTCCGGTCTCCGACTTCTTTCATGCACTTATAGAGTATGGAGCTAATTGCTATATTACTTTCATTTCTTAGGTCACATGTTGGCAATATCATATGTATCTAGTTTTTGTGACTGATACCAGAACATATTGGAGTGATATCTTTGTGATATTCATGATGATTAGATGGACATCTCACCAGAATCAACAATATGCCAGTTCTGAAAGTGGGTCACACGGTTTTTTAAACTGTTGTGTTAATGAGCAATCTATGTGATCTCGGTGTTACCTAAGGAAACTTTGAGACGGTGCCCTAAAAACTGTCTTGGATACTTTCATGATATATGGTTGTGGTGAAACATTCATATCTGATTTAAAGAAGAGTAAGAGATGTTGAGGATTTACAGGCTACAAGTGTTGCAATATTCATGTCAAAATAAAGTTGTATTCAAAGTTTGTGTGCATGATGTCCATGATAAATCCTGAACATCATGAGGGGGAGGGAAATTGTGAAGTTCATTTAGTTGATTTTGAGTTGTTCAATGAAGATAATATTCATATGTTGAGGGGGAGACAAAAAAAGATTATTTGAAAAAGAGGTAATATCAAGTCAAGGGGGATACAAAGAAAAGATTATTTGAAAAAGAGGTAGTATCAAGTCAAGGGGGAGATAAAGAAAAGTTGAAGTTTGTGTAAACATTGTATATTAAGTCAAAGGGGAGTTGAAGTGAGATCAAATAGAAGAAAAGAATTTTTGTTCAAAGTGATAAAGTATAAAGTTCAGAACAGTTTAAATGATTGTTTGAAAGTTGAAGAGGGTCAAAGACAAAAAGACAGAGAAAAGATCAAGAGCTACATTGTAGGGGGAGAGAAAACAAAATATTCCTCATACAAAACAAAGCTTATTTGAAGTCAGAAAGCTCAAGGTCAGAAAGAAAAGGTTGAGAATGGTAAAAAGATGAAAATATCTACATGTGAAACTGATAATACAACCAAAGGTTGAAAAGCTTAAGGTTGTCGGTATAAAAAGAGAAGATTGGAGTGAAAAGATTTCGTTGTATGCTATCAAGATTCAAGATCTCATCAAGGTTATGAAGTAAAGATTATTCTCAAAACGAAGAGTCTCTATTTCAAGATGAGAAGTCATTCTGAAGACATCAAGTCAATAATTGAAGATTTCCTGAAGGCTCAAGAGAATGCAGACTGAAAAAGAATATCTGCATGATTCAAAAGGGGAGATTGTTAAAGATTTTACAAGATGCCAAAAATACATGACATCTTCTATTTCTATACAAATGGGGAGATTGTTAGGTTTATTAATTGTATAGAATAGAAGATTACATTTTGGGTGAAGTTTGTATTACTTACAAACTAGGAGAGCTAAAATGTAAATATACTCTATGAGTATATAAGCCTATGATATGTCAATTGCCAAATTAATGAAAGATTAACTATGTGTTCTTAAGGTGTAACCACACATTCTCTCATAGTTTCTACATTGCAATTGAAGATTAGCTTGATACTTGAATCATTATGGGATTATCAGTGCCACTTACAATCCCTATTCAATTTTGTAAAAAATCTAGTTTTAGCGGGCCTACGTGCCTTTGAATTATTATGTAATAGGGCATTAGTTTTTTCATCAAAATTGTAATAGGTTAGTTTGATATCTGTAAATGTAATATTGGAGCCAATCAAGACAAGGATCAAGACAAAGGAGAGAGGACGCCACGGATGCTGGAGCCAGTAGGAGTATCAGCATCAGATTCATGTCTTGTGTGTTGTTTATGATCCATTTTAGGTTTGACCACAGGGGTACTTAATTTTAATTAAGTATCAGTGATGATCAAAGGCGTGTTATGTGTTGGCTTATTATTGCTATTATTAATTGCGTGGTTGTGATTTAATTATATAGTGCACATACGTCACTAAAAACCATATACATATATAATGGATATTTTTAAGATGAAAAGTTTTTCACTTAAAATGGTTATATGTTTTACAAGTTCTGTAAAACGGTTAAAAGTGGCAAATATATTTTTTGAAATAAGTTAACCCTTTCAAAATCTTAGACCAGTAGTGCTACCCATCTAATGGTACACCTTTACTGCTCCCAGTACTTCGGTGTGTTGTCGTGCCCAAACTGTGCGCACCTGGGTTCAAACTGATGTGGGGAGGGGGTGAAAGACTTACGATTCCCTGATGTGACGGGCCAGATTTCACCCCGTCTTAGATAGTGAGGTCTATTTTGGTGATTCCCTGATGTGACGGGCCTAAAGTGCACTTAGGAGGACTAAATATGTATGAATTATTATTTCATTCGATGTCCCAAGGATATAGGAGTCGTGTTTTGGTTTAAACACGATCGGTATGGTTTATAACCACCAGAAATAGCACGGGGTCGGTGTTGTCATGCCCAAACCGTGCACTGGCACGTGTGAAATATGGATCCTATTCTAAAATATATATTTAAAGGGTTATAAATTATTTTAGAGGAATTAAATTACTGAAATGCTTATTTCTTGCTTTTTCTGTAGATGTCAATATTAATAGTTATACCGTTTTATACACCCGAGGAGTCTCTTAGCCTCATCATGACAAGTGGAAGCTTTCAGGTCCCAACTTTATGGTTTGGAAGTTGCACTTTAGGAATATCATAAGGGCGTCCAGCACGACCTGACTATTCTGCTCAGGATGGAGAGTATGATACATATTATAAGTATCTGTCTGATGAATCTGACGTCATGTCAATTCTGATACTCTCTACAGAGTCTGATTATTCGGTTGAACTCAAGAAGAAGTCGGTTTTTGAGGTTTTGCAGGCTTAGAGGAGCGTTTCAAGGATAGTGAGCGCTATAGACGCTTTTTGTTCATAAAGGATATTGCTTAATGATTCTGGGATCACAAGTCACTGAGCGTGAACTTGTGAAGCTCTTGGTCGGTACCCTAACTGACCGCTATCAGGCAGAGGTAGTGGACAAGTTTGGTGAAGCAGATACAAAAGTTGTTGGTATGCACGAGTTCTTAATGATAATTGACCAGGTACACCCAGACCCCTTTGATGCAAAATATGGTTGAGTCAATGGAGGAAGACAACTGGATTGATGAGCTACTAGACGTTTGTTGCCCAGGTTACGGTAGCAAGGATATTTGCGAGCAGTCACTCGAAATTGATCAGCTAGACGTCGGTTCTACTGACGAGTCAGGTATCTTTATGATATATTGCTTAGTTACTTCATTTGAATCATGGATACTTGATACCTAATGTGGTCATCACATTTGCAATCATTTGCAGGGATTCAAGAGAAGTAGGAAACTAAGGAAGGGGGACATGGACCTACGAGTAAGCAAAGGCTCCATCATTAGTGTTGAAGCTGTAGGAACCTATTGTCTCAGGCTACCTTCATGATTAATCATAGATTTAGAGAATTGTTTACGTTCCTAGATTGATTAAAAATGTATTCTCGTACAATTTATTAATAGACAGTGGTTTTAACTACAAGTCGGTAGGTAAAACAATTTTGTGCTTTAAAGATAATTTATTCTATTCTAAAGCAAGTTCACAAAATGGTCTATATATGCTAAATCTAGAAGATCACATGGAAATCTATCATATAAGTAAGAGGTCAAAGGACACTTTGAACCAGACTTACATTTGGCATTGTCGGCTCGGACACATAAATAAGAAACGCATAGAGCAACTTCATAGTGATGGAGCTCTAGGGTCATTTGATCTTGAATCAATTGACAATTGCGAATCTTGTTTGTCTGGCAAGATGACAAAGAAACCTTTCGAAAGTTTGAATGAAAGGTAAAAGGAACTGCTAAGAATTATACACACAGATGTGTGTGGTCCTTTCAGCCAGGAGGCCAGGGGAGGATACCGGTACTTCATTACCTTTACTGATAATTTCAGTAGGTATTGTTATATGTATCTAATGAGACACATGTCTGAAAGTTTTGATTTCCTCAAACAATTTTAGAGTGAAGTACAGAACCAGCTTGACAAGAAGATAAAGCTGCTTCGGTCTGACCGGGGTAGTGCATATCTGAGTCAGGAGTTTGACGATCATCTAAAGAAAAGTGGGATTGTTTCACAACTCACACCTCCGTATACGCCACAGTGGAATGGTGTATCAGAAAGGAGGAATAAGACCTTATTTGACATGGTTTGGTCTATGATGAGTCGAACTAGTTTACCAATGTCGTTTTGGGGTCATGCACTCGAAACGACTACTTATATGCTGTACCGAGTTCCAACTAAGTCTGTGGAAAAGGGAAAGACATCGTTCGAGTTATAGACGGGGAAAATGCCCAAGCTGTCTTTCATAAAGATTTGGGGTTGTGAGGCGTTCGTTAAACGACCATTCTCGGATAAACCCGAACCCAAATCAGATAAGTTTATCTTCGTGGGTTATCCTAAGGAAACCTTAGGGTACTATTTCTATAATCCCGATGAGAACAAAGTTTTTGTCGCTCGGTCAGGGACATTTCTAGAGGAAATGTTTCTAAGTTCAGAAACTTCTGGAAAGGAAATATATCTTCAAGAAATTGAAGAGAATGAAGGTATGCCTCCTCCACTAGTGGAACCCGTAAGTCAACAAAGAATTGTTGAATCCCAACCCGAGTCTGTGGTTGAGGAAGGAGTGGAAACACAAGACCTTTGCAGGTCCAGTATGATTCGGACTGAGCCGGATAGATATATTGGATTTCTAATCTCTCTGGAAGAAGGGGATCTTTATGAGCCCACATCCTACGGGGATGCTATGTCAGGCAGTGAGTCTGACAAATGGCTGGATGCCATGAAGACAGAGATGTAATCCATGTATAACAACCAAGTTTGGGAGTTAGTAGACTTGCCATAACATAGTAGAGTTGTTGGGTGCAAGTGGGTCTTCAAGAAGAAGACCGACATGGAAGGAAATGTGCATACTTTTAAAGCTAGGCTTGTTGCAAAAGGTTATAATTAAACTCATAGTATTGATTATGACGAAACCTTTTCGCCAGTAGCCATGCTTAAGTCGATTAGGATTCTTATGGCCATATCTGTATACTTCAATTATGAGATATGGCAAATGGATGTCAAAACCGCTTTCCTTAATGGAAAACTGACAGAGGATATGTATATGGCACAACCGGACGGTTTTGAGGATTCCAAGAATCCAGGTAAAGTATGCAAGTTGCTGAAATCCATTTATGGATTAAAACAAGCATCTAGGAGCTGGAACTTGCACTTTGATGAGCTCATCAAAGAGTTTGGTTTTACCAAAAGCGAGTTTGAGTCCTGTGTTTACACGAAGTCCAGTGGGAGCACATCAATCTTCTTGGTCCTATATGTGGATGACATACTGATCATAGGAAACAATGTACCAGCATTACAAGGAGTAAAATCCTGGTTAGGTAAATGTTTCCAGATGAAGGACCAAAGAGAATCCGCATACATACTTGGTATTAAGATCTGTAGAGATAGATATATTAGATTATATGCAGAGATAGATAACACGTGTCATCGTATCCAATGCTACGAGACACTAAAGGATCACACTGCTACACACCCAATTAGAACCAATTGAATTTTTCCCTAGTTATGTGTGTGGAATAATTAATTAGTTAATTAATTATTAAATGGAAAAATAATAATAGTTATTTATTATTTAAAGGAAGAATTAATATTTAGTTTAAATATTAATTGGACCAATTAATTATTAGTTATTAATTAATTAGAAAGGTCAAAGGGTATATTCTGCAATTAAATAATAGTTTAATTAAAGCTGGGCTTTAATTAAACGGGCTTGGGTCTTAATAAGGTTTATATATAAATAACCTTTTAAGCCTTAAGGAATCACATTAGAACAATTGCAACAAGAAAAACCCTAGCCTACTTCCCCTTTACCTGCGTCGACTTCGAAGACCACCCCTAGGAGGTTCTCGGCCTACGTCGAACACACACACACACTCTCTCGGTCTCGCGTGATCGTATTAGGTGAAATCCTGTGGCGGTCTAGCAGCCTGTTCGTGGTGGTGCAGTAGCGGTGTTCTACCTTTAGCTTTCAGGAATCAAGTTTCAAGATTGTTGCAAAAAGATATAACTTTTATCCTCTACTTTTGTATAGTTTCTTGTACGAACTAGATGAGATCACTTGAGGGGGTATTGAGTATTTATTCCCCTGCGTATAATCATTATCAGATTTTATACCCTACAAAACCCTTCAGTGGTATCAGAGCCACTTCTAGTCTCGTTGGGAACTAGTTAGGTTTCTTTTTATCATGATGAATATGTTGGATTTTTTTATATCAAAGTTCTAACCTTTTTTGTTTATCCAAGTATTTTGAAATCAAGTTTTGATTTTAAATGGATAATAATTTGGTTTTGATATAAAAAAGGTTTAATTTTTAGTTGTTATTATTGTTTTTGCGATGGAAATATTGGCGGCGGCTTCACGGTGACGTGATCATCGCCGTCATCGGCGATCGGTTTCGACCAGATTGTCGGCGTCGGCTGCCCTCATTGTCACGAGAAGTGTCGGCGGTGAAGTGGTGGTCTACGGCCAGGGTACGGCTATGGCGGCGGTGGCTGCTTTATGCGGCCAGCTTGTCGGCGGCGGTGGAGGAGGCGTGGTAGGCGGCCCAGTTGCTGCCTGCTGCCCATGGCCCAGTTTTTCAGCCGGCCCAAGTTGGTGGTCGGTCCACCATGTTTTTCAGGCCCAGTTTTGTGGCCCAATGCTGTTTAGGTTTAGCTTTGGGTAATACCAAACAGGATTAAATCTAAAAGTTTCAAAAAGATTATTTTTAATCTTATGGTTAAAATTTTTAATTTTAGTCCTGATTATTTTATAATAATCAAGTATTGATTGAAATTAATTATTTTAGTATTATTTAATCACACAATAATAATTAATATAATAGCTATTGTTAAACCAGGTGATTTTAACAGTTGGTTGTAATCAAGGCAATTCATCAGGATTTGATAATTAGAAATCAGTTGTTTATATTGCATATTTGGGATGCCTTGCCGAGCCCTAGACCTTGTAGACCTTGCCGAGTGCTAGACTAGGTGAGTTAATCTTGTATGTGAGCGCGCGAGAGAGTTGTAAACCATTTTTACCAAATCTCTTGTGATTTTATTAATTTCGAAAAAAATTTCTAGCATGCGAATCCTAAGCAAACCATGCAAGAATAAAATAAAATCACATCACACGCATATATACGAAATAAATTGGTAACCCTTGCCAAAATCCTATGCGTTCTTCCCGTGAGCCAAAACGGGTAGAACGTGGTCAATCTAAGGGACGGAAGGTCTTCAATGCGAGCTCCCACTAGAACCGCTATCACCAATGGACTTCACCGGCTTCTATGGACACGCTCCATCTCCTTCCGACTCCATCTTGTGTGTTTTCATCCAAATAGTACAACAAATACAATGGAAATTGAAATGGCGTACAAGCCACACTAATTTCCTATTTATCTAGTACAAATACACGGATGAATGAAATGGCATGCAAGCCACAATATTATTACAAATATAACAATTTTAATAAAAATTACAGCCCATGTGATTAAAAATCACCAAATGCATCCAAACACACAAAGTCAACCACAAGGTCAAAGACAAGGTTACCAATTTCAAATCTATCACATACAACCAAACAAACAAGGTGGTAACAAAATTACCAAACACAAAACTGGAACAAAATTCCAGAATCACAAAAAGGCTAAAAATTCCCGAGACCAAAACTGATTTTAACTTTGAAAATTAAAACTGTTACAGCGCGTTAGCGCCGCTAACATTTATGAGTTAGCGCCGCTAACCCGAGTTTAGCGCCGCTAACCCTGTTCGAACAGAAAACAACCATTTTGATTTCGGGATTTTTCAAGCCACCAAGTGCAGATCTAACATAGAGGTGGCTCTGATACCACTGTTGGGATTTCGTGGGCTCACAGCGGAAGCAAGGTACAAACAAAATAGCCCAAAGTACAAGCAATCAAAGCATAAAAACGAAATCCCTCAAATGGACCAAACTCTATGTTCAAGAAATGCAACTTGAAAAGGAAAGAGGTTATACCTTTCTCCTTAGCTCCAGAATTCTCCCGATGCCAAGGTGATGATCCTCCAAGAACGAAATCACGGATTTTCTATTGAGGTATACCCCGGGAACAAGCCAAACCACGAGTGCTAGCAAGCCTTGTGATACTTCGACTTGAATATCACTTAGGAACAGCAACAATTGAGACCAAATTACTGGAGCAACCTCTTCAATCTTCTCTTGGTCTTAGTAGCACCAAAGAAGAAACAAAAGCATGAAGAAGTTAGAGAGAAAAGTGAGAGAGAAAACCCAATGTAAAGAATGAGTTATGTTGTCTCTTGGCTCCAGAATACGGGTTATGACCCCTCTCAACCGGCCCAACCTCGAGAAACAAAAGCTCCCATGCATTGGTCAGTTTTGGAGGTGGTTTTGACAAAAGGCACTGGCAGGGTTTAGCGGCGCTAACCATAAGTTAGCGGCGCTAACTCCCAATCGTTAGCGGCGCTAACGCGCACTGTCAGTGATATGACACCAAGTACATGCAGCCGTAGCGGCGCTAACTTCAAGAACTTAGCGGCGCTAACCCTTAAGAGTTAGCGGCGCTAACGCGGCCTGCGATGTCAACTTTTGTCTTTTGCCATATTTGGTCCCTTAACTTAAGTTGCTGTCAGGTTTGACCCCGGTGTATGACCCAATAGGCCCATACATCATCAGCAGCGGTCTATGGCGTACGTACATTAGTGGGCATATCTCTAACAGACTCCCACTTGCACATAATGCACCGTACCCATGTAACCACAGACAAAGAGCGGCCTCTAGCAAAGCATCGATGCCCCCAAGTCAGTATGGGTTCCGCTTCCTTGCAGAAAACCATAACCTACATAAAAAATGTAGAGGTCCTATAGATAAGTGATCAAACATCCTTTTGTTCGCGATATCCTTGTGAACACGAGACATGGATTAATATGTCAATCTCTAGATCGTTCACGATTATGTTTCTCGATCAAGATTGGTGGTGACCAAAATTTAAGGACATATCTGATTCTCAATCAATATTCCTTTGCGCATGGCCATGCTTATTTTGGTGTCAGCGCCCAATCATCGAGGGGCTCAGGGATATCTCTCATACAGGAGGAACAAATTCCGTTGACTGTACAATCCCATAACATGAACCTTGTCTTACCCAGCTATTCCCTTTATAATAGCCAGTTACGAACTACGTTTTGAAATAACCAAAGTAAGAAAGTTTCATGCTATGGCAATTCATACATCTTGGGTCGAAGGACGTAATGATATTATCATCCCGAGTTACTTGTGACCATGATCCATGAAGTGAACTCAGGTGTGGGTCTTCCAGTCACTTGAAACCCCTTTCAAGCACAGGTTACTGTTGCGTTTCATGCATTCAATCCTTGATTAATGCATAACCAACACCTAACCTCAGCCTTATTTCAAACTTCCTTCCCTTGAAGAATGACTGACTGTGGAATTTTAGAATGTATAAACATTCTGGGAAGTGGTTAAACATGCTAAGATGGAACACAGTAAAGTCTTATGAATGTAACCGAATCACTCGCATATCGAAACAAGCATAAATTACAATACTGTCTGTATCGTTCCCAAAGCTTATAAGTAAATCAAACATATACTAAAACGATATTTAAGCCCGGTCATAAGCATGAACAATGCTTTTATACCTAGTATGAAAATCATCACTAGTATTTGACAATGGCTTAATTATGGGATCATTTACCCGATATCCCTTTGTACTCTTTTGTATTCTCTTATTAAACCACTAGCGAAGTGTTTATTAAAGAGATCATATACAAAGTTATCATAGTCATCATATCCTCAATGTTACAGAAGTCAACAATAGGATTAATGACACTTATGATTATCAGAGTCGACATACTCTCAATGTAACCGAAGTTCACAATAGAGTCATTGACACTCATGTTTATTAGAGTCGACATACCCTCAATGTGACCGAAGTCCACAATAGGGTCGATGACACTCATTTAGGTCTAAATGTCGTATCTATACCACATACTTGATTAATCTAAACTTCGATAAAATCGACAGTCTCATAAGCATAGATTTGCTTGCAGTAATAACTTACTCAAGACAATTCTACTTTTGTCGAACATCAAGAACATACATCAGTACTTCTTGAATTAGAAAATCCACTTGATTCCATATTTTCTATTTATACTCATAGAACAACAATTCCACCATTAGGTTGTAGAACAACCCTAAATTAGGACATTATTTTCATAGAGCATATTTGACTAGGAACACATGATGCTCCCACTAGCCCTGACAAGGGTATTTGGCTTAATCTACGCTTTCTAGAAAACTCATTCCTTTGACTTTCTCATAAAGCAGGATTACAGCCACAAGATGCAAGTTTTGCTGACCTTAGTCATGAACACAATTTGGACATAATGGATATATAAGGCCTCGGAACATGATTCAAACATTTCCTCAATTTAATCCTGCAAAGGATCTTGGCCTTTTATTTCCATGCGAGATTACTTGTTTCCCCATACAAAGTTTCGCTTAATCCAGACTTAATCTGGTTTTTATGGATGAATGAGACCCTCGGAAAATGCCTTAAGTATTTCCTCAACTTGATCCTATGAAGGATTTAGATCTCTTTTGTCCATGTGAGCAAACTTGTTTCCACAAGGTGACAACAAAATTACACTTTATCCAAATTATCTTCAACATAACCACTAGAACTTGTTTCCATAAAATCAATATGAAACACTTTGTCTCTAGTCGGTATTTGAAGTTGTCCATTATGGCATATATGTTAGTCCCTTCACCTTTCTTGAATTACACCTTAGGTGTGGGATTAACCCAAGTCAAGTACTTGGATGCAGCAAATAGGTTACACCATTATCTTCTTCTATTCACTAGTGAACACAGGGTCCCACTATGTTTCCGATGAAATGGTAACATCACAATGATTTACCATCAAGCTGTTGTTAGTAAAATATGACAACCTCATATCTAAACAACCTTCTTGATTTCCATCAGATATAAAGAAGCAATGAATATTGTCAGGTTTTACCAGCATCTCTATGCTGATTAAATGCTAGTGTCAACATTAGGTCTTTTATTTAAGTTTTACGTTCTTCCACTGGAATGCTTTTGTAAATTGTACTTTCCCTTTTGCGCAACCAAACATGGTTCCCAAAAGTTCAAGAAACAATTATCCAAAACTCAGATGAAATACTTAAATATGCAGGCATCAACTTATAATTCATCCATCTCCCACTGAATGTAGACTGGATAATTTAAGTTATGAAATTGACAAGCAAAGAACTCTTTCTAGTCAATATCTCATTCGATGCTTATGTGACCACAATGCTGTGTTTTAGATCGAGGACTTGGTTCATAAAATTAATGTATACCAACCACATTGAATACATGTTTTAGGCCTGCCTTTTACCAGATCATCAACACAGATATCCGGTTTTATTTAAAGTAACACCATGTGCAAATGTGTTTCTTCGGAAAAACGAATTATGGGTTAAACCCATGATTCATTTTATGTTTAAACCAATATAGATAAGAAAACTTAGCATCTATTCTAGATCTAAGAATTTATATCTATATGCCCTTATTGATTCTTAATTCTCTTTAGGTTAATTCCGAACACCACTAGGTTTCAGACATAAGCCTTTTCTCTAGTAAACATTCTCTCAACTACTATCATAAAGATAGTGATGAAGAATTTCACTAGTGTCACTCTTTGTGGCATACTTGAACGGATTATCCACACAAATATGATCATATCCAACAAGTCACAATCCTTCCTTACCAATACTGGTGAAGGATTTCATTAATCATCCTATTCCAATAAACAAGATTTGTATCTTTCATTTAGCCCGAGGCTAAACTTTTACAAAGATCCTAACCACATGGATATAAGCGATGCAAATGTTGTTTACTTGGTCAAGTTTGATTATGCCATAGAGCTAATATATCCAAATCACTTTTGGATTTAAGAATCAATTGTTCATGATTGCCTTATTACTTATAATGAGCCTTTATGTATGCAATGATATGGATAAGTTTTGATAAAATCATCTCAAAATAATTTTTCAAAATTGTTTCAATTCTAAGTCATATCCATCGTCATCAAATGTGTATTTAAGCACTAAAATAGTCAAAATAACACAAAAGCATAGACATGGATCGAATTTGAAATGAAACTATTAAAATGAAAAATCTTTATAAAATACAAGATTCAAAAACATCCATCATCTCCAAAGGAGCATACACTAAAGTAGTTCTTGCCACGGAGGGCATACAAACAAAAGTAATAATAAATCCGGATTTAATGGCGAGACCAACACTCCCATTTCTCTTGTAGAAGACAATTAACAAAATTTCTTCTTCAGAGATCCGGTTCTTCAAGCTTTTTCCTTTTTGCGCAACGAATAGACCTACACTTTGTAACAAAATAAATTTGTGACAAACGTGAGTCTTATAGCTCAGGTAAACATCCCAGCTTATAAGGAATAGCAATGAAGTATAATCATGAATGTACCTCAAGTAGGAAAATTAACTCTCTCTTGTCTGAGAAGTTTTATATCCTTTCGGCACGAAGGGCAGGCATGACGGCCCCAATCCCCAAATCTACCGCAGAAGTAGCAAACCACCCCTTGTTGAGTCTCTTTAGGCACATCATCAATGTCCATAGACTCAAAACTTGAAGCAAGCTTGGAAACTCCAACTTCTTCTTTTAATGGGATCGATTTCTTCTTCTTCATGTTATGTTGTTCCTTAGAACCAAAAACAAGAGTGGATGAAGATAATGCATGCTTGGACATGTTAGATTCTACAACCTTCAACATTCCATGCAATTCATCTATAGACATTTCCTTTCCATGCATATGATAGTCCTTTATAAACTTTTCATATGTGGCGGGCAGAGACTGAAGTATGAAATTCACACCAAGCTCCCTCCCTATAGGAAAACCTAATCTCTCCATCTGGTCCATGTATGATTTCATCTTCAAAACATGGGCACTTACACTCCCGCCTTCCCGCATCTTACAACCGGTTAGACTTTTAACACACTCAAAATGTTCTTGTCTAACTTGCTGTCGGAAAACATCCTTCAGCTTGTTTATCATGTCATACACAGTCATGTGCTCAAATTTCTTTCGCAGTTCCGAGCTCATACTTGATAACATGAGACTAGCAACATCGTGTGTATCCCGAACACGCTTTTCATACGCATATCGGATAGCCCATTCCGCATTGATAGCAGGTGGTTCAGGAAGGGGTTCCTCAAGAATGTGCAACTTAGACTCAGCACGTAGGACAATTCTCAATTGCCTAAGCCAGTCAACAAAGTTCACTTCCGTGAGTTTCACCCTTTGTAGAATCATACGAAGTGAAAAATTCGACGTGTTGTGATTTTGATTCGACATCCTATATTAAAGTAGAGTACACGAATTAGTTAGTTTGATTTGAATCCTCGTTAAAATAATTACCCTTATCGTCTCGAAAAATATTTTAACAAGGGCTAAGAACCATATTTCACTCCAATTCATGACGGGGTTGCCGCGGATCACTTCATGGAGCTATTTAGGCCGATAACCACTTTACCGATTGCAATCTCTATTGCAACTCTTAGACACTTGCGGGATCCTACGACAACCATCGGTCGTTTGGCATGTTTGATCCCTACTAGCACCAATTCCAAATTAAAATTCTTGGTTGACTCGTGCTAAGCTCGACAATCACTCAAGGATTTTAATTTGTAATTGCAAATCGTCCAACAAGATACACGGTGATACCCCGACAATTACCGGCTCGTGCTAAGCTCGACAACCGATTATTTCAAGATCCCACACTCACCTTCCACACAGATCCACATGGAATAACTCGTGCTAAGCTCGACAATCACTCCATGCTTCACTAGATTTGGGTGGTGTCATCTTTTGGATGGTGCAAGATTTACGTTTTTATGAAAACGGGCTTTTGTTTTCGGCTTGGTTACTGATTAACTTGTTTAGTGACAAAACCTATTTTCACTAGGTGAGTTAATCTTGTATGTGAGCGCGCGAGAGAGTTGTAAACCATTTTTACCAAATCTCTTGTGATTTTATTAATTTCGAAAAAATTTTCTAGCATGCGAATCCTAAGCAAACCATGCAAGAATAAAATAAAATCACATCACACGCATATATACGAAATAAATTGGTAACCCTTGCCAAAATCCTATGCGTTCTTCCCGTGAGCCAAAACGGGTAGAACGTGGTCAATCTAAGGGACGGAAGGTCTTCAATGCGAGCTCCCACTAGAACCGCTATCACCAATGGACTTCACCGGCTTCTATGGACACGCTCCATCTCCTTCCGACTCCATCTTGTGTGTTTTCATCCAAATAGTACAACAAATACAATGGAAATTGAAATGGCGTACAAGCCACACTAATTTCCTATTTATCTAGTACAAATACACGGATGAATGAAATGGCATGCAAGCCACAATATTATTACAAATATAACAATTTTAATAAAAATTACAGCCCATGTGATTAAAAATCACCAAATGCATCCAAACACACAAAGTCAACCACAAGGTCAAAGACAAGGTTACCAATTTCAAATCTATCACATACAACCAAACAAACAAGGTGGTAACAAAATTACCAAACACAAAACTGGAACAAAATTCCAGAATCACAAAAAGGCTAAAAATTCCCGAGACCAAAACTGATTTTAACTTTGAAAATTAAAACTGTTACAGCGCGTTAGCGCCGCTAACATTTATGAGTTAGCGCCGCTAACCCGAGTTTAGCGCCGCTAACCCTGTTCGAACAGAAAACAACCATTTTGATTTCGGGATTTTTCAAGCCACCAAGTGCAGATCTAACATAGAGGTGGCTCTGATACCACTGTTGGGATTTCGTGGGCTCACAGCGGAAGCAAGGTACAAACAAAATAGCCCAAAGTACAAGCAATCAAAGCATAAAAACGAAATCCCTCAAATGGACCAAACTCTATGTTCAAGAAATGCAACTTGAAAAGGAAAGAGGTTATACCTTTCTCCTTAGCTCCAGAATTCTCCCGATGCCAAGGTGATGATCCTCCAAGAACGAAATCACGGATTTTCTATTGAGGTATACCCCGGGAACAAGCCAAACCACGAGTGCTAGCAAGCCTTGTGATACTTCGACTTGAATATCACTTAGGAACAGCAACAATTGAGACCAAATTACTGGAGCAACTTCTTCAATCTTCTCTTGGTCTTAGTAGCACCAAAGAAGAAACAAAAGCATGAAGAAGTTAGAGAGAAAAGTGAGAGAGAAAACCCAATGTAAAGAATGAGTTATGTTGTCTCTTGGCTCCAGAATACGGGTTATGACCCCTCTCAACCGGCCCAACCTCGAGAAACAAAAGCTCCCATGCATTGGTCAGTTTTGGAGGTGGTTTTGACAAAAGGCACTGGCAGGGTTTAGCGGCGCTAACCATAAGTTAGCGGCGCTAACTCCCAATCGTTAGCGGCGCTAACGCACACTGTCAGTGATATGACACCAAGTACATGCAGCCGTAGCGGCGCTAACTTCAAGAACTTAGCAGCGCTAACCCTTAAGAGTTAGCGGCGCTAACGCGGCCTGCGATGTCAACTTTTGTCTTTTGCCATATTTGGTCCCTTAACTTAAGTTGCTGTCAGGTTTGACCCCGGTGTATGACCCAATAGGCCCATACATCATCAGCAGCGGTCTATGGCGTACGTACATTAGTGGGCATATCTCTAACAGACTCCCACTTGCACATAATGCACCGTACCCATGTAACCACAGACAAAGAGTGGCCTCTAGCAAAGCATCGATGCCCCCAAGTCAGTATGGGTTCCGCTTCCTTGCAGAAAACCATAACCTACATAAAAAATGTAGAGGTCCTATAGATAAGTGATCAAACATCCTTTTGTTCGCGATATCCTTGTGAACACGAGACATGGATTAATATGTCAATCTCCAGATCGTTCACGATTATGTTTCTCGATCAAGATTGGTGGTGACCAAAATTTAAGGACATATCTGATTCTCAATCAATATTCCTTTGCGCATGGCCATGCTTATTTTGGTGTCAGCGCCCAATCATCGAGGGGCTCAGGGATATCTCTCATACAGGAGGAACAAATTCCGTTGACTGTACAATCCCATAACATGAACCTTGTCTTACCCAGCTATTCCCTTTATAATAGCCAGTTACGAACTACGTTTTGAAATAACCAAAGTAAGAAAGTTTCATGCTATGGCAATTCATACATCTTGGGTCGAAGGACGTAATGATATTATCATCCCGAGTTACTTGTGACCATGATCCATGAAGTGAACTCAGGTGTGGGTCTTCCAGTCACTTGAAACCCCTTTCAAGCACAGGTTACTGTTGCGTTTCATGCATTCAATCCTTGATTAATGCATAACCAACACCTAACCTCAGCCTTATTTCAAACTTCCTTCCCTTGAAGAATGACTGACTGTGGAATTTTAGAATGTATAAACATTCTGGGAAGTGGTTAAACATGCTAAGATGGAACACAGTAAAGTCTTATGAATGTAACCGAATCACTCGCATATCGAAACAAGCATAAATTACAATACTGTCTGTATCGTTCCCAAAGCTTATAAGTAAATCAAACATATACTAAAACGATATTTAAGCCCGGTCATAAGCATGAACAATGCTTTTATACCTAGTATGAAAATCATCACTAGTATTTGACAATGGCTTAATTATGGGATCATTTACCCGATATCCCTTTGTACTCTTTTGTATTCTCTTATTAAACCACTAGCGAAGTGTTTATTAAAGAGATCATATACAAAGTTATCATAGTCATCATATCCTCAATGTTACAGAAGTCAACAATAGGATTAATGACACTTATGATTATCAGAGTCGACATACTCTCAATGTAACCGAAGTTCACAATAGAGTCATTGACACTCATGTTTATTAGAGTCGACATACCCTCAATGTGACCGAAGTCCACAATAGGGTCGATGACACTCATTTAGGTCTAAATGTCGTATCTATACCACATACTTGATTAATCTAAACTTCGATAAAATCGACAGTCTCATAAGCATAGATTTGCTTGCAGTAATAACTTACTCAAGACAATTCTACTTTTGTCGAACATCAAGAACATACATCAGTACTTCTTGAATTAGAAAATCCACTTGATTCCATATTTTCTATTTATACTCATAGAACAACAATTCCACCATTAGGTTGTAGAACAACCCTAAATTAGGACATTATTTTCATAGAGCATATTTGACTAGGAACACATGATGCTCCCACTAGCCCTGACAAGGGTATTTGGCTTAATCTACGCTTTCTAGAAAACTCATTCCTTTGACTTTCTCATAAAGCAGGATTACAGCCACAAGATGCAAGTTTTGCTGACCTTAGTCATGAACACAATTTGGACATAATGGATATATAAGGCCTCGGAACATGATTCAAACATTTCCTCAATTTAATCCTGCAAAGGATCTTGGCCTTTTATTTCCATGCGAGATTACTTGTTTCCCCATAGTGACAACAAAGTTTCGCTTAATCCAGACTTAATCTGGTTTTTATGGATGAATGAGACCCTCGGAAAATGCCTTAAGTATTTCCTCAACTTGATCCTATGAAGGATTTAGATCTCTTTTGTCCATGTGAGCAAACTTGTTTCCACAAGGTGACAACAAAATTACACTTTATCCAAATTATCTTCAACATAACCACTAGAACTTGTTTCCATAAAATCAATATGAAACACTTTGTCTCTAGTCGGTATTTGAAGTTGTCCATTATGGCATATATGTTAGTCCCTTCACCTTTCTTGAATTACACCTTAGGTGTGGGATTAACCCAAGTCAAGTACTTGGATGCAGCAAATAGGTTTCACCATTATCTTCTTCTATTCACTAGTGAACACAGGGTCCCACTATGTTTCCGATGAAATGGTAACATCACAATGATTTACCATCAAGCTGTTGTTAGTAAAATATGACAACCTCATATCTAAACAACCTTCTTGATTTCCATCAGATATAAAGAAGCAATGAATATTGTCAGGTTTTACCAGCATCTCTATGCTGATTAAATGCTAGTGTCAACATTAGGTCTTTTATTTAAGTTTTACGTTCTTCCACTGGAATGCTTTTGTAAATTGTACTTTCCCTTTTGCGCAACCAAACATGGATCCCAAAAGTTCAAGAAACAATTATCCAAAACTCAGATGAAATACTTAAATATGCAGGCATCAACTTATAATTCATCCATCTCCCACTGAATGTAGACTGGATAATTTAAGTTATGAAATTGACAAGCAAAGAACTCTTTCTAGTCAATATCTCATTAATGTGAGAACACTTCTTGATTGCTATGAGACCTTTGGACCAAAATCAAAACCACATGAGCTAGTTATGCTCTTGTTCGGCTCCTTGTCGGACTATTATCAGACTAGGGTAATGTACGTCCTTGGAGATTTTGAGATGACTGTCGCAAGCTTGCACGAGATTCTCATGTACATTAGCGATGATCTAGATCCAAAGAAGCTAGAGTCAACAGTAGTAGACTCTATGCAAGATGAAGACTGGTTGGAAGAGCTTTGAGATATCTGTTGCCCAGACTGTGGCAGCAAGGATTCATGCGAGCACTCACTCGACATAGATCAGCTGGACATTGGTTCGCCCAATGACTCAGGTATCTTTATGATAGATTGTCTTATTACTTCTTATGAATCATGGGTATTGGATACCGGATGTGGTCATCACATATGCAATCATTTGCAAGGATTCAAGAGAAGTAGGAAGCTAAGACAAGGAGATATGGACCTGCGGGTAGGTGAAGGCTCCATGGTTGGTGCTGAAGCTGTAGGAACATATTGTCTTAGTTTGCCTTCGGGCTTGGTCTTAGAACTAGAATCTTATTATTATGTTCCTAGACTAATAAAAAATGTTATCTCTTTTGATTTGCTTATAGACTGTGGTTTTAACTATGTTTTGAATAGTAATATTATTTCTTGTTTCAAAAATGACGTTTTCTATTTTAAAGCTATTCCTCAAAATGGTCTATATACGCTAAATCTAGATAACAATAACAAAGACATATATCATATAAGTAAAAGATCCAAGAGTAACTTGAATCAAATTTACCTCTGGCATTGTCGTTTAGGACACATAAATGAGAAATGCATAGAGAAACTCCGACATGACGGAATTCTAGAACAATTTGACTTAGAGTCATATGATATCTGCGAATCTTGTTCATCCGGTAAAATGACAAAGCAACCTTTCAACAGTAAGAATGAAAGGGCAAGTGAGCTACTAGGGATTATACACACAGATGTGTGTGGACCCTTTACTCCAGAGGCTAGAGGAGGATACCGGTACTTCATTACCTTTACTGACGACTTCAATAGGTTTGGTTATGTCTATCTTATGAGACTTAAATCTGAAAGTTTTGACAATCAAACAGTTTCAGAATGAAGTACAAAATCAGCTGGACAAGAAGATAAAGCTACTTCGGTCCGACTGAGGTGGTGAATATCTGAGTCAGGAATTCGACGATCACTTGAAGGAATGTGGGATTGTTTCGCAACTCACACCTCCGTATACACCTCAGATGAATTGTGTGTCAGAAAGGAGGAATCGTAAACTGCTTGACATGGTATGATCAATGATGAGTTGATGTTCATTACCATTGTCGTTTTGGGGGCACGCACTCGAGACAACGGCGTTCATGCTGAACCGGGTTCCGAAAAAATCGGTGGAAAGGATACCGTTCGAGATATGGACGGGGAAAAAGCCCAAAATGTCTTTTCTCAAGGTTTGGGGATGTGAGGTGTATGTTAAGCGAACATTCACGGATAAACTCAATCTCAAATCAGATAAGTGTATCTTCGTGGGTTATCCCAAGGAAACCATGGGATACTATTTCTACAACCCAGATGAGAACAAAGTTTTTGTTGCTCGTAAGGGGGTGTTCTTGGAAGAGATGTTTCTAAATTCAGAAATTCCAAGAAAGGAAATAGATCTTCAAGAGATTGAATAAGAGATAACACCACCACCGATAATCAAACCTGTAAATCAACAAAGAATTGTTGAATCAAAGAAGTGCAAACACAAGACCTTCGCAGATCTAGTAGGCCTCGGCATGAGCCAGATAGGTATATAGGATTCCTAGTTGCTCAAGACGAAGAGGATCTTTCAGAACCCACTACCTACCAAGATGCTGTTTCAGGTTTAGAATCTGAAAAAATGGCTAGAAGCCATGAAGGCAGAGATGCAATCCATGTATGACAACCAAGTTTGGAAGTTAGTGGATTTGCCTCAGCACAACAAAGTTGTTGGGTGCAAATGGGTCTTCAAGAAAAAGACCGACATGGATTGAAAGGTGCATACCTTTAAAGCTAGGCTAGTGGCAAAAGGTTTCATGCAAACTCATGGTGTTGACTATGATGAAACTTTTTCCTCAGTGGCAATGCTTAAGACCATTAGAATTCTGATGGCCATATCAGCATATTTTAACTATGAGATATGACAAATGGATGTCAAAACCGCCTTCCTTAATGGGAAGTTGACAGAGGACATCCGGATGGTTTTGCGGATCCAAAGAATCCTAATAAAGTATGCAAGCTGCTAAAGTACATTTATGGGTTATTGCAGGCATCTAGGAGCTGGAACTTACACTTTGATGAGCGTATCAAAGAGTTTGGTTTTACAAAAAAGTGAGTTCGAGTCATGTGTTTACACTAAATTCAGTGGGAGCGCGGTAACCTTCCTAATCTTGTATGTGGATGACATACTGTTAATAAAAAACAGTATACCGGTATTACAAGAAGTTAAATCCTGGCTAGGTAACTGTTTCCAGATGAAAGACGTGGGAGAAGCTGCTTATATACTTGGTATTAAGATCTATAGAAATAGATCTAAGCGGCGTATTGGACTTAGTCAAAGTACATACATCGACAAAGTCATGAAAAGATTCAAGATGTATAAATCCAAGAAAGGGTTTATTCCAATGCAATCTGGCACGGTTTTGAGCAAGGCTTAGTGTCCTGTATCTAGTCAAGATCAGGACAAGATGAAGTTGATTCCATATGCCTCGACAATTGGATCAATTATGTATGCCATGCTATGTACTAGGCCCGATGTTGCCTATTCCATAAGTGTCACGAGTAGATACCAGCAAAATCCGGGTGAAGCCCATTGGGTAGCTGTCAAGAACATTCTAAAGTATCTGAGAAGGACAAAAGACATGTTCCTAGTTTATGGAGGTTCGATGGATGAGCTTAGTGTAACTATTTACATTGATACTAGTTTCCAAACTGACAAAGACAACTTTAGGCTGCAGTCAGGATTTGTCTTTACCCTAAACGGAGGAGCTATATCTTGGAAAATTCAGAAGCAAGATACAATAGCATATTCGACTATAGAGGCAGAGTATATTGCAGCAACTGATGCGGAAAAGGAAGCTGTCTGGCTGAAGAATTTTATATCGGATCTTAGAGTTGTTGCCAGTATCTCTAGACCGATTGATATATTCGGTGATAACTCTGGGGCTGTGGTGAAAGCTAAAGAGCCAAGAGATCATCAGTGGACCAGGCATGTACTCAGAAAGTATCACCTAATCAAAGAGATCATTGGAAGAGGAGATATTAGACTACAAAAGATACCGACGGACGACAACATAGATGACCCGTTGACGAAGCCACTAGCTAGAGCTAAGCATGAGAGACATGCGAATTCTATAGGAATGCATTACCTGGAATATAGCAGCTAGTTCAAGTTTTTGATTATTACTATAGATGTAACTTGAAACCTTTTATATTATGTAATTACATTTCATGGGATTGAAATAGGAGGTTTTTACATAATCGTTTTCTGTTGTCTATTTTTAGCATGTTTTAACTCATCCATGACAAATCAAGTTATGAATTGTGTAAATTCCTGAGCTACTTAATGTAGTGGGAGCTATATTGGGGAGATAACGCTATTATGAATATTTTATGATTTACTCGGTTTGGATAAAAGCACAAGGATGTGACCAAATATTTGTAGATATTTATCAGAAGGGATAAATATTGGGAGTGACCCGCATCGAGTTACTTCATGCTCCATGTCTAACACTCACATTACGGAATATCGCGATGCAAAAAGAAAATCCTATGTAATCCAAGTATGGATTATGTCTCTAGATGTAAGAGATCTTATAGTCTGGTTAACCTAAGGGTCTGGCTGGGGACCTGTTGGGGTTTCTAGGGCACACAACGGAAGCAAAGTATAACAAATAAAGCCCAATGTACAAGCATACAAAGCATAAACTATGAACCCCCATACATGGATCAAACTCTATGTAAAAGAAATGCAACATGAGAAGGGAGGTTAGAAATTACACCATCCTTCTTAGCTCCAGAAACCTTCAAGTGTGGTGTTGGTGATGCTCCTTAAACCAAATGGACAATCCTTCTATTGAGGTATACCCCGGGAACACACCAAACCACTAGTGCTAGCAAGCTCTCGTGATTCTTCTCTTAAGAAAATCACTCAAGAACAGTAACAAGGAAACTAATTTCTGGAACCTTGCTTATGTATACTCTCTCTAAGTCAAAAAGATGTACTTAAGAGTGTATGTTTGGTGTATATGGCCAAGAGTGTCTAAAGAGAGCAATATAGCCCCTTTTATTAATCTCTAGATGCCACTTAATCTCCCAAGGCCGGCCAAAAACAATGATAGCCTTCCATGCATTGGTCAAGCCATGAGGTGATTTGAAAAAAAGCACATGCAGCCGTAGCGGTGCTAACCCTTAAGGGTTAACGCTGTTGTAACACGGTATGGAGCTCAGGGCAGCGGAAGCACAAAACAAAAGTTTAAAAACCGAACGAAATCGGGTCCGTATCGTGTTCCAAAGTGATAGTTTCTCTACAAAACACAAACTTCAACTTAAAGAACAAGAGGAAGGCAGAAAATACCTCCTTACCATTCCTGAAATCGGCTGTAGCATGCAATGTGGGATGAAACCGAGAACCCAAAATGTGTCCTCCTCTATCGTTGATCCACACCAAGTTGGTTCAATCCCTGTATGCTAGTACTCCATCGGGTGAACATCCACCATGATTTCACCTTCTGAAACAGCCCACTTGTAGTTCTCCTCTTGCACCAAGAAACCCACACTTCACACTCAAGAACACACACTTAGTGTATAATGTGTGTATTTCTTCACAAGGTTGCCAAGAGAGAATTAATTCTAGAGAGAGAGAGTGAAGTTACAATGTTAGCATGAACTAAACTGATCCAGCCTCACCTTCTTAGTTTTAGCCGGAGTACACCCTTATATCTCATTGGACAACAAGATAGTCCAATCAAAATAAAGGAATTCATGCAGACATACCTTCACGGCATCATTCATAATCATTCCATTACTTTCTTAAGCAAAAGCTTATTATAAATGCCAAGACATGAATAAACTTTGAAATAAATCTCGAAAACCCACAATAACATAATTCAAAGTAATATTCATCGTCATCAAAGGCATAAAAGATACAATGCTTCTTGCCACGCAGGGCGTCAGACAAAGATCTAAATGAAGTAATAGTATAGCTGGATGGAATGGCAAGACTCTTCTTCCAATCCTTTTAGTTAGGGACAACCACCATGTTTCCCTCTGTAAGGTCCAGCTCTCCATGCATCCATTACCTACTCCTAATAAACACCTACACTTTGCAACAAACAAGTTTGTGACAAACGTAAGCATTTTGACTAGCGTTCAAAACCCAGTCTTTAGAAGTAGAAGATCAATGGAGTTTGATCATGAATGTACCTGAAGATGATGAGCTAACGTTCTTCCGCTTTAGGATACTTAGCTCTTTCAGGCATTTTGGGCAGGCGTGACGGCGCCAATTTCCAATTTTTCCGCAAAAGTAGCAAACTACCCCCTGTGGAACATCATCTTGAGGCACAATCTCATTGTCCTCCGATTCCACAGTTACGGATGGCCCAGTCATACAAGGCTTTCCTTTTGAGGTCAGTTTCTTCTTCTTGCTTACTTGTTTCCTAGTAGCCATAGCGGATGTGGACGAGACACGATCCTTCTCAACCATGTAAGATTGAACAGTCTTCAACATGTCTTGAAGTTCGATCAAGGATTTTTCCAAATTGTCTTTGTGATAGTTTTTGACAAACTTCTCATAAGACGCGGGCAGGGATTGGAGGATCATATCCACCGCAATCTCCCTCCCTATTGGAAGTCCTAGTCTCTCCAATTGGTCTATGTATCCCTTCATCATAAGGAAATGGACATTTACATCCTCACCTTCCTGCATCCTACAACCGACCAAAGCCTTTATACACTCAAACCGTTCTTGTCTAACCTGCAGTGGGAACATATCCTTTAGCCGGTTGATCATGTCATACATACTCAATTGCTCAAGCTGCTGACGCAACTCAAAGCTCATAGTCGATAACATGAGACAAGAAATATCTTGTGTATCTCTAACACGCTTCTCAAAAGCGTATCGAGTGGCCCAGTTCGCGTTGGTAGCAGGTGGCTCTGGAAGAGGCTCCTCAAGGACGTGCAACTTTGACTCGTGACGGAGGACAATCCTCAATACACCATACCAGTCAGCGAAGTTCACTCCTGTGAGTCTCTCCCTTTCTAGGAATAATCGAAGTTTAAAGTTTGGTGTGGTGTCGTTAATAATTTCCATCTATAAAAGAGTACACGTTTTAGTTAAGTTTCGATATAATCCTCGTTAAAATAATTACCCAGCTGATTAAGAAAACCAAATTATCTTAACAAGGGCTAAGAACCTTATTTCACCCCAATCCATGACGGGTTTGCCGCGGATCACTTCATGGAGCTATTTAGGCCGGTAAACGCTTTACCAATTGCAATCTGAGATTACAAATCTTAGACACTTGCGGGATCCTAGGTACTCATAGCACCCGTTTGGCATGTTTGATCCCTCCTCTCACCGATTCCTCATTAATCCGCTTTGATAGCTCGGCTAGAGCTCGACAACTACCAAGGCGTATTAAATCTTGGAATTGTAAATCGACCGTCAAGATACACGGTGGTACTCTAGCCCAATGATCGGCTCGGCTAAAGCTCGACAACCGACTCTTGCGAGTTGCCACACGCACCTTCCACACAGTTACACAAAACCGACCTCGGCTAGAGCTCGACGACCGATCTTGTTTCACTAGATTCGGGTGGTGTCATCTTACGGGAGGCGAGTGATTTACATTTGATAAAAACGGGATTTTGTTTTTCAAGTGGTCTTGTGGCGCGCGAGGTTTGTAAACCAATTCAAAAATCTTGGTTTTATTATTTTGAAAAATTTCCAAGCGAGCGAAGAACTAAACAACCACGCAAGAAAATAAACAAACAACAAGGAAAGCAAGGCCAAACTAAGGACATATCCACTTGGCCCAGCTGGAAGTGCTCCCACTGAATCCGTCATCTCCAATGAACCTCCGGATCCACCAATAGCCGAGACGTCTCCTCCATGACTCTCAATGGTTGTCTTCGGTCTTCTTTTACAAATACATATAAATATTTGAAAAGAAACGGCATGCAAGCCGCAAAATGCTAATCTAAGCTAATCTAACAATTACAAAGAAAAGCAATCGGCATGGAAGCCAAAATAAAGTACAAAATACAATGACCGAATAAATTTAATTATTACAAACCAATTGTGGTACAAACCACCAAATGAATGAATAATCAAAGTACAACCAAACAACCAACACATAGGTCTAACGGGCAAGGTGTTATCGGATCAAACAACAACCACAAACAACAACCACAAACAACAACACGGAGTGCCACAACAAAACCGTGTAAAATGTATCTCGATTAAGATTGTTCAAACCTAGCTAAACACTCAAGGCACAAAGTGAACAATCCTTGTACATACGCATTAGTACCCCAAACACTTTGAGAATACATATTCATATATACACAATACAAGTATATGCATGTGTGCATTTCATGCCAAAAACCACCTAATACATATAAATGTACGAATCAAGACACATATGGGGATTTTCAAGTCCAAACAACTAGGACAGATTCTGGAAAAACAGAATCGAAAGAGGAGCTAAAACCGAAAATGATTTTCTTTTCAAACGGGACAAAAAAATACATTGTTCACGACATCCTTCACGGCCCAGAAGCCTTCACGGCCTTTCACGGCCCGTGAAGCCTATGAACTCCACGACTCTGACATAGTGAAAAACCTTCACGACCATCACCCCACGAGACTGGTCGTGAGACTTCACGACCGTGAAGAACAATTCTTCAAGACCCGTGAAGACATTCTGGACAGAATGTCCATTTTCGGTTTTCAAGCCAAGAAAGTGCAATTTGTTTGTAGATTTGGCTCTGATACCACTGTTGGAACATGGTATGGAGCTCAGGACAGCGGAAGCACAAAACAAAAGTTTAAAAACCGAACAAAATTGGGTCCGTATCGAGTTCCAAAGTGATAGTTTCTATACAAAAGACAAATTGCAACTTAAAGAACAAGAGGAAGGCAGAAAATACCTCCTTACCATTCCTGAAAATCGGCTGTAGCATGCAATGTGGGATGAAACCGAGAACCCAAAATGTGTCCTCCTCTATCGTTGATCCACACCAAGTTGGTTCAATCCCCGTATGCTAGTACTCCATCGGGTGAACATCCACCATGATTTCACCTTCTGAAACATCCCACTTGTAGTTCTCCACTTGGACCAAGAAACCCACACTTCACACTCAAGAACACACACTTAGTGTATAATGTGTGTATTTCTTCACAAGGTTGCCAAGAGAGAATTAATTCTAGAGAGAGAGAGAGAGAGTGAAGTTACAATGTTAACATGAACTAAACTGATCCAGCCTCACCTTCTTAGTTTTAGCCAGAGTACACCCTTATATCTCATTGTACCACAAGATGGTCCAATCAAAATAAAGGAATTCATGCAGACAGACCTTCACGGCCTGTCACGGCCCGTGAAGACAAAATGTGCCACGACTGGCTAAAGTCCTTCACGGCCCGTGCCGCGTTCGAGTGCCTCGTGAGGGCATCTCCTTCACAACCCCTCCACGACCTCTTAACGACCGGCGAAGACTCCACGAGCCGTGTAAGAGTCATTGAGCCATTCGTGAGGGTAGTAGGCTTCACGACCCGTGGAGCACCCCTCACGGTCGTGAAGCCTCAAAATCAAACAATTTGATTTTTGGACCTTCTCTCTTTATCAGTAAGCTGTCGGGATCAATCCTTAGCATGTGACCCAATAGGATCGAACTTCATCAGCAGTAACACCATTGTACTTGTGTCAGTGGGCAGACTCCAACAAGCGGCGCTAACCCCTTAAAGTTAGCGGCGCTATCGCGGCCTGTCAGGTGATTTGACACAAAGTACATGCAGCCGTAGCGGCTCTAACCCATAAGTGTTAGGGACGCTAACACCTTATGGTTAGCGGCGCTAACGCGGCCTGCGATGTCAACTTTTGTCTTTTGTCATGTTATGTCCCTTTTCTTTTGTTGCTGTCAGATTTGACCCCGGTGTAGGACCCAATAGGCCCATATATCATCGGTAGTGATTTAAACGGTGTATACGCATCAGTGGGCGTATTCTAACAAACTCCCACTTGCGCACGATGCACCGTGTCTTTAAATCACAGACAATGAGCGGCCTCTAGCAAAGCATCAATTCCCCCAAGTCAGTATGAGTTTCGTTATTAAGAACAAAACCAATTCATAAATAATGGTCCTATAGATAAGTGATCTTAGTCATCCTTTTGTTCGCGATATCCGTGTGAACACGAGACATGGATTAAATGTCAATCTCCAGATTGTTTACGATTATGTTTCTCGATCTTGATTGGTGGTGATCAAAATTTAAGGACATATCTGATTCTCAATCAATATTCCTTGCGCATGGCCATGCATAGTTTTGGTGTCAGCTCCCAATCATCGAGGGGCCCAGCGATATCTCTCATATCAGAGGAAAAAATTCCTTTTACTGTATAACCCTATACCATACTTCTTAGCTTACCTAGTCATTTCCTTTATGACAGCCAGTCACGAACTGCTTTTGAAAATGGCTAAAGCAAGGAAGAACCATGATATAGCGGTTCATACATCTCAGGTCTAAGGATGTAAGATATTATCATCCCAAGTTACTCGTGACTATAATCCATGAAGTATACTTGGGTGTGGGTCTTCCAGTCACTTGAAACTCTTTTCAAGCACAGATAGGCATTGCACCTTAATTCAACCATTTTGAGTTCAAGGTCATATGCTTATCTTAGTCTTAATTCAATCTTTCTTCCATAAGATTGACCGATTGTGGAAAGTTTAAAATATAGTATAATATTTCTGGAAGTGATTAAACATGCTAAGATGGAACACAGTAAAGTCTTATGAATGTAACCGTACCACACGCATATATAATCTCTACTATATATCGAAACAAGCATAAGTTACAATACTGTCTTTATCATTCCCAAATTAAAATTACATATCAAAAGAACTAAATACAAAATTCAAGCCAAATCGCTAGCAAATCTTACACCTATTGCTCTAGTGTGAGATTCATGAGCTGCTTGCGGTAACGGCTTAGTGAATGGATCCGCCAGGTTTCCATCTAATTCTACTCTGCTGATGACGAGTTCACCACTTTCAATTACATCTCGTATAAAGTGGTATTTACGCAATATGTGTCTTGTCCTCTTGTGGGCTCTTAGTTCATTTTCCAAAGCCACCGCACCCTCATTGTCACAGAATATCTCAATAGGGTCAGCGATGCTTTGAACCACTCCTAGATCATGGATAAATTTCTTCATCCACACGGCCTCTTTTGCGGCTTCAGCTGACAGCAATGTACTCCGATTCGGTAGTCGAATCAGCCACCGTGTCTTGCTTCGAGCTCCTCCAGCTGACAGCACCACCATGCAACAGGAATACAAACCCTGATTGTGATCGGCAGTCATCCCTGTCTGTTTGGAAGCTAGCATCCGAGTAACCCTTTACTCTCAGCTCTTCTTCCCCACCATATACTAAGAACATCTCTTTCGTACGCCTAAGGTATTTTAGAATGTTCTTTACGGTTCTCTAATGAGGTTCCCCGGGATTTACCTGATATCTACTAGTCATGCTTAAAGCACATGACACATCAGGACGAGTGCATAACATGGCGTACATGATCGACCTCACAGCCGAAGCATATGGTACTCGCTTCATTACTTCTATCTCCTCTTCGGAGGTAAGACATTGAGTCTTGCTCAAAGTCAAGCCATGCAACATAGGGAGGTTACCTTTCTTGGATTCCTCCATATTAAAGCGTCTCACGACCTTATCTATGTATATACTTTGAGAAACCCCGAGCATCCTTCTAGATAGATCTTAATCCCCATAATAAAACTCGCATTCCCTAGGTCCTTCATTGAAAAACAACTTCCTAGCCAAGCTTTGACACTCCTTAGGCTTGGGATGTGATTTCTAATGATCAGAATATCATCTACATACAGGACTAAGAAGACTATAGTGCTCTCAGTAGCCCTGAGATATACACATGGCTCATCTTTTCTTTTGGAAAATCCAAATTCCTTGATTTTCTCATCAAAGCATAGATTCCAGCTTCGAGATGCTTGTTTGAGTCCATAAATGGACTTCTTTAGTTTACAGACGTTGTTTGGATACTCTGGATGTACAAAACCATCAGGTTGCGTCATATACACCTCTTCGGAAAGCTTCCCGTTAAGGAAGGCGGTTTTAACATCCATTTGCCATATTTCATAATCATGAAATGCACTAATAGCTAGAAGTATCCGGATAGACTTAAACATCGCCACTGGGGAAAAGGTTTCATGATAGTCTATGCCAGGTATCTGAGTGAAACCCTTTGCCACTAGTCGGGATTTGAAGGTATCCAAGGTTCCGTTCATGCCGGTCTTCTTCTTGAAGACCAATTTACACCCTACGGGTCTCACTCCGGGCGTAGGATCAACCAGTTCCCAAACCTGGTTATCCGACATGGAATGCATCTCACTTTCCATTGTTTTTCTCCATTTTGCGGACTCAGGGCCTGCCATGGCTTCCTTGTAGTTGGTGGGCTCATCATAGTCTACAACTAACTCACCGCCCTTAGATATGTGAAAACCATATCTCTCTAGCTCATGACGAGTTCTACTGGAACGACTCGGAGTAGGCAATGAAAGAATGTCAGGTACTGCAGCATTCTCTTGCTCAGTTTCAACCGTGTTAGGTTGAGTGTTAGTACCAACCTCAAGTCCTTTATCAGTTGACCCTTGATCTTCCTCAAGGTCAATTTCCTTATTGCCTCTTTGTTTAGATAGCATTTCTCTTTCTAGGAAAAATGCCCTTCGAGCAACAAATACTTTGTTCTCGGAAGGTTTATAGAATAAATATCCAACACCGGCAGGAGGATATCCGATAAAGTAACACCTTCCCGAGCGAGGTTCAAGTTTGTCCTCGGCCTCACGTCTCACGTAGGCTTGACAACCCCAAACTCGTAGGTATGAAAGTGTCGGCTTCTTATCATGCCACATTTCATAAGGTGTTTTTACAACTTTCTTGGTTGGTACGAGGTTAAGGATTCTTACCGCCGTTTCGCGAGCATATCCCCAGAAACTAATAGGTACCTCCGTTCAACTCATCATAGACCTTACCATGACTAGTAAAGTCCGGTTCCTCCTCTTAGCGACCACATTTAATTATGGGGTCCTTGGAGGTGTTAATTGTGAAATGAATCCACAATTGTTAAGATGATCATTAAACTCGGTACTAAGATACTCTCCACCTCTATCAGACCAGAGTATCTTTATTGTTTTTCCTAATTGATTCTGAACTTTGTTTTGGAATCTCTTGAACACCTCAAAGGTTTCATGCTTGTGTTTAACAAGGTAGACATATCCATACCTACTATAATCATCTACAAAGGTTATGAAGTATCTTGAGTTATTCCTTGTGACATGCTTGAAAGGTCCACATACATCCTTATGGATGATATATAAAAGATCCTTTACCCTCTCACTAGATCCCGTGAAGGGTGCTTTTGTCATCTTGCCTAATAAGCAAGATTCACATACATCATTTGACCCATGGTCAAATGATTCCAAGATCCCATCCGCTTGAAGCTTGGTGATGCGAGTCTTGTTTATGTGGCCAAGACGACTATGCCACAAAGAAAACTTGTCCAAACCATTTTTGGAACTAGAATCAATGTTCATGATAGATTCTCTAGATTCAATGTATGCGTTTGCCTCATATATGCTATGACACGGTAATGCTTTAAAATAAACAACATCATTTTTAAAGCAAATGATTGTTGGGATTTCGTGGGCTCACAGCGGAAGCAAGGTACAAACATAATAGCCCAAAGTACAAGCAATCAAAGCATAATAAACCGAAATCCCTCAAAATGGACCAAAATCTATGTTCAAGAAATGCAACTTGAAAAGGAAAGAGGTGTTATACCTTTCTCCTAAGCTCCAGAAATCTCCCAATAGTCGTGGTGGTGATCCTCCAAGAACGAAATCACGGATCTTCTATTGAGGTATACCCCGGAAACAAGCCAAACCACAAGTGCTAGCAAGCCTTGTGATACTTCAACATGAATATAACTTAGGAACAGCAACAATTGAGACCAAATTACTGGAGCAACCTCTTCAATCTTCTCTTGGTCTTAGTAGCACCAAAGAAGAAACAAAAAACATGAAGAAGTTAGAGAGAAAAGTGAGAGAGAAAACCCTAATGTAAAGAATGAGTTCATATGTCTCTTGGCTCCAGAATACGGGTTATGACCCCTCTCAACCGGCCCAACCTCGAGAAACAAAAGCTCCCATGCATTGGTCAGTTTTGGAGGTGGTTTTGACAAAAGGCACTGGCAGGGTTTAGCGGCGCTAACAATAAGTTAGCGGCCCTAACTCCCAATAGTTAGCGGCGCTAACGCGCACTGTCAGTGATTTGATACAAAGTACATGCAGCCGTAGCGGCGCTAACCTCAAGGACTTAGCGGCGCTAACCCTTAAGAGTTAGCGGCGCTAACGCGGCCTGCGATGTCAACTTTTTGTCTTTTGCCATATTTGGTCCCTTAACTTAAGTTGCTGTCAGGTTTGACCCCGGTGTATGACCCAATAGGCCCATACATCATCAGCAGCGGTCTATATGGCGTACGTACATTAGTGGGCATATCTCTAACAATGATAACACCATCAATAAATTTGAAGTTAAAACCGTCGTCATATAAAGTGTAGTTTCTAGCCACTTTGGGTGAATAGCATACATTTTTCAATAAAATAGAATAGCCGCTCTTGAATGAAAGCTCCAAGTCACCCTTTGCTTCCACTGGGACAATTTTAAAATTTCCCATTACAAGATCCAGCTCACTCCGCTCCAAGCTCCTACTTGTCCTTAGCACCTGCACCATATTACATATGTGAGTGCCACAGCTGGTACCTAAAACCCAGCCTTTAGAAGTAGAAGTTTGATGGAGTTCTATCATGAATGTACCTGAAGAGTCGTGGCCCGATATGCTCATAGCCTTGAGCTTATTGAGCCCCTCAAGGTACTTTGGACAACATCGGTAGTAATGGCCCTTGCCCCCGCAAAAGAAGCATTGGGCATCCTCCGGGGTCTTGGTTTGGGGAGCTTTCCCTTTGCCCTTACCGTCGGAGGTAGGGTTGGGCTTGGTGTCACCAACCTTTCCCTTACCATTCCCTTGGGAAGAGTTGCCCTTTTTCTTCTTCTTCGTGATGCGGCCCTCCCGGATAGCCAAGACGGGAGTGGAAGAAGTGGATGGCTAATTCTTGGTCATGCTTGCCTTGGCAGATTTGAGCATGCCATGCAACTCCATCACGGTTTTATCCATGCTATGCATATGATAACTCATGACGAATTGATCATATGTACTGGGCAGGGATTGGAGGATCAAATCAGCCACCATCTCCCTCCCCATGGTAAAACCTAACTTCTCCATGCGCTCAATGTTTGCTATCATCCACAAAACATGAGCGCTCACATTCCCGCCATCTTGCAATATGCAAGCAAGGGCAGACTTGAAGCATTCGTACCTCTCCTACCTCGCCTGCTGTTAGAACATGTCCTTCAGCTGGACGATCAGGTCGTAAGCACTTAGGTGCTCCATTTGCTTTTGCAAATTGGAGCTCATACTGTTCAACATGAGGCATATTATCTCCTCGGTCTCTTTGACGCGCTTTTCATACGCGTCCTTGACCGCCCTTGAGGCATTTTACGCAGGCGCCTCGGGTAGGGGTTCCTCAATTGTATGCAACTTTCCTTCATAGCGTAGGATGAGCCTCAGCTGCCTATGCCAATTCATGAAGTTTCTCCCGTCGAGTTTCTCCTTCTCAAGGAAAACTCGGAGAGAATCGTTGGTGGTGGTGTTGTTTGCGCTTGTTGATGCCATCTAAAATTTCAAAGTAGATTTTAGTTAGTTTGATATTTTATCTTGTTAAAACAATTTACCCATAATGAATTATCTTAACAAGGCTAAGAACTGTATTTCATCCTACCATGTGACGGGGTTACCGCGGATCACATGATAAAACTATTTAGGTCGGCAACCATTTTGCCAATTGCAATCTCTATTGCAATCCTTAGCATCCTGCGGGATCCTACGACAACCAAGGGTCGTTTGGCATGTTCGATCCCTTCTTGCACCAATTTTACGTCTTGAAATTTTGGTTAACTCGTGCTAAGCTCGACAATTAACCAAGATTTCAAACCTAAAATTGCAAATCGTCCGTCAATACATACGGTAACAAACTCACCAAAGTTGGCTCGTACTAAGCTCGACAACCAAAATTGTGAATTTGCCAGACTCACCTTCCACACAGTTTTATGAGAATTGGCTCGTGCTAAGCTCGACAACCAAATCCCATAAGACTAGATTAGTGTGGTATCGACTTACGGATGGTGCATGATTTACATTTTGTGGAAAGACGGGATTTTGTTTCCGGTTTGGTTTTATATTAACTTATTAGCGACAATCCCTAATTTCACTAGTTGAGTTAATCTTGTATGTGAGCGCGCGAGAGAATTGTAAACCATTTTTAGCAAATCTGTTGTGATTTTGTTAATTATCAAAAAATGATCTAGCATGTGAATCCTAAGCAATCCATGCATACGAAATCACGTCACATGCATAATATACTATAATTGGTAACCCTTGCCATAAAAACCTATGCGTTCTTCCCGTGAGCAGAACGGGAAGAACATGGTCAAATCTAAGGGACAAAGTTTTCGATGCGAGCTCCCACTAAAACCGCCATCTCCATTGGATTTCACCGGCTTCATGGACACCATGATCCATCTTCTTTGACCCCTTCTTGTGTGTCTTCATCCACCAAGATTATAATACATACAATAGAATAAAATGGCATGCAAGCCACAATATACCTATTTATCTATTACAATTACATGGATGAATGAAATGGCATGCAAGCCACATTATTATTACAAATTTACCAAATGAATAATAATACAACCAAACAAGCATCTAAACACACAAACAGCACAAGGTCTTGGCAAGGTTACCAACTTATAAATCCACATACAACCAAACATACATGATACCTACTGGAATAACATACTATAACAAGAAATTAAAAAATTCCAGAAGCTCAAAATAATGCCAAAAACCCGAGACCACAAACTGTTTTTAACTAAGAACAAAATAAAATGTTACAGCGTGGTTAGCGCCGCTAACTTTTAAGAGTTAGCGGCGCTAACAAAAGTTTAGCGCCGCTAACCCTGTTCGACAGAAAATAAACATTTTTGATTTCAGGTTTTTCAGGCCACAATGTGCATAACTAACATAGAGGTGGCTCTGATACCACTGTTGGGGTTTCTAGGGCACGCAACGGAAGCAAAGTACAACAAATAAAGCCCAATGTACAAGCATACAAAGCACAAACTATGAAACCCCATACATGGATCAAACTCTATGTAAAAGAAATGCAACATGAGAAGGGATGTTAGAAATTATACCAGCCTCCTTAGCTCCAGACATTAAAGTGTAGTGTTGGTGATGCTCCTTGAACCAAATGGACAATCCTTCTATTGAGGTATACCCCGGGAACACACCAAACCACTAGTGCTAGCAAGCGCTCGTGATTCTTCTCTTTAGAAAATCACTCAAGAACAACAACAAGGGAACTAATTTCTGGAACCTAGCTTATGCATACTCTCTCTAAGTCAAAAGGATGCACTTAAGAGTGTATGTTGGTGTATATGGCCAAGAGTGTCTAAAGAGAGCAATAGAGTCCCTTTTATTAATCTCCAGATGCCACTTAATCTCCCAAGGCCGGCCAAAAACAATGATAGCCTTCCATGCATTGGTCAAGCCTTGAGGTGATTTGACAAAAAGTACATGCAGCTGTAGCGTTGCTAACCATAAGGGTTAGCGGCGCTAACCCCTTAAGGTTAGCGGCGCTATCGCGGCCTGTCAGGTGATTTGACACAAAGTACATGCAGCCGTAGCGGCTCTAACCCATAAGTGTTAGCGATACTAACACCTTATGGTTAGCGGCGCTAACGCGGCCTGCGATGTCAACTTTTGTCTTTTGTACAAGTGGGAGTCTCTTAGAATATGTGCAGAGATAGATAACACATGTCATCGTATCCAATGCTATGAGACACTAAAGGATCACACTGCTACACACCCAATTAGAACCAATTAGATTTTCCCTAGTTATGTATGTGGAATAATTAATTAGTTAATTAATTATTAAAAGGAAAAATAATAACAGTTATTTATTATTTTAAAGTAGGAATTAATATTTAGTTTAAATATTAATTCGACCAATTAATTAGCAGTTATTAATTAATTAGAAAGGTCAAAGGGTATATTCTATAATTAACTAATAGTTTAATTGAAGATGGGCTTTAATTAAACGGGCTCGGGCCTTAATAAGGTTTATATATAAATAACCTTTTAAGCCTTGGGGAATCACATTAGAACAATTGCAACAAGAAAAACCCTAGCCTCCATCCCCTTTACTTGCGTCGACTTCGAAGACCATCCCTAGGGGGTTCTCGGCCTATGTCAAACACACACACACACACACACACACACTCTCGGTCTCGCGTGATCATATTAGGTGAAATCCTGTGGCGGTCTAGCAGCCTGTTCGTGGTGGTGCAGGAGCGGTGTTCTACCTTTAGCTTTATGGAATCAAGTTTCAAGATTGTTGCAAAAGGTATAAATTTTATCCTCTACTTTTGTCTAGTTTATTGTACGAACTAGATGAGATCACTGGAGGGGGTTTTGAGTTTTTATTCCCCTGTGTATAATCATTATCTGATTTTATACCCTAGAAAACCCTTCAAGATCTAGGCGGCTGATCGGACTTAGTTAGAGTACATACATAGATAAAGTGTTAAAACACTTTAAGATGGAAGATTCCAAGAAAGGATTCATCCCTATGAGATCTGGTATACCATTGAGCAAGGCTCAATGCCCTACTTCTCCAGAGGAGTAGAAAAGGATGAAATCAGTTCCTTATGCTTCGGCAGTAAGATCGATTATGTATGCCATTTTATGTACTAGGCCCGCTGTTGCTTACTCCATAAGCCTTACGAGTAGGTACCAGCAAGATCCGGGTGAACCCCATTGTGTAGCTGTCAAGAACATTCTCAAGTATTTGAGATGGACAAAGGATATGTTCTTGGTCTTTGGAGGAAGGACGGATGAAATCAGTGTTACTGGTTACACAAATGCGAGCTTCCAGGCAGATAGAGATGACTTTAAGTCGCAGTCAGGGTTTGTTTTTACTCTAAACGGAGGAGCTGTAACTTGGAAAAGCCAGAAGCATGATATTATAGCAGATTCAACTACAGGCGCTGAGTACATTGCGGCAAGTGATGCGGCAAAGGAAGCGGTTTAGCTGAGGAATTTTATCTCGAATCTTAAAGTGGTTGCTAGTATCTCTAGACCGATTGATATATTCGGTGATAATTTGGGAGCTTTGGTTCAAGCAAAAGAACCAAGAGATCACCAGCTGACCAAGCACGTACTTAGAAAGTATCACATCATCCGAGAGATTATCGAAAAGAGAGATGTGAGGATATGCAATATACCAACAGAGGACAACGTTGCTGATCCGTTGACCAAGGCTCTAGCAAGAGAAAAGCATGAGAGACATGCTTGTTCCATAGGAATGCAGTACATGGGACCTAGCACCTAGTTTTTTACTATTTAATTAAACTGTATGGATTGATATTTAAGGTTTTTGATTATGTATTAAACATTTCTGCGTGATGGAAATAGGAGGTTTAATATAATCTTTTAAATATCTCTATACTTTTAGCATATTTATTTATCCATGATATACAAGTCCTGGTATATCAAAATTACTCCGTAGCTACTTAATGCGGTGGGAGCCACATTAGGGTGATACTAACGCTATTATAAATACTTGTTGGATTATTCGGGTAAAGAATAATAGCACAAGTTATGTGATCAAGTATTTATAGATATTTGTCAGGGGTAAAAATATTGGAGGTGATCCGCATCAGTCTAACTTCTTGGAGCCAACGACATGAGTTAGCTGATTGGTTGTCCTTAGAGCTGAGATGTTTGGTTTGGGGCACGAGGACTTCCGTACTTTGGAACGTTCTAATGCTACACCATAACTGGGTAGTAATAACGGGTGTATCTGGGTGCAGCGGAAGACGTGTGCTCAAATGCCAGCATTCAAGATGGGATTTGCACCTTCTCTTGTAGAGAGGAGATATTCTAGGGCCCCTTGATAGTTGAGACTAAATGAAATGCGTGACCACGCTCAGATAGAATGATGGACATCATTTGGTAACTCCATAACTGCAGTTAGTCGAAATCAGAAGTCAAGAAACATAATCTAGATTTTCAGAATAGATCACGTGCTCCATGTCTGAAATTCATATTACGGGATATCGGGATGCAAAAGGAAAAGCCGGGTAATCCAAGTAGGTGAATACAGAATCTCTGGATATAAGAGAACTTATAGTTATGGTTAACCTAAGTGTTGGCTGGGGACCTCCTTAGGCCCGTGATGGACAAGGGAGTGTAACTATCGTGCACAAGTGGGAGTCTGAAAGGATTGTGTGCTAAACTGAAGAATGAGATTAAGGGTCTTACCTTTGATTATTTGTTAAATGATTTCAAGACCATCCTTAAGTCTCAAAAGGACCTCAAAGCTGAGATTGCTAAACTGAAGAATGAGATTAAGGAAAATCAATCTCTCGTTGATGTTGGTAAAAAAGCACAATGTGATCTTGAATGTCAAAGACACATTAATAACCTTCTAAGTGAAGAACTTCAGGAAGCTAAAGTCAAAGCTGACCAACTTCAAAAGGTCACCGAGTCTTGGTGTAAGTCATCAAAGCTTGCTGAAAGTGCATAAACCATCAAATTCCTAAACAGGTATAAGGTGTACTTGGAGGTGACTATCAAACTGCAGCTTATGTAGCTGATGATGAGATAGCAAGTACAGACTCTGAGGAGGATAGACAACTGATTGAGTCTCAGAAGTCAGCCTCAGAGAAGAAACATGGTCAAAACCTTAAATACAATATGTTTGTAAAGGCTAAAGATCATGAAAATGAGTGCTCAAGATCCAAACAGCATGGTAAGTCTGTGCTGGACAGATTAGGCACTCAGCCTATTCAAAGAACTTCAGTCATAGAAAGGCTTAATCCAAATCCTTTTAAAAGACAACATTCTCTATCTGGCTCGGAGAGAAGTTACTAGAATAGGAAGACCACTGTAAGTCAGAGGTCAAATCACAACAATGGTAAGTCCAAAGTTGTGGATCTTGGTAAGTCCAAGAAGATTAACAATGGTAAGTCCAAACCTGTTGAAACTGGTGAGTCCAGTAAGCATGACAAAGGTAAGTCCAAGGTCATGGAAAAGAAGTTTGTTGGTCAAGCTTCTAATCAAAAGGATAACAAAGAAAGATCTGACAAAGGTAAGTCCAAAGTCAGTGAGCATCAAGTGAATCAACTTGCAAAGAAAGTTGAAAAGTTATCAACTACATATAATCCTAAGACTGAGAGCAAGTTTTCACAAGGATTATTAGACACTCTACCTCCTGTAATCATTGGAAGAAGGAGATGCTACAAGTGCAGAAGTAGAGGTAATGAGGCTAAGGACTGTGATGTTGAAATCTCAAGGCCTGAACAAGAATATGTTGATCAGTCTATACAGGACTCAGCTCCTGTTCAAGCTGAACAGTCAGTTCAACAAGATGGAGATGCTAAGTACTCCTTATCAGAACCCACCAAGAAGTGGATTCCCAAACAAAACTAATGTGTTTAGTTTTTATATCATGTGTAGGGTTCAAGTAAATGGTACTTGGATAGTGGATGCTCAAGGCACATGACTGGGTGGAAAGAACTTCTTAGTGATTTCCAGGAAGACGAAGGTCCTAAAGTAACATTTGGAGACAATTCCTATGGAAGAACTAAAGGCTATGGGAAGATGCATGCTGGCAAAGTTACTTTCCAGAAGGTTGCATATGTCAAGGGTCTTAAGCACAATCTGATTAGTATCAGCCAATTGTGTGATGAAGACAACATTGTTACTTTTAGGAAGAAAGCAGGAACAATATATAATGCTAAGGGAAAGCCTGTATTAATAGCTAAAAGAGAAAGAGATGTGTATCTACTTGATCTTAATTCTGCAGATCCCTATACTGAAACCTGCTTGTATTCCCAATCTGTTCCTAAGCTGAGTTGGTTGTGGCATAAACGTTTATCACATTTAAATTTCAAAAATATAAATATGCTATCCAATAAAGAGTTAGTCTTTGGATTACAAAAAATCACATTTGTCAAGAACAAATTGTGTTCAGCCTGTGAACAAGGGAAACACTATAAAGGGTCCTTTATATCAAAGCAAAAATTTTCAATAACAGACCCACTGCATATGTTGCATATGGATCAGTTTGGACCCATAAGTACTCCAAGTCTGAGTGGCAAGAAGTACACACTGGTGATAGTAGACGAGTTCTAACGATTCACCTGGGTAATATTCCTAAAAGCCAAAAGTGAGGCTGCCCTGGAGAAAATAAGTTTTATCAAACTGGAAGAGTTGCAGAAAGGTTTGTCTGTAAAGTAACTCAGAAGTGATCATGGGACTGAGCTCAGAAACTCAACCCTTGAAAGCTTCTGTGAACAAAAGGGAATATTACAAAATGTCTCATATGTCATAACTCCCCTACAAAATGGAGTTGCTGAGAGGAGAAATAGAACCTTAATTGAGGCTGCTAGAACAAAGCTATGTGAGGCAGGATTGAAACTTTATTTTTGGGATGAAGCTGTTAATACAGCCTATTATACCCAAATAGGTCAATCATTGTCAAAAGACATGACAAAACATCATATGAGATGTATAAATCTTGAAAGCCCAATATAGGTTATTTCCATATCTTTGGTTCAAAATGCTATGTGCTGAATCAAAGAGATCAGCTCCATAAGTTGGAAACCAAAGCTGATCTTGGAATATTCGTTGGTTATTCCTCAATCTCCAAATCATACAGAGTGCATAACACTAGGAGAAAGGCTATAGAAGAATCAATTCATGTCTCATTTGATGAAGACATTCTTGATCAAGCTGAGAATAGACAAGCTGACTTGGTTAGTCCGAGTGAGCTTGAAAAGCCTGAGGAAACCAATATGTCAAATCCTATGTATGTCATAGGAGATGATAGTGATGATGATGTGTGTCCATCAAGGAAATCATGACAAGCTCCAAGGGACTCTCAAGCTGAGAAAGATGATGAGTTCGTTAATCCTTTTGGAGCTGAAGTCACTCAGACTGAGACTAAGGATGTGTGTTCACCTCAGAGTTCTCAACATCACTCAAACATCACTCAAAGATAATCCTCAAGGTCAAATGATTGGAAATGTCCAAGAGATGGTTATGACCAGATTTAAGGCTACAGCTAACTATGCTACTCACTTTGGTTTCCTATCTCAAATGGAACCAAAGAAGACTGAAGAAGCCTTAGAGGATGAGGATTGGATTAAAGCTATGCAAGAGGAATTAAATGAGTTTGAGAGAAATAAGGTCTGGAGCCTTGTCCCTGTCCCCAAAGATCATTCCATTATAGGCACTAAGTGGGTCTATAGAAATAAAACGGACAAGGATGGAGTGATAGTTAGGAACAAAGCCAGGCTGGTAGCACAAGGGTATAAGCAAGAGGAAGGAATCGATTATGATGAGACCTTTTCCCCTCTTGCTAGAATTGAAGCCATAAGGCTGTTCCTGGCCTATGCAACATATAAAGACTTCAAAGTCTATCAAAAGGATGTGAAGAGTGATTTCCTAAATGGAAAACTTCAGGATGAAGTCTATGTCAAACAACCTCCTGGCTTTGTTAGTTCAAAGTTTCCACATCACGTCTACATGTTAGACAATGCTTTGTATGGTCTTAAACAAGCTCCAAGAGCTTGGTATGACACACTGTCCAACTATCTACTTTCAATGGATTTCACCAGAGGTAGTATAGATAAAACACACTTTATTAAAAAAAGTAAAGGACTGGTGATTCTTGTACAAATCTATGTGGATGACATTATTTTTGGTTCTACAAATGAATCTCTGTGTGAATGGTTCTCCAAAATAATGTCAAAAAAGTACAAGATGAGCATGATGGGTGAGATGACATACTTCCTTGGCTTGCAAATTCAACAAAAGCCTGATGGAATATTTATCAATCAAAGCAAGTATGTTCTTGATTTGATAAAGGAATATGGTTTTGATTCTAGTTCAACCATGAAAACACCCATGTCACCACCTGTCAAGCTGAGTAAAGACTCAGATGGTAAGTCTGTGTGTCAGTCTACCTATAGAGGAATGATATGTTCATTACTCTATTTGACAGCTAGTAGACCTGATATCATGTTTGCTACATGTGTTTATGCAAGATATCAGGCAGTTCCTAAGGAATCACATCTTCAAGCTGTGAAAAGGATCTTTAGGTACCTTAAAGGTACACCAAATCTAGGCCTTTGGTATCCAAAGGACTCTGGATTTGAGTTAGTTGGTTTTTCAGATGCTGACTATGCTGGGTGCAAGTTAGACACAAAATCAACTACTGGAGGATGTCAAATGCTTGGAGGGAAGTTAGTAAGCTGGACTAGTAAGAAACAGAACTCAGTGGCTACTTCAACTGTTGAAGCTAAATATGTTGCAGCACTAAGCTGTTGTGCTCAAATTCTTTGGATGCAACATCAGCTTCAAGACTTTGGTATGAGTTTCAAGAAAACTCCTATCTTCTGTGATAACCAAAGTGCTATAGCCATCACTTACAATCCAGTCTTCCACTCAAGAACCAAGCACATTGAAATTCGACATCACTTCATGAGGGACATAGTGGAAAAAGTAAAAGTTGACATTAAATTTATCTCCACTGATGACCAATTAGTAGATATCTTTACTAAACCACTAGATGAGAAGAGGTTTATGTATCTGCTAAGTGAATTGGGTATGCTCAACCCCTAGCTAAGTGTCTAGAATCTGAGTTTTTCAGTTTGACAAAGACTAAGTGTCTTAAGCTGAGTGCACAAATTATAAATAATTTTTCATAAACTGACAAACATGTCAAGCTGAGTAATGAGTTCACATGTTTGAGTTAGTCTTAAACAGAAATGACTAAGTGTCATTGAGTCTGAGCTATGTGCTGAACTTAAGCTGTGTGATTAGTTCACACGTTTGGTAAGTTCCAAACATACTACTCCGTGTAGTTAAAATTTCAGTTTGAGTCAGTCTTAAACAAAAATGACTGAGTGTCATTGAGTCTAAGCTGTGTGCTCCACTCAAGCTGAGTTTCAATCTCAAGCTGAGTGCTCATTTCAAGCTGAGTGCTTGACTTAGGCTGAGTGATTAGTTTACTCAGTTTGGTGTGTCCAAACTATAATTTAATTACTAAGTGTCATTAATTCATATATCAAGGTGTATTTGAGTCAGTTTCAAATTGCATTGTATACCAATTGTGTATTGGTTCAATACATCAGTGTTAATAATATTCTTATAAGTCAATAATATTATTTTACACATTTATCCGTTGGAAGATGATGTGTTTTTACCCTATTACTGTTACATCAAACCGTAATTTCTTCGGCGTAACGGATAAAAGGGGATTCCAACGGTAACTTTTCTCTCTCCTTAGAAAGGTATATATACCGACCATAACCAGTTTAGAGAAGTTTATGCTTACAATTCAAACATCTCACCTTCTAAAATACCTTTCGCAAATACCTCTATTGCTCAGTGCATTCTTCCGTTCATCTTCAAAACCCTAAATTGCTAAGTGCTGTTTTCGAACCCCTCAGTGCGAATTCTAAGCTGCTCAGTGCTTTTTCAACCAATTACTCAGTGTAATTATACAATGGACGGAATCACATTAGTTCTCGGTGATCAAATGGTTCGAGGTGCTCAGTTTAAGAACAATGGAGCGCCGTTGATCAAAATCAACAATCAACGGGCCTGTCTTGCTATTCCTCCAAGGAAACGAAGCAGAGGATATGAAATATGGGTGGATTACATCCGAAAATGCCCCCTGGCATTCTCCTTCTGTGGCGCCCCAATCCACATTGTTCCTTAACTTCTTTTGGAGTTCTGGTACACTTGTACATATGACCAAAATAGGGGAGAGATTATAGGGACTGTTCTCAATGGCAATAGAACAGTTATCCTTTCCGTGCCGAGGCTAAGGGACGTTCTTCAACTTCTTGTTCATGATGAGTTCGAGCCTGCTGCCAAAAGGCAGGTGGCTAGGTCAGTCTTACCCAGATTGGGTCACCCACAAACAGAGGGTGTCATCGAAAAGGCCACCTTTCCAGCCAGTTGGGGTTTTATGGTATCCACAGTGATTCGTTCACTGGGAACAAAGGTTGGAGGACTAAACCAACTTAACGAGTTCGAGATGTAGCTGCTGTACAGCATATACTTTGCGAGGAATTCAGACTATGCTCAGCTCATCTTCAACGAACTCAAGGTCCAAGTGATGAAGACCACAACGGATCTTCATGTACCTTTCATAAGGTACCTGTCCTTGGCATTTGAAGCCGAGCTACGGACAACACTCTACGAAGCTGATCAGGATGTGTTCCTGTTTGCTACACTCAGTTCAAAGATGTTCAATAATGACATCTTCCCAGAGCAAGAGGGTCTGAGTGATCCTATGCTGCTGATAGCTGAGTCAGCTTCATCTGAAAATGAAGCAGAGGGATCCAATCAAGGGGGAGCTTCCCAAGCTGATCCAGAGGTTCAAGCTGAGCAACCTGCTCAGGCTGAACCAGCAAATATTGAAACTGCTTCTGGTAAGATCTCTCCACTTTCTTCTTCTTCTCACTATTCATCATCCACCTTTGGAGACAAGACTGCAGTAAACCCAACTCAGTCTAACCCATCTCCTCCACCTTTTATCCATCTTAAATCCTACTCTGAAGCCACCCCTAGTATGCCCACTGCTGCTAGGGGGAATATTCAAACCTACACCAGAAAAACAGCCAAGAGTCGTACTACTCCTAAGGGTATCACTGGAGCTGAGATCACACTGATCTCTCCCCAGGCAGGAGTTGAGGGGGAGATGCCTACTCTTCAGGTGTCAACCTCGAGGCTCATTTCAACCCTAAAGCCTAAATCGGGTGTGGTGTCTACTCAGTTTCCAGTGCCATGGGAGAGCCTGTTATTGTGCCTAAGCAGACACACTTAGGTAACATTGAAGAAATGACCAATCCCCATGGTCAATCACCCACCTCCAAACCAATAAGCCAATCACCTACCCATACACTTGACGTTTCTAGCCCAGTTACTTCTCTTCACTTCTCACACCCGCTTACACGACCTGCCAATGATTTATCTCAACACCAAGATGAATCACAGGGTCCAAACTCTTGTGCAAATGAGTTTGAGGGTATACACCAACCCTTAGAAGATGCACCCACATACTCAGCTACTGTTGTTCTTGACTCTTTTTCATCACAGGATAAACTTTTTGAGTCTAAGGAAAAGGCTTAGTCTCTCCAGACGCATCTGCCTCCTCAGGCATTGACTAATTGAAGCAATATGTTGCTGCTCAGTTTGGTCTGTTTCATCTCAAGGAGAAGAAGCACAAACGAAAAATTTATCAACGACTTGAGAAGCTGACAAGAGATGTTCAAGAGATTGCCTCTGCAGTTGCTGCACCCAAACAACAGAAAACTTTGACCCCTATTGATGATGACAAAAAGGGGGAGAAGGTTCAAGCTGAAGCTGTTGTTGAGTTAGTCCAAGTCGAAGCTCTACTAGCACTGTCAAAAGGAGCAGAGAGGAAAACTCAGCTTGAGGGGGAGCTGGAACCAAAAGAAGATGAACCTGCAGCCAAGAAACAAAAAGTAACAGAATCTGAATCTGAAGCAGACAGGGTCTCTGAGACTGAGGAAGAGACAGAAGAAGAAAGAGCTACAAGAAAATTGATAGACATGCTTGAGCAAGAAGAAGCAAACGAGCTTAAAATCTCTGTAGTAGAGCTGAGAAAGAGAAAAGAGAAGGAGGCAAAGGACCAAGAAAAAGAAAAAGAGTAAAAAGCTTTGGCTCAAGCTGAAGCTGACCACACTGGTCCGAGACCTGATCCTATCCCATATACAGACGAGGACATTCAAGAGTGCTATTTCAGAAGGAGCACCAGCAAGGAGATCAGAGGCATGACTTTGAGCAGAATAAATGGAGCCATCATTCTTAATTTTGAATTTGATGATAAATCTACAATGGGAATGGACCTGAGATTTGTTCACATGATAGGTTACCAAGAGTGGCAGAGAATATTAATGATGCTCAAGAAGTTCAAGAAAAGCCAAATCAAGCAAGAGATCTTTGCTGAAGTTTCCAAGCTGACTAATAGAGCTGAGGAACTGAGATATGTTCCAGTTCCTGGTCTGCAGTGGGAGAGCTTATTCGAGATAGCTGAAGGTGTAGAGTTTAATGAAAACCAAGGTATTGATACACCTGTTCATGGATTCATGTTTAAGGATCAGGCTAGCAATCCCAACTTTATCAAGCTGAGTGAGATATGTTATCTAAAAGCTAGGGATGCCATACATATAAGAAGTTACTGTGGTGATAGCTCAAATCATTTCGAAAAGTTTAAGCTGAATAAGATCATCAGAATGAAACAGAGAGAACTCAGAGGGGATGCAGAAGCTGAAAGCCTCATAAAAGAAATCAATAGAGAAATCATTCTTTGGGAGGTTCTACATCCTGAGTTCAAAAGATAATAGATTAGTTCTATTGTATAAATTAGATTAGTTCTAATTTTGTAAGCACTAAGTGTGCATGATCTATGTGATCAAAACTTTTGTATTATGATAAATTCAATTAATAAAAGTATGAGTTTGATATGTTCAACTGTGTTATGATATGTTCATAATTATTAGTCTGATAAGTTCAGCTTGAATGAATAATTGATTAGTTCTTATTGATTAATGTGTTTAGTTGGTGTGTTCAACTTAAAGTTGATGTGTTCCACTTAAAATTGATAATTTCAATTAAAATTGACATATTCAATTAATATTTTATTATTTCAAACATAAAGTCTTAACAAGTTTGAGATTTAAAACATAATTCTGTTAAACAAACTTAAGAACTGTTTGATGGTTTTGTCATCATCAAATAGGGGGAGTTTGTTGGGAAGATAATCTCAACAGTTGAGATTTGATGAGACAAAGTTAAGTTTGTTAGATATGTTCTTGATATAACTTAAACAGAATTATGAGGCTTGATCAGACTGAATACTTATAGTGTTTCAGACTGAGTATAAGCTGAATATAAGCCGCTAACCATAAGGTGTTAGTGCCGCTAATACTTATGGGTTAGAGCCGCTAGAGCTGCATGGGCTTTACGTCAAGTCATCTGACAAGCCGCGTTAGCGCCGCTAACTTTTATGAGTTAGCGTCGCTAAGTCCAAACGGCACCTTTTTGTCAAATCACCTCAAAAGTTGGCCAATGCATGTGGGTTGCGTCTAGAACTCTCTTGGCCGGCTGTGGGAGACTATGAGTCGACTAGAGGCTTATAAAAGTGGAGATAAACTCTCTCATTAGGCTCTCTTAGCCAACTACACACTCATAAGGGTTTGAGAGACTTTAGTGAGTTCTTGAGAGAGCATTAGTTCCAGAAATTGATCCAAGCTTTGTAAGTTGCGTTCCTTAAGTGATTTTCGGATAGGAAGAATCACCAAGGCTTGCTAGCTCAAGAGATTTGGCGTGTTGCCGGGGTACTACCCTTTAGCGGATTCGTTCAAGCAAAGAAGAAGCAATTTCAACATATTCATCAAATTTCTGGAGCATAGGAGCTGGTATAAACTCCTTTACTCTCTGTCTTTGTTGCATTTCTTATCATAGAGATTGATCCATGTTAAGGGGTTTCACGATTTGTGCTTTATATGCTTGTACCATGGGCTTTTTGAGTTGTACTTTGCTTCCGTTGCGTGCCCTGGAAACCCCAACAGTGGTATCAGAGCCACCTCTATGAGAGTTATGCACATGGTGTCTTTGAAAACCCGAAATCGAAATTGTTTGTTTTCTGTCGAACAGAGGTTAGCGGCGCTAACTTTTTCAAGATAGCGGCGCTAGCGTCGCTGAGTCAGTTTTTTGTTCATGTTTAAAAATAGATTTTGGTCTCGGGTTTTGGCTTAGTTTTTGGCTTCTGGAAATTTTAATCTTCTTATTATGATGTTTAAATTCCAGTAGCATATATATTTGTTTGGTTGTATGTGTATATTCAAGTTGGTAACCTTGCCTAGACCATTTGGTTTATATTGTGTGTTTGGATGCATGATGGTTGTATTATTATTCTTAAGATAAATTTGTAATAATAATGTGGCTTGCATGCCATTTCATTCATCCATGTAATTATAATAGATAAATAGGTATTTTATGGCTTGTATGCCATTTTATTCTATTGTATGTATTTTTATGATGGATGATGACACACATGATGGGTCAAAAGAGATGGAGTTTGGAGCCCATAAAGCTGATGAAGTCCAATGGAGATGGCGGGATTAGTGGGAGCTCGCATCGAAGACTTTGTCCCTAGAATTGACTAAGTTCTTCCCGTTTGGCTCACGGGAAGAACACATAGGTTTTATGGCAAGGGTTACCAATTTTAGTATTTTTTATGCGTGTGATGTGATTTTTGTATGCATGGATTGTGTAGGATTCGCATGCTAGATAATTTTTCGAAAATTAACAAAATCACAAGAGATTTGATAAAAATGGTTTACCACTCTCTCGCGCGCTCACATACAAGATTAACCCACCTAGTGAAAATAGGTTTTTGTCGCTAAAAAGTTAATCTAAAACCAAACCGGAAACAAAAGCCCGTCTTTCCTCAAATCGTAAATCACGCACCATCCATAAGACGATACCACCCGAATCTAGTCTTATGGGATTTGATTGTCGAGCTTAGCACGAGCCAATTATCATAAAACTGCGTGGAAGGTGAGTGTGGCAAAATTCACAATTTTGGTTGTCTAGCTTAGCACGAGCCAACTTTGTTGAGTTTGTTACCGTATGTCTTGATGGACGATTTGCAATTTTGGATTTGAAATCCTGGTTAATTGTCGAGCTTAGCACGAGTTAACCAAAATTTCAAGATTCAAAATTGGTGCAAGAAGGGATCAAACATGCCAAACGACCATTGGATGTCGTAGGATCCCGCAAGGCGCTAAGGATTGCAATAGAGATTGCAATTGGCAAAATTGTTGCCGACCTAAACAGTTTTATCATGTGATCCGCGGTAACCCCGTCACATGGTGGGATGAAATATGGTTCTTAGCTTTGTTAAAGTTAATTCTTTATGGGTAAATTAATTTAACAAGTTAAAACATATGCAACAAACTAACTTAAGTCTACTTTGCAATTTTAGATGGCATCAACAAGTGCAAACACCACCACCACCAACGTTTCTCTACGAGTTTTCCTTGAGAAGGAGAAACTCGATGGTAGCAACTTCATGGATTGGTATTGGCAGCTTAAGCTTGTCCTACGCTATGAAGGGAAGATGCACACCATAGAGGAACCCTTGCCCGAGGCACCTCCAAGTGGTGCAACGAGGGCAATCCATGAGTCGTACGAGAAACGCCTCAAGGAGACTGAGGAGATTACATGCCTCATGTTGAGAACTATGAGTACCGATTTGCAAAAGCAAATGGACCACTTGGGTGCTCACGACCTGATCGTGCAGCTGCGGGATATGTTCCAGCAGCAGGCGAGGCAGGAGAGGTATGAATGCTTCAAGTCCGCTCTCGCTTGCAAGCTTCAAGATGGAGGGAACATGAGTGCTCATGTTTTGCGTATGAAAGCAAACATTGAGCGCATGGAGAAGCTAGGATTTACCATCGGGAGGGAGATGGTGGTCGACTTGATCCTCCAATCCCTGCCCAGTGCATATGATCAATTTACTATGAGTTATCATATGCATAGCATGGATAAATCCTTGATGGAGCTACATGGTATGCTCAAGACTGCCGAAGCGAGCATGACCAAGAGCAAACCATCCTCCTCCTCCACTCCCGTTCTAGCCATCCGGGAAGGCCGCATAACCAAGAAGAAGGCCGCCCCTTCCAAGCAAGGGAAGGGTAGACGAAAGGTTGGCGCTGCCAAGTCTGCCCCGGCCTCCGGAGGTAAGGGTAAGGGGAAGATTCCCCAAGCCAAGACTCCGGAGGATACGGAGTGCTTCTTTTGTGGGGGCAAGGGCCACTACCGCCGAAGCTGCCCCAAGTACTTGGAGGGACTCAATAAGCTCAACGCAATGAGCATATCGGGCCCGGAATCTTCAGGTACGTTCATGATAGAACTCCATCATACTTCTACATCTAAAGGCTGGGTCTTGGATACCGGCTGTGGCACTCACATATGTAATATGGTGCAGGTGCTAAAGGCAAGTAGGGACTTGGAGCGAGGAGAGCTAGATCTTGTGATGGGAAATTCAAAGATTGTCCTAGTGGAAGCTAAAGGAGAAGTAGAGCTTTCGTTCAAGACCGGCTACTCTATTTTATTACAAAATGTATGCTATTCGCCCCATGTGGCAAGAAACATTATTTCTTTTCATGCCTTGTATGACGATGGATACTACTTTCATTTTGATAATGGTTCTATTATATGCTTGAAAGATAATTTTGTCTATTTTAAGGCTTTACCATGTCATGGCATTTATGAGGCAAGTGCATACATTAAATCAATAAAATCTATCATGAACATTGATTCTAGTTCCAAAGATGGTTTGGATAAGTATTCCTTGTGGCATGGTCGTCTAGGCCATATAAACAAGACTCGCATCACCAAGCTCCAAGCGGTCGGGATCTTGGAATCGTTTGACCAAGGGTCGAATGATGTATGTGATTCTTGTTTATTAGGCACGATGACAAAGGCACCCTTCACGGGGACTAGTGAGAGGGGTAAAGACCTCTTAGACATCATCCATACGGATGTATGTGGGCCTTTCAAACATGTTACAAGGAATAACTCGAGATACTTCGTAACCTTTATAGATGATTATAGTAGGTATGTATATGTCTATCTTGTTAAGCACAAGAATGAAACCTTTGAGGAGTTCAAGACATTCCAAAACAAAGTTGAGAATCAATTGGGCAAAACAGTAAAGATACTTCGATCTGATAGAGGTGGAGAGTATCCAAGTACCGAGTTTATCGATCATCTAAAGAATTGTGGAATCATTTCACAATTAACACCTCCAAGGACTCCACAATTAAATGGGGTCGCTGAGAGGAGGAACCGGACTTTACTAGATATGGTAATGTCCATGATGAGTCAAACGGAGGTACCTATTAGTTTATGGGGATATGCCCTAGAAATGGCGGTAAGGATCCTTAACCTTGCACCAACCAAGAAAGTATCGAAAACACCTTATGAAATGTGGCATAATAAGAAGCCGACACTTTCATACCTACGAGTTTGGGGTTGTCAAGCCTACGTAAGACGTGAGACAGAGGACAAACTTGAACCTCGATCGGAAAGGTGTTACTTTATCGGATATCCTCCAGCCGGTGTTGGATATATATTTTATAAACCTTCTGAGAAAAAAGTTTTTGTTGCTCGAAGGGCATTCTTCTTAGAAAGAGAATTGTTATCTAAACAAAGAGGCAACAAGGAAATTGATCTTGAGGAAGTTCAAGGATCAACCGATGAAGAACTTGAGGTTGGCACTAGCACTCAACCTAGGACGGTTGAAACTGAGCAAGAGAATGCTGCAGTACCTGACACTAGTTCATTGCTTACTCCAAGGCGTTCCAGTAGAACTCGTTACGAGCCTGAGAGATATGATTTCTACATATCTGAGGGCAGCGAGTTAGTAGTGGATTCTAATGAGCCCACTAACTACAAGGAAGCTATGGCGGGCCCTGAGTCTGCACATTGGAAGGAAGCAATGGAAAGTGAGATGCAATCAATGTCGGATAACCAGGTTTGGGAACTGGTTGATCCTACGCCCGGGGTTAGACCCGTATGGTGTAAATGGGTCTTCAAGAAGAAGACCGGCATGGACGGAACCTTGGATTCTTTCAAAGCCCGACTGGTGGCAAAGGGTATCACTCAAACACCTGGTGTTGATTATGATGAAACCTTTTCTCCAGTGGCAATGTTGAAATCAATCCGAATACTCTTTGCCATTGCTGCATGTTATGATTATGAAATATGGCAAACGGATGTTAAAACCGCCTTCCTTAACGGGAAGCTTTCTGAAGAGGTGTATATGACACAACCTGATGGTTTTGAACATCCAGAGTATCCGAACAAGGTTTGTAAGCTAAAGAAGTCCATTTATGGACTCAACCAAGCATCTCGCAGTTGGAATCTATGCTTTGATGAGAAAATCAAGGAATTTGGATTTTTGAAAAGCGAAGATGAACCATGTGTATATGTCAGGGCTAGTGGGAGCACTATTGTCTTCTTAGTCCTATATGTGGATGACATATTGCTCATTGGAAACCATATTCCGAGCCTTAAAAGTGTAAAATCTTGGCTCGGGAATTGTTTCTCAATGAAGGACTTAGGCGATGCGAGCTATATTTTGGGAATCAAGATCTATATAGATAGATCTAGAAAACTGCTCGGGCTTTCTCAAAGTGCATACATAGATAAGGTTGTGAGACGCTTTAAAATGGAGGAATCCAAGAAAGGAAACCTCCCTATGGCACAAGGCTTGATGTTGAGCAAGACTCAATGTCCTACCTCCCAAGAGGAGATAGAAGTAATGAAGCGAGTACCATATGCTGCGGCTGTGGGATCTATCATGTACGCCATGTTATGCACTCGTCCTGATGTGTCATGTGCTTTGAGCATGACTAGTAGATATCAGGCGAATCCCGGGGAGCCTCATTGGAAAGCTGTAAAGAATATTCTTAAGTACCTTAGGCGTACAAAAGAAATGTTCTTGGTTTATGGTGGGGAAGAATAGCTAAGAGTAAATGGTTACTCGGACGCTAGCTTCCAAACGGATAGGGATGACTGCCGATATCAATCGGGGTTTGTATTCCTGTTAAATGGTGGTGCTGTCAGCTAGAGGATCTCGAAACAAGAAACGGTGGCTGATTCGACTACCGAGTCGGAATACATTGCGGCAAGTGAAGCTGCTAAAGAAGCCGTGTGGATTAAGAAATTCATCCAAGATTTACAAGTGGTTCCAAGCATCACTGACCCTATTGAGATATTCTGTGACAATGAGGGTTCAGTGGCTTTGGCGAAGGAACCAAGAGCTCACAAGAGAACAAGACATATTTTGCGCAAATACCACTTCATACGGGAAGTAGTTGAGAGTGGTGAAATCGTCATAAGCAGAGTAGCATCGGATGGAAACCTTGCGGATCCATTCACGAAGCCGTTATCGCAGGCAGCTCATGATTCTCACACTAGTGCTATAGGTGTAAGATTTTCCAGCGATTTGGTTTGAGTTATGTATTTAGTTTGTTTGATATGTAAACTTTATTTTATATTTTTGGAACGATATAGACAGTATTGTAACTTATGATTGTTTCGATATATAATAGATATTATATATGCGTATGATACGGTTACATTCATAAGACTCTATTGTGTTCCATCTTAGCATGTTTAATTATTTCCGGAAATATTTTATATTTCAAAACTTTCCACGGTCAGTCAATCTTGTGGAAGGAAGATTGAATTAAGACTGAGATAAGCATGTTACCTTGAATTTAATATGGTCGAATTAAGGGGCAATGCCTATCTGTACTTGAAAAGAGTTTCAAGTGATTGGAAGACCCGCACCCAAGTATACTCCATGGATTACAGTCACGAGTAACTTGGGATGATAATATCTTACGTCCTTAGACCTTAGATGTATGAACCGCTATATCATACTTCTTTCTTACTTTAGCCATTTTCAAAAGAAGTTCGTAACTGGCTGTGATAAAGGAAATGGCTAGATAAGTTAAGGGGTATGGTTTGGGTTATACAGTCAAAAAGGGATTTGTTCCTCTGATATGAGAGAGATCACTGGGCCCCTCGATGATTGGGAGCTGACACCAAAATTTTTGCATGGCCATGCGCAAGGAATATTGATTTAGAATCAGATATGTCCGTAACTTTTGGTCACCACCAATCAAGATCGAGAAACACAATCGTGAACGATCTGGAGATTGACCCTCAATCCATGTCTCGTGTTCACATTGATATCGTGAACAAAAGGATGCTTAAGATCACTTATCTATAGGACCTTTCTTTGCGAACAGGTTTCATTCGGATAACGAAACCCATACTGACTTGGGGGCAATGATGTTTTTGCTAGAGACCGCTCATTGTCCTTGATTTGTTAGAAATGGTGCATCATGTGCAAGCGGGAGTTTGTTAGAATATGCCCACTGATGCGTGTACGCCATTTGAATCACTACCGATGATGTATGGGCCTATTGGGTCATACACCGGGGTCAAATCTGACAGCAACTTAAGTAAAGGGATCAAAAATGACAAAAGAGAAAAGTTGACTTCGCAGGCTAGGTTAGTGCCGCTAACCATAAGGTGTTAGCGCCGCTAACACTTATGGGTTAGAGCCGCTAGAGCTGCATGGGCTTTACGTCAAGTCATCTGACAAGCCGCGTTGGCGCCGCTAACTTTTATGAGTTAGCGCCGCTAAGTTTGGATAGCGCCCCTAAGTCCAAACGACACCTTTTTGTCAAATCACCTCAAAAGTTGGCCAATGCATGTGGGTTGCGTCTAGAACTCTCTTGGCCGGCTGTGGGAGACTATGAGTCGACTAGAGGCTTATAAAAGTGGAGATAAACTCTCTCATTAGGCTCTCTTAGCCAACTACACACTCATAAGGGTTTGAGAGACTTTAGTGAGTTCTTGAGAGAGCATTAGTTCCATAAATCGATCCAAGCTTTGTAAGTTGCTGTTCCTTAAGTGATTTTCGGATAGGAAGAATCACCAAGGCTTGCTAGCTCAAGGGATTTGGCGTGTTGCCGGGGTACTACCCTTTAGCGGATTCGTTGAAGCAAAGAAGAAGCAATTTCAACATCTTCATCAAATTTCTGGAGCTTAGGAGCTGTTATAAACTCCTTTACTCTCTGTCTCTGTTGCATTTCTTATCATAGAGATTGATCCATGTTAAGGGGTTTCACGATTTGTGCTTTATATGCTTGTACCATGGGCTTTTTGAGTTGTAGTTTGCTTCCGTTGCGTGCCATGGAAATCCCACCAAAGCTTACTTAGAAATGTGGTGGAAATGCCTTTATATAGCATTTCCCCAACTTTGAGTAATTACATATTACACCCCTCACTTTAATATTTCTAACAATCTCTCCCTAAGTGAGGTGTGTAATCATTCACAACAAATAAATACATAAATCTATCGTATGCCAATTTGTTGCGAATACCGAATGCCACTTGCCACTTGCGTATTTGCCTTCTGCTATCCAGTGTCGTTCTTATCCTTTCTATAGCACGATAGGCTTGAACATGTTCTTCATCAGTGTATGCTGCACGGTTATTCCATATTTTCTGATGTATCTTGTGATGGAGAATTTTCAAAGTGCCGTCTGAATACGCCATGAGTTCATCCAGTCTGATGAAGATCTTTTCGCCTTTTGTATTCTTTGAGATGACCCCTCGATCACCTTTGAAGTTTGTATGACCATCATAGATAACTATCAACTCTTCAAGCTTTTCAAGATCTGGATGTATTTGATTAGGCTTAAGAAGATTGACTTTCCGAAGTTGTTTTCAGCTCCGAGCTGAATATCATGTTCCTCAAAATATTCCATAAGATTCCTCATATACTTGATTAACGCAACTCTTCCAAATTCTTCATCAGGCCATTTTCCTCTTTTCTGAGACAGAATGTCAAATATAAAGCTAATGTCTTCAATATTAACAAACCTCAGATCTGCTTCTGTGAGGAAGTATGATAGGTTGTTGGCTCTTCTGACATGGAAAATAGCGTATTTTATGTTGAAGTTGGTTTCGGTATAGACACTGAGGAGTTCGACTATTGGAAATTCTGATTTGATATCTTCAGGTTTAGTTTTGGAACGAGTAAGGATGTGATCATGTCTTCTTCTTTGATTATCATCCATGTTCCTTAGCTTGGGTGAAATAACCTCTATCAGTTCACTGCTGTATATTTCTGGTATTCTTTCTTCAAGATTTGCAGCATTGACAAAATATGGTTTCCATATAGGTTGTTGTCCAGCACTTCTAGTAAACATGTTACCTGCATCAAGTCCTAGATCCCCACGATACACTGGAGGAGCAGGTGGAACTGTGAGTCTCTGTGGCAAGGGCCATTTTGATTCTCTTCTGAAATTTTCAGCTGCTTCTGTTTGTTTGTTTCTCTCCAAAATATCAGCAGCTGATTCTTGAAATTGACCAGAAGGAGGAGGGAATTGTTGATAAACTTCAAAGTTTAATCCACTGAGAACCCTGGACACGTCAAAGGTTGGTTTCTTCTTTTTAGGCTTTCTCCTAGAAATTGCTAACCTTTCTTTCCTTCTGAGTGCAAGCTCCCTTTCACTGGGGATATTATAGAATCTGTCAACAACTCTAGGTGATGCTGGACGTGTAGCAACCCCGACGTATTCATCAATATCTCTAAACATATCTCGAATTTCAGGATCCTCAGGTTCCTCCTCTGGTTGAGCAGAACTGCTTTCTCCCATATGCCTTGCAGATGATGTGTGTATGGACTCATATAAATCCTCCATTTCTTCCTCTGAGTCACTAGACCATTCAAACATCTCTTCATGGGACTGCTCGAAAGGTATTTCACCTTCTTCAAGATCAATTGTCCTCTGTTTAGATTGTTACTGAAGTACGTAAATTACAATTTGTTTGTCAGTATTTTCCTTTTGTTGTTGTTCATAAACTTCATCGGCCATTTGTTGTTGTTGTTGGTGTTGACTTCCAGACACAGTTGAACTTGTACCTGCAGATAAGTATGAAGTAACGAGTGGGACAGGTACAGTAGCAACAACGGAGGGAGCAGACATGTATTTTCTCCTTTTCTCCCCCTCGGGTTGATCATCCGGATCCTGATCATCCTGCCTCCTCTTACTCCCCTGTGCCTGAGCCTGACAAGTTGTTTCTAGGCTAGTCAGCCGGTCTGTGACCTTTGATAGGGAGGTGTAGAAACCTTTGGTGATCCCATCAATCTTTCTGTTTACATCTTCATGAAACTCTTGAAAGTCATCCATGGAGATTCCCGATGGACGTTGTTCGTTGCGAAGAGTAGTCAGAAGGTCTTGATCATGTGCAGATTCTGGCCTTTACTCCAGAAGTCTAACGTACAACATGCTCTTTAAAGCATCTACAGACATAGTAGCAGGATCAGGTTGTGATTGAGCTTCTGGAACTGGAGGACGGGCAGCAAGAAGTGTTTCAATTCGGTTTAGCTGCTCAGCTTGGGCCTTGGAGGCTTGCTCTATCCGATCCAACTTTTGATTATTCATCTGCAGTTGTTGGTGGATTGGTGACACGGATTGATGAATTTGTTGTTGAAGTTCTGCACGTGTAACAAACCCGGAATCACGAAGATTTTCGGTTGAAGTACCAGCCACATAGGCAGTACTACCTACTGGAGCAGCAGGAATGTTAGCTCCAGCAGGGTTTCCTTCCAATCCTCGAATGGAACCTTGAAAGGTACCACCTCTGGAAGTTGAGGAGGCTTGTTGAGCCAAAAATCTTAGTGCATCGATTGTTACTCTGTGTTGGTCAAGATATGCGGAAATCCGCGGTATGTCAAATCGTGCATCAAAAGGAATTGAGGAAGAGGGAGGCGGTCCTCTTTGTTCAATAGGTCGGACACTCGAATGGGTTGGACCTAGGGAATGTGCTATAACCCTGTGCAATAAAGACGGTGCCTGTTGAGAGACACCGTAGTAGCTAAGGGGGGTAGAAACTTGCACGGGTGGGATCACCGCGACTTGTTCAATATGAGGCCCAACAATGTCAGGCCCCATAGTGGATGTGGTTTCCCGGCTTTCTTGGTGTAGGGGTCCCTCAGCATTCTCCTTTTCTTTTCTCACCTCCTCTATTTCACTCGAACTCCTAGCTAAACTATCTTCCTCTTCACCACTACCTGGACCATATCCGGCATATTGATTAGGATCTAGTAAAGAATCAGGAGTGATAGAGCCAGTTTCAACAGATATATCAGGAGATGGAGAGACAACTGGAATTTCATGGTCAGGGGCAATGATGACATTGCGAATGATAGGAATCGTAGTTGTTTGGGCAGGTGAAGTCAAAGAAATGACCAGACCACCAGGTTGGGGGATGGCCTGAGTAGTTTGAACATGGTGAGTCTGGTCGGGAGAAGTAGTATGTGGGTCAGTAGGTTTCATGAAGGAGAATGTGCTTTCTGCTGGTTGTTCGATTGGGTGCTCAGGGGTGCCCATGGGAGATATAACAGGGTCAAAGGCAGGGGCACTTCCTGGATGGGAAGCAGACTCATCGTGAGAAGAACTGGATGACTCAGAAACGTCAAGACCAAGTTCAGTAAGAACAACTTGGGTTAGGGTGGTCTGAAAAAGTGATTGAACGATGGCTTGAACGGTGGTGGGATCATATGTATCCCCTCCCTCTCTAGTCTCATCACCTTCACCCGCTTCACCGCCCCTCTCATCATTTTCTCTATGCACACCCCTCTTAGCATCTCCCATAGATGACTGAGGCCTATTTTCTACTTCCTCACCAGGTGCTACTCCTCCCTGGGCAGGTCTGGCCGGCTCTGGCCCGACCATGGGAGGTATTCCTACACTCTCCCTATAGCTCACAACAATATTATTATGTTCACAAAGGTCAAGTAGAGATACAGGGAATGGTCTTGAAATTGGCAGATTGGCTGGAACAGCAGGTTTTACATGCAAGAAAAGTTTTGGAGTAATAGAAGGTAAACCTGTCCGGCGAGGAATATCAGTATTCCTATCCATCACATACTTGATGATCGTTGGCAGGAAGCGGTGGTAGGGCAGCAAGTTAGCATCCTTTTTCTTCTGTGAGTTCTTTCTTAGCATAGTTGCCTTGATATTTTGAAAGAGTAGGAATGCATAATCCACATGCAAGTGGTTGGCTGCAGCAACAAAGAGTTTGAGTTGGTTTTCCGTTGGAAATTCGTAGCCTGAATGCTTTGGAGTGAGACATCTTTGAAGCACCGTCATGAATGTATTATACTTTGGATGCAAGCCGGTGCGTTTGAATTGACCTTTCTTGGTGAGCTCACCATCATATCTCATCTCCATTATAGCAGCAAGACATGTATCCTCATCAGGGATTTCCTCAAATTCTGTAGCTGGAGGTCTGCTGACTGCAGTGGGCAGTTCAAAGATTGTTCAGAGCCGATTTAGTGGAATGTTACCTTGAAATTCGTCAACCTCAGCATGAATGACCTCCCTTCCTCTTTCATTGATACGGACATAACAAGTCTTCCAAAATTGTTGAACGTATAGCTCGGGAACATGTGTGCCTGTTGTAGCTGGGTTATATGTCAGGAGGTGGTTCAGGGGGTGGATTTTGAGAATCTCAGTGAAAATAGGGTAGGGTGGGTTTTTAAGTTTGGTTAGGTCAACATAATGATTGTTTTCATGAGAGTCAGTGTTAAGAAACTCGGCTCTAGGCATGATCTCCTCTGGGTCACGTACAACTTGTGCCATCTTATCTGTCAAATAGATAAAACAGTTAAATTTAAAGTAAAGAGATATGCAAGAAAACAACATTCAATTGTGAAATTTGGTCAAAATTAAGTGATTGAAGAAATGTTGACCCATGTTGACCAAAACTTTAGAGTTTGAAATTTTGTGAAAACCTTAACTCTGAAAAAAACTCATTGTATACAAGATGATTTTAAGTATAAAAAACTTGTTTTGTCACTTTTAATATAGCAATTAGATAGTAATAAACAACTTTGTAGTACTGGAGCATAGTCCAAAAATCATCCTAACACCTCTTTTCAAGCCAAAAATCAAACTGTATGAGTAAGTTCATACCCCCCAAGAACACGAAGAACACTTTTTGAGATTTTTGAAATATTTTTACATCAAAGTGTTCTCCATGTGTTCAATATACCCATCGCATACTTTATTTCATCTAACGAGTTTGTTTCGTGTCCCAAAAAGCCCTTAAAAGTCTCGAAACCCACTATCGCCTACCAGTGTTCTAAGGCCGAAAAATACCCTTTTAACTCAAAATTTTCAAAAAGTAAACCGTACAAGTTGTTACCTTTGTTATGAGGAGTGTTTTGAGACTAAAAGTGTAAATTTTGGCAGAGTAACGAGAGAGTTAGTGATTTCAAGTAACCGAAACGATAGAAAAAACGAAAGTGTTTTTGAATTTTGATCGCATAACTGATCTGATGAGGGATGGGACGGTTATAAAGTGAAAGTACACGTGTCACGTGGTGATTGGTTGGTTAAAAGGTGAAAAAACGCGGCTGATAGAAATGTTCAATCGCATGCGATTCACACTTTGGTGTGTTAATCGCATGCGTTTCAGCACAAGTGGGATTGTATCAACCCATACGAATCGCATGCGATTCTCCCCTTTTCTTCTTCAATCGCATGCGATTGATTGTTCAGTTTGATATGCGATTGAAGGTAATAATAGTTAGTCTATCGCATGCGATTGAGGGATAAGAAGTGTTGGGTTCGTATGCGATAGATTATCAATGAGATTGGAGGCCTATGCGATTGAATCAAGACTTAGAAAATTATCAGTGTTAAGTTGCATGTGATTCCATGCGATTGATGCATCGAATTCGAATGTTTGTGATCAAACTTCAACACTAAGTTTTTCTGAAAAATTCAAAGTATCTGGAATTTTTGAATTTTAAAAGTTGATATTCCAAGATATTTTGATTTGAGTATACCCTCTCCCTTGATTGTTGCATTTATTTGTGAAAATTTGGGGATTGTGTCAGTTGTTGTAAACTTCTCCTCCTACACATGTGCACAATGTGTATGTGTAAATTAAATTTCTCCCCCTACACATTTGTAACATGTGTAAAACCAGGAACAAACTCCCCCTTGATTGGTGCAACAGATATGAGCATGCCTAACTTGGATACCAACTCAGTGAATCAACTTTCGTCTAATGGTTTGGTAAACAGGTCAGCCAGCTGATTTTCAGTAGGAACATACTGTAGCTTAATTAATCCTTTCTCAATGTTATCTTTTATGAAGTGATAATGGATATCAATATGTTTAGTTTTAGAGTGGTGTACCGGATTGCAGGAGATGGCGATGGCAGACTGAGAGTCGCATAAAGGTGGAATTTGGTCATACCTGAGACCAAAGTCTGATAGTTGTGTACGTATCCATAGACTCTGTGAACAGCATATTGCAACAGCAACATATTCAACTTCTGTTGTAGAAGTGGATACACATTTTTGCTTCTTTGATGCCCAGCAGACTAACCGATCTCCCAAAAAGTGTGCACTACATGAGGTGCTTTTCCTATCAATCTTGCATCCGGCATAGTCAGCATCGGAGTAAGCATGCAGATCCAGATTTGAGTCCTTGGGATACCATAGACCAAGATCCATAGACCCCTTGAGATATCTGAAAATTCGCTTAACAGCTAACAGATGTGACTCCTTTGGATTCTCCTGATATCTGTCACAGAGACAGGTAGAGAACATGATATCTGGACGACTTGCAATTAGGTACAGTAAAGATCCAATCATCCCACGGTAAGTTTTGAGATCAACTGAAGAGCCATCGGGATCTGCTGATAGTTGTGCTTTGGCAGCCATGGGTGTGAAGATAGGATTACAGTTGAGCATATCATACTTTGTGAGAAGATCTTTGATATACTTAGACTGGCAAATGAAACTGCCATGACTCAACTGTTTTACCTGGAGTCCAAGAAAGAATGACATCTCTCCCATCATACTCATTTGAAACCTGTTTGCCATGGTTTGTGCAAACTCTTCACTGTACTTTGGATTCGTAGATCCAAAGATGATGTCATCCACATATATCTAAACAAGAATTTTGTCCCTACCTTTAGTCTTTGTGAATAGAGTGGTATCTGTCTTTCCCTTTGAATAACCTTCGTACTCTGATAAGACATCATACCATGCACGTGGGGCTTGTTTTAAACCGTACAAGGCCTTATATAGAATATAGACATGGTTAGGGTATTTAGAGTTGATAAAACCTTGTGGTTGTGAGAAATAGACTTCTTCTTTATGTTCACCGTTGAGAAAAGTTGTTTGCACATCCATCTGAAAGACTCGAAAGCTGCGGGAGGCTGCATATGCAAGAAAGAGTCGTATAGCCTCAATGCGAGCAATGGGGGCAAAAGTTTCATCATAGTCAATGCCCTCTTGCTGATTGTATCCTTTAGCCACCAACCGAGATTTGTTTCGGATAACCATTCCATCCGAATCCCTTTTGTTCTTGTAAACCCATTTAGTTCCTACAACAGATTTGCCATATGTGAGAGGAACTAAACGCCAGACTTTGAGACGATCAAATTGGTGTAATTCTTCCTGCATTGCAATTACCCAATCTGGATCATCTAATGCTTCACAAGTCTTGGTGGGTTCAATGATGCTTAGAAAACCCGAGAATTGGCATTCATTTGCTGTTGCGGATCTTGTTTGAATGCCAACTGAAGGATCTCCGATGATGTTCTCTTCAGAGTGATGTCTGGTCCACTTAATTTCATGTGAAGTAGAAGATGAAGGAATGAGATCTTGTATGTGTCATGCTTCTTCTTCATCTTCAGGAGAAAAATGTGGGTCTGAATCAAACACAGGAGGACTCTCCGGGTCAGGAATCTGATAAGTCACAAGGGGACGAGTGACAGAAACAGAAGAGGAATCCTCAGCATAGAGATCATCAAATGGATTTGTGTCAGTGACCGTAGGAGCCGTTAGAGTAACACTTGTTTGTATGCCTCTATTGACCCTGTTGTCTGTTAAAACAAGAGTAGATTCAGATCGAAAGAAGTCAAACAAAAAGTCAAGATTTGTATTTGAACTGGATGGATTGTCTGATTCTTTATTTTGAAGTGCCAGTCCTGAACAGATATGTTCGGAAGCGTTTATTGTTGATTTAGGTGGAAAATCTGTAACATTCAATGCATCATCAAATGTTACATTTTTACTTTCAACAATGCTATTTGTACGTTTGTTAAAAACTCTATAGGCTTTGGATTCAGTGGAATAACCTAAGAAAATAGCTTCATCCGCTTTAGGAGCAAACTTTCCTAGATTATCCTTGTCATTTAGAATAAAGCACCTATTACCAAAGACATGAAAGTATTTGATATTAGGCACTATGCCATTTGCTAGTTCATAGGGAGTTTTATTAAAACGTTTATTAATGAAAGAGCGATTCTGCGAATAGCAGGCAGTGTTGATGGCTTCATCCTAGAAGGAAAGTGGGAGCCCGGAGTATGATAGCATGGTACGGGGAGCTTGAACCAATGTTCTGTTTCGTCTTTCAACCACACCATTCTGTTGTGGAGTGTATGCTGAGGAGAACTGATCGTTGATCCCAACTAGGTCACAAAAGCTTTACAGAGCGTTGTTCTTGAATTCTGTTCCATTGTCTGTACGAATTGAGTCAACACTCTTACCATACTTGTTCTGCTGCTGTTTGATGAATGTGATGATTGATGGAGTTGCTTCATCTTTAGCACGCAAGAACTTGACCCAAGTATATCTAGAGTAGTCATCCACCATGACTAGAATATACTTCTTCCCACTTTTGGACTGGATTCTCATAGGACCACAGAGATCCATGTGTAGGAGTTCCAAAGGCTTCGTGGTGCTAAATACTTGTTTAGATTTATGTGAAGCCTTCTTCATCTTTCCTTTTTCACAGTCTGCACACAGATGATCCTTCTTGAACCTTAACTTGGGAATGCCTCTCACCAAGTCACCCGTGACTAGTTTGTTTATATTTTGAAAGTTTAGGTGAGAGAGTTTTATGTGCCATTGCCAAGTAAGATCCATAGATGCTTTGGACAGTAGACACACAGAGGTAGGAGAGTCATACTTTTCCAAATCAATGGAATATAGGTTAGATTTTCTTGAACCTGCCAGCAACTCATCTCCATTTTCGGTTAAAACGGAACATTTGTTCTTTTTGAACACTACCTCTAGGTCTTTATCACAGAACTGTCCAATGCTGAACAAATTATGACCCAACCCTTCAACATAGGAGACTTTGTTGATCTTGATGGGCTTCTTCTCAATGTCTCCGTACCCCATTATTGGTGCAACATTGTCGTTCCCAAAACATACATTCCCGGAGTACTTAGGAACATAATTCTGGAGAAAACTTTTGTTTCCGGTCATATGTTTGGTACAGCCGGAGTCAAGGTACCACAAGTGAGGCACCTACAAAAAGATAATAAATCATGTTTAGGTCCCCATATAGGAATGGGTCCTTGATTGTTATTCCCTAGAAGTGATTGAGCAGTGATGTTGTCTGCTTGTGGCGGTGAAACTTCTACTGATCTATTCTTGAGTACCCACGTGGGTTATATTTGTTGACGTGAAGGAATAGATTTGGAAGAAATTGGCTGAGAAGAAAGTTTCTTTACCACTGTTGGTTTGACAGTTGATGGAATCGGAAGTTTTGGATTTGGTAGAGTTGCGGAAGCGTTATGTTTGCGAATCCATGTTTGAGAGGAATTTTTAAGAATTCTCTGTGGCCTCGATGCCTCAACTTGTTTTCGCTGAACTGGAGCACTTCGATTAGTAGGATTTGCTACTCGTTGAATGGATGATGGCTTGGGTTTAGATGATTTGGAGATTTTGGAAGGGGAATTGCGAGAACGCTTTTGAGAGTGCAGGTGTTTTTCCTGTGCAATCCAAGCCCTTTTAAATGCTTCATGGCCCTGCCGTCTGTAGACTTCCAGTTCCTTGATCGTGTGCAATCGGTTGGATTTGTTTAAGCGTTTAAGTGCATGTGATTGACGAGTGGTGATCCACTGATGAATGATGTGTCCTTTTGAGTTTAAAAACAGGACACAGACTTGATTAGCATAAAAATCAGTCCAATCAGCACATGGCTTAATGCGTAAAGATTTTTGCAATTGATCATAACAACATTTAAATTCACAATGTCCATGAGTACAACCATCACTCATACAAAACATGGTAGAGGCAGTTTTGTCTTGTGAACAGGAATGATTACAACCAGAATCAAACATCAAAATATTTTCACAGACAAGTTTCAAATTCGAACACTTTCTAGTGGATCTAGGAATAACTCTTTGCCATGATGCATTTATTCGGCGCTCCTCGTCTCCAGTCTTCTTCACATCTGCAGTAGAGGGTAAAAGATTAGAATTAAGTCGTGGTCAACTAGCTGCAGCTCGTGATGATTCAGGTACGTCTTTGTGCACACGAGAACTGTGATTAGAAGTGGAAAGTTGCTTTGGTTTGTAAATCTGTTTAAGTTTAAGATTTGTTACCGCAGTATTATTAACAGATTTTACTTGTTTGTTACAGATTGAAGACTTAGTGGATGCATGAGTGGAATCATCAAGTTTTGAACCATAGAGAGAAAATGTGAATGGAGTAGGAGGTTGCATCTCTTCTTGGATCTTCTTGATTCTTTCTTTTAGGACAAACTGTTTCCTGCATAGTTCGTCTATGATCTTTTCATAATGAGCAAAGGAGGTCTTAATGTGCTGTTGGAGAGTATCGGTTTCTTGCACCAGAGAAGATGTATCAAAGGTAGGAGGTTTGAACTCATCTTGAATTGCTTTGGCAAGGTCCTGTTGAACAAGGTGGGTAAAACAAAATTCCTGCAGGGTGTTGAATCTGTTTTGTAATTCTTTGTGAGGAATGTATTCAAAAGTGGGCTTTGGTGAAATAGGAGAGTAGAGTTCGTCATCAGTGTAGACGGAAGATGAAACATCAGTATCAGATGATGACGTGAGATAGGTGAGGTATGAGTCATTAAGATCAGAGTAGTCAAATGGAATTGTAGTTCGGAGATTAAGAGTTCGTTTGACATCTTTTACCATACGTTCCTCTTCTTGACCAATAAAAACCATTCGTTGGGTAAGGCCTTGGCCAAACAGATCAGCATTGTATAATTGTTTGGACGTAACCTTGCTCAATGCATTTGGGTGTTTGAAGCCCAACCCATCGAATTTCCATGGGGAGAAAGGACGTTCATTTTCTTTGTATTGAGAGATGATCTTGTCACTTTGATCGCATTTGGATAAAAGATATTCAAGTTCATAGATTCTGGAGTAAAGAGTACTTAGGTCATTCCTTAGTTCATTTTTAAGAATTTCAGAATCCTTTTCAGCACATGCACATTCTGCTTTAAGATCTAATATGGTGGTATTTGTTCTATTAGTTAACTCTAAGAATTCAGATTCTTTAGCAGCTAATTGGATCTTAAGGCTAATTAAGTCGTTATCTAACTGTTTAATTTTTTTTGTGCCTCTTTATCCTTGTTGTGTGAAACATCTTCTAGAGCTTGATTTCTAGTAGTTAACTTTATTATCTGATTTTCTAACTCTTTCATTCGGATTAATATGGTTTGTATGTGTTCATGTTTAAAACCCATATAGTTAGAGTTAGAAGATACCTTCCCGCTTTCCAAGCTTTCCTCATCTGAGTCGGAGAGATCATCACCATCATCATCCTCTCTACTTTCTCCACCATTGTGAGCCATCAAACAGAACTGAGCATGATCTTTACCATCTAGATCACTGTCTGATTCTGTATCATCCAGGAACTGATCTTATTCTACTATTAGCGTGTTCCCAGCCTGTCTTTGTTTGAACAGACGGTACTTCTGCCGTTAATACTCCGCATCTTTGGTCTTTTTCATGGGGCAATTCCGGATTAAATGCCCTGATCTTCCACAGTTATAGCACTTGGAGTCAGTTTTCTTTTCTTCCTTCTTCTCTTCCCTCTGGTACCTTGGCTTGTCAACAGGAGCAACTCTTTCGGGTCTCCTTGAACCTGATGTAAACCGTTGTCTATTGTTAGTCTTGCTGAAATGGTTCATGAAGTTCTTGTTGGCCACTGTGAGAGCTTGAAATGCAGCTTCTATTGAATCATCATCATCATTATCGTGATCAGAATCACTGAGAACCACATGTTTAAGTTTCAAGGATCTTGATGATGTTTCCCTAGGGATTTTGTCAGCCACCACCAAGGCAAGAGGATCAGCAACTAGTTGTTTCGGGTTAGACTGCAAGATTTCATCTTGATACTGATTGAGATCTTCGAAGATGTTGTGGAAGGTGACTGATGTAAGATCTTTGTTGATTTGTTTGTAAAGTTTGCAATAGCCTTTCCACTCAGAACATAATGAATTCAAAAAAACACAGTTCAAATCAAGGTTAGTTCTTACAATTTGATTAGATCTCATTTCATTTTGCAGTTTGCAGAATCTGCCATATGTTTCAGACAGAAACTCATTTTTACGAGCTTTGAACTCATGGTAACTGTTGACCAGTTGAGTGCGTTTGATGTACTCTCCTTGTTCAGTGCCTTGTAACTGCTTTTGATTTCATCCTAGATTTCCTTGGCAGTACCCAATCTGTCAATCTTCAGATAAATCTTAGATGAGTGACCCTGTTTTAGATAGTACTTTGCTAGTCTCTCAGCTTTCTTTGTTTCCTTCTCAGTAGCAGTCAGCTCATCATTGGTCTTTTCTCTTTCATGTCTGATAATGGGGGAATTGTTAGCTGGCTCAGCTTCAACGATCCTTGTGAACTTGGTGTTGCCCTTGTGGATGCATTCTATCATCTTGTCTCCACAGATTTTGTTGTGTTCAAAGAAGTCCATGAACCTTCCTTTCCAGACATTGTATTCCCCCCGAAACAAAACAGGAGGTTTCGTGTCGGTGCCAATGGACATCATTTCATTTGTACTTGACATGATTACTGATTTAGTGAGAAATGATCGTTCACTTGTAAGATGGTTTGATTGTTCGAAAGCTTCACTTAAAAGGTGTGACAGTTCAAGCTTGATTATAGAGTGACTTGAAAATTGATTAAGAACTAAGTCTTTTGAATTTCAATTTTGAATTAGATCTTAAGAAGATTAAATTCAACTTTGAACTAGATAGACTTAAGGTAATTTAATTCACCTTTGAATTAGATCCTATTTAGATTAAATTCAATTATGAATTAGATTGTTTGATTAAGTTCAAATATTCTAGAGTTCTTTAAGTCAAGTCCAAACGAGTCAATCACTTGTCCAAGTATAAGGAATATCACTTATTGGAATTTGTCTTATCGAGTGCGAATACAGGTCAATCGAATGCGATTAGGTGAGTCCTTGAAAACAAGCAGAATAAGAACTTAGTATTGATGATTAATCGAATGCGAATCAATCCTGTTTCATCAAACACTTACAAAATAAACTGTTGGTTCTGTCAATCGCATGCGATTGCCAATATGGTTAATATCTTGGTACTGATGACTTAAAAGATATATCGAGTGCGATCCAATCAAATGCGATTCCAATAGTAACGGCTGATAGATAAGTGTTAATCGCATGCGATTGCCAATATAGTGTTTGAAAGATATATCAAGTGCGATTCAATCAAATGCGATTCACACTTACTCTATTCAGGCTAACTTATCAAGTGCTTCTATAAGCCGCACACTCCAATCGCATGCGATTGGGGATCCGGCTGATAGAATCTGATATGTCCTTTCCAAATCAGATTGCCTTACCCTGAATAGTGTCTAACCACTTTGTACTTGATTGGTATGGCAAGTGCTTGACTTTCCTTGTTTAACACTTAACCTATTTATAATTTATAATTAAATAAATTACAAAAACCGATTTCTTCTTCTTCAAGTTGTACTATTCAGATCAAGAACACAATAAATGCTTAAATACCCATAAAATTTAATGTTTGAAAAGTGAGTATTTAATGACTTTTCTTGACCTAGAATGTATAAATAAACTTTCGGTTCAACTTTTTCTTCAAGACCAGTTTTCGTAGGTTTTGTAAGCTATGTAAAACAACTCAAGGTAATTTAAAGAAGATGAAGTTTTATACCTTTACCGAGATCTACCTTTTGAAGTCATTTAAGCTAAAGTTTCTTTGGAGAAAGTTGAGGTTCTTGAACTTGTGAGAAACCGAGAATCTTCTCTTCTAGTGAGCTTGAAATCTTCGAGATTTTGAGGTTCCTTTTTGAACAATCACGAGCCAAAACAAGCTTGGCTCTGATACCAATTGTTGGTCCCGTGTTTATACGGATGAAGCAATGTTGATGTTTCGTGAGTGTTTGTGTGTGTGTTCGGTTAGAGAGAGAGCCGAGAGTTGAGAGCAAACACAAACACAAGAGTATTGTTAAGTAAAGCTTACATAGAAATGTAGGGGAAATGCCTTTATATAGCATTTCCCCAACTTTGAGTAATTACATATTACACCCCTCACTTTAATAATTCTAACAGTGATATATAATCACCTAATATAAATCTTTCAATCTCTCAAACTTAGCTATCTATAATCAACTTATGATTATAGATACTGACGACTCTCTAAACAGGATTTTCACAGATTGAATCAACTAATGATTACTTACCAATATAACAACTTATGAGACAATTCGAACACACGAATGATTTGGCAATCTGTGAGTTTCTTGATCACGTTGAACTTACAAACTGTGATTCAAGAATCGTAACACATACGGTGAGGTAAGGTTTTGGCTATGCAACACTTAGTTGTTTTCTACGTCGTAGTCGTAGTCGTAGTTGTAGTCGTACCTCTAAACTTATCAGGAGATAAGTATATATAATCCTGTTGCTACGGTTCCTAACAAACTGGACTAATCCTAATTTGCTAACTAACTATTGGATAACTCGGAATCTTGAATCTTGAATCTTCTTATCTTGAGTCTTCAATCTTCAATCTTGATTATGGAGTCTTCTTATCCGCGCCGTAGATATAGAGAGTTAAAACAGAATTTAAAACACATTTAAATTCTCTTGGACTGACTTCTTTAGTCAGGCTGAGTTACTCAGCTTGAAACTCATCAAGGTGAGTTCTTCGAGAACACACTCGAAAACAATCATGAACAATCATGTATAAATATTAACTCATCCTTATAAGTCGAAAGAGTTAAATAAAACATATTTAGTAACTCTGTCGAGCTGACTCTGTTTCTGAGCTGAGTCACTCAGCTTGAAACACATCAAGCTGAATTCTCGATATATACCTTATGTGACATACACAGCTTATCAAGCACATTAATAAACAAACTAAAGTATAGTATAAACTGGTCGAACATATGCTCAGTTTACATTCAGCTTGTACTCAGTCTGAATCACTATGAGTGTTCAGTCTGAGTAAGTTTCATAATTCTGTTTAAGTTATACGTAGAACACATCTTACAAAGTTAACTTTGTCTCATCAAATCTAAACTGATGAGATCATTTTCCCAACAAACTTCCCCTATTTGATGATGACAAAACCATCAAACAGTTCTTTAGTTTGTTTAACAGAATTATGTTGTAAATATTAAACTTATCAAGATTTTAAATTGAACTAATCAAATTTTAATTGAACTTATCAATTTTAATTAAACTTATCAATTTAAATTGGAATACACCAACTTATGAATAAGAACTTATCAGTTATTCATTTTCCTAAACTTATCAGACCTAAATATGAATACATCACAACACAGTTGAACATATGAAACTTTATACTTGTATTAATTGAACTGATCATAATACAAAAGATTGATCACTTAGATCAGGCACACATAGTGCTTACAAAAAATATTAGAACTAATCTAATATTTACATTAGAACTAATCTATTGAGATGTTCATCTCTTGAACTCAGGATGTAGAACCTCCCAAAGAATTATTTCTCGGTTAATCTCTTCGAGTAGGCTCTCTGCTTCTACATCTCCTTTCAGTTCCTTTTGTTGCACTCTGATGATTTTATTCAGCTTGTATTTAACAAAATGATTTGAGCTATCACCACAACAACTTCTTATATGTATGGCATCCTTAGCTTTTAGATAGCATATTTCTTTCATCTTGATAAAGCTGTGATTGCCAGCCTGATTGGCTTCCTCAAGAGAAATGTATGGCATCCTTAGCTTTTATATGTATGGCATCCTTAGCTTTTAGATAGCATATTCTCAGCTCTTCAAGAGAAATGCCCAACTCATTGGCTTCCTCCTGTTCGAGCATTTCAATCATAAGCCTTGTGGCTTTATCCTCTTCTGTTTCTTCCTCCGCTTCAGAAACACTGTCATCTTCAGGTTCAGATTCTTCTACCTTTTGTCTCTTATCTGCAGGTTCCTCTTTATTTATTTCTAACTCCCCCTTAGTCTGAGTCTTCCTCTCAGCTCCTTTAGCTAGAACTAGAAGAGCTTCAGCTTCAGCTCGAACTATCTCAGCTTCAGTATTAGCTTGAACCTTCTCCCCCTTTTTGTCATCATCAATAGGGGTTAAAGTCTTTTGTTGTTGGAGTGCAGCAACTGCAGAGGCAATCTCTTTAACATCCATGGTCAACCTCTCAAGCCTTTGATAGATTTGACGTTTGTGCTTCTTCTGCTTGAGATGGAATAACCCAAACTGAGTAGCAACATAAACTTTCAGCTGCTGGATACCTGGGGAGGCAGTGTCAGTGTGAGGAGAGTCTTTGGGTGCATCATCCAAAGGTTTTTGTCTACCTTCAAACTCATTTGCACCAGAGTTTGGACCCTGTGAATCACCCTGGTTTCAAGATGAAACATTGACAGGTCGTGCAATAGGGTGTGAGAAATGAAGAGAAGTTACGGGGCTCGAAACGTGAACTGTATGTGTTGGTGGTTGGCTAATTGGGTTGGAAGGGGGTGATTGACCCTAGGGATTGGTCATTCTTTCAATGTAACCTGAGTGTGTCTGCTCAGGCACAGTAACAGGCTCTCCCATGGCTCCAGTATGTGTGGGCTGAGTAGACACCACACCCGGTTTAGGCTTTTGGGTTGATATGAGCCTTGAGGTTGACACCTTAAGAGAAAGCGTCTCCCACTTAAATCCTGCCTGTGGAGGGATCAGTGTGATCTCAGCTCCAGTGATGCCTTTAGGAGTGGCACCACCTATGACGGTTTTTCTTTGGTAGGTTTGGAGATTCTCCCTTGCAGCAGTGGGCATACTAGGAGTGGCTGCAGATTGGGATTGTGTACGGAATGAAGGTGAAGGAGATGGGTTAGACTGGGTTGGGCTTACCACAACCTTATCTCCAAAAACGGATGGAGAATAGTGAGAAGAAAGAGAAAGTGGAGAGGTCTTACTAGAAGCAGCTTCAATGGTTGCTGGTTCAGCTTGAGCAGAGTAGTCAGCTTGAACCTCCGTGTCAGTGTAGTAAGCTCCCCCTTGAGGTGATCCCTCATCTCCACTTGTAGATGAAACTCCCTCAGCCACCAAGCGCATTGGACCACCCAGACCCTCTTGCTCAGGGATGATGTCATTGTTGAACATCTTAGGACTGAGACTTGGAACAGGGAACACATCCCATCCAACTTCATATAAATCCCCCAGCTCAGCTTCAAGCACCAAGGACAAGTACCTTATGAATGACACATGGAGGTCCCTGGTGGTCTTCAGTACTTGGACTTTGAGCTAGTTGAAAATAAGCTGCGCATAGTCGATACGTCTATCAAAGAACATGTTGTATAGCAGTTGCATTTCGAACTCATTAACTTGATCCAAGCCACCAACTTTAGTCCCCAGTGAACGTACCACTATTGACACCATGAAACCCCAGCTGGTTGGGAAAGTGTCCTTCTTAATCACCGCTTCAGTGTGAGGGTGACCATTTTGAGGTAGAACTGATCTCGCCACTTGTCTGGTCACGGTGGGCTCGAACACATCTTCAACAGGGAGTTGAAGAACATCCCTCAGCCGTTGAACCATGAGGTCCACTGTTCGATTGCCATTTTGAACAGTGCCTGTTATCTCTCCCCTGTTCTGGTTGAAAGTGCATGTGTACCAGAACTCCAAAAGATGCTGCGGAGCAATATGAGCAGGTGCTCCAATGAAGGCAAATGACAAAGGGCATTTCCGGATGTAGGTTATCCAGATTTCGTAACCTCTGCCCTGTTTCCTCTTAGGAATTGCAAGGCAGGCACGCTGATTATTAATTTTGATCAGCGGCAATCCGTTGTTTTTGAAAGCAGCACCGGACCATTCGATCACCTAGAACGAGAATGGTTCCTTCCATCGTTGAATATGTAGTTTACACTGACTAATCAATTAGAAATTCGAACTGAGCGATTGTCGATTGCGCACTGAGCGACTTAGGTTTTCGAAATCGATGGAATAGAAGATTGCACTTGGCAAATTTGTAGAGAGGTATATAAGCAGATGAAAGGTGTAGAGATGAGAAGTTTAAGCGTAAACCTCTAAAATGCGGGTAAAGTTGTTATATATACCTTTTCGATGAGAGAGAAAAATTACCGTTGGAATCCCTTTTTAATCCGTTACGCCGGTAAATTACGGCTTTATGTAACATTTAGAGGGTAGACACACATCATACACCAACGGATACAAGTGTAAAATAATAATATTAACAAATAATAAGATTATCAATACTCTGTAAATATATCAATAATCAATTGATACACGGTGCGATTTGAGACCGACTCAAATACACATGTATTAATGACACGTAGAAATTAAAACATACTTTCAACACACTAAGCTGAGTAAACTTATTACCCAGTTTAAGTTAAGCACTCAGCTTGATTCAAGCACTCAGCTTGAGTCGAGTACTCAGCTTGAGATTGATACTCAGCTTGAGTAGAGCACACAGCTCAGACTTAATGACACAGAGTCAATTTTTGTTTGAGACTGACTCAAACTTGTTTCTAACTACACTAAGTACGTTAAAACTTGGTTGGAACCAACCAAACGTGTGAACCAATCACACAGCCTGAGTTAAGCACATAGCTCAGACTCAGTGACACTTAGTCATTTTGTTTGAGACGAACTCAAACTAAATATTTTTAACTACACTTAGTAGACAAAATAAGTTTGGAACTCACCAAACAAAAGTACTCATTGTTTAGCTTGACAAGATTCAATTTATGAAAACTTATTAACAGACTGTGCACTCATCTTAAGACACTTAGTCTTTGTCAAACTGAAAACTCAGATTCTAGACACTTAGCTAGGGGTTGAGCATACCCAATTTACTTAGCAGATACATAAACCTCTTCTCATCAAGTGGTTTAGTAAAAATCTGCTAATTGGTCATCTGTGGAGATAAAGTTAATGTCAACTTTACCTTTTTCCATGATGTCCCTAATGAAGTGATGTCTAATTTCAATGTGCTTGGTTCTTGAGTGGAAGACTGGATTGTAAGTGATGGCTATTGCACTTTGGTTATCACAGAAGATAGGAGTTTTCTTGAAACTCATTCCAAAGTCTTGAAGCTGATGCTGCATCCAAAGGATTTGAGCACAACAGCATCCTGCTACAACATACTCAGCTTCAGCAGTTGAAGTAGCCACTGAGTTCTGTTTCTTACTGGTCCAGCTTACTAGCTTCCCTCCAAGCAATTGACATCCTCCAGTTGTTGATTTTCTATCTAACTTGCACCCAGCATAGTCAGCATCAGAAAAACCAACTAATTCAAATCCAGAATCTTTTGAATACCAAAGACCTACATTTGGTGTACCTTTAAGGTACCTAAAGATCCTTTTCACAGCTTGAAGATGTGATTCTTTAAGATCTTCCTGATATCTTGCACAAACACATGTAGCAAACATGATATCAGGTCTACTAGCTGTCAAGTAGAGCAATGAACCTATCATTCCTCTATACGTAGACTGACACACAGACTTACCATCTGATTCTTTACTCAGCTTGACAGCTGGTGACATGGGTGTTTTCATGGTTGAACTAGAATCAAAACTATATTTCTTTATCAACTCAAGAACATACTTGCTTTGATTGATGAATATTCCATCAGGCTTTTGTTGAATTTGCAGGCCAAGGAAATATGTCATCTCACCCATCATACTCATCTTGTACTTTTGTGACATTATTTTAGAAAACCACTCACACAGAGATTCATTGGTAGAACCAAAGATAATGTCATCCACATAGATTTGTACAAGAATCACCTGTCCTTTACTCTTTTTAATAAAGAGTGCCTTATCTATACTTCCTCTGGTGAAATCCATGGATAGTAGAAAAGTGGTCAGTGTATCATACCAAGCTCTTGGAGCTTGTTTAAGATCATACAAAGCCTTTTCCTACTTATAGACATGATGTGGAAAATTTGAACTTACAAAGCCAGGAGGTTGTTTCACATAGACTTCCTCCTGGAGTTTTCCATTAAGCAAAGCACTTTTCACATCCATTTGATAGACTTTGAAGTCTTTATAGGCTGCATAAGCCAGGAACAGCCTTATGGCTTCAATTCTAGCAACAGGGGAAAAGGACTTATCATAATCAATTCCTTCCTCTTGCTTATACCCTTGTGCTACCAGCCTTGCTTTGTTCCTAACTATCACTCAATCCTTGTCCATTTTATTTATATAGACCCACTTAGTGTCTATAATTGAATGATCTTTGGGGGCAGGGACAAGTTTCCAGACTTCGTTTCTCTCAAACTCATTTAATTCCTCTTGCATAGCTTCAATCCAATCCTCATCCTCTAAGGCTTCTTCAGTCTTCTTTGGTTGCATTTGAGATAGGAAACCAAAGTGAGCAGCATAGTTAGCTGTAAACATAGATCTGGTCATACCTTTTCTTGGACATTTCCAATAATTTGATCTTGAGGATGATCTTTAAGGAATTTGAATGTTGTAGATGGAGAGTCTGGTTTTGAATCTGAGTGATGTTGAGAGCTTTGAGGTGAACTTATCTCCTCAGTCTCAGCAGCATTGTCAACAAACTGTCGATCACCAAGATCTTCAGCTTGAGTGACTTCAGCTCCAAAGGGGTTGAGGAACTCATCATCTTTCTCTGCTTGAGAATCCTTTGTAGTTTGTGATGATTTCTTTGATGAACACACATCATCATCACTATCATCTCCTATGACATACATAGGATTTGATAAGTTGGTTTCCTTAGGCCTTTCAAGCTCACTCAGACTAACCAAGTCAGCTTGACTCTTATCAGCTTGATCAAAACAGTCTTCATCAAAAGAGACATGAATTGATTCTTCTATGGCCTTTATCCTTGTATTATATATTCTATAAGACTTGGAGATTGAGGAATAACCAACGAATATTCCAAGATCAGCTTTAGGTTCCAACTTATGGAGCTGATCTCTTTGATTCAGCACATAGCATTTTGAACCAAAGATATGGAAATAACCTATATTGGGATTTCTAGATTTGTACATCTCATATGATGTCTTTCCATGTATTTTGACAATGATTGACCTATTCTGAGTATAACAGGCTGTACTAACAGCTTCATCCCAGAAATAGAGTTTCAATCCTGCCTCACACAACATTGTTCTAGCAGCCTCAATTAAGGTTCTATTTCTCCTTTCAGCAACTCCATTTTGTTGTGGAGTTCTGACAAATAAGAAATTTTGTAATATTCCTTTATGTTCATAGAAGCTTTCAAGAGTTGAGTTTCTGAACTCAGTTTCATGATCACTTCTAAGTTGCTTTACAGACAAACCTTTTTGCAACTCTTCCCTTTTGATGAAACTAATTATCTCCAGGGCAGCCTCATTTCTGGCTTTAAGGAATATTACCCAGGCGAATCGTGAGAACTCATCTACTATCACCAGTGTGTACTTCTTGCCACTCAGGCTTGGAGTACTTATGGGTCCAAACAGATCCTATTGCAACATATGCAGTGGGTCTGTTATTGAAAAATTTTTCTTTGATTTAAAGGACCCTTTATGATGTTTCCCTTGTTCATAAGCTGAGCACAATTTGTCTTTGACAAATGTGATTTTTGGTAATCCAGAGACTAACTCTTTATTGGATAACATATTAATATTTTTAAAGTTTAAATGAGACAAACGTTATGCCATAACCAACTCAGCTTAGGAACATAATGGGAATACAAACAGGTTTCAGTATAGAGATCAGCTGAATTTAGATCAACTAGATACACATCTTTTTCTCTTTTAGCTATTAATATAGGTTTTCCCTTAGCATTATAGATTGTTCCTTCTTTCTTCCTAAAAGTAACAACATTATCTTCATCACATAATTGACTGATACTAATCAGGTTGTGTTTGAGACCTTTGACATATGCAACTCTCTAGAATGTAACTTTGCCAGCTTGCATCTTCCCATAGCCTTTTGTTCTTCCATGGGAGTTGTCACCAAATGTTTGTTTAGGACCTTCATCTTCTTGGAAATCACTAAGAAGTCCTTTCCACCCAGTCATGTGTCTTGAGCATCCACTATCCAAGTACCATTTACTTGAACCCTGCACATGATATAAAAACTAAACACATTAGTTTTGTTTGGGAACCCACTTCTTGGTGGGTTCTGATGAGAAGCACTTAGCATCTCCATCGGGTTGAACTGACTGTTCAGCTTGAGCAGGAGCTGAGTCCTGTGCAGGCTGATCAGATTGTTCTTGTTCAGGCCTTGATATTTCTGCATCACATTCCTTAGCTTCATGAACTCTACTTCTGCACTTGTAGCATCTCATTCTTCCAATGATTACAGGAGGTAGAGTGTCCAATATTCTTTGTGAGAACTTACTCTCAGTTTTAGGATTATATGTTGTGGATAACTTTTGAACTTTCTTAGCAAGTTGATTCACTTGATGCTCCCTGACTTTGGACTTACCTTTGTCAGATCTTTGTTTGTTATCCTTGGAAGCTTGACCAACAAACTTCTTTTCCATGACCTTGGACTTACCTTTGTCATGCCTACTGGACTCACCAGTTTCAACAGGTTTGGACTTACAACTGTTGATCTTCTTGGACTTACCAAGCTTCACAACTTTGGACTTACCATGGTTGTGATTTGACCTCTGACTTACAGTGGTCATCCTATTCTTGTAACTTATCTCCGAGCCAGATAGAGAATGTTGTATTTTGAAAGGATTTGGATTAAGCCTTTCTATGACTGAAGTTCTTTGAATAGGCTGAGTACTTAATCTGTCCAGCATAGACTTACCATGATGTTTGGATGTTGAGCACTCTTCTCCATGATCTTTAGCCTTTACAAACATATTGTATTTAAGGTTTTGACCATATTTCTTCTCTGAGGCTGACTTCTGAGACTCAATCAGTAGTCTATCCTCCTCAGAGTCTGTACTTGCTATCTCATCATCAGCTACATAAGCTGTTGTTTGATAGTCACCTCCAAGTACAGCCTTTACCTGTTTAGGTATTTGTTGGTTTATGCACTTTTCAGCAAGCTTTGATGACTTACACCAAGTCTCAGTGACCTTTTGGAGTTGGTCAGCTTTGTCTTTCGCTTCCTGAAGTTCTTCACTTAGAAGTTTATTAATGTGTCTTTGACATTCAAGATCACATTGTGCTTTCTTATCAACATCAATGAGAGATTTATTTTCCTTAATCTCATTCTTGAGTTTAGTTATCTCATCTTTGGGGTCATTTTGAGACTTAAGGATGGTCTTGAAATCATTCAGCAGATAATCAAAAGCAAGACCCTTTTCCTCATCAGTGTAAGGGTTGAAATTACTGACCTTATACATGGAAGCAGGATCCCGGTCACTAAGCTTGTTGTTTTCCTCAACTTCATTCATGTCAGCTTCAAAAGTTTACTCGGAAAAACCATAATCAACCTCATCTATCTCCAACTCTTCATCTTCTTGAGCCATCAGACATACATCATCATCTGAGGTAGATGATTCTGTATCCCAGGTTTCAGCAATTAGTCCTTTTGCACTGTATTTGTCTTCAGGCTTTCCTTTCTTGAGCTGAGTATATTTCTTCTTGTATTTATCAGCTCTGTAAGCATTCTTATCAACATCTGATGTTGATTCCACCTTCTTTGAAGCACACAGCACTCTTGGGATCAAAGGAACTTTTCCCTTTGCCTCTGTCAGATCTTCCTCTTCTCCTTTGAGCTCTTCTCAAATGTCTGGCTAACATTGCCATTTGCTCAGTGATATTCTAAACATCATCAGTATCACTTGAGTCTGAGTCTGTGTGGTCAGCTTGAGATTCTGACTCAGTCTCAGATTCTACAACCATTGTCTTGGAGCTTTTCTTATTTTTCTGTGCAACCAATGCAACTTCATTCTTATCCAAAGATTCCTTGAGTTGTTGTTGAGAATTTCTTTTGTGTTCAGTGATCTGTTCATGATTTAGCAAGAACCCATATATGGACTGTAGGTTGTACACGTGTAGTGTTCCTCCAGCCCATAGTGCTGTAGTTACATCGTTAAACCTTTCTGGTAACACATCCAGAAATTTCAGCACAAGTTCAGCTTCATCTTTCTTTACAACCACACTTAGTAGGTCATTTATCAAGCAGTGAAAAGAAGTTTTCATAAGATCTATTCAAATGACTTCTCTTATGCTGCTTGACCAGATCCGTGCCCTCATATGTAACACTCAGTGTGTCCCAAATATCTTTTGCTGATTGACATCCAGTCACAGTACGCAAGATTTCGTTGGTCAGGCATTTTCCAGAACAATTTTTGCCTTGTCATCCAGATTGAAGAGTTTCCAATCTTCATCAGTCCAGGATGCAATAGGCTTTCTTGTTTCCTTTTTAGTTTTGCCAGGAGACGTATCACTAACAGTAGCAGGAATCTTGGGGATGGTAGGTCCTTTTGTAATGACATCGAACATACGAATGTCAATGGACTTGAGGATTAGCATGGCTCTGAACTTCCACATAGGATAGTCAGATCCATCAAATATGGGACAACCTTTGACTGACATCTATGGAAAGTTTGAAGGATTGTTGCTTGTAGACACTATAAACTTTCTCAGAATCTTGAACTTTCAACTTATGAAATCGTTCAGCCTGCTCTAATACCAGTTGTTGGTCCCTTGGTGAGAATAACAACAAGCAACAGTGTGTAGAAGGGGGGGGGGTTGAATACACTTTTTGCGGAAATTGAACAAATCAAATAAAAGTGTTACACAAAGTAAATCAAACCACAATCAATTGAATGCTTTTATTAAGAAGATGATTTCAATGCTTTGAATAAGAAGATGATTACAATAACTATCAATTAAGCAACTCTGATATATAATCACATAATATAAATCTCTCAATCTCTCAAACTTAGCTATCTATAATTAACTTATGATTATAGGTACTGACGACTCTCTAAACTGGATTTTTACAGATTGAATCAACTAATGATTACTTACCAATATCACAACTTATGTGACAATTCAAACACACGAATGATTTCGCAATTTGTGAGTTTCTTGATCACATTGAACTTACAAACAGTGATTCAAGAATCGTAACACACACGGTGAGGTGAGGTTTTGGCTCTGCAACACTTAGTTGTTTTCTACATCGTAGTCGTAGTCGTAGTCATACCTCTAAACTTATCAGGAGATAAGTATTTATAATCTTGTTGCTACGGTTCCTAACAAACTGGACTAATCCTAATTTGCTAACTAACTATCGGATAATTCGGAATCTTGAATCTTGAATCTTCTTATCTTGAGTCTTCAATCTTCAATCTTGATTCTGGAGTCTTCTTATCCGCGCCGTAGATATAGAGAATTAAATCAGAATTTAAAACACATTTAAATTCTCTTGGACTGACTTCTTTAGTCAGGCTGAGTTACTCACCTTGAAACTCATCAAGCTGAGTTCTTCGAGAACACACTCGAAAACAATCATGAAAAAACATGTATAAATATTAACTCATCCTTAGAAGTCCAAAGAGTTAAATAAAACATATTTAGTAACCCTGTTAATCTCAGATTGAAACACATCAAGCTGAATTCTCGATATATACCTTATGTGACATACACAACTTATCAAACACATTAATAAACTAACTAAGGTATAGTATAAACTGGTCGAACATATGCTCAGTTTACATTCAGCTTGTACTCAGTCTGAATCACTATGAGTGTTCAGTCTGACTAAGCTTCATAATTCTGTTTAAGTTATACGTAGAACACATCTTACAAACTTAACTTTGTCTCATCAAATCTAAACTGATGAGATCATTTCCCAACAAAGACTCCAGAATCAAGATTGAAGATTGAAGACTTAAGATAAGAAGATTCAAGATTCAAGATTCCGAGTTATCCGGTAGTTAGTTAGCAAATTAGGATTAGTCTATTTTGTTAGGAACCGTTGGAACAGGATTAAAAATACTTATCATCCTGATAAGTTTAGGGGTACGAGTCAGAAACGACTACAGAGCCAAATACCTCACCTCAACCGTATGTGTTAAGATTCTTGAATAACTGTTTGTCAGTTCAACGTGTTCAAGATATTCACAGATTGCCAAGCTATTCGTGTGTTCGAATACTCACATTAGTTGTGAGATTGGTATGTTTTCAATCTGTGATTTAATCCTGTTTAGATAGTCATTCAGTATCTATAATCATAAGTTGATTATAGATAGCTAAGTTTAAAAGATTGAGAGATTTATATTAGGTGTTTACATATCAAGTGTTGCTTACTTGATAGAGTCTGTAATCATCTTCTTATTAATGAAAAGCAAAGCAGCTGACGAGGATGAGATAGCAAGTACAGACTCTGAGGAAGATAGAAAACTTATTGAGTCTCAGAAGTCAGCCTCAGAGAGAAACATGGTCAAAACCTTAAATACAATATGTTTGTAAAGGCCAAATATCATGGTAATGAGTGCTCAACATCCAAACAACATGGTAAGTCTGTGCTGGACAGATTAGGCACTCAGCCTATTCAAAGAACTTCAGTCATAGAAAGGCTTAATCTAGATCCTTTCAAAAGACAACATTCTCTATCTGGCTCAGAGAGAAGTTACAAGAATAGGAAAACCACTGTAAGTCAGAGGTCAAATCACAACAATGGTAAGTCCAAAGTTGTGGTCCTTGGTAAGTCCAAGGAGATTAACATTGGTAAGTCCAAACCTGTTGAAACTGGTGAGTGCAGAAAGCATGACAAATGTAAGTCCAAAGTCATGGAAAAGAAGTTTGTTGGTCAAGCTTCTAATCAAAAGGATAACAAATAAAGATGTGACAAAGGTAAGTCCAAAGTTAGTGAGCATCAAGTAAATCAACTTGCAAAGAAAGTTGAAAAGTTATCCACTACATATAATCCTAAGACTGAGAGCGAATTCTCACAACGATTATTAAACACTCTACCTCCTGTAATCATTGGAAGAAGGAGATGCTACAAGTGCAGAAGTAGAGGTCATGAGGCCAAGGACTGTGACATTGAAATCTCAAGGCCTGAACAAGAACAGGCCGATCAGCCTACACATGACTCATCTCCTGGTCAAGCTGAATATTAGTTCAACAAGATAAAGATGCTAAGTTCTCATCATCTGAACCCACCAAGAAGTGGGTTCCCAAACAAAACTAATGTGTTTAGTTTTCATATCATGTGTAGGGTTCAAGCAAATGGTACTTGGATAGTGGATGTTCAAGGCACATGACTGGGTGGAAAGGACTTCTCAGTGATTTCCAGGAAGGTGAAGGTCCTAAAGTAACTTTTGGTGACAACTCCCATGGAAAAACTAAAGGCTATGGGAAGATGCATGCTGGCAAGGTGACATTCCAGAAGTTTGTATATGTCAGGGGTCATAAACACAATCTGATCAGTATCAGCCAGTTGTGTGATAAGGATAATATAGTTACTTTTAGGAAGAAAGCAGGAACTATATATAATGTTAAGGGTAAACCTGTATTAATAGCTAACAGAGAAAGAGATGTGTATCTACTTGATCTTAATTCTGCTGATCCCTATACTAAAATCTGCTTGTATTCCCAATCTGTTCCTAAGCTGAGTTGGTTGTAGCATAAAAGATTATCGCATTTAAATTTCAAAAATATAAATATGCTATCCAATAAAGAGTTAGTCTCTTGATTACCAAACATCACATTTTTCAAGGACAAATTGTGTTCAGCTTGTGAACAAGGGAAACACCAAAAAGGGTCCTTCAAATCAAAGCAAAATTTTTCAATAACAGACCCACTGCATATGTTGAATACGGATCTGTATGGAACCATAAGTACTCCTAGCCTAAGTGGCAAGAAGTACACACTGGTGATAATAAATGAGTTCTACCGATTCACCTGGGTAATATTCCTAAAAGCCAAAAGTGAAGCTGCCCTGGAGATAATAAGTTTTATCAAACAGGAAGAGTTGCTGAAAGGTAAGTCTGTAAAGCAACTTAGAAGTAATCATGGGACTGAGTTTAGAAACTCAACCTTAGAAGACTTTTGTGAACAAAAAGGAATATTACAACATTTCTCCTCAGTCAGAACTCCTCAACAAAATGAAGTGGCTGAAAGGAGAAATAGAACATTAATTGAGGCTGCTAGAACAATGCTATATGAGGCAGGATTGAAACTTTATTTTTGGGATGAAGCTGTCAGTACAGCCTGTTATACCCAAAATAGATCAATCATTGTCAAAAGACATGACAAAACAGCATATCAGATGTATAAATCTAGAAAGCCCAATATAGGTTATCTCCATGTCTTTGGTTCAAAATGCTATGTGCTGAATCAAAGAGATCAGCTCCATAAGCTGGAACCTAAAGCTAATCCTGGAATATTTGTTTGTTATTCCTCAATCTCCAAATCTTATAGAGTGTATAACACCATGAGAAAGGCTATAGAAGAATCAATTCATGACTCATTTGATGAAGACAGTTTTGATCAAGCTGATAAAAGACAAGCTGACTTGGTCAGTCTGAGTGAGCTTTAAAAGCCTGAGGAAACCAGAATGTCAAATCCATTGTATGTCATGGATGTTGACAGTGATGATGATATGTGTTCATCAAAGAAATCATCACAAACTCCAAAGGACTCACAAGCTGAGAAAGATGATGAGTTCATCAAATCCATTGGAGCTGATGTTACTCAGACTGAAGATCTCAGTGATCAACAGTTTGATAACAATGTTGTAGTTGAGACTGAGGATGTAAGTTCACCTCAAAATCCTCAATATCACTCAGATCCAGAGCCACAATCTCCCACTACAACATTCAAATTCCTCAAAGACCATCCTCAAGATCAAATTATTGGAAATTTTCATGAAAGAGTAATGACAAGATCAAAGGCTACAACAAGTTATGCTGCTTACTTTGGTTTCCTATCTCAAATGGAACAAAGAAGACTGAAGAAGCATTAGAGGATAAGGATTGGATTGAAGCTATGCAAGAGGAATTAAATGAGTTTGAGAGAAACAAGGTCTGGAGTCTTGTTCCTGCCCCCAAAGATCACAGAATTATAGTATAGAAACAAAATGAACAAGGATGGTGTGATAGTTAGGAACCAAGCTAGGCTGGTAGCACTAGGGTATAAGCAAGAAGAATGATTCGATTATGATGAGACCTTTGCCCCTGTTGCTAGAATTGAAGCCATAAGACTGTTCTTAGCTTATGCAGCATATAAAGACTTCAAAGTTTATCAAATGGATGTGAAGAGTGCTTTCCTAAATGGAAAACTTCAGGAGGAACTCTATGTGAAACAACCTCCTGGCTTTATTAGTTCAAAGTTTCCACATCATGTCTATAAGTTAGACAAGGCTTTGTATAGTCTTAAACAAGCTCCAATATCTTGGTATGATACACTGTCCAACTATCTACTATCAATGGATTTTACCAGAGGTAGGATAGATAAGACACTCTTTATTAAAAAGAGTAAAGGACAGGTAATTCTTGTACAAATCTATGTGGATGACATTATTTTTGGTTCTACTAATGAATCTCTATGTGAATGGTCCTCCAAAATTATGTCACAAAAGTACAAGATGAGCATGATGGGTGAGATGACATACTTCCTAGGCTTACAAATTCAACAAAAGCCTGATGGAATATTCATCAATCAAAGCAAGTATGTTCTTGATTTGATAAAGAAATATGGTTTTTATTCGAGTTCAACCATGAAAACACCTATGTCACCAGCTGTCAAGCTGAGTAAAGACTCAGAAGGTAAATCTGTATGTCAGTCTACCTATAGAGGAATGATTGGTTCATTACTCTATTTGGCAGCTGGTCGACCTGATATCATGTTTGCTACATGTGTTTGTGCAAGATATCAGTCAGATCCTAAAGAATCACATCTTCAAGCTGTGAAAAGGATCTTTAGGTACCTTAAAGGTACACCAAATATAGGTCTTTGGTATCCAAAGGACTCTGGATTTGAGTTAGTTGGTTTTTCAAATGCTGACTATGCAGGGTGTGTTGGGATCTCGTGGGCACGCAGCGGAAGTGAATGTACAACAAAAACAGCCCAAGGTACAAGCAATCAAAGCATAAAACCGAAATCCCAAACATGGACCAAACTCTATGTATAAAAATGCAACTTGAAAAGGAAAGAGGTGGTTATACCTTTCTCCTAAGCTCCAGAAAACTGAATGTCTCGTTGTGTTAAGCTCCAAGAACGAAATGCGGATCGACTAATGGGTAGTACCCCGGGAACACGTCTAACCTCTTGAGCTAGCAAGCCTCTATGTTTCTTCTCTATGAAAAACACTTCTGGAACAGCATCTACGAGACCAACAATCTGGAATTAACTCTCTCTTGGATCTTCTCTTGGCCTCTTATAGCACCAAAGAAGATGTGTGTTATTAGAGAGAGAGAGCAAAAGCCAAAAAACAAAAGTCAACAAAAATGAGCTCACACACAAACTTTTGGCTCCAGATTCGGGATATAACCCCACAAACCGGCCATGCCTTGAGATTAAGAAATCCACATGCATTGGTTGATTTTAGAGGTTATTTGACAAATGGCACTGGCGGGGTTTAGCGGCGCTAACCATAAGTTAGCGGCGCTAACTGAAGATAGTTAGCGGCGCTAACGCGCCCTGTCAGCGATTTGACACAAAGTACATGCAGCCATAGCGGCTCTAACCTCTAGGACTTAGCGGCGCTAACCCCTATTAGTTAGCGGCGCTAACGCGGCCTGCGATGTTAACTTTTGTCTTTTGTCATATTTGGTCCCTTAACTTAAGTTGCTGTCAGGTTAGACCCCGGTGTATGACCCAATAGGCCCATACATCATCAGCAGCGGTCCATATGGCGTACGTACATTAATGGGCATATTTCTAACAAACTCCCACTTGCACATAATGCACCGTACCCATGTAACCACAGACAAAGAGCGGCCTCTAGCAAAAGCATCAATGCCCCCAAGTCAGTATGGGTTCCGCTTTTATGCAGAAAACCATTACCTACAAAAAGAACGTAGAGGTCCTATTTGATAAGTGATCAATACTCCTTTTGTCAGCGATATCCTTGTGAACACGAGACATGGATTGATATGTCAATCTCCAGATCGTTCACGATTATGTTACTCGATCTTGATTGGTGGTGACCAAAATTTAAGGAAATATCTGATTCTAAATCAATATTCCTTTGCGCATGGCCATGCTTATTTTGGTGTCAGCACCCAATCATCGAGGGGCCCAGGGATATCTCTCATACCAGAGGAACAAATCCCGTTGACTATACAACCCCATAGCGTGAACCTTCTCTTACTTGGCTATTCCCTTTATAGTAGCCAGTTACGAACTACGTTTTGAAATGGCTAAAGTAAGAAAGTTTCATGCTATAGCAATTCATACATCTCGGGTCGAAGGACGTAATGATATTATCCTTCCGAGTCACTCTATGACCATGATCCATGAAGTGAACTCGGGTGCGGGTCTTCCAGTTACTTGAAACTCCTTTCAAGCACAGGTTACTGTTGCGTTTCATGCATTCAATCCTTGATCAATGCACAACCAACACCTAACCTCAGCCTTAATTCAAGCTTCCTTCCCTTGAAGAATGACTGGCTGTGGAAATTTAGAATGTATAAACATTCTGGGAAGTGGTTAAACATGCTAAGATGGAACACAGTAAAGACCAATGAAGGTAACCGCATCATGCGTATATATAGTCCCCACTATACATCGATACAATCATCGGTTAGCAGTACTGCTTACCGTTCCCAAAGCTTATAAGTAAATCAAACATTTACTAAAACGATATTCGAGCCTAGTCATAAGCATTAACAATGCTATTATACCTAGTATGAAATTCATCACTAGTATTTGACAACGGCTTAATTATGGGATCATTCACACAATATCCCTTTTGTACTCTTTTGTATTTTCTTATTAAACCACTAGCGAAGTGTTTATCAAAGAGATCATATACAAAGTTATCATAGTCATCATATCCTCAATGTTACCGAAGTCAACAATAGGATTAATGACACTTATGATTATCAGAGTCGACATACTCTCAATGTAACCGAAGTTCACAATAGAGTCATAGACACTCATGTTTATTAGAGTCGACATACCCTCAATGTGACCGAAGTACACAATAGGGTCAATGACACTCATTTAAGTTTAAATGTCGTATCTATATCACATACTTGATTAATCAAAACTTCGATAAAATCGACAGTCTCACAAGTATAGATTTGCTTGCAGTAATAACTTACTCAAGACAATTCTACTTTCGTCGAATATCAAGAACATACATCGGTACTTCTTGAATTAAAAATCCACTTGATTCCATATTTTCTATTTATACTCATAGAACAACAATTTCACCATTAGGTTGTAGAACAACCCTAAATTAGGATATTATTCTTATTGAGCATATTTTCCTAGGAACACATGAAGCTCCCACTAGCCCTGACAAGGGTATCCAGCTTAATCTATGTTTGCTAGAAAACTCATTCCTTTGACTTTCTCGCAAAGCAGGATTACAGCCACAAGATGCAAGTTTTGCTGACTTTAGTCATGGACATAACTTGGACATAATGGATATATAAGACCTCGAAACATGTTTAAAACATTTCCTCAAATTAATCCCGTGAAGGATCTTGGTCTTTTATTTCCATGTGAACATATTAGTTTCCCCAATACGACAACAATGTTTCACATAATCCAGACCTAATCTGGATATTACGGATGTATATGACCCTCAGAATTGTGCCTTAAGCATTTCCTCAACTTAATCCCATAAAGGATATAGGTCTCTTACATCCAAGTGAACTAATCTTGTTTCCGCTAGGTGATAACAATATCTCACTTGATCCAAATTATCTTTAACATAAACACTAGAACATGTTTCCATATTTAAAAAATATGAAACACTATGTCTCTAGTCGGTATTTGAAGTTGTCCATAAATGCATATATGTTAGTCCCTCATCCTTCTCGGATTACACCTTAGGTGTGGGATTAACCCAAGTCAAGTACTTGGATGCAGCAAATTGATTACATCTATGTACACCATTCACTTCTTATATTCACTAGCGAACACAGGGTCCCACCATGTTTCCGATGAATGGTAATATCACAATGATTTACCATCAAGCTGTTGCTACTCTGATATGATATCCTCATATCTATAACAACCTTCTTGATTTCCATCAGATATAAAGAAGCAATGGATATTGTCAGGTTTTACCAGCATCTCTATGCTGATTAAGTGCTAGTGTCCACATTAGGTCTTTTATTTAAGTTTAACGTTCTTCCACTGGAATGCTTTTGTAAATTGTTCTTTCCCTTTTGAATAACCAAACATGGTTCCCATAAGTTCATGAACAATTATCCAAAACTCGGATGAACTACTTAAATATACAAGCATCAACTTATAATTCATACATCTCCCACTTAATGAATAATTTTAAGTTGTGAGATTGATAAGCAAAGTACTCTTTCTAGTCAAAATCTCATTGGATGCTTAAGTTGACCATAATGTTGTGTTTCAGATTGAGAACTTGGTTCATAAAAATTAATGTATACCAATCACATTGAATACATGTTTTAGGCCTGCCAACTACCAGATCATCTACAAAGATATCCGGTTTTTATTCAAAGCAACACCATATACAAATGTGTTTCTTCAAGAATATGAATTATGGGATAAACCCATGATTCATATGATGTTATAGATAATGGAAACTTAGCATCTACTCTAGATCTAATTCATCCATATCTATATGCCCTTCATGATTCTTAATTCTCTTAAGGTTATTTCCGAACATCTCCAGGTTTCAGACACAAACCTTTTAACTAGTTAAACATTCTCCCAACTACTATCATAAAGATGGTGATGGAGAATTTTACTAGTGTCATTCTATATGGCATACTTGAACGGATTATCCACACACGTGTGATCAATATCCAACAAGTCATAATCCTTCCTACCAACACAGGTGAAGGATTTCTTAATCACCCTAGTCCAAGAAACAATATTTATATCTTTCATTTAGCCCGAGGCTAAATTTGTACGAAGATCCTAACCACATGGATCTAAGCGATGTAAATGTTGTTTACTTGGTCAAGTTTGATTATGCCATAGAGCTTATTTATCCAAATCACTTTTGGATTTAAGAATCAATTATTCATGATTGCCTTATTACTTATAATGAGCCTTTATGTATGCATTGATATGGATAAGTTTTGATAAAACATCTCAAAATAATTTTTCAAAATGTTTCAATTCCAAGTTATCTCCATCGTCATCAAATGTCTATTTAAGCACCAAAAGGTCGAAAATAACACATAAGCATTGACATGGAATAAAATTGAAATGAAACTATTAAAATGAAAAATCTTTATAAAATACAAGATTCAAAAACATCCATCATCTCCAAAGGAGCATACACTAAAGCAGTTCTTGCCACGCAGGGCATACAAACAAAAGTAATAATAAATCCGGATTTAATGGCGAGACCAACACTCCCAATTCTCTTGTAGAAGACAATTAACAAAATTTCTTCTTCAGAGATCCGGTTCTTCAAGCTTTTTCCTTCTTACAACGAATAGACCTACACTTTGCAACAAAATAAATTTGTGACAAATGTGAGTCTTATAGCTCGGGTAAACATCCCAGCTTATAAGGAATATCAATGAAGTATAATCATGAATGTACCTCAAGTAGGAAAATTAACTCTCTCTTGTCTGAGAAGTTTTATATCCTTTCGGCACGAAGGGCAGGCATGACGGCCCCAATCCCCAAATCTACCGCAGAAGTAGCAAACCACCCCTTGTTGAGTCTTTTTAGGCACATCATCAATGTCCATCGACTCAAAACTTGAAGCAAGCTTGGAAACTCCAACTTCTTCTTTTAATGGGATCGATTTCTTCTTCTACATGTTATGTAGTTCCTTAGAACCAAAAACAAGAGTGGATGAAGATGATGCATGCTTGGACATGTTAGATTCTACATCCTTCAACATTCCATGCAGTTCATCTATAGATATTTCCTTTCCATGCATATGATAGTTCTCTACAAACTTTTCATATGATGCGGGCAGAGACCGAAGTATGAAATTCACACCAAGCTCCCTCCCTATAGGAAAACCTAGTCTCTCCATCTGGTCCATGTATGACTTCATCTTCAAAACATGGGCACTAACACTCCCGCCTTCCCGCATCTTACAACCGGTTAGACTTTTAACGCACTCATAATGTTCTTGCCTAACTTGCTGTCGGAAAACATCCTTCAGCTTGTTAATCATGTCATACACAGTCATGTGCTCAAATTGCCTTCGCAGTTCCGAGCTCATACTTGATAACATGAGGCTAGCAACATCGTGCGTATCCCGAACACGCTTTTCATACGCGTATCGGATAGCCCATTCCGCATTGGCAGCAGGTGGTTCAGGAAGGGGTTCCTCAAGGATGTGCAACTTGGACTCGGCACGTAGGACAATCCTCAATTGCCTAAGCCAGTCCACAAAGTTCGCTCTCGTGAGTTTCTCCCTTTGTAGGAACACACATAGTGATAAGTTCGACGTGTTGTGGTTTTGATTTGACATCCTATATTAAAGTAGAGTACACACATTAGTTGTTTGATTTAATCCTTGTTAAAATAATTACCCAATATCGTCTCGAAAAATATTTTAACAAGGGCTAAGAACCATATTTCACTCCAATCCATGACGGGTTTGCCGCGGATCACTTCATGAAGCTATTTAGGCCGATAACCATCTTACCGATTGCAATCTCTATTACAACTCTTAGGCACTTGCGGGATCCTACGACAACCATCGGTCGTTTGGCATGTTTGATCCCTACTTGCACCAATTCCAAATTAAAATTCTCGGTTGACTCGTGCTAAGCTCGACAATCACTCAAGGATTTTAATTTGCAATTGTAAATCGTCCGTCAAGACATACGGTAACAAATTCACCAAAATTGGCTCGTGCTAAGCTCGACAACCAAAATTGTGAATTTGCCACACTCACCTTCCACACAGGTTTATGGGAGTTGGCTCGTGCTAAGCTCGACAACCAAAACCCATAAATCTAGATTCGGGTGGTATCGACTTACGGATGGCGCAAGATTTACGTTTTATGAAAAACAGGCTTTTGTTTTCGGCTTGGTTACAGATTAACTTGTTTCGTGACAAAACCTATTTCCACTAGGTGAGTTAATCTTGTATGTGAGCGCGCGAGAGTTGCAAACCATTTTTACCAAATCTCTTGTGATTTTATTAATTTCGAAAAATTATCTAGCATGCGAATCCTAAGCAAACCATGCAAGAATAAAATAAAATCACATCACACGCATATAAACGAAGTAAATTGGTAACCCTTGCCATAAATCCTATGCGTTCTTCCCGTGAGCCAAAACGGGTAGAACATGGTCAAACTAAGGGACGGAAAGTCTTCAATGCGAGCTCCCACTAGATCCGCCATCTCCAATGGACTTCACCGGCTTCTATGGACACGCTCCATCTCCTTTCCGACTCCTATTTGTGTGTCATCATCCAAATGTACAAAACATACAATAGAAAAAGAAATGGCATACAAGCCACGATAATTTCCTATTTATCTAGTACATTTACACGGATGAATGAAATGGCATGCAAGCCACAATATTATTACAAACAAAACTGAATTAATAACTATTACAGCCCATATGTTATTAAAATCACTAAATTGCATCCAAACACACAAATACAACCACAAGGTCAAGGCAAGGTTACCAATTTCACAACAACCACATACAACCAAACATAATGGTAACTATAATACCAAAACCAAATCTGGAACAAAATTCCAGAAACATCAAAAAGGCTAAAATTCCCGAGACCAAAAATGTTTTTATCTTTGAAACCAAAAACCGTAGCTGCGTGATAGCGCCGCTAACTGTTTAGAGTTAGCGCCGCTAACCCTAGGTTAGTGCCGCTAACCCTAGGTTAGCGCCGCTAACCCTGTTCTAACAGAAAACAAACATTTCGATTTCGGGATTTTTCAAGGCACCAAGTGCAAATCTAACATAGAGGTGGCTCTGATACCACTGTTGGGATCTCGTGGGCACGCAGCGGAAGTGAATGTACAACAAAAACAGCCCAAGGTACAAGCAATCAAAGCATAAAACCGAAATCCCAAACATGGACCAAACTCTATGTATAAAAATGCAACTTGAAAAGGAAAGAGGTGGTTATACCTTTCTCCTAAGCTCCAGAAAACTGAATGTCTCGTTGTGTTAAGCTCCAAGAACGAAATGCGGATCGACTAATGGGTAGTACCCCGGGAACACGTCTAACCTCTTGAGCTAGCAAGCCTCCATGTTTTTTCTCTATGAAAAACACTTCTGGAACAGCATCTACGAGACCAACAATCTGGAATTAACTCTCTCTTGGATCTTCTCTTGGCCTCTTATAGCACCAAAGAAGATGTGTGTTATTAGAGAGAGAGAGCAAAAGCCAAAAAACAAAACTCAACAAAAATGAGCTCACACACAAACTTTTGGCTCCAGATTGGGGATATAACCCCACAAACCGGCCATGCCTCGAGATTAAGAAATCCACATGCATTGGTTGATTTTAGAGGTTATTTGACAAATGGCACTGGCGGGGTTTAGCGGCGCTAACCATAAGTTAGCTGCGCTAACTGAAGATAGTTAGCGGCGCTAACGCGCCCTGTCAGCGATTTGACACAAAGTACATGCAGCCATAGCGGCGCTAACCTCTAGGACTTAGCGGCTCTAACCCCTATTAGTTAGCGGCGCTAACGCGGCCTGCGATGTTAACTTTTGTCTTTTGTCATATTTGGTCCCTTAACTTAAGTTGCTGTCAGGTTAGACCCCGGTGTATGACCCAATAGGCCCATACATCATCAGCAGCGGTCCATATGGCGTACGTACATTAATGGGCATATTTCTAACAGGGTGCAAGTTAGATAGAAAATCAACAACCGAAGGATATCAAATGCTTGGAGGGAAGTTAGTAAGATGGACTAGTAAGAAATAGAACTCAGTGGCTACTTCAACTGCTGAGGCTGAGTATGTTGCAGGAGGAAGCTCTTGTGCTCTTATCATGTCGATGCAACATCAGCTTCAAGACTTTGGTATGAATTTCAAGAAAACTCCTATCTTTTGGGATAACCAAAGTTCTATAGCCATCACTTCATCCGGGACATAGTGGAAAAAGGTAAAGTTGACATCAAATTTATCTCCACTGATGATCAATTGGCAGATATCTTTACAAAACCACTGGATGAAAAGAGATTTATGTATCTGCTAAGTGAATTGGGTATGCTCAACCCCTAGCTGTGTGTCTAGAATTTGAGTTTCAGTTTGACAAAGATTAAGTGTCTTAAGCTGAGTGCACAGTTTAGAAATAAGTTTTCATAAACTGAAAAACATGTCAAATTGAATAATGAGTTCACAAGTTTGAGTTAGTTTTTAAAAATAAATGACTAAGTTTCATTGAGTCTGAGCTATGTGCTTAACTCAAGCTGTGTGATTGGTTCACACGTTTGGTATGTTCCAAACATACTTTAACTACTCAGTGTAGTTATAATATGAGTTTGAGTTAGTCACAAACCGAAATTGACTATGTGTCATTAATTCTTAGTTGTGTGCTCTACTCAAGCTGAGTTTCAGTCTCAAACTTAGTGCTCAACTCAAGCTAAGTGCTTGACTTAGACTGAGTGATTAGTTTACTCAGCTAGGTGTGTCCAAACAATGATTTAATTACTATGTGTTATTAATTCTTGTGTCAATGTGTATTTGAGTCAGTCTCAAATCACGTCTTATACCAATTGTGTATTGGTGTAATACAATAGTATTTTTCATATTTTTGTAAGTCAAGAATATTATTTTACACATTTTTTCGTTGGAAGATGATGTGTTTCTACCCTATTACTGTTACATCAAGCCGTAATTTCTTTGGCGTAACGGATAAAAAGGGATTCCAACGGTAACTTTTTGTTGGGGTTTCTTGGGCACGCAACAGAAGCAAGGTACAACATAAAAAGCCCAAGGTACAAGCAAACAAAGCACAAAATATGAAACCCCATACATAGATCAAACTCTATGTAAAAAGAAATGCAACATGGAGAAGGAGGTTAGAGATTATACCAGCCTCCTTAGCTCCAGAAATCTTCAAGTGTGGTGTTGGTGATGCTCCTTGAACCAAATGGACAACTCTTCTATTGAGATATACCCCGGTAACATGCCAAACCACTAGTGCTAGCAAGCTCTCGTGATTCTTCTCTTCAGAAAATCACTCAAGAACAGCAACAAATGAATCAACTTTGGGAACCTCACTTGCTCACACTCTCTTCAAGTTTTCACTACTTAAGAGAACTTGTGTATATGTGTTATATGGACAAGAGTGTAAATGAACACCAAAATGGTTCCTTTTTATAAACTTTCCATGACACATCAGATACCCCTTGGTCGGCAAAAGACTCAATGGTGAGTCTCACATGCATTGGTTAGCTCTAGAGGAGATTTTACATAAAGTACATGCAGCCGTAGCGGCTCTAACCCACAAGTGTTAGCGGCGGTAAAACCTAATGGTTAGCGGCGCTAACTAGGCCTGCGATGTCAACTTTTTTCTTTTGTCATTTTTGGTCCCTTTTGTTTAGTTGCTATCAGGTTTGACCCCGATGTATGACCCAATATGCTCATACATGATCGGTAGTGATTTAAACGGTGTATACGCAGAAGTGGGCATATTCTAACAAACAACCACTTGCACACGATGCACCGTGTCTTTAAATCATAGACAATGAGCGTCCTCTAGCAAAGCATCATTGCCCCCAAGTCAGTATGAGTTTCGTTATCAAGAACAAAACCAAGTCGTAAAGAATGGTCCTATACATAAGTGATCTTAGACATCCTTTTGTTCGCGGTATCCGTTTGAACACGAGACATGGATTAAATGTCATTCTCCATATCGTTCACGATTATGTTTCTCGATCTTGTTTGGTGGTGACCAAAAGTTAAGGACATATCTGATTCTCAATCAATATTCCTTGCGCATTGAAGGGTTTTGTAGGGTATAAAAACATATTATCAAATGCACAGCGGAATAAAACCCCCTCCAGTGATCTCATCTAACTCGTACAGAAACTAAAAGAGGAAGAGGGTTAGAAAGTTATACCTTTGTTGTAAAACCAAAACTTTCTTTATGCCCTAGACAGCTGCAGTTTATCCACCGCTACTGCACCACCTCGAACTGGCTGCTAGACCGCCTAAGGATTAAACCTTGGATCAAAATCGAGACCCGCGTGTGTGTATGTGTTTCCGCGTCGCCGCTGGCCACCACCCTCGGTGGTTCGGTTTCTCCTTTGCGCCGCCGCCGAGAAAGAGAGAAGAGAGAGAGAGGAGAGCCTTTTAGGGTTTTTGTTATGTGATTAGCTTATTGATTAATGAGGGTTAAACAAGAATATATATTAATCCTTATTAGGCAAAGCCCGTTTAATTAAAACCCAGCTTTAATTAAACTATTAATCAATTACAGAATATACCCTCGACCGTTCTAATTAATTAATAACTATTAATTAATTGATCATGTTAATATTTAAACTAAATATTAACTTCTCCTTTTATATAATAAATAACTTTTATTATTTTTCTCTTTCTCAATAATTAATTAACTAATTAATTATTCTTTTTCACACAAAAGGTTATAATCCAAAAGGTTCTAATTGGGTGTGCAGCGGTGTGATCCTTTAGTGTCACAATGTATTGGACACGATAGTACATGTTATCTATCTCTGCACATAATCCAACAGACTCCCACTTGTGCCAGATAAGTAACATTTCTTGTACATCGTTGGCCTAAGGAGGTCCCTAGCCAGACGCTTAGGTTTACCAGAATATGAGATCTCTTATATCTAGAGACATAATCCACGCCTTGGATTATCTAGGCTTTTCCTTTTGCATCACGATATTTCGTAATGTGAGTATTTGACATGGAGCAGGGATCTCATCTAATACTCAAATTTTCTCGACTCTGATTTCGACACTCTGCACTTACGGTTTTCCCGAATGAATAACTATCATTCTAACGAGCGTGGCCACGCATTTTCAGTAGTCTTAATCGTCGAGGAGCTCAAAAAATATCTCTCCTAAAAAAGAGGTGCAAATCCTATCTTGACTATTTGCAATTTGAGCACATGGCTTTCGCTGCACCTAGACATGCCCCTTATGATCACCCTGTTACGGTATGACGTTAGAACATGCTAAAATGCAGAAGTTACCATGCCCCAAACCAAATATCTCAGGTCTAAGGAAAACCTATCAAGTTTACTTATGTTAATGCTCCATGAAGTAAACTCGATGCGGATCACCCCAATATTTATCCCCTGATAAATATCTATGAATATTTGGTCACAACCTAGTGCTTTTACTCATACCTGAATAAATCATCAAATATTCATAATAGCGTTACCTCCCTAATGTAGCTCACACTACATTAAGTAGCTACCGGCATTTAGACAATTCATAACTTGACTTGTCAAGGATAGGTTAAACATGCTAAAAATGGATAACTACGAAACATTATGCAAATACCTCTTATTTCAATCTCATGAAATGTAGATACATAATAAAAGGTTTCAAATTACATCCATAGTAATAATCAAAAACACGAACTAGTTGCTATGTTCCAAGTACTGTATTCCTATAGAACTCGCATGCCTCTCATGCTTAGCCCTAGCTAGCGGTTTCGTCAACGGGTCAGCAACGTTGTCGTCCGTCGGTATCTTTTGCAATCTAATATCATCTCTTCCAATGATCTCTCGGATGAGGTGATATTTCCTGAGTACGTGCCTTGTCCGCTGATGATCTCTAGGCTCTTTAGCTTGCACTACAGCCCCTGAGTTGTCACAGAATATATCGATCGGTCTAGAGATACTGGCAACAACTCTAAGATCCGAGATAAAATTCTTCAGCCAGCCAGCTTCCTTTGCCGCATCACTTGCCGCAATATACTCTGCCTCTGTAGTAGAATCTGCTATTGTATCTTGCTTCTGACTCTTCCAAGATATGGCTCCTCCGTTTAGGGAAAAGACAAAACCTGACTGCGACCTGAAGTCGTCTATGTCGGTCTGGAAACTAGCATCAGTGTAACCAGTTATACTAAGCTCATCCATGGAACCTTCATATACTAGGAATATGTCTTTCGTCCTTCTCAGATACTTGAGAATATTCTTGACGGCCACCCAATGAGCTTCAGCAGGATTTTGCTGATATCTACTCGTGACACTGATAGAATAGGCAACATCGGGTCTAGTACATAGCATGGCATACATAATCGAACCAACTGCAGAGGCATATGGTATCAATTTCATCTTGTCCTGATCTTGACTAGACACAGGACACTGAGCCTTGCTCAAAATCGCGCCAGATTGCGTAGGAATAAATCCTTTCTTGGATCCATCCATCTTGAATCTTTTCACGACTTTGTAAATATAAGTACTTTGACTAAGTCCGATAAGCCGCTTAGATCTATTCTTATAGATCTTTATACCCAGTATATAAGCAGCTTCTCCCAAGTCTTTCATCTGGAAACATTTACCTAACCAGGATTTTACTCCTTGTAATACTGGTATATTGTTTGCTATTAACAGTATGTCGTCTACATACAAGACTAGGAAGGTTACTGCGCTCCCACTGAATTTGGTGTAAACACATGACTTGAACTCACTTTTGGTAAAACCAAACTCTTTGATGCGCTCATCAAAGTGTAAGTTCCAGCTCATAGATGCTTGCTTTAGTCCATAAATGGATTTAAGTAACTTGCATACTTTATTAGGGTTCTTTGGATCTGCAAAACCATCCGGTTGTATCATATATACATCCTCTGTCAGTTTCCCATTAAGGAAAGCGGTTTTGACAACCATCTGCCATATCTCATAGTCAAAATATGCTGATATGGCCATTAGAATCCTAATAGTCTTAAGCATTGCCACTGGTGAAAAAGTTTCATCATAGTCAACGCCATGAGTTTGTGTGAAACCTTTTGCCACTAGCCTTGCTTTAAAAGTATGTACCTTTCCATCCATGTATGTCTTCTTTTTGAAGACCCATTTGCACCCAACAGCTTTACTATGTTGAGGCAAATCCACTAACTCCCAAACTTGGTTGTCATACATGGATTGCATCTCTGCCTTCATGGCTTCTAGCCATTTTTCAGATTCCAAACCTGAGGCAGCGTCTTGGTAGGTAGTGGGTTCTAGCAGATCCCTTTCGTATTGAGCAACTAGGAATCCCAGATACCTATCTGGCTCAATACGAGGCCTACTAGTCCTGCGAAGGTCTTGTGTTTGCACCTCTTCCTCAACCACAGACTCGGGTTGAGGTTCAACAATTCTCTGTTGAACTACAGGTTCAACTATCGGTGGTGGTGTAATCTCCTCCTCTTCAATTTCTTGAAGCTCTATTTCTTTTCTTGGAGTTTCTGAGTTTAGAAACTACTCCTCCAAGAATACCCCTTTACGAGCAACAAAAACTTTGTTCTCATCTGGGTTGTAGAAATAGTATCACATGGTTTCCTTGGGATAGCCCACGAAGATACACTTATCTGATTTGGGATTGAGTTTATCCGTGAATGTTCTCTTAACATACACCTCACATCCCCAAACCTTTAGAAAAGACATTTTGGGCTTTTTCCACGTCCATATCTCGAACGGTGTCTTTTCAACCGATTTGGTTGGAACCCAGTTCAGCATGAACGCTGCTGTCTCGAGTGAGTGTCCCCAAAACGACAATGGTAGTGAACTTCGACTCATCATTGATCGTACCATGTCAAGCAGTGTACGATTCCTCCTTTAGGATACACCATTCATCTGAGGTGTATACGGAGGTGTGAGTTGTGAAACAATCCCACATTCCTTCAAATGATCGTCAAATTCCTGACTTAGATATTCGCCACCTCGATTCGACCGAAGCGACTTTATCTTCTTGTCCAGCTGATTTTGTACCTCATTCTGAAACTGTTTGAACTTGTCAAAACTTTCAGATTTAAGTCTCATGAGGTAGACATAACCGAACCTACTGAAGTCATCAGTAAAGGTTATGAAATACCTGTATCCTCCTCTAGCTTCTGGAGTAAAGGGTCCGTACACATCTGTGTGTATAATCCCTAATAATTCGCTGGCCCTTTCATTCTCACTGTTGAAAGGCTGCTTTGTCATTTTACCAGACAAACAAGGTTCGCAAACATCATATGACTCCAAGTCAAATGGTTCTAGAATTCCGTCATCTCGGAACTTCTCTATGCGTTTCTCATTTATGTGTCCTAAACGACAATGCTAGAGGTAAGTTTGATTCAAGTTACTCTTGGATCTCTTACTTCTATGATAGATGTCATTGTTATCTAAATTTAGCGTATATAGACCGTTTTGTGGAGTTGCTTTGAAAAAGAAAACATTGTTTCTAAAACATGAAATAACTTTTTCATTAAAAACATAAGCAAAACCATAGTCTATCAGCAAATTGAACGAGATAACATTTTTAATTAGTCTAGGAACATAATAACAAGGTTCTAGTTCTAAGACCATGCCCGAGGGCAAACTAAGACAATATGTCCCTACAGCTTCGGCACCAACCATGGAGCCTTCGCCTACCCGCGGGTCCATATCTCCTTGTCTCAGCTTCTTACTTCTCTTGAATCCCTGCAAATGATTGCATATGTGATGACCACATCCGGTATCCAATACCCATGATTCATAAGAAGTAACAAGACAATCTATCATAAAGATACCTGTATAATTGGGTGAACCAATGTCCAGCTGATCTATGTTGAGTGAGTGCTCGCATGAATCCTTGCTACCACAGTCTGGGCAACAAATTTCTCCAAGTTCTTCCAGCCAGTCATCCTCCTGCATAGGGTCCACAACTGGTGACTCTAGCTGCTTCGGGTTCAACTCGTCGCTAATGCACATGAGGATTTCGTGCAACCCTGCGACAGTCATCTCAAAATCACCGAGGACATACATTACTCTTTTCTGGTAATAGTCCGACAAGGAACCGAACAAGAGCATAACTAGCTCATGTGGTTTTAATTTTGACCCCAAGCTCTCATAGCAATCCAAGAGCCTTCTCATATTAATGAGATGATCGCTAATAGGCTGACTTTCTTTCATCTTGGCTGAAAGAATTTCCCTCATCAGTAGAATACGACATATCCGTTCACTAGACTTGAACTTTTGCTCCAATCCTTGAACAACCTCATGAGACAACTTCTCACGGAGATCATCTGTAAACTCGGATGATGCTGTGATAATGAGAATCGACATAACGTCAGACTCATCATCCAAATACTGATATTAAGTGTCATTATCACTATCCTGGGCATCTACTCCTGGTCGCTCTGGGGGCAATGTCTCAATAATGTGAAGCTTTCCCTGTGCATCCAAAATATTTTTCAGCTTCAACTTCCAAACAGCAAAGTTTTGACCTGAAAGCTTCCACTTACCGGTGATGAGACTTAGAGACTTTCTTGGTGAATAAAACGGAATAACAGATATAATAGACATCTACAGAAAAAAGGAAAAGATAAAACCGATTCAGAATTGATTATAGCTTCTAATAATTATTACCTTTTAACAAAAATTATTAGACTAGGATCCATATTTCACATTTCCCGATGCAAGGTTTGGGCACTTCCCACCGGGACAACGCTATTTCTGGTAGGTAAAAACTATACCAATCGTATCCTAACTGGACACGACTCCTAGATCCGCGGGACATCGGTTACGAGGACCGTGCATGTTTAGTCCCTCTAGTGCATTTTGGGCCGGGACTCCCGATTATCACCAAAATAGATCACACGACCTAAGACACCATGAATTCTGGCCGGGACTCCTGATTATCGCAGAACCTTTCATGCCCCTTCCCGCAATGGTTTGAACCCGGATGCCCAAGGTTTGGGCACTTCCGACGCCCAAGTACCGTTTAACAGCAAGGGTGTACCATTAGGTGGGTAGCACACTGATCTAAGATTTTTCTAAAAAGGATTTTCAAGTTTTTAACGTGAATAACTTTAATGCCAGTTTTCTTTTAAAAAAAACATTTGTTTCAATAATTAACTATTATTAAAACCCTTGTTTTATTTCATCGTGTTAATCACAACCACGCATATATAAAATATGTAAAGAAATAAAACAACCATAAACAACTATGCCTTAGCCTTGCCCTTAACTAATGTCGGTTTCATGAGCCACACGAAAAACCCGACGGTCAAAAACTAAGTAGAAAAACACAACACACATGGCATGGCGTTCTGAAGCTCCCACTGGCTCCAGCATCCAATACTTCTCTTTGCTCCTTGCTCCTTGCTTCTTTGTATCAGCTTCATATTTATTCTAATAATCTATTCTAATCTAAAAACTAAAAACTAGAAAATATAATAAAAAATTACAAGATGATCAAAGGCACGCAGGCCCGCTAATTCTAGTACTTTTACAAAATAGAATAGGGGTTGTAAGTGGCTCGCAGGCCTCCCCACACAATAGAATAATAAAACCAATCACAACCACAAGTGCGAGAAATTAAACAATCCACAAGGTCTAGGGCTCGGCTATGACATCCCAAACATGTACTAAACTAATACATGAAAGTAAAACAGCAACTGATTTCTAATTATTCACCTTGATGAAAAATTACTAATTTTAACAACCTGTTAAAACCCTTATATTGTTTTTCTGTTATTTGCAATAAATATATATTTCAAGTTTCATACTTGATAATTAATCAAAAAACTCAAAATAATATTTAGCCTTTAAATTAAAATTACAACTGTATCTTAATTTAATATTGACCATACATAGTTATTTTGGCCGTGGCTTCTGGGCTGTAGCCCACCACGGGTTTAGCGCCGCTAAACCACCGTCACTGCCCTGGCCGCCGTATACCACCACGCCGCCGACCACCATACTTGGTGGACCGATCGACTTCCACCGCTGCTGGGACGTCGTCGACCGTCGCTGGCAACCGCCGCCCCGCCTAGGACTGCCGTTGATCAACAACGCCGCTACTGGGCGCCGCCGACCGGCCACGGCCACCGCCTGAGGCCGCCGCCGATGAGGGTGGTGGTTTCGGTTTTTGCAAATAACAACAATAAAAAAAATAGATTTAACTAATAATTAAATCTAATAATCTTTTATCAAAGGTTTATCCAATAAAAATGAAAACTTGATTTAATCTGGATAATAAATCAGAAACCTTTTTCTTGATAAAAGATAAACCTTTTTCATCAGAATAAAAGAAACCTACCTAGTTCCCTACGAGGTTAGAACTGGCTCTAATACCACTGAAGGGTTTTGTAGGGTATAAAAACATATTATCAAATGCACAGCGGAATAAAACCCCCTCCAGTGATCTCATCTAACTCGTACAGAAACTAAAAGAGGAAGAGGGTTAGAAAGTTATACCTTTGTTGTAAAACCAAAACTTTCTTTATGCCCCTAGACAGCTGCAGGTTATCCACCGCTACTGCACCACCTCGAACTGGCTGCTAGACCGCCTAAGGATTAAACCTTGGATCAAAATCGAGACCCGCGTGTGTGTATGTGTTTCCGCGTCGCCGCCGGCCACCGCCCTCGGTGGTTCGGTTTCTCCTTTGCGCCGCCACCGAGAAAGAGATAAGAGAGAGAGAGGAGAGCCTTTTAGGGTTTTTGTTATGTGATTAGCTTATTGATTAATGAGGCTTAAACAAGAATATATATTAATCCTTATTAGGCCAAGCCCGTTTAATTAAAGCCCAGCTTTAATTAAACTATTAATCAATTACAGAATATACCCTCGACCTTTCTAATTAATTAATAACTATTAATTAATTGGTCCTGTTAATATTTAAACTTAGTATTTACTTCTCCTTTTAAATAATAAATAACTTTTATTATTTTTCTCTTTCTCAATAATTAATTAACTAATTAATTATTCTTTTCCACACAAAAGGTTATAATCCAAAAGGTTCTAATTGGGTGTACAGCGGTGTGATCCTTTAGTGTCACATAGTATTGGACACGATAGTACATGTTATCTATCTCTGCACATAATCCAACACGCATGGCCATGCATAATTTTGGTGTCAGCTCCCAATCATCGAGGGGCCCATGGATATCTCTCATATCAGAGGAACAAATTCCTTTGACTGTATAACCCTATACCATACTTCTTGGCTTACCTAGTCATTTCCTTTATCACAGCCAGTCACGAACTACTTTTGAAAATGGCTAAAGCAAGGAAGAAATATGATATAGCGGTTCATACATCTCAGGTCTAAGGACGTAAGATATTTTCATCCCAAGTTACTTGTAACTATAATCCATGAAGTATACTTCGATGTGGGTCTTCCAGTCACTTGAAACTCTTTTCAAGTACAGATAGGCACTGCACCTTAATTCAACCATTTTGAATTCAAGGTCATATGCTTATCTTAGTCTTAATTCAATCTTTCTCCCATAAGATTGACCGACTGTGGAAAGTTTGAAATATAGTATAATATTTCTGGAAGTGATTAAACATGCTAAGATGGAATACAGTAAAGTCTTATGAATGTAACCGTACCACACGCATATATAATCTCTATTATATATCGAAACAAGCATAAGTTACAATACTGTCTTTATCATTCCCAAAATAAAATTACATATCAAACAAACTAAATACAAAACTCAAGCCATTTCGCTAGCAAATCTTACACCTATTGCTCTAGTGTTAGATTCATGAGCTGCTTGCGGTAACAACTTAGTGAATGAATCCGCCAAGTTTCCATCTGATGCTACTCTGCTAATGACGAATTCACCACTTTCAATTACATCTCGTATAAAGTGGTATTTGCGCAATATGTGTCTTGTCCTCTTGTGAGCTCTTTGTTCCTTTGCCAAGAACATTTCTTTCGTACGCCTAAGGTATTTAAGAATGTTCTTTACGGCTCTCCAATGATGTTCCCCGGGATTTGCCTCATATCTACTAGTCATGCTTAAAGCAAATGACATATTAGGATGAGTGCATAACATGGCGTACATGATCGACCCCACATCAGAAGCATATGGTACTCGCTTCATTACTTCTGTCTCCTCTCGGGAGGTAGGACATTGAGTCTTGCTTAATGTCAGGCCATGCAACATAGAGAGGTTTCCTTTCTTGGATTCCTCTATCTTAAAGCATCTCACGACCTTATCTATATATATGCACTTTGAGAAAGCCCGAGCAGCCAAGCTTTAACACTCCTTACGCTTGGGATGTGATTTCCAATAAGTAGAATATTATCTACATATAAGACTAAGAAGACTATAGTGCTCCCACTAGCCCTGACATACACACATGGCTCATCTTTGCTTTTCAAAAATCCAAATTCCTTGATTTTCTCATCAAAGCATATATTCCAGCTCTGAGATGCTTGTTTGAGTCCATAAATGGACTTCTTCAGTTTACAGATCTTGTTTGGATACTCTGGATGTACAAAACCATCAGGTTGTGTCATATACACCTCTTCAGAAAGCTTCCCGTTAAGGAAGGCGGTTTTAACATCCATTTGCCATATTTCATTATCATGAAATGCAGCAATAGCTAGAAGTATCCGGATAGACGTCAACATCGCCACTGGGGAAAAAGTTTCATCATAGTCTATGCCTGGCGTCTGAGTGAAACCCTTTGCCACCAGTCGGGCCTTGAAGGTTTCCAAGGTTCCGTCTATGCCGGTCTTCTTCTTGAAGACCCATTTACACCCTACGGGTCTCACCCCGGGCGTAGGATCAACCAGTTCCCAAACCTGGTTATCCGACATGGATTGCATCTCACTTTCCATTGCTTCTCTCCATTTTGTAGACTCAGGGCCTGTCATGGCTTCGTTGTAGTTGGTGGGCTCATCATAGTCCACCACTAACTTGCTGCCCTCAGATATGTGGAATCCATATCTCTCTGGCTCATGACGAGTTCTACTGGAACGCCTCGGAGTAAGCAATGAATGAATGTCAGGAACTGCAACATTTTCTTGCTCAGTTTCAACCATCTTAGGTTTAGTGCTAGTGCCAACCTCAAATTCTTTATCAGTTAACCCTTGAACTTCCTCAAGGTAAATTTCCTTATTGCCTCTTTGTTTGGATAGTATTTCTCTTTCTAGGAAAAATGCCCTTCGAGCAACAAAAACTTTGTTCTCAAAAGGTTTATAAAATATATATCCAACACCTGCAGGAGGATATCCGATAAAGTAACACCTTTCCGAGCGAGGTTCAAGTTTCTTCTCGGCCTCACGTCTCACGTAGGCTTGACAACCCTAAACTCGTAGGTATGAAAGTGTCGGCTTCTTATCATGCCACATTTCATAAGGCGTTTTTACAACTTTCTTGGTTGGTACGAGGTTAAGGATTCTTACCGCCGTTTCTAGATCATATCCCCAGAAACTAATAGGTACCTCCGTTCGACTCATCATATACCTTACCATGTCTAGTAAAGTCCGGTTCCTCCTCTCAGCGACCCCATTTAATTGTGGAGTCCTTGGAGGTGTTAATTGTGAAATGATTCCACAATTCTTAAGATGATCGGTAAACTAGGTACTTAGATACTCTCCACCTCTATCAGACCGGAGTATCTTTATCGTTTTGCCCAATTTATTCTGAACTTCATTTTGGAATGTCTTGAACACCTCAAAGGTTTCATGCTTGTGTTTAACCAGGTAGACATATCTATACCTACTATAATCATCTATAAAGGTTACGAAGTATCTTGAGTTATTCCTTGTGACATGCTTGAAAGGTCCACATACATCCGTATGGATGATATCTAAAAGGTCCTTTCCCCTCTCACTAGATACCGTGAAGGCTGTTTTTGTCATCTTGCCTAATAAGCAAGATTCGCATACACCACTTGATCCATGGTCAAATGATTTCAGAATCCCATCCGTTTGGAGCTTGGTGATGCGAGTCTTGTTTATTTGGCCAAGACGACTATGCCACAAAGAAAACTTGTCCAAACCATTTTTGGAACTGGAATCAATGTTCATGATAGATTCTCTAGATTCAATGTATGCGTTAGCCTCATATATTCCATGACACGGTAATGCTTTAAAATAAACAACATCATTTTTAAAGCAAATGATAACACCATCAATAAATTTGAAGTTAACACCGTCGTCATACAAAGCGTGAAAAGAAATAATGTTTCTAGCCGCTTTGGGCGAATAGCATACATTTTTCAATAAAATAGAATAGCCGGTCTTGAATGAAAGTTTCAAGTCACCCTTTGCTTCCACTGGGACAATTCCGAATTTCCCATTACAAGATCCAGCTCACCCCGCTCCAAGCTCCTACTTGTCCTTAGCACCTGTACCATATTACATATGTGAGTGCCATAGCCGGTATCTAAAACCCAGCCTTTAGAATTAGAAGTTTGATGGAGTTCTATCATGAATGTACCTGAAGAGTCATACCCCGATATGCTCATAGCCTTGAGCTTATTGAGCCCCTCAAGTTACTTTGGCCAGCTTCGGCGGTAATGGCCCTTGCTGTTAGAATCTGCCCGATAATATATGTACGCCTTAGAGCACTACCGATGATGTATGGGCCTATATGGGTCACACACCGGGGTCTAACATGACAGCAAATGAAATTGAGGGACCAAAGATGGCAAAAGTGGAAGTTAGCAATGCAGGCCACGATAGCGCCGCTAACTTAACGAGTTAGCGCCGCTAACTGTTAAAGGTTAGCGCCGCTACGGTTGCATGTGCTTTACGTCTAATCGAAGTCAGGCCGCGTTAGCGCCGCTACGGGTTAAGGTTTAGCGCCGCTAACTCTTGGTTAGCGCCGCTAAACCTGCATGGGCTTTATGTCAAATACACCTCCACTTGCAACCAATGGGAATAAGCTTCTCGAGATTTCTTGGCTGGTTTGAGGTAGTTCAAGTGACACTCCAGTGTCTTTAAAAGACCAAAAGCCTGGACTTAATGATTGCTTGGCCACATTCTCTCTAAAGCATATATTTTCCCTCTCATACACTTTGATACTTAGTTTAGTGATCAAGTGAGGTTCATCTCGGGTTCCAGAGTTCTTTTTCTGTCCTTGGGTGATATTTCAAGAAGAAGATATCATCAAGCTTGCTAGCACACGTTGTTAGACTAGTTCCCGGGGTGTGATTTCGAAGGCCAAGGAAGAAGGAGAAGGTTCTTGCTTCTACCAACAAGTTCAGCCACCTACAAGAAGTTTGCTGGAGCTTAGGAGCTGGTATAACTCTGTTTCCTTCTTATCTAGTTGCTATTTTGTACATAGAGTAGATTCATGTTTGGGATTTCATTGTTTTGAACACTTGTATGCATGTTTTATGTTGTTATCGCTTCCGTTGCGTGTTCTTGAAATCCCAACAGTGGTATCAGAGCCACCTCTATGTTAGAATAGCACTTGGTGGCTTGAAAAACCCGAAATCAAAGTGTTTGTATTCTGCCGTTAGGGTTAGCGGCGCTATCCTAGAGTTAGCGGCGCTAAGTCTTTAGGGTTAGCGGCGCTAACGCTACTGGAAATTGTTTTTCGAAATTTTGAATAAAACAGCTTAGGTCTCGGGATTTTTGGCACTTTGACCTTCTGGAATTTTATTCCAAAGGTATTTTTCATGTAGTTCCAGTTGTGACATGATTAGTTTGGTTGTATGTGTTAACATGAGTTGGTAATCTTGCCTTGGCCCATTTGGTTGTATTGTGTTGTGCATGCAATTTGGTGGTTTTAATCCACATTTGAGGCTGTAAATTTATTAAATTCAGATTGATTGTAATAATTTGTGGCTTGCATGCCATTTCATTCATCCATGTACAAGGATTAGATAAATAGGAAAATTGTGTGGCTTGTATGCCATTTATTTTCTATTGTATTATGTATTGTATGATGGAGAGATGAAGACACAAGAGGAGGCAAAACAAGATGGAGCATGGTGCCCTTAGAAGCCAAAGAAATCCGATGGCGATGGTGGTTCTAGTGGGAGCTCGCGTCAAGTTTGTTTTGTCCCTTAGTTTGACCTAGTTCTTCCCGTTTTGGCTCACGGGAGGAACGCATAGGTTTTATGGCAAGAATTACCGACTATGTTGTATTTTGCATGTGATGTGATTTTATTATTCTATGCATGGATTGTAGGTTTCGCATGCTAGAAAATTTTTGATAAAATTAATAAAATCACAAGAGTTTTGATAAAATTGGTTTCCTCTCGCGCGCGATCACATACATTGATTAACCCACCTAGTGAAAATAGGATTTGTCACTAACATGTTAATCAAAACCAAACCGGAAACAAAAGCCCGTTTTTCCACAAAACGTAAATTATGCACCATCCGTAAGTCGATACCACCCGAATCTAGTCTTATGAGATTTGGTTGTCGAGCTTAGCACGAGCCAATTCTCATGAAACTGTGTGGAAGGTGAGTGTGGCAAATTCACAACTTTGGTTGTCGAGCTTAGCACGAGCGAATTTTGGTGGATTTGTTACCGTATGTCTTGACGGACGATTTGCAATTTTAGGTTTGAAATCTTGGTTAATTGTCGAGCTTAGCACGAGTTAACCAAAATTTCAAGACTTAAAATTGGTGCAAGAAGGGATCAAACATGCCAAACGACCATTGGATGTCGTAGGATCCCGCATGTGCTAAGGATTGCAATGAAGATTGCGAATTGGCAAAATGGTTGCCGACCTAAATAGTTTTATCATGTGATCCGCGGTAACCCCGTCACATGGTAGAATGAAATACGGTTCTTAGCCTTGTTTAACTAATTCTTATTGGGTAAATTATTAAACAAGATAAAATATCATAATAACTAATATCTACTTTGCAAATTTTAGATGGCATCAACAAGCGCAACAAACACCACCACCAACGTTTCTGTTAGGGTTTTCCTTGAAAAGGAGAAACTCGATGGTAGCAATTTCATGGATTGGCATAGACAACTGAGGTTGGTCTTACGCTATGAAGGAAAATTGCATACCATAGAGGAACCCCTCCCCGAGGCACCTCCTGCTGGTGCAACAAAGGTCGTCCGTGAGGCGTATGAAAAACGCCTCAAGGAGACTGAGGAAGTCACGTGCCTCATGTTGAGCATGATGAACCAGGATTTGCAAAAGCAAATGGATCATCTTAGTGCTTACGACTTGCTCGTGCAGCTAAAGGACATGTTCCAGCAGCAGGCGAGGCAAGAGAGGTACGAGTGCCTCAAGACAACCCTTGCTTGCAAGATGCAAGAGGGTGGGAACGTGAGCGCGCATGTGTTGCGTATGAAAGCAAACATCGAGCGCATGGAGAAGTTAGGTTTTACCATCGGGAGGGAGATGGCGGTTGATTTAATCCTCCAATCCCTGCCCGGTGCATACGATCAATTCGTTATGAGTTATCATATGCACAGCATGGATAAAACCTCGATGGAACTTCATGGTATGTTAAAGACCGCTGAGTCTAGCATGACCAAGAACAAGCCATCCTCCTCCACCTCTCAAGTTCTCGCCATCCGGGAAGGCCGCATTACGAAGAAGAAGGCCGCCCCTTCCTCTAATAGGAAGGGTAAGGGAAAGGTTGGCGGAGCCAAGCCTAACCCGGCCTCCATGGGCAAGGGCAAGGGGAAACTTCCCCAAGCCAAGGCTCCGGAGGATGCGGAGTGCTTTTTCTGCGGGGGCAAGGGTCATTACCGCCGTACCTGCCCAAAGTACCTGGAGGGACTCAACAAGCTCAAGGCAATGAGCATATCGGGTCCGGATACGTCAGGTACGTTCATGATAGAACTCCACCATACTTCTACTTCTAAAGGCTGGGTATTGGATACTGGCTGTGGCACTCACATATGTAATATGGTGCAGGTGCTAAGGGAAAGTAGGAGCTTGGAGCGGGGAGAACTGGATCTTGTCATGGGAAACTCGGAGGTTGTCCCAGTGGAAGCTAAAGGAGATTTGAAGCTTTCATTCAAGACCGGTTTTTCTATTTTGTTAAAGGATGTATGCTATTCGCCCTATGTGGCTAGAAACATTATTTCTTTTCACAAATTGTATGACGATGGTTTTGATTTTAAATTTGTAAGTGGTACAATCATTTGTTTTAAAAATGAAGTTGAGTATTTTAAAGCTTTACCATGTCATGGCATATATGAGGCAAATGCATACATTGAATCAAGACAATCTATCATGAACATTGATTCTGACTCCAAAAATGGTTTGGATAAATATTTCATGTGGCATAGTCGTCTTGGCCATATAAACAAGACTCGTATCACCAAGCTCCAATCGGATGGGATCTTGGAATCATTTGATCAAGGATCAAATGAAGTATGTGAATCTTGCTTATTGGGCAAAATGACAAAAGCACCCTTCACGGGAACAAGTGAGAGGGGAAAGGACCTTTTAGACATAATCCATACGGATGTATGTGGACCCTTCAAGCATGTCACAAGGAATAATTTAAGATACTTCGTAACCTTTATAGATGATTATAGTAGGTACGGGTATGTCTATCTTGTTAAACACAAGAATGAAACCTTTAAGGTGTTCAAGACATTCCAAAACGAAGTTCAGAATCAGTTGGGCAAGGCTATTAAGATACTCCGGTCCGATAGAGGCGGAGAATACCTTAGTACCGATTTTGTCGATCATCTTAAGAATTGTGGAATTATTTCACAATTAACACCTCCGAGGACTCCACAATTAAATGGGGTCGCTGAGAGGAGGAACCGGACTTTGCTTGATATGGTAAGGTCTATGATGTGTCGAGCAGAGGTACCTATTAGTTTCTGGGGATATGCCTTAGAAACGGCGGTAAGAATCCTTAACCTCGCACCAACCAAGAAAGTTGCTAAAACACCTTATGAAATGTGGCATGGTAAGAAACCGACACTTTCATACCTACGAGTTTGGGGTTGTCAAGCCTACGTGAGACGTGAGGCTGAAGACAAACTTGAACCTCGTTCAGAGAGGTGTTATTTTATCGGATATCCTCCTAACGGTGTTATTTTATTGAAGACAAATTACCCATAAAGAATCATCTTAACAAGGCTAAGAACCGTATTTCATCCTACCATGTGACGGGGTTACCGCGGATCACATGATAAAACTATTTAGGTTGGCAACCATTTTGCCAATTGCAATCTCTATTGCAATCCTTAGCACCTTGCGGGATCTTCCAACATCCAAGGTTCATTTGGCATGTTTGATCCCTTCTTGCACCAATTTTAAGTCTTGAAATTTTGGTTAACTCATGCTAAGCTCGACAATTAACCAAGATTTCAAACCTAAAATTGCAAATCGTCCGTCAAGACATACGGTAACAAATTCACCAAAGTTGGCTCGTGCTAAGCTCGACAACCAAAATTTTGAATTCGCCACACTCACCTTCCACACAGTTTTATGAGAATTGGCTCGTGTTAAGCTCAACAACCAAATCCCATAAGACTAGATTCGGGTGGTATCGACTTACGGATGGTGCAAGATTTACGTTTTGTGGAAAGACGGGCTTTTGTTTCCGGTTTGGTTATAGATTAACTTATTAGTGACAAATCCTAATTTCACTAGGTGAGTTAATCTTGTATGTGAGCGCGCGAAAGAATTGTAAACCATTTTTAGCAAATCTCTAGTAATTTTGTTAATTTTTAAAAAAAAATTATCTAGCATGCGTATCCTAACCAATCCATGCATACAAAATCACATCACATGCATAATATACTATAATTGGTAACCCTATCCATAAAAACCTATGCGTTCTTCCGGTGAGCCGAACAGAAAGAACATGGTCAAATCTAAAGGACAAAGTCTTCGATGGGAGCTCCCACTAAAACCGCCATCTCCATTGGATTTCACAGGCTTCATGGACACCATGCTCCATCTTCTTTGACCCCTTCTTGTGTGTCTTCATCCACCAAGATTATAATAGATACAATAGAATAAAATGGCATGCAAGCCACAATATACCTATTTATCTATTACAATTACATGGATGAATGAAATGGCATGCAAGCCACATTATTATTACAAATTTACCAAATGAATAATAATACAACCAAACAAGCATCCAAACATATAAACAACCACAAGGTCTTGGCAAGGTTACCAACTTATAAATCCACATACAACCAAACATACATGATAGCTACTGGAATAACATACTATAACAAGAAATTAAAATTCCAGAAGCTCAAAATAATGCCAAAAAACCCGAGACCATCAACCGTTTTTAACTAAGAACAAAAAAACTGTTACAGGCGCTAACCCTGTTCGACAGAAAACAAACATTTTTTATTTCGGGTTTTTTCAGGCCACCATGTGCATAACTAACATAGAGGTGGCTCTGATACCACTATTGGGGTTTCTTGGTCACGCAACGGAAGCAAGGTACAACATAAAAAGCCCAAGGTACAAGCAAACAAAACACAAAATATGAAACCCCATACATGGATCAAACTCTATGTAAAAAGAAATGCAACATGAAAAAGGAGGTTAGAGATTATACCAGCCTCCTTAGCTCCAGAAATCTTCAAGTGTGGTGTTGGTAATGTGGACAACTCTTCTATTTAGATATACCCCGGGAACACGCCAAACCACTAGTGCTAGCAAGCTCTCGTGATTCTTCTCTTCAGAAAATCAATCAAGAACAGCAACAAAGGAATCAACTTCTGGAACCTCACTTGCTCACACTCTCTTCAAGTTTTCACTACTTAAGAGAACTTGTGTATATGTGTTATATGGACAAGAGTGTAAATGAACACCAAAATGGGTCCTTTTATAAACTTTCCATGACACTTCAGATACCCCTTGGCCAGCCAAAGACTCAATGATGAGTCTCACATGCATTGGTCAGCTATAGAGGTGATTTGACATAAAGTATATGCATCCGTAGCGGCTCTAACCCATAAGTGTTAGCGGCGCTAAAACCTTATGATTAACGGCGCTAACTTGGCCTGCGATGTCAACTTTTGTCTTTTGTCTTTTGTCTTTTGTCATTTTTGGTCCCTTTTCTTTAGTTGCTGTCAGGTTTGACCCCGGTCTATGACCCAATAGGCCCATACATCATCGGTAGTGATTTAAACGGTGTATACGCATCAGTGGGCATATTCTAACACTTTTCTCTCTCCTCAGAAAGGTATATATACCGACCATAACCGGTTTAGAGAAGTTTATGCTTACAATTCTAACTTCTCAACTCTCATACAATCAAATACCTTTCGCAAACACCTCTTTTGCTTCGTGCGTTCATCCGTTCATATTAAAACCCTAAATTGCTCAGTGCAATTTTACAAACGCTAAGTGCGAATCTTAATTTGCTCAGTGCACTTTCAACAGTTACTAAGTGTAATTCATCAATGGACGGAACCACTCTAGTTCTCAGTGATCAGATGGTACGAGGTGCTCAGTTTAAGAACAATTGAGTGCCGTTGATCAGAATCAACAATCAACGGGCCTGTCTTGCAATTCCAGCAAGGAAACAAGGCAGAGGATATGAGGTGTGGGTGGACTACATTCGTAAATGCCCCCTGGCATTCGTTTTCTCTGGAGCACCACTCCACATTGTTCCAAAACACCTTTTAGAGTTCTGGTACACTTGTACGTACGACCAGAACAGGGGAGAGATCATATACACTATTCTAAATGGGGATAGAACATTTGTCCTTTCGATGCAGCAGCTAAGGGAAGTTCTTTAACTTCATGTCAACGATATGTTTGAAGCTCCAGTCACACGACAAGTGGCGAGGTCAGTCCTACCCAACATGGGTCATCCGTAGACTAAGGGTGTTATAAAGAAGGCCACTTTTCCTACTGGTTGGGGCTTCATGGTGTCCACTGTGATTCTTTCACTTGGCACTAAGATTGGAGGCCTAGATCAGGTGAATGAGTTCGAGATGCAGCTGCTCTACAACATGTACCATGCCAGACATCTGGACTATGCACTACTCATCTTCAACGAGCTCAAAGCCCAAGTGGTGAAGACACCAAGGGATCTCCATGTACCATTCATAAAGTACTTATCCCTGGTGGTGGAAGCTGAGTTGGGAGAACAGCTTTATGAAGCTGGACAAGATGTGTTACCTGCCCCAGCACTCAGCTCAAAGATGTTCAACAATGACATCTTCCTAGAGCAGGAAGGTCTGAGTAACCCAATGCGATTGATAGGAGAGGGAGCTTCTTCTGAAAGTGAAGCTGAGGAGTCGGATCAAGGGGGAGCATCTGAAGCTGAATCAGATCATCGGGCTAAGTAACCTGCTCAAGCTGAGCCTTCCTCTCCCTCTGGTTCTAAGTCTTCTTCAGAGTCTGCATTCGTTGCACGACCAAGGCAAGGTACCACTCCTCCTCTCTCAACTTCTTCTCACTTCTCCTTTCGAGATTACACTGTGGTAAACCCAACCCAGTCTAACCCATCTCCTCCACCTTCTTTTCAACTCCAATCTACAGCCACCACTAGTGTGCCCACTGCTACTAGGGAGAAAATTCAAACCTACAACAGAAAAACTGCCAAAAGTGGTACCACTCCAAAAGGTATCACTAGAGCTGAAGTCACACTGACTCCTCCACCAGCAGGAGTTGAGGGGGAGACGCCTACTCTTAAGGTGTCAACCTTGAGGCTCATATTAACCCAAAAGCCTAAGCCGGGTTTGGTGTCTACTCAGCCAACACTCTCTAGAGCCATGTGAGAGCCTGTTACTATGCCTGAGCAGACACACTCAGGTAACATTGAAACAATGACCAAACCCCAGGGTCAATCTGGTGGTCCCTTAGTGAGAAGGTCAACAAGCAAGTAATGTGTAGAAGGGGGGTTGAATACACTTTCTGCGGAAAATTGAACAAATCAATAAAAAGTGTTAACACACATCAAACCATAACAAACGAATGCTTTGCTTTACATTAATAAGAAGATGATTACAGACTATCAAGTAAGCAACACTTGATATGTAAATACTTAATGTAAATCAAATCTCTCAATCTCTCATACTTCGCTATCTATAATCAACTTATGATTATAGATACAGAACGACTCTCTAAACAGGATTTCACAGATTAAAAACTTACCAACTTCACAACAGATGTGAAGATTCGAAAACACGAATAACTTGGCAATCTGTGAGTATCTTGATCACGTTGAACTGACAAACAATGAATCAAGATTCGTAACACATACGGTTTGAGGTGAAACTGAGTTATGACTCTATAACTCTTGTAGTCGTAGTTGTACCTCAAAACTTATCAAGGTGACAAGTATTTATAATCATGTTCCTACGGATCCTAACACACAAGAACTAATCCTAATTTGCTAACTAACTAACGGATAACCCGGAATCTTGAATCTTGAATCTTCTTATCTTGAGTCTTCAATCTTCAATCTTGATTCTGGAATCTTCTTATCCTTCCCGTAGTTATAGAGATATAAAAGATAAATTTAAAACATATTTAAATTCTCTTTAAACTGACTTCTTGCTCGGACTGAGTTACTCAGCTTGAAACTCATCAAGCTGAGTTCTTCGAGAACAAACTCGAATAAAAACATGAACTAACATGTATAATAATTAACTCATACTTAGAAGTTCTAAGAGTTAGCTAGAACTTATTTAGCAACTCTGTTGAGCTGACTCAGTACATACGCTGAGTCACTCAGCTTGAAACACATCAGGCTGAATACTCAACCTATACCTTTGGTGACATACACAACTTATCAAACACATTGATAATCTTACTAAGATATAGGCTAAGCTGATCGAACATATGCTCAGCTTATATTCAGCTTATGCTCAGTTTGAAACACTGTACGTGTTCAGTCTGATCAAGCCTCATAATTCTGTTTTAGTTATCTTTAGAACACATCTTACAAACTTAACTTTGTCTCATCAAATCTTAACAGATGAGATCATTTTCCCAACAAACTCTCCCAATTTGATGATGACAAAACCATCAAACAGTTCTTAAGTTTGTTTAACATAATTATGTTTTAAATCTCAAACTTATTAAGATTTTATTTTTGAACTTATCAAATATTAATTGAACTTATCAATTTTAATTGAACTTATCAATTATAAGTGGAACATGTTGGGATCTCGTGGGCACGCAGCGGAAGTGAATGTACAACAAAAACAGCCCAAGGTACAAGCAATCAAAGCATAAAACCGAAATCCCAAACATGGACCAAACTCTATGTATAAAAATGCAACTTGAAAAGGAAAGAGGTGGTTATACCTTTCTCCTAAGCTCCAGAAAACTGAATGTCTCGTTGTGTTAAGCTCCAAGAACGAAATGCGGATCGACTAATGGGTAGTACCCCGGGAACACGTCTAACCTCTTGAGCTAGCAAGCCTCCATGTTTCTTCTCTATGAAAAACACTTCTGGAACAGCATCTACGAGACCAACAATCTGGAATTAACTCTCTCTTGGATCTTCTCTTGGCCTCTTGTAGCACCAAAGAAGATGTGTGTTATTAGAGAGAGAGAGCAAAAGCCAAAAAACAAAACTCAACAAAAATGAGCTCACACACCACACTTTTGGCTCCAGATTCGGGATATAACCCCACAAACCGGCCATGCCTCGAGATTAAGAAATCCACATGCATTGGTTGATTTTAGAGGTTATTTGACAAATGGCACTGGCGGGGTTTAGTGGCGCTAACCATAAGTTAGCGGCACTAACTGAAGATAGTTAGCGGCGCTAACGCGCCCTGTCAGCGATTTGACACAAAGTACATGCAGCCATAGCGGCGCTAACCTCTAGGACTTAGCGGCGCTAACCCCTATTAGTTAGCGGCGCTAACGCGTCCTGCGATGTTAACTTTTGTCTTTTGTCATATTTGGTCCCTTAACTTAAGTTGCTGTCAGGTTAGACCCCGGTGTATGACCCAATAGGCCCATACATCATCAGCAGCGGTCCATATGGCGTACGTACATTAATGGGCATATTTCTAACAAACTCCCACTTGCACATAATGCACCGTACCTATGTAACCACAGACAAAGAGCGGCCTCTAGCAAAAGCATCAATGCCCCCAAGTCAGTATGGGTTCCGCTTTTATGCAGAAAACCATTACCTACAAAAAGAACGTAGAGGTCCTATTTGATAAGTGATCAATACTCCTTTTGTCCGCGATATCCTTGTGAACACGAGACATGGATTGATATGTCAATCTCCAGATCGTTCACGATTATGTTACTCGATCTTGATTGGTGGTGACCAAAATTTAAGGAAATATCTTATTCTAAATCAATATTCCTTTGCGCATGGCCATGCTTATTTTGGTGTCAGCGCCCAATCATCGAGGGGCCCAGGGATATCTCTCATACCAGAGGAACAAATCCCGTTGACTATACAACCCCATAGCGTGAACCTTCTCTTACTTGGCTATTCCCTTTATAGTAGCCAGTTACGAACTACGTGTTGAAATGGCTAAAGTAAGAAAGTTTCATGCTATAGCAATTCATACATCTCGGGTCGAAGGACGTAATGATATTATCCTTCCGAGTCACTCTATGACCATGATCCATGAAGTGAACTCGGGTGCGGGTCTTCCAGTTACTTGAAACTCCTTTCAAGCACAGGTTACTGTTGCGTTTCATGCATTCAATCCTTGATCAATGCACAACCAACACCTAACCTCAGCCTTAATTCAAGCTTCCTTCCCTTGAAGAATGACTGGCTGTGGAAATTTAGAATGTATAAACATTCTGGGAAGTGGTTAAACATGCTAAGATGGAACACAGTAAAGACCAATGAAGGTAACCGCATCATGCGTATATATAGTCCCCACTATACATCGATACAATCATCGGTTAGCAGTACTGCTTACCGTTCCCAAAGCTTATAAGTAAATAAAACATTTACTAAAACGATATTCGAGCCTAGTCATAAGCATTAACAATGCTATTATACCTAGTATGAAATTCATCACTAGTATTTGACAACGGCTTAATTATGGGATCATTCACACAATATCCCTTTTGTACTCTTTTGTATTTTCTTATTAAACCACTAGCGAAGTGTTTATCAAAGAGATCATATACAAAGTTATCATAGTCATCATATCCTCAATGTTACCGAAGTCAACAATAGGATTAATGACACTTATGATTATCAGAGTCGACATACTCTCAATGTAACCGAAGTTCACAATAGAGTCATAGACACTCATGTTTATTAGAGTCGACATACCCTCAATGTGACCGAAGTACACAATAGGGTCAATGACACTCATTTAAGTTTAAATGTCGTATCTATACCACATACTTGATTAATCAAAACTTCGATAAAATCGACAGTCTCACAAGTATAGATTTGCTTGCAGTAATAACTTACTCAAGACAATTCTACTTTCGTCGAATATCAAGAACATACATCAGTACTTCTTGAATTAAAAATCCACTTGATTCCATATTTTCTATTTATACTCATAGAACAACAATTTCACCATTAGGTTGTAGAACAACCCTAAATTAGGATATTATTCTTATTGAGCATATTTTCCTAGGAACACATGAAGCTCCCACTAGCCCTGACAAGGGTATCCAACTTAATCTATGTTTGCTAGAAAACTCATTCCTTTGACTTTCTCGCAAAGCAGGATTACAGCCACAAGATGCAAGTTTTGCTGACTTTAGTCATGGACATAACTTGGACATAATGGATATATAAGACCTGGAAACATGTTTAAAACATTTCCTCAAATTAATCCCGCGAAGGATCTTGGTCTTTTATTTCCATGTGAACATATTAGTTTCCCCAAGACGACAACAATGTTTCACATAATCCAGACCTAATCTGGATATTACGGATGTATATGACCCTCGGAATTGTGCCTTAAGCATTTCCTCAACTTAATCCCATAAAGGTGTTGGGATTTCGTGGGCAACACAGCGGAAGCAAGTACAACAAACAAAGCCCACGGTACAAGCAAATAAAGCATGAAAACAAGAAATCCCAAAATGGACCAAACTCTTTGTATAAAATGCAACTTGAAAAAGAAGAAATGGTTATACCAGCCTCCTTAGCTCCAGAATTCGGATTGTCTCGTAGTGTTGAGCTCCAAGAACGAAAGTGCGGATCGACTAGAGGGATATACCCCGGTAACATGCCAACCTCTTGAGCTAGCAAGCCTCCATGGTACTTCTACTCGAAAACCACTTCTGGAACAGCAATATGTCGAGACCAATCTTCTGGAACATGAGCTTTCTTGTATCTTCACTTGGTCTCTTGTAGCACCAAAGAAGTTATATGTAATTTTGAGAGAGAGAGCATTAGAGAGAAAAACCCCTTAGTCAAAATGAGTTCTCATAAAATGAATTCTTCACTACTCTTCTCTGGCTCCAAAATCGTCTTTAAAACCCCATTAACCGGCCAAGCCTCGAGTATGGCAAGCTAACATGCATTGGCTAGTTTGGAGGTGGATTTGACAAAAGGCACTGGCAGGGTTTAGCGGCGCTAACCAAGAGTTAGCGGCGCTAACTCAAAAGGGTTAGCGGCGCTAACGCGCCCTGTCAGCGATTTGACACAAAGTACATGCAGCCGTAGCGGCGCTAACCTATAGGACTTAGCGGCGCTAACCCCTAACAGTTAGCGGCGCTAACGCGGCCTGCGATGTCAACTTTTGTCTTTTGCCATATTTGGTCCCTTAACTTATGTTGCTGTCAGGTTAGACCCCGGTGTATGACCCAATAGGCCCATACATCATCAGCAGCGGTCCATATGGCGTACGTACATTAATGGGCATATTTCTAACAAACTCCCACTTGCACATAAAGCACCGTACCCATGTAACCACAGACAAAGAGCGGCCTCTAGCAAAAGCATCAATGCCCCCAAGTCAGTATGGGTTCCGCTTTTATGCAGAAAACCATTACCTACAAAAAGAACGTAGAGGTCCTATTTGATAAGTGATCAGTACTCCTTTTGTTCGCGCTATCCTTGTGAACACGAGACATGGATTGATACGTCAATCTCCAGATCATTCACGATTATGTTACTCGATCTTGATTGGTGGTGACCAAAATTTTAAGGACATATCTGATTCTAAATCAATATTCCTTTGCGCATGGCCATGCTTATTTTGGTGTCAGCGCCCAATCATCGAGGGGCCCAGGGATATCTCTCATACTAGAGGAACAAATTCCGTTGACTGTACAACCCCATAGCGTGAACCTTATCTTACTTAGCTATTCCCTTTATAATAGCCAGTTACGAACTACGTTTTGAAATAACCGAAGTAAGAAAGTTTCATGCTATAGCAATTCATACATCTCGGGTCGAAGGACGTATTGATATTATCCTTCCGAGTCACTCTATGACCATGATCCATGAAGTGAATTCGGGTGCGGGTCTTCCAGTTACTTGAAACTCCTTTCAAGCACAGGTTACTGTTGCGTTTCATGCATTCAATCCTTAATCAATGCACAACCAACACCTAACCTCAGCCTTAATTCAAGCTTCCTTCCCTTGAAGAATGACTGGCTGTGGAAATTTAGAATGTATAAACATTCTGGGAAGTGGTTAAACATGCTAAGATGGAACACAGTAAAGACCAATGAAGGTAACCGCATCATGCGTATATATAGTCTCTACTATATATCGATACAATCATCGGTTAACAGTACTGCTTACCGTTCCCAAAGCTAATAAGTAAATCAAACATTTACTAAAACGATATTCAAGCCTAGTCATAAGCATTAACAATGCTATTATACCTAGTATGTATAACATCACTAGTATTTGACAACGGCTTAACTATGGGATCTCTTATGCAATATCCCTTTTTGTACTCTTTTGTATTCTCTTATTAAATCACTTGCAAATTGTTTATCAAAGAGATCATACACATAATATAATCATAGTCGTCATATCCTCAATGTTACCGAAGTCTACAATAGGATTAATAACACTTATGATTATTAGAGTCATCATACTCTCATTGTAACCGAAGTTCATAATAGAGTTACTGACACTCACGTTAATTAGAGTCGACATACCCTAAATGTTACTAAAGTACACAATAGGGTCAATGACACTCATTTAAATCTAAATGTTGTATCTACACCACATATTTGAATATCCAAAACTTCGATTAAAATTCGACAGTTTCATAGGTATAGATTTTCTTGCAGTACTAACTTACTCAAGACAATTCTATTTTCGTCGAACATCAAGAACATATATCAATATTTCTTGAATCTAAAATCCACTTGATTCCATGTTTTCTATTCATACTCATAGTACAATAATTCCATCACTAGGTTGTAAAACAACCCTAAATTAGGACATTATTTTTATTGAGCATATTTTGCTAAGAACACATGAAGCTCCCACTAGCCCTGACAAGGGTATCTGGCTTAATCTATGCTTTCTAGAAAACTCATTCCTTTGACTTTCTTGCAAAGCGGGATTACAGCCACAAGATGCAAGTTTTGCTGACTTTAGTCATGGACATAACTTGGACATAATGGATATATAAGACCTCGAAACATCTTTAAAACATTTCCTTAAATTAATCCCGCGAAGGATCTTGGTCTTTTATTTCCATGTGAACATATTAGTTTCCCCAAGACGACAACAATGTTTCACATAATCCAGACCTAATCTGGATATTACGGATGTATATGACCCTCGGAATTGTGCCTTAAGCATTTCCTCAACTTAATCCTGCGAAGGATACAGGTCTCTTACATCCAAGTGTACTAATCTTGTTTTCGTAAGGTGACAACAATATTTCACTTTATCCAAGTTATCTTCAATACAACTACTAGAACATATTTCATATTATCAATATGAAAAGCCTTGTCTCTAGTCGGTATTTGAAGTTGTCCATAGATGCATATATGTTAGTCCCTTCACCTTCTCGGATTACACCTTAGGTGTGGGATTAACCCAAGTCAAGTACTTGGATGCAGCAAATTGATTACATCTATATACACCATTCACTTCTTATATTCACTAGCGAACACAGGGTCCCACCATGTTTCCGATGAATGGTAACATCACAATGATTTACCATCAAGCTGTTGCTACTCTGATATGACAACCTCATATCTATAACAACCTTCTTGATTTCCATCAGATATAAAGAAGCAATGGATATTGTCAGGTTTTACCAGCATCTCTATGCTGATTAAGTGCTAGTGTCCACATTAGGTCTTTTATTTAAGTTTAACGTTCTTCCACTGGAATGCTTTTGTAAATTGTTCTTTCCCTTTTGAATAACCAAACATGGTTCCCATAAGTTCAAGAACAATTATCCAAAACTCGGATGAACTACTTAAATATACAAGCATCAACTTATAATTCATATATCTCCTACTTAATGTAGAATGAATAATTTTAAGTTGTGAGATTGATAAGCAAAGTACTCTTTCTAGTCAAAATCTCATTGGATGCTTAAGTTGACCATAATGTTGTGTTTCAGATTGAGAACTTGGTTCATAAAAATTAATGTATACCAATCACATTGAATACATGTTTTAGGCTTGCCAACTACCAGATCATCTACAAAGATATCCGGTTTTTATTCAAAGCAACACCATATACAAATGTGTTTCTTCAAGAATATGAATTATGGGATAAACCCATGATTCATTTGATGTTATAGTTAATGGAAACTTAGCATCTACTCTAGATCTAATTCATCCATATCTATATGCCCTTCATGATTCTTAATTCTCTTAAGGTTATTTCCAAACATCTCCAGGTTTCAGACACAAACCTTTTAACTAGTTAAACATTCTCCCAACTACTATCATAAAGATGGTGATGGAGAATTTTACTAGTGTCATTCTATATGGCATACTTGAACGGATTATCCACACACGTGTGATCAATATCCAACAAGTCATAATCCTTCCTACCAACACAGGTGAAGGATTTCTTAATCACCCTAGTCCAATAAACAATATTTATATCTTTCATTTAGCCCGATGCTAAATTTGTACGAAGATCCTAGCCACATGGATCTAAGCGATGTAAATGTTGTTTACTTGGTCAAGTTTGATTATGCCATAGAGCTTATTTATCCAAATCACTTTTGGATTTAAGAATCAATTATTCATGATTGTCTTATTACTTATAATGAGCCTTTATGTATGCATTGATATGGATAAGTTTTGATAAAACATCTCAAAATAATTTTTCAAAATGTTTCAATTCCAAGTTATCTCCATCCTCATCAAATGTCTATTTAAGCACCAAAAAGGTCGAAAATAACACATAAGCATTGACATGGAATAAAATTGAAATGAAACTATTAAAATGAAAAATCTTTATAAAATACAAGATTCAAAAACATCCATCATCTCCAAAGGAGCATACACTAAAGCAGTTCTTGCCACGCAGGGCATACAAACAAAAGTAATAATAAATCCGGATTTAATGGCGAGACCAACACTCCCAATTCTCTTGTAGAAGACAATTAACAAAATTTCTTCTTCAGAGATCCGGTTCTTCAAGCTTTTTCCTTCTTACAACGAATAGACCTACACTTTGCAACAAAATAAATTTGTGACAAATGTGAGTCTTATAGCTCGGGTAAACATCCCAGCTTATAAGGAAAAGCAATGAAGTATAATCATGAATGTACCTCAAGTAGGAAAATTAACTCTCTCTTGTCTGAGATGTTTTATATCCTTTCGGCACGAAGGGCAGGCATGACGGCCCCAATCCCCAAATCTACCGCAGAAGTAGCAAAACTTGAAGCAAGCTTGGAAACTCCAACTTCTTCTTTTAATGGGATCGATTTCTTCTTCTTCATGTTATGTAGTTCCTTAGAACCAAAAATAAGAGTGGATGAAGATGATGCATGCTTGGACATGTTAGATTCTACATCCTTCAACATTCCATGCAGTTCATCTATAGATATTTCCTTTCCATGCATATGATAGTTCTCTACAAACTTTTCATATGATGCGGGCAGAGACCGAAGTATGAAATTCACACCAAGCTCCCTCCCTATAGGAAAACCTAGTCTCTCCATCTGGTCCATGTATGACTTCATCTTCAAAACATGGGCACTAACACTCCCACCTTCCCGCATCTTACAACCGGTTAGACTTTTAACGCACTCATAATGTTCTTGCCTACCTTGCTGTCGGAAAACATCCTTCAGCTTGTTAATCATGTCATACACAGTCATGTGCTCAAATTGCTTTCGTAGTTCCGAGCTCATACTTGATAACATGAGGCTAGCAACATCGTGCGTATCCCGAACACGCTTTTCATACGCGTATCGGATAGCCCATTCCGCATTGGTAGCAGGTGGTTCAGGAAGGGGTTCCTCAAGGATGTGCAACTTGGACTCGGCACGTAGGACAATCCTCAATTGCCTAAGCTAGTCCACAAAGTTCACTCTCGTGACTTTGTCCCTTTGTTGGAACATACGTAGTGATAAGTTCGATGTGTTGTGGTTTTGATTTGACATCCTATATTAAAGTAGAGTACACGAATTAGTTGTTTGATTTAATCCTCGTTAAAATAATTACCCATATTGCCTCGAAAAATATTTTAACAAGGGCTAAGAATCATATTTCACTCCAATCCATGACGGGGTTGCCGCGGATCACTTCATGGAGCTATTTAGGCCGATAACCATCTTACCGATTGCAATCTCTATTGCAACTCTTAGACACTTGCGGGATCCTACGACAACCATCGGTCGTTTGGCATGTTTGATCCTTACTTGCACCAATTCCAAATTAAAATTCTCGGTTGACTCGTGCTAAGCTCGACAATCACTCAAGGATTTTAATTTGCAATTGTAAATCGTCCGTCAAGACATACGGTAACAAATTCACCAAAATTGGCTCGTGCTAAGCTCGACAACCAAAATTGTGAATTTGCCACACTCACCTTCCACACAGGTTTATGGGAGTTGGCTCGTGCTAAGCTCGACAACCAAAACCCATAAATCTAGATTCGGGTGGTATCGACTTACGGATGGCGCAAGATTTACGTTTTATGAAAAACGGGCTTTTGTTTTCGGCTTGGTTACAGATTAACTTGTTTAGTGACAAAACCTATTTCCACTAGGTGAATTAATCTTGTATGTGAGCGCTCGAGAGTTGCAAACCATTTTTACCAAATCTCTTGTGATTTTATTAATTTCGAAAAGTTATCTAGCATGCGAATCCTAAGCAAACCATGCAAGAATAAAATAAAATCACATCACACGCATATAAACGAAGTAAATTGGTAACCCTTGCCATAAATCCTATGCGTTCTTCCCGTGAGCCAAAACGGGTAGAACATGGTCAAACTAAGGGACGGAAAGTCTTCAATGCGAGCTCCCACTAGATCCGCCATCTCCAATGGACTTCACCGGCTTCTATGGACACGCTCCATCTCCTTTCCGACTCCTATTTGTGTGTCATCATCCAAATGTACAAAACATACAATAGAAAAAGAAATGGCATACAAGCCACGATAATTTCCTATTTATCTAGTACATTTACACGGATGAATGAAATGGCATGCAAGCCACAATATTATTACAAACAAAACTGAATTAATAACTATTATAGCCCATATGTGATTAAAATTACTAAATTGCATCCAAACACACAAAAACAACCACAAGGTCAAGGCAAGGTTACCAATTTCACAACAACCACATACAACCAAACAAAATGGTAACTATAATACCAAAACCAAATCTGGAACAAAATTCCAGAAACATAAAATAGCCAAAATACCCGAGAACAAAACTGTTTTTATCTTTTAAAACCAAAATCGTAGCTGCGCGTTAGCGCCGCTAAGTTTAAACAGTTAGCGCCGCTAACTCAAAATAGTTAGCGCCGCTAACCCGGTTCGAACAGAAAACAAACATTTTGATTTCGGGATTTTCAGGCCACCAAGTGCAAATCTAACATAGAGGTGGCTCTGATACCACTGTTGGGATCTCGTGGGCAACACAGCGGAAATATGCCCATTAATGTACGTACGCCATATGGACCGCTGCTGATGATGTATGGGCCTATTGGGTCATACACCGGGGTCTAACCTGACAGCAACATAAGTTAAGGGACCAAATATGGCAAAAGACAAAAGTTGACATCGCAGGCCGCGTTAGCGCCGCTAACTGTTAGGGGTTAGCGCCGCTAAGTCCTATAGGTTAGCGCCGCTACGGCTGCATGTACTTTGTGTCAAATCGCTGACAGGGCGCGTTAGCGCCGCTAACCCTTTTGAGTTAGCGCCGCTAACTCTTGGTTAGCGCCGCTAAACCCTGCCAGTGCCTTTTGTCAAATCCACCTCCAAACTAGCCAATGCATGTTAGCTTGCCATACTCGAGGCTTGGCCGGTTAATGGGGTTTTAAAGACGATTCTGGAGCCAGAGAAGAGTAGTGAAGAATTCATTTTATGAGAACTCTTTTGTTAAGTGTGAGTTCTCTCTACTTTAACTCTCTCTCTAAAAAACACATATACTTTTCTCTTTGGTGCTACCATGACCAAGTGAGATCTTTAGAGTGCTTGCTCCAGAAGTATTGGTCTCGACATATTGCTGTTCCAGAAGTGGTTTTCTAGTAGAAGTACCATGGAGGCTTGCTAGCTCAAGAGGTTGGCGTGTTACCGGGGTATATCCCTCTAGTCGATCCGCACTTTCGTTCTTGGAGCTCAACACTACGAGACAATCCGATTTCTGGAGCTAAGGAGAAAGGTATAACCACCTTCTTCCTTCTTTTGTTGCATTTCTTTACATAGAGTTTGGTCCATATTCGGGATCTCTCGTTTTTGTGCTTTATTTGCTTGTACCGTGGGCTTTGTTTGTTGTACTTGCTTCCGCTGTGTTGCCCACGAGATCCCAACAGTGGTATCAGAGCCACCTCTATGTTAGATTTGCACTTGGTGGCCTGAAAATCCCGAAATCAAAATGTTTGTTTTCTGTTCGAACCGGGTTAGCGGCGCTAACTATTTTGAGTTAGCGGCGCTAACTGTTTAAACTTAGCGGCGCTAACGCACAGCTACGTTTTTTGTTTTAAAAGACAAAAACAGTTTTGTTCTCGGGTATTTTGGCTATTTTATGTTTCTGGAATTTTGTTCCAGATTTGGTTTTGGTATTATAGTTACCATTATGTTTGGTTGTATGTGGTTGATGTGAAATTGGTAACCTTGCCTTTGACCTTGTGGTTAACTTTGTGTGTTTGGATGCAATTTGGTGATTTAATATCACATATGGGCTGTAATAGTTATTAAAATTGTTATATTTGTAATAATATTGTGGCTTGCATGCCATTTCATTCATCCGTGTATTTGTACTAGATAAAAAGGAAGTTATTGTGGCTTGTACGCCATTTCTTTTTCTATTGTATGTTTTGTACAAATTGGATGAAGACACACATTTAGGAGTCGGAAAGGAAATGGAGCGTGTCCATAGAAGCCGATGAAGTCCATTGGAGATGGCGGATCTAGTGGGAGCTCGCATTGAAGACTTTATGTCCCCTAGTTTGACCACGTTCTACCCGTTTTGGCTCACGGGAAGAACGCATAGGATTTTGGCAAGGGTTACCAATTTACTTCGTTTATATGCGTGTGATGTGATTTCATTTTATTCTTGCATGGTTTGCTTAGCATGCTAGACAATTTTTCGAAATTAATAAAATCACAAGAGATTTGGTAAAAATGGTTTGCAACTCTCGCGCGCTCACATACAAGATTAACTCACCTAGTGGAAATAGGTTTTGTCACTAAACAAGTTAATCTGTAACCAAGCCGAAAACAAAAGCCCGTTTTTTTATAAAACGTAAATCTTGCGCCATCCGTAAGTCGATACCACCCGAATCTAGATTTATGGGTTTTGGTTGTCGAGCTTAGCACGAGCCAACTCCCATAAACCTGTGTGGAAGGTGAGTGTGGCAAATTCACAATTTTGGTTGTCGAGCTTAGCACGAGCCAATTTTGGTGAATTTGTTACCGTATGTCTTGACGGACGATTTACAATTGCAAATTAAAATCCTTGAGTGATTGTCGAGCTTAGCACGAGTCAACCGAGAATTTTAATTTGGAATTGGTGCAAGTAGGGATCAAACATGTCAAACGACCGATGGTTGTTATAGGATCCCACAAGTGTCTAAGAGTTGCAATCGGTAAGATGGTTATCGGCCTAAATAGCTCCATGAAGTGATCCACGGCAACCCCGTCATGGATTGGAGTGAAATATGGTTCTTAGCCCTTGTTAAAATATTTTTCGAGATGATTTGGGTAATTATTTTAACTAGGATTAAATCAAACTAACTAATTCGCGTACTCTCTTTAAATATAGGATGTCAAATCAAAACCACAACACGTCGAACTTTTCACTTCGTATGTTCCTACAAAGGGAGAAACTCACGAGAGTGAACTTTGTGGACTGGCTTAGGCAATTGAGGATTGTCCTACGTGCCGAGTCCAAGTTGCACATCCTTGAGGAAGCCCTTCCTGAACCACCTGCTACCAATGCGGAATGGGCTATCCGATACGCGTACGAAAAGCGTGTTCGGGATACGCACGATGTTGCTAGCCTCATGTTATCAAGTATGAGCTCGGAACTGCGAAAGCAATTTGAGCACATGATTGTGTATGACATGATTAACAAGCTGAAGGATGTTTTCCGACAGCAAGTTAGACAAGAACATTATGAGTGCGTTAAAAGTCTAACCGGTTGTAAGATGCGGGAAGGCGGGAGTGTTAGTGCCCATGTTTTGAAGATGAAGTCATACATAGACTAGATGGAGAGACTAGGTTTTCCTGTAGGGAGGGAGCTTGGTGTGAATTTCATATTTCGGTCTCTGCCCGCATCATATGAAAAGTTTGTAGAGAACTATCATATGCATGGAAAAGAAATATCTATAGATGAACTACATGGAATGTTGAAGGATGTTGAATCCAACATGTCCAAGCATGAATCATCCTCATTCACTCCTGTTTTTGGTTCTAAGGAACAACTTTTAGCCAAGAAGAAGAAATTGATCCCATCAAATGAAGAAGTTGGTGTATCCAAGCTTACTTCAAGTTTTGAGTCTATGGATATTGATGATATGCCTAAAGAGACTCAACAAGGGTTGGTTTGCTACTTCTGCGGTAGATTTAGGGATTGGGGCCGTCATGCCTGCCCTCCGTGCCGAGAGGATATAAAACTTCTCAGACAAGAGAGAGTTAATTTTCCTACTTAAGGTACATTCATGATTATACTTCATTGCCATTCCTTATTAAGCTGGGTTGTTTACCCGAGCTATATGACTCACGTTTGTCACAAATTTATTTTGTTGCAAAGTGTAGGTCTGTTCGATGCAAAAGGAAGAGCTTGAAGAGCCGGATCTCTCAAGAAGAAATTTTGTTGGTTGTCTTCTACAAGAGAATTGGGAGTGTTGATCTCGCCATTGTTTCCGGATTAATTTATTACTTTTGTTTATACGCCCTGCGTGGCAAGACTTGCTTTATTGTATGTTCTTTAGAGATGATGGATATTTTGTACTACGTATTTTGTTTAAAAGATTTTTCATTATGATGGTTTCATTTCAAATTCGATCCATGTCAAAGCTTATGTGTTATTTTTGACCATTTATGGTGCTTAAATACACATTTGATGACGATGGAGATGACTTGGAATTGAAACAATTTTGAAAAATTATTTTGATATGTTTTATCCAATCAAAACTTATCCATATCATTGCATACATAAAGGCTCATTATAAGTAGTAAGGCGATCATGAAATAATTGATTCTTAGATCCAAAAGTGGTTTGGATACATTAGTATATGGCATAATCAAACTTAACCAAGTAAACAACATTTACATCACTTAGATCCATGTGGTTAGGATCTTTGTAAAAGTTTAGCCTTGGGCTAAATGAAGGATATAAATATTGTTTATTGGACTAGGATGATTAAGAAATCCTTCACCTATGTTGGTAGGAAGGATTATAACTTGTTGGATTTTGATCACACTTATGTGGATAATCGGTACAAGTATACCATATAGAGTGACACTAGTAAGATTCTCCATCACCATCTTTATGATGGTTGTTGAGAGAATGTTTAACTAGATAAAAGGTTTGTGTCTGAAACCTGGAGGTGTTCGGAAATAACCTTAAGAAATTAAGAATCAATAAGGGCATATAGACGTAAATTCTTATATCTAGAATAGATACTAAGTTTTACTATCTATATTGGTTTGAACATGAAATGAATCATGGGTTTATCCCATAATTCGTTTTCTCTAAGAAACACATTTTGTACATGGTGTTACTTTAAACAAAACCGGATATCTTTGTTGATGATCTGGTAAAAGGCAGGCCTAAAACATGTATTCAATGTGATTGGTATACATTAATTTTTATGAACCAAGTTCTCAATCTGAAACACAACATTATGGTCAACTTAAGCATCCAATGAGATTTTGACTAGAAAGAGTACTTTGCTTATCAATCTCACAACTTAAAATTATTCATTCTACATTAAGTGGGAGATGTATGAATTATAAGTTGATGCTTGTATATTTAAGTAGTTCATCCGAGTTTTGGATAATTGTTCTTGAACTTATGGGAACCATGTTTGGTTATTCAAAAGGGAAAGAACAATTTACAAAAGCATTCCAGTGGAAGAACGTTAAACTTAAATAAAAGACCTAATGTGGACACTAGCACTTAATCAGCATAGAGATGCTGGTAAAACCTGACAATATCCATTGCTTCTTTATATCTGATGGAAATCAAGAAGGTTGTTATAGATATGAGGTTGTCATATCAGAGTAGCAACAACTTGATGGTAAATCATTGTGACGTTACCATTCATTGGAAACATAGTGGGACCCTGTGTTCACTAGTGAATATGAGAAGGGAATGGCATATATAGATGTAATCAATTTGCTGCATCCAAGTATTTGACTTGGGTTAATCCCACACCTAAGGTGTAATCCGAGAGGAGTAAAGGGACTAACATATATGCATATATGGACAATTTCAAATACCGACTAGAGACAAAGCTTTTCATATTGATAATATGGAAATATGTTCTAGTAGTTATGTTGAAGATAACTTGGATAAAGTGAAATATTGTTGTCACCTTACGAAAACAAGATTGGTACACTTGGATGTAAGAGACCTGTATCCTTCGCAGGATTATGTTGAGGAAATGCTTAAGGCACTTTCCGTGGGTCTTATTCATCCATAATATCCAGATTAGGTCTGGATTATGTGGAACATTGTTGTCGCTTTGGGAAAACAAGTATGTTCACATGGAAATATGAAGACCAAGATCCTTCGCAGGGTTAATTTGAGGAAATGTTTTGAAACATGTTCCGAGGTCTCATATATCCATTATGTCCAAATTGTGTCCATGAGTTTAGTCTGCAAAAATTTGCATCTTGTGGCTGTAATCCCGCTTTGCAAGAAAGTCAAAGGAATGAGTTTTCTAGAAAGCATAGATTAAGCCAGATACCCTTGTCAGGGCTAGTGGGAGCTTCATGTGTTCTTAGCAAAATATGCTCAATAAAAATAATGTCCTAATTTAGGGTTGTTTTACAACCTAGTGATGGAATTATTGTACTATGTGTATGAATAGAAAACATGGAATCAAGTGGATTTTAGATTCAAGAAATATTGATATATGTTCTTGATGTTCGACGAAAATAGAATTGTCTTGAGTAAGTTAGTACTGCAAGAAAATCTATACCTATGAAACTGTCGAATTTTAATCGAAGTTTTGGATATTCAAATATGTGGTGTAGATACAACATTTAGATTTAAATGAGTGTCATTGACCCTATTGTGTACTTTAGTAACATTTAGGGTATGTCGACTCTAATTAACGTGAGTGTCAGTAACTCTATTATGAACTTCGGTTACAATGAGAGTATGATGACTCTAATAATCATAAGTGTTATTAATCCTATTGTAGACTTCGGTAACATTGAGGATATGACGACTATGATTATATTATGTGTATGATCTCTTTGATAAACAATTTGCAAGTGATTTAATAAGAGAATACAAAAGAGTACAAAAAGGGATATTGCATAAGAGATCCCATAGTTAAGCCGTTGTCAAATACTAGTGATGTTATACATACTAGGTATAATAGCATTGTTAATGCTTATGACTAGGCTTGAATATCGTTTTAGTAAATGTTTGATTTACTTATTAGCTTTGGGAACGGTAAGCAGTACTGTTAACCGATGATTGTATCGATATATAGTAGAGACTATATATACGCATGATGCGGTTACCTTCATTGGTCTTTACTGTGTTCCATCTTAGCATGTTTAACCACTTCCCAGAATGTTTATACATTCTAAATTTCCACAGCCAGTCATTCTTCAAGGGAAGGAAGCTTGAATTAAGGCTGAGGTTAGGTGTTGGTTGTGCATTGATTAAGGATTGAATGCATGAAACGCAACAGTAACCTGTGCTTGAAAGGAGTTTCAAGTAACTGGAAGACCCGCACCCGAATTCACTTCATGGATCATGGTCATAGAGTGACTCGGAAGGATAATATCAATACGTCCTTCGACCCGAGATGTATGAATTGCTATAGCATGAAACTTTCTTACTTCGGTTATTTCAAAACGTAGTTCGTAACTGGCTATTATAAAGGGAATAGCTAAGTAAGATAAGGTTCACGCTATGGGGTTGTACAGTCAACGGAATTTGTTCCTCTAGTATGAGAGATATCCCTGGGCCCCTCGATGATTGGGCGCTGACACCAAAATAAGCATGGCCATGCGCAAAGGAATATTGATTTAGAATCAGATATGTCCTTAAAATTTTGGTCACCACCAATCAAGATCGAGTAACATAATCGTGAACGATCTGGAGATTGACGTATCAATCCATGTCTCGTGTTCACAAGGATATCGCGAACAAAAGGAGTATTGATCACTTATCAAATAGGACCTCTACGTTCTTTTTGTAGGTAATGGTTTTCTGCATAAAAGCGGAACCCATACTGACTTGGGGGCATTGATGCTTTTGCTAGAGGCCGCTCTTTGTCTGTGGTTACATGGGTACGGTGCATTATGTGCAAGTGGGAGTTTGTTAGAAATATGCCCATTATTGTACGTACACCATATGGACCGCTGCTGATGATGTATGGGCCTATTGGGTCATACACCGGGGTCTAACCTGACAGCAACATAAGTTAAGGGACCAAATATGGCAAAAGACAAAAGTTGACATCGCAGGCCGCGTTAGCGCCGCTAACTGTTAGGGGTTAGCGCCGCTAAGTCCTATAGGTTAGCGCCGCTACGGCTGCATGTACTTTGTGTCAAATCACTGACAGGGCGCGTTAGCGCCGCTAACCCTTTTGAGTTAGCGCCGCTAACTCTTGGTTAGCGCCGCTAAACCCTGCCAGTGCCTTTTGTCAAATCCACCTCCAAACTAGCCAATGCATGTTAGCTTGCCATACTCGAGGCTTGGCCGGTTAATGGGGTTTTAAAGACGATTCTGGAGCCAGAGAAGAGTAGTGAAGAATTCATTTTATGAGAACTCTTTTGTTAAGTGTGGGTTCTCTCTACTTTAACTCTCTCTCTAAAAAACACATATACTTTTCTCTTTGGTGCTACCATGACCAAGTGAGATCTTTAGAGTGCTTGCTCCAGAAGTATTGGTCTCGACATATTGCTGTTCCAGAAGTGGTTTTCGAGTAGAAGTACGATGGAGGCTTGCTAGCTCAAGAGGTTGGCGTGTTACCGGGGTATATCCCTCTAGTCGATCCGCACTTTCGTTCTTGGAGCTCAACACTACGAGACAATCCGATTTCTGGAGCTAAGGAGAAAAGTATAACCACCTTCTTCCTTCTTTTGTTGCATTTCTTTACATAGAGTTTGGTCCATATTCGGGATCTCTCGTTTTTGTGCTTTATTTGCTTGTACCGTGGGCTTTGTTTGTTGTACTTGCTTCCGCTGTGTTGCCCACGAGATCCCAACAGATCTCACTTGGTCATGGTAGCACCAAAGAGAAAAGTATATGTGTTTTTTAGAGAAAACGCATTAGAGAGAAAAACCCCTTAGTCAAAATGAGTTCTCATAAAATGAATTCTTCACTACTCTTCTCTGGCTCCAGAATCGTCTTTAAAACCCCATTAACCGGCCAAGCCTCGAGTATGGCAAGCTAACATGCATTGGCTAGTTTGGAGGTGGATTTGACAAAAGGCACTGGCAGGGTTTAGCGGCGCTAACTCAAAAGGGTTAGCGGGGCTAACGCGCCCTGTCAGCGATTTGACACAAAGTACATGCAGCCGTAACGGCGCTAACCTATAGGACTTAGCGGCGCTAACCCCTAACAGTTAGCGGCGCTAACGCGGCCTGCGATGTCAACTTTTGTCTTTTGCCATATTTGGTCCCTTAACTTATGTTGCTGTCAGGTTAGACCCCGGTGTATGACCCAATAGGCCCATACATCATCAGCAGCGGTCCATATGGCGTACGTACATTAATGGGCATATTTCTAACAAAAGGATATAGGTCTCTTACATCCAAGTGAACTAATCTTGTTTCCGCTAGGTGATAACAATATCTCACTTGATCCAAATTATCTTTAACATAAACACTAGAACATGTTTCCATATTTAAACAATATGAAACACTATGTCTCTAGTCGGTATTTGAAGTTGTCCATAAATGCATATATGTTAGTCCCTCATCCTTCTCGGATTACACCTTAGGTGTGGGATTAACCCAAGTCAAGTACTTGGATGCAGCAAATTGATTACATCTATGTACACCATTCACTTCTTATATTCACTAGCGAACACAGGGTCCCACCATGTTTCCGATGAATGGTAATATCACAATGATTTACCATCAAGCTTTTGCTACTCTGATATGATATCCTCATATCTATAACAACCTTCTTGATTTCCATCAGATATAAAGAAGCAATGGATATTGTCAGGTTTTACCAGCATCTCTATGCTGATTAAGTGCTAGTGTCCACATTAGGTCTTTTATTTAAGTTTAACGTTCTTCCACTGGAATGCTTTTGTAAATTGTTCTTTCCCTTTTGAATAACCAAACATGGTTCCCATAAGTTCATGAACAATTATCCAAAACTCGGATGAACTACTTAAATATACAAGCATCAACTTATAATTCAAACATCTCCCATTTAATGAATAATTTTAAGATGTGAGATTGATAAGCAAAGTACTCTTTCTAGTCATAATCTCATTGGATGCTTAAGTTGACCATAATGTTGTGTTTCAGATTGAGAACTTGGTTCATAAAAATTAATGTATACCAATCACATTGAATACATGTTTTAGGCCTGCCAACTACCAGATCATCTACAAAGATATCCGGTTTTTATTCAAAGCAACACCATATACAAATGTGTTTCTTCAAGAATATGAATTATGGGATAAACCCATGATTCATTTGATGTTATAGATAATGGAAACTTAGCATCTACTCTAGATCTAATTCATCCATATCTATATGCCCTTCATGATTCTTAATTCTCTTAAGGTTATTTCCGAACATCTCCAGGTTTCAGACACAAACCTTTTAACTAGTTAAACATTCTCCCAACTACTATCATAAAGATGGTGATGGAGAATTTTACTAGTGTCATTCTATATGGCATACTTGATTATCCACACACGTGTGATCAATATCCAACAAGTCATAATCCTTCCTACCAACACAGGTGAAGGATTTCTTAATCACCCTAGTCCAATAAACAATATTTATAACTTTCATTTAGCCCGAGGCTAAATTTGTACGAAGATCCTAACCACATGGATCTAAGCGATGTAAATGTTGTTTACTTGGTCAAGTTTGATTATGCCATAGAGCTTATTTATCCAAATCACTTTTGGATTTAAGAATCAATTATTCATGATTGCCTTATTACTTATAATGAGCCTTTATGTATGCATTGATATGGATAAGTTTTGATAAAACATCTCAAAATAATTTTTCAAAATGTTTCAATTCCAAGTTATCTCCATCGTCATCAAATGTCTATTTAAGCACCAAAAGGTCGAAAATAACACATAAGCATTGACATGGAATAAAATTGAAATGAAACTATTAAAATGAAAAATCTTTATAAAATACAAGATTCAAAAACATCCATCATCTCCAAAGGAGCATACACTAAAGCAGTTCTTGCCACGCAGGGCATACAAACAAAAGTAATAATAAATCCGGATTTAATGGCGAGACCAACACTCCCAATTCTCTTGTAGAAGACAATTAAATAAATTTCTTCTTCAGAGATCCGGTTCTTCAAGCTTTTTCCTTCTTACAACGAATAGACCTACACTTTGCAACAAAATAAATTTGTGACAAATGTGAGTCTTATAGCTCGGGTAAACATCCCAGCTTATAAGGAATAGCAATAAAGTATAATCATGAATGTACCTCAAGTAGGAAAATTAACTCTCTCTTGTCTGAGAAGTTTTATATCCTTTCGGCACGAAGGGCAGGCATGACGGCCCCAATCCCCAAATCTACCGCAGAAGTAGCAAACCACCCCTTGTTGAGTCTTTTTAGGCACATCATCAATGTCCATCGACTCAAAACTTGAAGCAAGCTTGGAAACTCCAACTTCTTCTTTTAATGGGATCGATTTCTTCTTCTTCATGTTATGTAGTTCCTTAGAACCAAAAACAAGAGTGGATGAAGATGATGCATGCTTGGACATGTTAGATTCTACATCCTTCAACATTCCATGCAGTTCTTCTATAGATATTTCCTTTCCATGCATATGATAGTTCTCTACAAACTTTTCATATGATGCGGGCAGAGACCGAAGTATGAAATTCACACCAAGCTCCCTCCCTATAGGAAAACCTAGTCTCTCCATCTGGTCCATGTATGACTTCATCTTCAAAACATGGGCACTAACACTCCCGCCTTCCCGCATCTTACAACCGGTTAGACTTTTAACGCACTCATAATGTTCTTGCCTAACTTGCTGTCGGAAAACATCCTTCAGCTTGTTAATCATGTCATACACAGTCATGTGCTCAAATTGCCTTCGCAGTTCCGAGCTCATACTTGATAACATGAGGCTAGCAACATCGTGCGTATCCCGAACACGCTTTTCATACGCGTATCGGATAGCCCATTCCGCATTGGCAGCAGGTGGTTCAGGAAGGGGTTCCTCAAGGATGTGCAACTTGGACTCGGCACGTAGGACAATCCTCAATTGCCTAAGCCAGTCCACAAAGTTCACTCTCGTGAGTTTCTCCCTTTGTAGGAACACACGTAGTGATAAGTTCGACGTGTTGTGGTTTTGATTTGACATCCTATATTAAAGTAGAGTACACACATTAGTTGTTTGATTTAATCCTTGTTAAAATAATTACCCAATATCGTCTCGAAAAATATTTTAACAAGGGCTAAGAACCATATTTCACTCCAATCCATGACGGGTTTGCCGCGGATCACTTCATGAAGCTATTTAGGCCGATAACCATCTTACCGATTGCAATCTCTATTACAACTCTTAGGCACTTGCGGGATCCTACGACAACCATCGGTCGTTTGGCATGTTTGATCCCTACTTGCACCAATTCCAAATTAAAATTCTCGGTTGACTCGTGCTAAGCTCGACAATCACTCAAGGATTTTAATTTGCAATTGTAAATCGTCCGTCAAGACATACGGTAACAAATTCACCAAAATTGGCTCGTGCTAAGCTCGACAACCAAAATTGTGAATTTGCCACACTCACCTTCCACACAGGTTTATGGGAGTTGGCTCGTGCTAAGCTCGACAACCAAAACCCATAAATCTAGATTCGGGTGGTATCGACTTACGGATGGCGCAATATTTACGTTTTATGAAAAACGGGCTTTTGTTTTTGGCTTGGTTACAGATTAACTTGTTTCGTGACAAAACCTATTTCCACTAGGTGAGTTAATCTTGTATGTGAGCGCGCGAGAGTTACAAACCATTTTTACCAAATCTCTTGTGATTTTATTAATTTCGAAAAATTATCTAGCATGCGAATCCTAAGCAAACCATGCAAGAATAAAATAAAATCACATCACACGCATATAAACGAAGTAAATTGGTAACCCTTGCCATAAATCCTATGCGTTCTTCCCGTGAGCCAAAACGGGTAGAACATGGTCAAACGAAGGGACGGAAAGTCTTCAATGCGAGCTCCCACTAGATCCGCCATCTCCAATGGACTTCACCGGCTTCTATGGACACGCTCCATCTCCTTTCCGACTCCTATTTGTGTGTCATCATCCAAATGTACAAAACATACAATAGAAAAAGAAATGGCATACAAGCCACGATAATTTCCTATTTATCTAGTACATTTACACGGATGAATGAAATGGCATGCAAGCCACAATATTATTACAAACAAAACTGAATTAATAACTATTACAGCCCATATGTGATTAAAATCACCAAATTGCATCCAAACACACAAATACAACCACAAGGTCAAGGCAAGGTTACCAATTTCACAACAACCACATACAACCAAACATAATGGTAACTATAATACCAAAACCAAATCTGGAACAAAATTCCAGAAACATCAAAAAGGCTAAAATTCCCGAGACCAAAAATGTTTTATCTTTGAAACCAAAAACCATAGCTGCGTGATAGCGCCGCTAACTGTTTAGAGTTAGCGCCGCTAACCCTAGGTTAGCGCCGCTAACCCTGTTCTAACAGAAAACAAACATTTCGATTTCGGGATTTTTCAAGCCACCAAGTGCAAATCAAACATAGAGGTGGCTCTGATACCACTGTTGGGATCTCGTGGGCACGCAGCGGAAGTGAATGTACAACAAAAACAGCCCAAGGTACAAGCAATCAAAGCATAAAACCGAAATCCCAAACATGGACCAAACTCTATGTATAAAAATGCAACTTGAAAAGGAAAGAGGTGGTTATACCTTTCTCCTAAGCTCCAGAAAACTGAATGTCTCGTTGTGTTAAGCTCCAAGAACGAAATGCGGATCGACTAATGGGTAGTACCCCGGGAACACGTCTAACCTCTTGAGCTAGCAAGCCTCCATGTTTCTTCTCTATGAAAAACACTTCTGGAACAGCATCTACGAGACCAACAATCTGGAATTAACTCTCTCTTGGATCTTCTCTTGGCCTCTTGTAGCACCAAAGAAGATGTGTGTTATTAGAGAGAGAGAGCAAAAGCCAAAAAAACAAAACTCAACAAAAATGAGCTCACACACCACACTTTTGGCTCCAGATTCGGGATATAACCCCACAAACCGGCCATGCCTCGAGATTAAGAAATCCACATGCATTGGTTGATTTTAGAGGTTATTTGACAAATGGCACTGGCGGGGTTTAGCGGCGCTAACCATAAGTTAGCGGCACTAACTGAAGATAGTTAGCGGCGCTAACGCGCCCTGTCAGCGATTTGACACAAAGTACATGCAGCCATAGCGGCGCTAACCTCTAGGACTTAGCGGCGCTAACCCCTATTAGTTAGCGGCGCTAACGCGGCCTGCGATGTTAACTTTTGTCTTTTGTCATATTTGGTCCCTTAACTTAAGTTGCTGTCAGGTTAGACCCCGGTGTATGACCCAATAGGCCCATACATCATCAGCAGCGGTCCATATGGCGTACATACATTAATGGGCATATTTCTAACAGAACATACCAACTTTAATGTTGAACAAACCAATCAAACACATTAATGAATAAGAACTAATCAATTATTTATTCAAGCTGAACTTATCAGACTAATAATTATGAACATATCATAACACAGTTGAACATATCAAACTCATACTTCTATTCATTGAACATATCATCATACGAAAGTTTTGATCACTCAGATCATGCACATTCAGTGCTTACAAAATTAGAACTAATCTAATATATACAATAAAACTAATCTATTCAGGATGCAGCTCTTCAAACTCTTTAATCTCCCTGTTGATTTCTTCAAGGTGTTCTTCCAAATTAGGCAAGTGTTGAAGCTGATCCTTCTGTGATCTTATTGACCTGTTTAGTCTGTACCTGGACTTAGCATTCTGTTCTGTCTTTCCTACTTTTTGTCTTAGAGCAAACACTTATGTTACCACACACATATATATATATATATACTTGCATCAGACTGGAAGCATTGTTCACCGTTTTTGTCTAAGTACATGAACCCTTTCTGAGGCTTTTCAACATAAGTATTTTCCTTGAACTCTAAGCCCTCAGGAAGATCAAGACTGTACTTGTTTGCTTTTGCTAATCCAACTGGCTTTGCAGACTTTTTCTTCCCTATTTTGTGAAATGAAGTGAGTAGGGTTAACACCTTGAACCTGGGAATGATATACATCGCATCAGCTCTTGCAAGCAGCCTTAGTATCTCATCTTTTACTTGATTTCTAGCAGAGGAGTTTACCATCTGCTTAGTAAGTATGGCTACCTGCTTCCATTCTTCATATCCCAGTCTGTGAAGTTGATTCAGCTCCATGGAAGGTGTTTCACCATTTCTTAAGACGAACTCGAGAATAACTATCCCTTGGACTGAGCTCAACTTGATTGATTCAATTCGAGAAGAAAAGTAAGATCTTGTATAACACTGAGTTATATCCTCCTCCTCAGGTTGATTCTGAACAGGATGTTCTACTACCTCTTCCTCCTTGGGCACAATAGGCAGTCTGAGTTTTGCTAGTTCCTCATTCTGCTTTCTGATTTGCTCAGCCCAGGCTTGTTCTCTAGCTTCTTTCTCATCAGCTAACATAGCTTGAACATCCATTTGTCTTCTTCTTAATTCGTTGAGTGATATCCCAAGCTGGTCAGCATCCTCTTGTTCCATTCTCCTTACTGCCAACAGAGAAGCTCTTTCTTGTAGTGTCATTTTATTTGCAGAGTCTTCATCTGAGGCTGATTCACTAAGAATCATCTTTCTTCTTTTCTGCTGAAGGGGTTCTGACTCCTCTGAGTTGACCACTACTGGTCTTTTCCCTTTAGCTTTTTCAGTCAGCTCAGCTTCTATCTCCATTTCTTTCTCCCCCTCAATCTGATCTGCTCCCTTTGCCAATAGTAATAAAGCTTCAGCTTTGACAGACTCAGCTTCAGCCTTTTCAACATTTTCCCCCTTTTTGTCATCATCAACAGGGGTTGAAGTGTTGTGTTGTTGAAGGGTAGTGATAGCATATTTCAATTTTAGCACCTCCTCATCCAGAGAATCCGGAATCATCAACATATCCTTCCAGCACTCAGCTTGATTTGATCACTCAGCTTGAGATTGATACTTAGCTCAAGTGGAGCACACAACTCAGAATCAATGGCACATAGTCATTTTTATTTGAGACTGACTCAAATTAATATTTTAACCACACTTAGTAGTTAAAACATGTTTGGAACAGACCAAACGTGTGAACTTATCACTCAGCTTGACCAAGTGAACATTCTATGAATACATATCAATAACCTGTACGCTCAGCTTAAGACCCATAGTCGTTGTCAAGCGGAAAGTCAGTTTTTAAAACTTATCTAGGGGTTGAGCATACCAAATTTACTTAGCAGATAGGAAAACCTTTTCTCATCAAGAGGTTTGGTAAAGAGACCTGCTAATTGCTATATGTTTGGTTCTTGAGTGGAAGACTGGATTATAAGTTATGGCTATTGCACTTTGATTATCACAGAAAATAGGAGTTTTCCTATAATTCATACCAAAGTCTTGAAGCTGATGTTGCATCCACAGGATTTGAGAACAGCTTCCTACAGCAACATACTCAGCTTCAGCAGTTGAAGTAGCTATTGAATTTTGTTTCTTACTAGTCCAGCTTACTAACTTCCCTCCAAGCATTTGACATTCTCCCGTTGTTGATTTTCTGTCTAACTTGCACCCAGCATAGTCCGCATATGAAAATCCAACTAACTCAAGTACATAGTCCTTTGGATACCAAAGACCAAGATTTTGTATACCTATAAGGTACCTAAAGATCCTTTTCACAGCTTGAAGATGTGATTCCTTAGGATCTGCCTGATATCTTGCACAAACACATGTAGCGAACAGGATATCAGGTCTACTAGCTGTCAAATAGAGTAATGAACCTATCATTCCTCTATAGGTAGACTGACATACAGACTTTCCATCTGAGTCCTTGCCTAGCTTGACAGCTGGTGACATGGGTGTTTTCATGGTTGAACTGGAAACAAAGCCATATTTCTTTATCAAATCAAGAACATACTTGCTTTGATTAATGAATATTCCATCAGGCTTTTGTTGAATCTGCAAGCCTATGAAATATGTCATTTCACCCATCATACTCATCTTGTACCTTTTTTACATGACTTTGGAGAACCATTCACACAGAGATTCATTTATAGAACCAAAGATAATGTCATCCACATAGATTTATACAAGAATCATCTGTCATTTACTCTTTTTAAAGAAGAGTGTCTTATCAATACTACCTCCGGTAAAGTCCACTGATAGTATATATTTGGGTATGGTATCATACCAAGCTCTTGGAGCTTGTTTAAGATCATACAAAGCCTTGTCTAACTTATAGACATGATGTGGATACTTTGAACTGACAAAGCCAGGAGGTTGTTTCACATAGACTTCCTCCTGAAGTTTTCTATTTAGGAAAGCACTTTTCACATCCATTTGATAGACTTTGAAGTCTTTATATGTTGCATAAGCTAAGAACAGCCTAATGGCTTCGATTCTAGCAACAGGGGAAAATGTCTCATCATAATCGATTCCTTCTTCTTGTCTATACCCTTGTGCTACTAGCCTGGCTTTGTTCCTAACAATCACTCCATCTTTGTCCATTTTGTTTCTATAGACCCACTTAGTGCCTATAATTGTATGATCTTTGGGGGCTGGGACAAGACTACATACCTTGTTTATCTCAAACTCATTTAATTCCTCTTGCATAGCTTCAATCCAATCCTCATCCTCTAAGGCTTCTTCAGTCTTTTTTGGTTCCATTTGAGATAGAAAACCAAAGTAAGCAGCATAGTTTGTTGTTGCCTTAGATCTGGTAATTACTCTTTCTTGAACTATACCAATTACTTGATCTTGAGGATGATCTTTGAGGAATTTAAATGATGTAGTAGGAGATTGTGGTTCTGGACTTGAGTGATATTGAGGACTTGAGTGATATTGAGGACTCTGAGGTGAACTTGCATCCTCAGTCTCAATTACAGCATTGTCATCAAACTGTTGATCACCAAGATCTTTAGTCTGAGTAGTATCAGCTCCAGAGGGATTAATGAACTCATCATCTTTCTCAGCTTGAGAGTCTCTTGGAGCTTGTGATAATTTCTTAGACGTATATACATCATCATCACTGTCATCATCTATGACATACATAGGATTTGACATTTTGGTTTCCTCAGGCTTTTCAAGCTCACTCAAATTGACTGAGTCAGCTTGACCTTTGTCAGCTTGAACAACACTGTCTTCATCAAAGGAGACATGAATCGATTCTTCTATAGTCTTTCTCCTTTAGTTATACACTATGTATGACTTGGAGATTGAGGAATAACCAACAAAAATTCCAGGATCAGCTTTAGGTTCCAACTTGTGGAGCTGATCTCCTTGACTCAGCACATAGTATTTTGAACCAAAGACATGGAAGTAACCTATATTGGGCTTTCTTGATTTATACATCTCATAAGTAGTTTTGCCATGTCTTTTGACTATGATTGATCTATTTTGGGTATAACATGTTGTAGTGACAGCTTCATCCGAGAAATAAAGTTTCAATCCTGCCTCACATAGCATTGTTCTAGCAGCCTCAATTAAGATTCTATTTCTCCTTTCAGCAACTCCATTTTGTTGAGGAGTTCTTACTGAGGAGAAATTTTGTAATATTCCTTTTTGTTCACAAAAGCCTACTAGGGCTGAGTTTCTGAACTCAGTCTCATGATCACTTCTGAGTTGCTTAACAAACTTACCTTTTTGCAACTCTTCCTATTTGATAAAACTTATTATCTCCAGGGCAGCTTTACTTTTGGCTTTAAGGAATATTACCCAGGTGAATCTAGAGAACTCAACTATTATCACCAGGGTGTACTTCTTGCCACTTAGGCTTGGAGTACTTATGGGTCCAAACAGATCCATATGCAACATATGCAATGGGTATGTTATTGAAAAATTTTGCTTTGACTTGAAGGACCCTTTGTGATGTTTCCCTTGTTCACAAGCTGAGGACAATTTGTCTTTGAGAAATGTGATCTTTGGCAATCCAGAGACTAACTCTTTATTGAATAGCATATTTATATTCTTGAAATTTAAATGTGATAGCCTTTTATGCCACAACCAACTCAGCTTAGGAACATATTAAGAATATAAGCAGGTTTCAGTATTGGGATCAGCAGAATTGAGATCAAGTAGATACACATCTCTTTCTCTCTTTGCTATTAGCACAGGCTTACCCTTTGCATTGTATATTGTTCCTGCTTTCTTCCTAAAAGTAACAACATTGTGTTCATCACACAATTGACTGATACTTATCATATTGTGTTTAAGACCTTTAACATATGTAACTTTATGGAAATTCACCTTGCGAGCATGCATCTTCCCATATCCTTTAGTTCTTCCATGGGAGTTATCACCAAATGTTACTTTAGGACCTTCATCTTCCTGGAATTCACTTAGAAATCCTTTCCACCCTGTCATGTGCCTTGAGCATCCACTGTTCAAGTACCATTTACTTGAACCCTGCACATGAAAAGAAAACTAAACATATTAGTTTTTTTTTAACCCACTTTGTAGTAGGTTCAGATGATGAGCACTTAGTAGTTTCATCTTGCGGAACTGACTAGTCAGCTTGAGCAGGTGTTGAGTCCTGTGTGGGCTGATCAGCTTGTTCCTTCTCAGGCCTTAAGATTTCACTGTCACTGTCCTTGGCCTTATGTCCTCTATCTCCACACTTGTAGCATTTCCTTCTACCAATGACTACAGGGGGTAGGTTTTCCGATAATCCTTTTGAGAACTTGCTCTCAGTTTTATAGGATGTGGATAATTTCTCAACTTTCTTTGCAAGTTGATTCACCTGATACTCATTGACTTTGGACTTACCTTCGTCAGATCTAGGTTTATTATCCTTTTGATCAAAAGTTTGACAAACAAACTTCTTTTCATTGACTTTGGACTTACCATTGTCATGTTTTCTGGACTTACCAGTTTCAACAGCTTTCGACTTACCACTGTTGAGTTCTTTAGACTTATCAATTTCAACAACTTTAGACTTACCATTGTTGTGATATGACCTCTGACTTACAGTTGTCTTCATATTCTTAAAACTTCTCTCTCAACAAGATAGAGAGTATTGTCTTTTGAAAGAATTTGGATTCAACCTTTCAATAACAGATCTCCTTTGAATAGGTTAAGTGCCTAATCTATTATACACAAACTTACTATGCTGTTTAGGTGTTAAACACTCATTCCCATGATCCTTTGCCTTTACAAACTTATTGTATTTGAGGCTTGGATCATTTCTCTTTTCTGAGGCTGACTTCTGAGACTTAATCAGTTGTCTATCTTTCTCAGATTCTATACTTGCTATCTCATCATCATCAGCTGCATAAGTTGCGGATTGATAATCACCTCTAAGTACAGCCTTTACCTATTTAGGGATCTGCTGGTTGATGCACTGTTCAGCAAGCCATGATGACTTACACCAGGATTCAGTGATCTTCTGAAGTTGGTCAGCTTTATCCTTGGCTTCTTGAAGTTCTTCACTTAGAAGTTTATTAATGTGTCTTTGACATTCAAGATCACATTATGCTTTCTTTCCAGCAGTAATGAGAGTTTGATTTTCCATAATCTCATTCTTAAGCTTAGTGATTTCAGCTTTGAGGTCAGCTTGAGACTTAAGGCTGGTCTTAAAGTTTTTTAACAAATAACCAAATGTAAGACCTTTTTCTTCATTGGTATAAGAGTTGAAATTACTAACCTTGTACATGGAGGAAGGAGCTCAGTCACTTAGTTTGTTGTTTTCAGCATCTTCCTTCATGTGGGCTTCTAAAGTTGATTCATACATACCATAATCAACTTCATCTAATTCAAAATCTTCATCTTCTTGAGCCATCAAACACTTGTCATCACCATCTGAGGTAGATGATTATGTATCCCAAGTTTCAGCATAGAGTCCTTTTGCATTGGGGTTGTCTTCTGGCTTTCCTTTCTTGAGTTGAGTATATTTCTTCTTGTACTTATCAGCTCTATAAGCATTCTTGTCAGCTACTGAAGTTGTTTCATCGTTCTTTAATCTGCACTCAGCAACAATGTGTCCCTTCTTCTGACCGTTGTAGCACACAGCTTTTTTGGGATCAAAAGAACTCTTTCCTTTGCCCCTGTCAGATCTTCCTTTTCCCCTTTGAATTCTTCTCAGTATTTTGGCAAGCATAGCCATTTGTTCAGTGATAGTCTGAACATCATTTGTATCACTTGTCTCTGAGTCTGAGTGGTCAGCTTGAGAGTCTGACTCAGTCTTAGATTCAGCAATGAAGGCTTTTGAACTCTTTTTCTTCCTCTCTACAGCTAATGCAGTTTCATGTTTATCAAGAGAGTCCTTCATTTGTTGTTGAGAAGATTTCTTGTATTCTGTAATCTGTTCATGATTAAGCAAGAACCCATATATGGACTGTAGGTTATACATGTGTAATGTACCTCCAGCCCTTAGTGCTACACTTAATTTATTAAATTTTTCTGGTAACACATCCAGAAATTTCAGCACTAGGTCAGCCTCATCCTTTATAATGCCTACACTTAGCAGGTCATTAATCAAGCAGTGAAACCTTGTGAACAAATCAGGCAAGGTTTCATTCATCTTCGAAAAGAAGTTTTCATAAGATCTGTTAAGATGATTTTTCTATTGCTGCTTGACCAGATCTGTGCCCTCATATGTAATACTCAAAGTATCCCAAATCTCTTTTGCAGTTTGACACCCAGTCACAGTGTGCAAGATCTCATTGGTCAGAGCATTTGCCAGAACACTCTTTGCTTTGTCATCCAGAGAATGCAATCTCCAATCCTCTTTAGTCCAGGATGCCAAAGGCTTCTTGACTTCCTTTTCAGTCTTGTCAGGAGACTTATCACTGACAGCAGCAGGAATCTTGGGGATGATTGGTATACGACATATGATATCATACATCCTGATGTCAAAACCTTCTTTAATTGAATTGCTTTGTGTTCAAAACCTTCTTTAATCAATTAAGTGTGATTCCGCAACTTCTTAGTTGATTGTGATCATAGTTAAAGATTAACTTTTATTCAACTCTAATTTGTTATTCAAAAGTTAGTTCTTGTTATTTGATATAATCTATATCCGATCCTGACAAGTGGTATCAGAGCCTTATCATTAAGGTTCCTTTGATCACCAGTTGAAGGTTTTGCTTCAATCTTGCTTTGTTCTTTAAAACTGTTTTCAAATCACTTTGTTTCAATGGATTCTGGTGGATCTTCTGATAACAATGGCTCTGGGTCAAACATTCGTGTTCCCATGCTCAAACCAACTGATTTTGAGATGTGGAAACTGAGAATCAAGCAGCATGTCCAATTAATGGACTATGCTGTTTGGGAAATCATTGAAACTGTTCCCACTGCCCCTGTTGATCTAGATGAGACTGGAAAACCAAAGAAAAAGCCACCACCAAAGACAGATGGTGAAAAGAAGGAGAGAATGATTGAGATGAAAGCTCTCAGCATCCTCCAGATTGCAATTCCCAATGAGTATCAGTATCAATTCAAGAAATTTGATAATGCTCATGAACTTTGGAATGCTCTGGAAAAGAGGTTTGCTGGGAATGCTAGCTCTAAGAGAAACCAAAGAGATCTCCTTAAACAAGCCTATGAGAACTTCACCAGTGGAAAGAATGAGAGCATCACCCAAATCTTTGATAGGTTTTACAAGCTGGTAAGCCAACTAGAGAGTGCTAAGGTTAGGCTTGATCAAGATGAGATAAATAGAAAGTTTCTTAGGTCTCTAGGTGATGAATGGACTGTATTTGCTGCAAAATGGAGGACTAAGGATTCTCTTGAAGACATAGAGTTAGATGACCTCTATAATAGTTTGATAGTGTTTGAGGGAGAGATAGAGGGAAGAAGAAAAACTGTTGTCCCTACCCACAATGCTGCTCTCCTGTCATCCTCAGGTATGTAATAAAACCATTCATTAACTAACTCTTTTGATGGTTATGCAGGTACTAGTTCTGCTGTTGGACTAGATGTGAACACTCCAGATGCTATGCTTGAAGCTTTTCTTGCCAGCCATGCACATTCAACCCTCACCAATGACGATCTTGAACAAGTGCACCTTGATGATCTTGAGGAGATGGATCTCAAATGGCAGATGGCCATGCTTACTGTTAGAGCCAAGAGGTTCATCAAAAGGACTGGAAGGCAAAACGTGAATTTCAGAGCTGATGGCAAGGCTGGATTTGACAAGTCAAAGGTGAGATGCTTCAAATGTCAACAGCTTGGCCAGTTTGCAAGAGAGTGCAGATCTGGTGGAAAATTCCAGAATCAAGGTCAGAGGCCAACTCAGAATCAAACCTCCTCAGCATTGGTCTCACAAGAAGGCCATGGGTTTGATTGGAGTGATCAAGCAGAAGAGGCTACAAACAACAAAGCTTTGATGGCATTGACTGACTCCTCCATCAAGTTGGATTCACCAGAATCTGAGGACATTCAGGTATCTTCTAAACTATGTCCTAGTGAATGTAGAGCTATTGTTAAAAGGTTTAGAGAGCACAATAAGAAAATGTGTGCTGCTCTAAGCAAAATGGAGGAGAGGAGATATGAATCAAGTGCAGTCATTGAAAGCTTTGAAAAGAAAATAAAAGATTATCAAGCCAATGAACTGCAAATGGATTATGATAGAAAATATCATAAGTGGGAAAAAGAGCAGCTTCAAGAGGAGATTGATAGTCTGAAAAAGAAGCTAAGTGAGAAGGAAAGTAAGGTTGATGAGTTAACCAAGAAGTTGGAGGGTGTTGATATTGATCTGAGCATGTTCAAGGCAACAAATCTTAAACTTGAAACCTTGTTACAATCACAAATCAGAGACAAGGTGAAAACTGGTTTAGGATATAAGCAGACCCCACCTCCATACAATCACAACTACATAACTCCCATGTCTGATGTAGCTGATAGGTATGTTAATGAATCATTACCAGAGGAACTAAAGTCAGCTAATCCACAATTTGAAAGTGATGAGGAAGGAGTTGTGTATGCAGTGAGTGATGATAAGAATGAGGGAGTTGTGAAGAAGGATGAAGTTATTCCATATGAAAATCACATTTGTTGTGAGCCCATTCCCACAAAATCATCATTACAACCTGTGGTGTTTGTAAAAGCATCCACTGAACCCCTCACCAATGAGCCAAAACTGACCAAAGCTGTTCATTCTATAAGCAGTTCCACAACTGTTACAAACAGTCCCCACCTTTACACTAACAGTCCCAAAAGGAACCCAAACATCTCAACTGTTAGTGTTAAGTCAAAAGGAAAAGTGAAGGTTGATGAAGTTGTAGTTGGAAAGCCCAAGAAGGAGGCTGCAAAAGCACAGACTAAACTCAGATCTGTAAAAAGGCATACTGAAATGCCTGCATGCACATGCCAAAAGCATGGTGTACAAAAGTTTCCTCAGTTAGCACCTGTTAGAGGAAATCAAAGAAATAGGAACCAGTTCTGGTCACAAAGAACTGGTTTGCCTATTGTGAAAGCTAAAAAGTGCTATATATGTGGGAGATCCAATCACTTGGCTCAAGACTGGTATTATAACCCACAGCTGTGTAGCACCAAAAAAACCAAGTTTCAAAAGGCAAAATAACAGTTCTAAAACTTTAAGGGATAGGGTCCAGGAACTGGAAAATAACAACATCAGACTCAATCATCACAGCAAACAAAAATAATTCAAATGCCCAGAGAGTCGGCTGTGTTTACCCAATCGATACCACCACCTGTTTACTCAGCTGCACCTTTTAACACGGTGTCAACACCCTTTGGAATTTTACCATTCATGTATATGCCTACTGTGTCCCAACCTTACCAACCCCAACAAAAGTACCAACCGTAACAGAATTTCTTTATTCTGTGGTACCCTACTCAGGGTGGGTTTAAACCTAAAAGTCAGTTCAAAGATTTCATGAATTGCCAGCCACCTGAATACTCTGGAAGTTCTAACCCTACCGATACTTTGAACTGGTTGCGGGAAACGGTTAAGGCTTTAGATACTTGTAACTGTGAGGAATCTGACAGGGTTAAATTTGCTACAAAGAGATTGAAAGGGCAAGCTGCCACTTGGTGGGATTCTCTAACAGCTCACTTATCTCGGGATGTTATCAACTCTATAACTTGGGAGCAATTCCAAGCTAAGTTTTGTGAACAGTTCTGTAACACCTATGATTTTTCCAAGGTGAAACGGGAGTTCATGGATTTAGCACAAGATGACAAGATGTCAGTTGATGAGTTGATTGTGAAATTCAATGAGAAGTTAAGGTTTGCCAAGCAATGGGTTCCGGATGAGCCATCACAAATAGATCATTTTGTTCAAGCACTATTGCTTGAGTATCGGGGTAACACCCGTATGGAAACTTCATTGGTACAAGCTTTTACACTTGCTAGAGCGGCTGAGGGCGATGTGAGATCTCGGGAGAAAATGAACCGGGAAAAAGGATTGGCTCATAGGTCAACTGGGAACCAGGGAGGAAATCAAAGCAAGGGCAAGTGGCAAGGAAATCAAAATAGAGGCGATCAGAAGTCAAAGGGTTCGGGTTCATATCAGAATAAGCCATGGTGTAAACCATGTAACTCCAGCCATACGACAAAAAGATGTTTGCGTTGTGGTGGATTTGGCCACGAACCATCTACCTGTCAGTTTAAATCAAACGTATGCTGGATTTGTCACGAGGAAGGTCACAGAGCGGGTGCTTGCACAAGGCAGAGGTCAAAGGGGACGGGGCAGGGGGTAGCATCTGTCGGGGGATCGTCTGCAGGTCAGAAACGGAAAGCCGCACCTTCTGCGGAAGGTAGAGCTTATAAGATGACGGTTACAGAGGCTACAGAGAACAGTGATGTTATCACTGGTATGTTTATTGTGAACTCTCTGCCTGCTCGTGTGTTATTTGATTCGGGTGCCAATAGATCTTTCATGTCAATAGCTTTATGTGACAAACTGAAACTACCTGTTACTGTTATTACAACTCCTTTAGAAGTAGAGGTAGCTGATGGTAAGTTAGTGCCTGTAACTTCTTCTGTGACTGGGGTTTCAATAGATATTGATGGTATTAGTCTCCCTGTAGATTGTTTACTGATGCCTATTCCGGGGTTTGACTTAGTACTAGGCATGGATTGGTTAAGTCACCATAGGGCTAGTATCCAGTGCCACAAGAAACTGAATACTATTCCTTTGGCTGACGTGTCGCATGTCGTGGCTCGTGGGGATAGATCTTCTTCTTCTTTTCCAATCATCTCGTTCATGAAAGCTAGAAAATCTCTAGCTAAAGGGTGTACGTCTTTCCTGGCCTACGCGATTGATTCGATGAAATAGAAGAAAGCGGTTACCGATGTTCGGGTTGTGTCAGAGTATCCGGAAGTGTCTCCAGATGATTTACCGGGATTGCCTCCTGTTCGGGATGTTGAATACAAGATAGATCTGCTTCCTGGTACTTAACCGATTGCGAAAGCTCCGTACCGTTTGGCTTCTTCCGAGATCCGAGAGATGATGACACAGATTCAAGAGTTACTTGATAAGGGGTTTATCCGACCGAGTTCTTCGCCTTGGGGTGCACCAGTTTTGTTTGTTAAGAAGAAGGATGGAACTTTTCGTATGTGTATTGATTACAGAGATCTAAATTAAAGAACCATCAAGAATAAGTATCCGTTGCCCAGAATCGATGTTTTGTTTGATCAACTTCAAGGGGCTTCTTATTTCTCGAAAATTGATCTGAGATCGGGTTATCATCAAGTCAGAGTAGTAGAGGAAGATATTCCAAAGACTGCTTTTCATACTAGGTATGGTCATTACGAGTTCCTAGTAATGCCATTTGGTTTAACGAATGCACCTGCAGTATTTATGGATCTGATGAATCGTGTCTGCCGACCCTTCCTAGACAAATTTGTCATTGTGTTTATCGATAATATTCTGGTGTATTCAAAGACAAAAGTTGAGCATGATCAACATTTGCGACAGATTTTGGAGATTCTTAAACAACATAAGTTAAATGCCAAGATTTCGAAGTGCGAATTTTGGTTACGTGAAGTTCAATTTTTGGGTCATGTGATTTGTCAAGAAGGTATCAAAGTGGATCCATCAAAAATTGAGGCAGTGATGAACTGGAGTGCTCCGAAAACACCTACAGAGATAAAGAGTTTTCTGGGATTAGCAGGTTATTACCGCACGTTTATCAAAGACTTCTCTAAGTTGGCTGGTCCGTTGACTAAGTTAACTCAAAAGGATGTTCCGTTTCTATGGGGTTCAGCTCAAGAGGATGCTTTTCAGACTCTGAAACAATTGTTGTGCCAAGGGCCTGTTCTTTTGTTGCCTGATGGTTCAGAGGATTTTGTTGTATATTGTGATGCTTCTCACGCCCGTTTGGGATGTGTTTTGATGCAGAGGGGTAAATTAATTGCTTATGCTTCAAGACAGTTGAAACCGAAAGAACGAAACTACCCAACTCATGACTTGGAACTAGCTGCCGTGGTATTTGCACTGAAATTGTGGAGTCACTACTTGTATGGAACTAAATGTACGATTTGCACCGACCATAAAAGTTTACAATATGTGTTTACACAAAAGGAGTTAAATATGAGACAACACCGTTGGGTAGAATTGATCAAAGATTAGATTGTGATATTCAGTATCATCCGGGTAATGTGAATGTAGTTGCAGATGCACTCAGCCAAAAAGGATCTACGGAGACTGTACAATTTATGCGATTGGAGATTAAGTCTGACTTAGTGGATCAATTGGTAGCTGCACAGCTAGAAGCTTTGAAAGATGAGAACTTAAACGATGAACTGATGATTAAACGTTAGCAGGAGTTAACTACTGATTCGCGTGGTCTGAGAATTTATCATACACGCGTTTGGGTGCCGAAATTTGGGAACTTGAGAGAGTTATTATTGAACGAGGCTCACAAATCCAGATTGTCGATACATCAGGGTAGCACGAAGATGTATCATGATTTGAAGACTCGATATTGGTGGCCAACTATGAAAACAGATATAGCTAAGTTTGTTAGGATGTGTCACATTTGTGCACAAGTTAAAGCTGAACATCAGAAGCCGTACGGATCGTTGAAACAGTTAAAGATACCTGAGTGGAAATGGGATCACATAACGATGGATTTTGTAACGAAACTTCCACGAACTCAACGAGGTCATGATATGATTTGGGTAATTGTCGATAGATTAACCAAGAGTGCTCATTTCCTTGCTACTGCTGAAACTACTTTTTTAAGTAAATTGGCTCAATTGTATATTGATGAAATAGTATCAAGACATGGTATTCCGTTATCTATTGTTTCAGATAGAGATTCGAGGTTTGTATCTAACTTCTGGAACTGATTACAACAGGAATTGGGATCCAGGGTAAATTTGAGTACGGCATATCACCCGCAAACAGATGGTCAGTCAGAGAGAACTATCCGGACTTTAGAAGATATGCTCAGGGCCTGTGTATTGGAGTTTGGGGGTTCGTGGGATTCACATCTGCCGTTAGTAGAATTTGCTTATAACAATTCCTATCACAGTAGTATCGGTATGCCTCCGTATGAAATGTTGTATGGTCGTCCTTGTAGAACTTCGACTTGTTGGTTAGAAGCTGGGGAAAAGCAATTTGCAGGACCTGATATTGTACAGATGACAGCTGATAAGGTTGCAATTGCTCGGGATAAATTGAAAGCTGCAAGAGATAGACAGAAAATGTATGCTGATCCGCGTCGTCGACCGGTATTGTTTGTTGAAGGTGAAATGGTTTATTTGAAAGTATCTCCTTGGAAGGGCGAGATCAGATTCGCTAAATGAGGGAAGTTAGCTCCCCGTTACATTGGTCCTTTCAGAATCGGACGGGTTGTTAACGATCAGACTGTTACATTGGATCTACCAGATGAGTTAGCTGGAATTCATAATACTTTTAACGTGTGTTATTTTCGTAAGTGTAATGTAGAGGATCAGACGCAGGTTCTTCCAATACAGGATCTTCGGGTGGATACTAATCAGAAATTGATAGAGGAACCAGTTGAGTTATTGGATCGGAAGGTTACAAAGTTGAGAAAGAAGCAGATACCGTTGGTTTTGGTTAAATGGAAGCACAGTTTGGGATCTGATTTAACTTGGGAAACCGAAGCCGACATGAACAGTCGTTATCCTTCCTTGTTTCAGAGCGATGAGATTCCGAGGACGGAATCTTCTTAAGGGGGAAAGATTTGTAACACACACTTTCCCGGCCTAGTAGGATTAAGGTAATTAATCAAGTTTAGATTTGGATTTAAATTAATTATGTGGATTAATTGATTTAATTGTGGTTAATTGATTAATTGTTTTAACATTCTTCAAAATGGATAAAAATTGTTAAATAAGATTATTTTGTGTTGGTGGATTTGTGAGGTGTCCGATTTGGGGTTTAGTCATCACCCACACTCACTAAACACTCACTATTCATGCAAATTAGAAATTAGTGTGTGTGTGTTGATTTCTCTCTCGGCCGAGATCAAGATAAAGAAAAAAGAAAGAAACAAACAATTTCGAGAATTGATCATAGGATTTGCATGCAATTAAGTTACTGAATTCATCTCATTGTTGAGGTTAGTAATCTGAATTTATATTGTTAATTGATAGATTATTCGGTTTTGGTTATATGATAAATTATGATCGATGCTTGAAGATGAATTGTTTAATTAGGTTGTATGCATGATAGATTTTATGATTGATATGTGCTGTTTAAATTATTAGAATTAATTCTGGAATCATAGAACGACTACATGCTTAAAATCAGTGTTGAATTAAGTTAGAAATCAGAATTGGGGAAGAACTTATGAATTTATCGGATTTGGGGATGAATCTGTCGGAATTAGATGAATTCCGATAGATTTGATCGGTATTGGTAAAAACCAATAAGTTTTATCGGAATTTGATAGGAATCCGACACTTCATATACGGATTTGGCCCTAACTCTTTTATTGGAATCTTCGATTATCGGATTTGAATATATATTGGGATTTATGACTTTAAGTATGAAATCAGACATGTAAATGCCTTAACTATTTGCTCGGAATTCAGTTTTCGGATTGTGACTTTATTGGATTGTGACTTTATCGGATTGTGACTTCATCAGATTGTCACTTTATCGGATTGTGACTTTATCGGATTGTGACTTTATCAGATTGTGACTTTATCGGATTCTAACTTTTCTCGGATCGTGCCTTTGCTCGGGATTTGATTTTATCGGAATTGGTACCATCGGATTTGAACATAATCGGATTTAGATTTGGTTTTATCGGAATTGAAGATTATCGATATTTGGCCTATACTCGGGATTCAATTCAAACAGATTTGGAATTTACTTGGGATTAATGATTTAAAGATAAATATGAATTGTATATCTTTGGGATTTATGTATGATGAATATGTATACATATATATATATATATATATATATATATATATATATATATATGCAATTGTGTACATACATGATTTACATGGTTAGATATCATATATATTTTGGATCAGTATTATGATTTAATTACTGACTTGGGTTACTTCAATCTCAGGAACTGAGAAGACTCAGTGAGTTAGTCACTCGAGTGTGCTTCAATTCATTGAAGACTTTGGTGAGTGGGTTTATATCTTTTGATATACAGGATTTAATATCCTATTTGGAATGCTCTTGTTTGGATTGTATATACATGTTATTTGGAGATCAGTTTAGTCTGAGCCTTTGCTTGGGGGATTTACCATATCAGATCTTGTGGTACATTTGTTGTACCCTAGAAGACTGGTATTGTTATCCATTTTAGCAAGGTTATCGGTAGACCTTGGTTTTGGCCGACTTTGGTTGTAGGTGCTTGCAACACCGCCGGTTCTCCTGGTATGTTTGCCTTGTATTTGATTAGATATTGGTCCCCTCACTTAGCTTTGTGCTAATTCCCCAGTAGACTGTTTTGCAGATCTTCTTGATGAGTCATGAAGTTTGGGCTGGGAATATGAACAGACCTCACTCTGATGTCAAAGTTTTTATTAAGAGCCTGTTTTGGATTGACACTGTAGATGTTTTGATGTATAAAACAAGATAAAGTTTTTATATCTATTATGTAATTAAGATAAGTATATGTATTTAGCTTCCGCATGCGATTATATTAAATGTTTAAAAAGTACTGTGTTACATTAAGGAAGAGCATGGCTCTGAACTTCCACATAGGATAGTCAGATCCATCAAATATGGGACATCCTTTAGCAGCCATCTGAGAAAAGTTTGATGAGTTGTTGCTTGTCGACATATTATACTTTCTCAGAATCTTGAACTTCAACTTATTAATAGTTTAGCCTCCTCTGATACCAGTTGTTTGTCCCTTGGTGAGAGTATCAACAAACAAGTAATGTGTAGAAGGGGGGTTGATTACACTTTCTACGGAAAATTGAACAAATTAATAAAAAGTGTTACACAAATCAAACCACATGAAATCGAATGCTTTTATTAATAAGAAGATGTTTACAGGAACAATCAAGTAAGCAACATTTGATATGTAAACACCTAATGTAAATCAAATCTCTCAATCTCTCTAACTTTGCTATCTATAATCAACTTATGATGATAGATACAAACTGACTCTCTAAACAGGATTTATTCACAGATTGAATACTTACCAACTTTACAACAGACGTGAAGATCGAACACACGAATAATGTTGGCAATCTGTGAATTTCTTGATCACGTTGAACTTACAAACGGTGTATCAAGATTCGTAACACATACGATGATTACGTTGAGCTTAGATTAGAGTCTGGCTCAGTACCTCTAAACTTATCAGGAGATAAGTATTTATAATCCTATTCCTACGGATCCTAACAAACTAGAACTTATCCTAATCTGCTAACAAACTAACCGATAACGAGGAATCTTGAATCTTGAATCTTCTATCTTGAGTCTTCAATCTTCAATATTGATTCTGGAGTCTTTTTATCCATGCCGTATATATAGAGAGTAAAAGGAATTTAAAAACATATTTAAATTCTCTTAAACTGACTTCTTTAATCAGGCTGAGTTACTCAGCTTAAAACTCATCAAGTTGAGTCCTTCAAGAACAAACTCGAAATCAGACATGTATTAACATGTATAACTACTAACTCATCCTTAGAAGTCATAAGAGTTAGCTAGAACTTTCTTAGCAACTCTGTTGAGCTGACTCAGTCTATAAGCTGAGTCACTCAGCTCGAAACGCATCAAGCTGAATACTCAACCTATACCTTAGGTGATACACACAGCTTATCAACCATATTGATAAACTGACTAAGATATAGTATAAGTTGATCAACTATATGCTCAGCTTATACTCAGCTTATGCTCAGTCTGATCAAGCTTCATAATTCTGTTTAAGTTGTATTTAGAACATATCTTACAAACTTAACTTTGTCTCATCAAATCTCAAATGATAAGATCAATTGACCAACAGATTCGTTCATTTGCTTCTTGGAGTAACAACACAACCTCATCACTATTTCTAGAGCTAAGGAGACTGGTATAACCTCTTCTCCTCTCTTTTATGTTGCATATCTTTTATATAGAGTTTGATCCATTTATGGGATTTCAAGTTTTGTGCTTTATTTGGTTTTACGTTGGGCTTTTGTTGTTGTACTTTGCTTCCGTTGTGTGCCTTAGAAACCCCAACAGTGGTATCAGAGCCACCTCTATGTTAGTTATGCACATGATGGCCTGAAAAAACCCAAAATAAAAATGTTTGTTTTCTGGAAAACTAAGTTAGCGGCGTTAAACCTTTTGTAGCGGCGCTATCTTTTAAAGTTAGCGGCGATACAGGCGCAGGACAGTTTTGATTTTCAAGTTTAATACAGTTTTGAGTCTCGAGTTTTTGGCAATATTTTTGAGCTTCTGGAATTTTATTTTCTTGTTATAATATGTTATTCCAATAGCTATCTTGTATGTTTGGTTGTATGTGGATTTATAAGTTGGTAACCTTCCCTTGACCTCGTGGTTGATTGTGTGTTTGGATGCTTGTTTGGTTGTATTATTATTCATTTGATAAATTTGTAATAATAATCTGGCTTGCATGCCATTTCATTCATCCATGTAATTGTAATAGATAAATAGGTGTAATGTGGCTTCCATGCCATTTTTATTCTATTGTATGTATTGTAATTTATGGTAGATGAAGACACACAAAAAGGAGTCAAAGGTGGTGGAGCATCATAACCATAAAGCCGGTGAAATCAAATGGAGATGGCGGTTTCAGTGGGAGCTCGTATCGAAGACTTTGTCCCTTAGAATTAACCATGTTCTTCCCGTTCGGCTCATGGTTTTATGGCAAGGGTTACCAATTATAGTATCTTATGCGTGTGATTGTGATTTTATATGCATGGATTGCTTAGGATTCGCATGCTAGATTATTTTTCGAAAATTAATAAAATCACAAGAGATTTGCTAAAATGGTTTACAATTCTCTCGCGCGCTAACATACAAAGATTAACTCACCTAGTGAAATTTGGACTTGTCACTAATAAGTTAATCTAAACCAAACCGGAAACAAAACCCGTATTTCCATAAAACGTAAATCATGCACCATCCGTAAGTTGATACCACCCGAATCTAGTCTTATGGGATTTGGTTGTCGAGCTTAGTGTTAGAGATATGCCCACTAATGCACGTATGTCATATAAACCGCTGCTGATGATGTATGGGCCTATTGGGTCATACACCGGGGTCAAACCTGACAGCAACTTAAGTTAAGGGACCAAATATGGCAAAAGACAAAAGTTGACATCGCAGGCCGCGTTAGCGCCGCTAACTCTTAAGGGTTAGCGCCGCTAAGTCCTTGAGGTTAGCGCCGCTACGGCTGCATGTACTTTGTGTCATATCACTGACAGTGCGCGTTAGCGCCGCTAACTATTGGGAGTTAGCGCCGCTAACTTATGGTTAGCGCCGCTAAACCCTGCCAGTGCCATTTATCAAAACCACCTCTAAAACTGACCAATGCATGGGAGCTTTTGTTTCTCGAAGTTGGGCCGGTTGAGAGGGGTCATAACCCATATTCTGGAGCCAAGGGATTGAAGGAACTCATTTTTTGAGATTGGGGTTCTCTCTCTTCTCTCTCTCTAAGTTTATCACATATTCCATCTTCTTTGGTGCTACTAAGGCCAAGTGAAGATTCGAGAGAGTGCTCCAGAAGTTTTTGGTCTTCAAGCTGCTGTTCCAAGGTGGTATTCAAGCTGAAATACCACTAGAGGCGAGCTAGCACTCGTGGTTGACGCGTTCCCGGGGTATATCCCAATAGAAGATTCGGTTTTCGTTCTTGGAGGATCATCACCACGACCTGAAGAAATCTGGAGCTAAGGAGAAAGGTATAACACCTCTTTCCTTCTTGTTGCATTTCTTGAACATAGAGTTTGGTCCATTTGAGGGATTTCGGTTTTTTTGCTTTGATTGCTTGTACATTGGGCTATTTTGTTTGTACCTTGCTTCCGCTGTGAGCCCACGAAATCCCAACAGTGGTATCAGAGCCACCTCTATGTTAGATCTGCACTTGGTGGCTTGAAAAATCCCGAAATCAAAATGGTTGTTTTCTGTTCGAACAGGGTTAGCGGCGCTAACCTCGGGTTAGCGGCGCTAACTCATAAATGATAGCGGCGCTAACGCGCTGTAACAGTTTTAATTTTCAAAGTTAAAATTAGTTTTGGTCTCGGGAATTTTTAGCCTTTTTGTGATTCTGGAAATTTGTTCCAGTTTTGTGTTTGGTAATTTTGTTACCACCTTGTTTGTTTGGTTGTATGTGATAGATTTGAAATTGGTAACCTTGTCTTTGACCTTGTGGTTGACTTTGTGTGTTTGGATGCATTTGGTGATTTTTAATCACATGGGCTGTAATATTTATTAAAATTGTTATATTTGTAATAATATTGTGGCTTGCATGCCATTTCATTCATCTGTGTATTTGTACTAGATAAATAGGAAATTAGTGTGGCTTGTACGCCATTTCAATTTCTGTTGTATTTGTTGTACAATTTGGATGAAAACACACAAGATGGAGTCGGAAGAAGATGGAGCGTGTCCATAGAAGCCGGTGAAGTCCATTGGTGATAGCGGTTCTAGTGGGAGCTCGCATTGAAGACCTTCCGTCCCTTAGTTGACCACGTTCTACCCGTTTTGGCTCACGGGAAGAACGCATAGGATTTTGGCAAGGGTTACCAATTTATTTCGTATATATGCGTGTGATGTGATTTTATTTTATTCTTGCATGGTTTGCTTAGGATTCGCATGCTAGAAAATTTCTTCGAAATTAATAAAATCACAAGAGATTTGGTAAAAATGGTTTACAACTCTCTCGTGCGCTCACATACAAGATTAACTCACCTAGTGAAAATAGGTTTTGTCACTAAACAAGTTAATCAGTAACCAAGCCGAAAACAAAAGCCCGTTTTTCATAAAAACGTAAATCTTGCACCATCCAAAAGATGACACCACCCAAATCTAGTGAAACATGGAGTGATTGTCGAGCTTAGCACGAGTTATTCCATGTGGATCTGTGTGGAAGGTGAGTGTGGGATCTTGAAATTATCGGTTGTCGAGCTTAGCACGAGCCGGTAGTTGTCGGGGTATCACCGTGTATCTTGTTGGACGATTTGCAATTACAAATTAGAATCCTTGAGTGATTGTCGAGCTTAGCACGAGTCAACCAAGAATTTTAATTTGGAATTGGTGCTAGTAGGGATCAAACATGCCAAACGACCGATGGTTGTCATAGGATCCCGCAAGTGTCTAAGAGTTGCAATAGAGATTGCAATCGGTAAAGTGGTTATCGGCCTAAATAGCTCCATGAAGTGATCCGCGGCAACCCCGTCATGAATTGGAGTGAAATATGGTTCTTAGCCCTTGTTAAAATATTTTTCGAGACGATAAGGGTTATTATTTTAACGAGGATTCAAATCAAACTAACTAATTCGTGTACTCTACTTTAATATAGGATGTCGAATCAAAACCACAACACGTCGAATTTTTCACTTCGTATGATTCTACAAAGGGTGAAACTCACGGAAGTGACCTTTGTTGACTGGCTTAGGCATTTGAGAATTGTCCTACGTGCTGAGTCTAAGTTGCACATTCTTGAGGAACCCCTTCCTGAACCACCTGCTATCAATGCGGAATGGGCTATTCGATATGCGTATGAAAAGCGTGTTCGGGATACACACGATGTTGCTTGTCTCATGTTGTCAAGTATGAGCTCGGAACTGCGAAAGCAATTTGAGCACATGACTGTGTATGACATGATTAACAAGCTGAAGGATGTTTTCCGACAGCAAGTTAGGCAAGAACATTTTGAGTGTGTTAAAAGTCTAACCGGTTGTAAGATGCGGGAAGGCAGGAGTGTAAGTGCCCATGTTTTGAAGATGAAATCATACATGGACCAGATGGAGAGATTAGGTTTTCCTATAGGGAGGGAGCTTGGTATGAATTTCATACTTCAGTCTCTGCCTGCCACATATGAAAAGTTTATAAAGGACTATCATATGCATGGAAAGGAAATGTCTATAGATGAATTGCATGGAATGTTGAAGGTTGTAGAATCTAACATGTCCAAGCATGCATCATCTTCATCCACTCTTGTTTTTGGTTCTAAGGAACAACATAACATGAAGAAGAAGAAATCGATCCCATTAAAAGAAGAAGTTGGAGTTTCCAAGCTTGCTTCAAGTTTTGAGTCTATGGACATTGATGATGTGCCTAAAGAGACTCAACAAGGGGTGGTTTGCTACTTCTGCGGTAGATTTGGGGATTGGGGCCGTCATGCCTGCCCTTCATGCCGAAAGGATATAAAACTTCTCAGACAAGAGAGAGTTAATTTTCCTACTTGAGGTACATTCATGATTATACTTCATTGCTATTCCTTATAAGCTGGGATGTTTACCCGAGCTATAAGACTCACGTTTGTCACAAATTTATTTTTGTTGCAAAGTGTAGGTCTATTCGTTGTAAAAAGGAAAAAGCTTGAAGAACCGGATCTCTGAAGAATAAATTTTGTTAATTGTATTCTACAAGAGAAATGGGAGTGTTGGTCTCGCCATTAAATCCGGATTTATTATTACTTTTGTTTGTATGCCCTGCGTGGCAAGAACTACTTTAGTGTATGCTCCTTTGGAGATGATGGATGTTTTTGAATCTTGTATTTTATAAATATTTTTCATTTTAATAGTTTCATTTCAAATTCGATCCATGTCTATGCTTTTGTGTTATTTTAGTGCTTAAATACACATTTGATGACGATGGATATGACTTAGAATTGAAACAATTTTGAAAAATTATTTTGAGATGATTTTATCAAAACTTATCCATATCATTGCATACATAAAGGCTCGTTATAAGTAATAAGACAATCATGAACAATTGATTCTTAAATCCAAAAGTGATTTGGATATATTAGCTCTATGGCATAATCAAACTTGACCAAGTAAACAACATTTGCATCGCTTAGATCCATGTGGTTAGGATCTTTGTAAAAGTTTAGCCTCGGGCTAAATGAAAGATACAAATCTTGTTTATTGGAATAGGATGATTAATGAAATCCTTCACCAGTATTGGTAAGGAAGGATTGTGACTTGTTGGATATGATCATATTTGTGTGGATAATCCGTTCAAGTATGCCACAAAGAGTGACACTAGTGAAATTCTTCATCACTATCTTTATGGTAGTAGTTGAGAGAATGTTTACTAGAGAAAAGGCTTATGTCTGAAACCTAGTGGTGTTCGGAACAAACCTAAAGAGAATTAAGAATCAATAAGGGTATATAGATATAAATTCTTAGATCTAGAATAGATGCTAAGTTTTCTTATCTATATTGGTTTAAACGTAAAATGAATCATGGGTTTAACCCATAATTCGTTTTTCCGTAGAAACACATTTGCACATGGTGTTACTTTAAATAAAACCGGATATCTGTGTTGATGATCTGGTAAAAGGCAGGCCTAAAACATGTATTCAATGTGGTTGGTATACATTAATTTTATGAACCAAGTCCTCGATCTAAAACACAGCACTGTGGTCACTTAAGCATCGAATGAGATATTGACTAGAAAGAGTTCTTTGCTTGTCAATCTCATAACTTAAATTATCCAGTCTACATTCAGTGGGAGATGGATGAATTATAAGTTGATGCCTACATATTTAAGTAGTTCATCTGAGTTTTGGATAATTGTTTCTTGAACTTTTGGGAACCATGTTTGGTTGCGCAAAAGGGAAAGTACAATTTACAAAAGCATTCCAGTGGAAAAACGTAAAACTTAAATAAAAGACCTAATGTTGACACTAGCATTTAATCAGCATAGAGATGCTGGTAAAACCTGACAATATCCATTGCTTCTTTATATCTGATGGAAATCAAGAAGGTTGTTTAGATATGAGGTTGTCATATTTTACTAACAGCAGCTTGATGGTAAATCATTGTGATGTTACCATTCATCGGAAACATAGTGGGACCCTGTGTTCACTAGTGAATAGAAGAAGATAATGGTGTAACCTATTTGCTGCATCCAAGTACTTGACTTGGGTTAATCCCACACCTAAGGTGTAATTCAAGAAGGGTGAAGGGACTAACATATATGCCATAATGGACAACTTCAAATACCGACTAGAGACAAAGTGTTTCATATTGATTTTATGGAAACAAGTTCTAGTGGTTATGTTGAAGATAATTTGGATAAAGTGTAATTTTGTTGTCACCTTGTGGAAACAAGTTTGCTCACATGGACAAAAGAGATCTAAATCCTTCATAGGATCAAGTTGAGGAAATACTTAAGGCATTTTCCGAGGGTCTCATTCATCCATAAAAACCAGATTAAGTCTGGATTAAGCGAAACATTGTTGTCACTATGGGGAAACAAGTAATCTCGCATGGAAATAAAAGGCCAAGATCCTTTGCAGGATTAAATTGAGGAAATGTTTGAAACATGTTCCGAGGCCTTATATATCCATTATGTCCAAATTGTGTTCATGACTAAGGTCAGCAAAACTTGCATCTTGTGGCTGTAATCCTGCTTTATGAGAAAGTCAAAGGAATGAGTTTTCTAGAAAGCGTAGATTAAGCCAAATACCCTTGTCAGGGCTAGTGGGAGCATCATGTGTTCCTAGTCAAATATGCTCTATGAAAATAATGTCCTAATTTAGGGTTGTTCTACAACCTAATGGTGGAATTGTTGTTCTATGAGTATAAATAGAAAATATGGAATGAAGTGAATTTTCTAATTCAAGAAGTACTGATGTATGTTCTTGATGTTCGACGAAAGTAGAATTGTCTTGAGTAAGTTATTACTGCAAGCAAATCTATGCTTATGAGACTGTCGATTTTATCGAAGTTTAGATTAATCAAGTATGTGGTATAGATACGACATTTAGACCTAAATGAGTGTCATCGACCCTATTGTGGACTTCGGTCACATTGAGGGTATGTCGACTCTGATAAACATGAGTGTCAATGACTCTATTGTGAACTTCGGTTACATTGAGAGTATGTCGACTCTGATAATCATAAGTGTCATTAATCCTATTGTTGACTTCTGTAACATTGAGGATATGATGACTATGATAGCTTTGTAAATGATCTCTTTAATAAACACTTCGCTAGTGGTTTAATAAGAGAATACAAAAGAGTACAAAGGGATATCGGGTAAATGATCCCATAATTAAGCCATTGTCAAATACTAGTGATGACTTTCATACTAGGTATAAAAGCATTGTTCATGCTTATGACCGGGCTTAAATATCGCTTTAGTATATGTTTGATTTACTTATAAGCTTTGGGAACGATACAGACAGTATTGTAATTTATGCTTGTTTCGATATGCGAGTGATTCGGTTACATTCATAAGACTTTACTGTGTTCCATCTTAGCATGTTTAACCACTTCCCAGAATGTTTATACATTCTAAAATTCCACAGTCAGTCATTCTTCAAGGGAAGGAAGTTTGAAATAAGGCTGAGGTTAGGTGTTGGTTATGCATTAATCAAGGATTGAATGCATGAAACGCAACAGTAACCTGTGCTTGAAAGGGGTTTCAAGTGACTGGAAGACCCACACCTGAGTTCACTTCATGGATCATGGTCACAAGTAACTCGGGATGATAATATCATTACGTCCTTCGACCCGAGATGTATGAATTGCCATAGCATGAAACTTTCTTACTTTGGTTATTTCAAAACGTAGTTCGTAACTGGCTATTATAAAGGGAATAGCTGGGTAAGACAAGGTTCATGTTATGGGATTGTACAGTCAACGGAATTTGTTCCTCCTGTATGAGAGATATCCCTGGGCCCCTCGATGATTGGGCGCTGACACCAAAATAAGCATGGCCATGCGCAAAGGAATATTGATTGAGAATCAGATATGTCCTTAAATTTTGGTCACCACCAATCTTGATCGAGAAACATAATCGTGAACGATCTGGAGATTGACATATTAATCCATGTCTCGTGTTCACAAGGATATCGCGAACAAAAGGATGTTTGATCACTTATCTATAGGACCTCTACATTTTTATGTAGGTTATGGTTTTCTGCAAGGAGGCGGAACCCATACTGACTTGGGGGCATCGATGCTTTGCTAGAGGCCGCTCTTTGTCTGTGGTTACATGGGTACGGTGCATTATGTGCAAGTGGGAGTCTGTTAGAGATATGCCCACTAATGCACGTATGTCATATAAACCGCTGCTGATGATGTATGGGCCTATTGGGTCATACACCGGGGTCAAACCTGACAGCAACTTAAGTTAAGGGACCAAATATGGCAAAAGACAAAAGTTGACATCGCAGGCCGCGTTAGCACCGCTAACTCTTAAGGGTTAGCGCCGCTAAGTCCTTGAGGTTAGCGCCGCTACGGCTGCATGTACTTTGTGTCATATCACTGACAGTGCGCGTTAGCGCCGCTAACTATTGGGAGTTAGCGCCGCTAACTTATGGTTAGCGCCGTTAAACCCTGCCAGTGCCATTTATCAAAACCACCTCTAAAACTGACCAATGCATGGGAGCTTTTGTTTCTCGAGGTTGGGCCGGTTGAGAGGGGTCATAACCCGTATTCTGGAGCCAAGGGATTGAAGGAACTCATTTTTTGAGATTGGGGTTCTCTCTCTTCTCTCTCTCTAAGTTTATCACATATTCCATCTTCTTTGGTGCTACTAAGGCCAAGTGAAGATTCGAGAGAGTACTCCAGACGTTTTTGGTCTTCAAGCTGCTGTTCCAAGGTGGTATTCAAGCTGAAGTACCACTAGAGGCGAGCTAGTACTCGTGGTTGACGCGTTCCTGGGGTATATCCTAATAGAAGATTCGGTTTTCGTTCTTGGAGGATCATCACCACGACCTGAAGAAATCTGGAGCTAAGGAGAAAGGTATAACACCTCTTTCCTTCTTGTTGCATTTCTTGAACATAGAGTTTGGTCCATTTGAGGGATTTCGGTTTTTTTGCTTTGATTGCTTGTACATTGGGCTATTTTGTTTGTACCTTGCTTCCGCTGTGAGCCCACGAAATCCCAACACTTAGCACGAGCCAATTCTCATAAAACTATGTGGAAGGTGAGTGTGGCAAATTCACAATTTTGGTTGTCGAGCTTAGCACGAGCCAACTTTGGTGAGTTTGTTACCGTATGTCTTGACGGACGATTTGCAATTTTAGGTTTGAAATCTTGGTTAATTTTCGAGCTTAGCACGAGTTAACCAAAATTTCAAGACTTAAAATTGGTGCAAGAAGGGATCAAACATGCCAAACGACCATTGGTTGTCGTAGGATCCCGCAAGGTGCTAAGGATTGCAATAGAGATTGTAATTGGCAAAATGGTTGCTGACCTAAATAGTTTTATCATGTGATCCGCGGTAACCCCGTCATATGGTAGGATGAAATACGGTTTTTAGCCTTGTTAGGATGATTCTTTATGGGTAAATTGTTTTAACAAGATATAATATCAAACTAACTAAAATCTACTTTGCAATTTTAGATGGCATCAACAAGCGCAAACAACACCACCACCAACGTTTCTCTACGGGTTTTCCTTGAGAAGGACAAACTCGACGGTAGCAACTTCATGATTTGGCATAGGAAGCTGAGGCTTGTCCTACGCTATGAAGGGAAGTTGCACACCATTGAGGAACCCTTACCCGAGGCACCTCCAAGCGGTGCAACGAGAGCGGTTCCAGAGGTGTATTAAAAACTCCTCAAGGAAACTGAGGAGATCACATGCCTCAGGTTGAGCACCATGAGCTCCGATTTGCAAAAGAAAATGGAGCACTTGGGTGCTTACAACCTGATCGTGCAGCTGAAGGATATGTTCCAACAACAGGCGAGGAAGGAGAGGTATGAATTCTTCAAGTCCGTTCTCGCTTGCAAGCTTCAAGATGGAGGGAACGTGAGCGCTCATGTCTTGCGTATGAATGCAAACATCAAGCGCATGGAGAAGTTGGGATTCACCATCGGGAGGGAGATGGCGGTCGATTTGATCCTCTAATCCCTGCCCAGTGCATATGATCAATTCACCATGAGTTATCATATACACAGCATGGATAAATCCTTGATGGAGCTGCACGGTATGCTCAAAACTGCCAAAGCGAGCATGACCAAGAGCAATCCATCTACTTCTTCCAATCCCGATCTTGCCATCCGGGAAGGCCGCATCACAAAAAAGAAGAAGAAGGGCAACTCTTCCAAAGGGAAGGGTAAGGGGAAGGTTGGTGAGTCCAAGCCCAACCCTACCTCCGATGGTAAGGGGAAGGGAAAAGTTCCCCAAACCAAAACCCCGGAAGATACCCAATGCTTCTTTGGCGGGGGCAAGGGCCATTACCACAGAAGCTGCCCAAAGTACCTTGAGGGGCTCAATAGGCTCAAGGCGATGAGCATATCAGGATCCGACTCTTCAGGTATGTTCATGATAGAATTGCATCAAACTTCTACTTCTAAAAGTTGGGTTTTAGATACCGGTTGTGACACTCACATATGTAATATGGTGCAGGTGCTAAGGACAAGTAGGAGCTTGGAGCGGGGAGAGCTGGATCTTGTAATTGGAAATTTAAAAATTGTCCCAGTACAAGCAAGATGAGACTTGGAGCTTCATTTTAAGACCGGAAATTCAATTATATTAAAGAATGTATGATATTCGTCCCTTGTGGCAAGAAACATCATTTCATTTCATGCTTTGTATGACGACGATTATGATTTTAAATTGTTAGAGATATGCCCACTAATGTACGTACGCCATATAGACCGCTGCTGATGATGTATGGGCCTATTGGGTCATACACCGGGGTCAAACCAGACAGCAACTTAAGTTTAGGGACCAATTATGACAAAAGACAAAAGTTGACATCGCAGGCCGCGTTAGCGCCGCTAACTATAAAGGGTTAGCGCCGCTAAGTCCTAAAGGTTAGCGCCGCTACGGCTGCATGTACTTTGTGTCACATCCCTGGCAGGCCGCGTTAGCGCCGCTAACTTTAAGGGGTTAGCGCCGCTAAACCCTAAGAGTTAGCGCCGCTACGGCTGCATGGGCTTTATGTCAAATTACCTCCCAAGCTGGCCAATGCGTGGTGTACACCTAGGAACGCACTTTGGCCGGTTATAGGAGTTAAAAACGAATCTGGAGACCATAGGGAGAGAGGAGACTTCATTTGTTTTGAAGTTCTTTTTGCTCTCTCTCTCTAAACACAAACATTTCTTCTTTGATGCTACAAAAGATCAAGAGAAGGATGTAACAAGGTTTGTTCCAGAATTTTTGGTCTCTCGTTGTTGCTGTCCCGGAGTGATATTCAAGTTGAAGTATCACAAGGCTTGCTAGCACTTGTGGTTTGGCTTGTTCCCGGGGTATATCCCAATAGAAGATTCGGTTTTCGTTCTTGGAGGATCATCACCACGGTTTGAAGTTTTCTGGAGCTTAGGAGAAAGGTATAACACCTCTTTCCTTTTCAAGTTGCATTTCTTGAACATAGAGTTTGGTCCATTTGAGGGATTTCGGTTTTTATGCTTTGATTGCTTGTACATTGGGCTATTTTGTTTGTACCTTGCTTCCGCTGTGAGCCCACGAAATCCCAACATAAATTTGATTATGTAACAATTATTTGTTTGAAAAATGATATTGTTTATTTTAAAGCATTACCGTGTCATGATATATATGAGGCAAATGCATACGTTGAATCTAGAAGATCTATCATGAATATTGATTTTGATTCCAAAAATGGTTTGGACAAGTTCTCTTTGTGGCATAGTCGTCTTGGCCACATAAACAAGACACGCATCACCAAGCTCCAAGCGGCTAGGATCTTGGAATCAATTGACCACGGGTCAAGTGATGTATGTGAATCTTGCTTATTAGGCAAGATTACAAAAGGACCCTTCACGGGAACAAGTGAGAGGGGAAAGGACCTTTTGGATATTATTCATACTGATGTATGTGGACCTTTCAAGCATGTCACAAGAAACAACTCAAGATACTTCGTAACCTTTATAGATGATTATAGTAGGTATGGATATGTCTACCTTGTAAAACACAAGCATGAAACCTTTGAGGTGTTCAAGACATTGCAAAACGAAGTGCATAATCAATTAGGCAAATCAATAAAGTTACTCCGGTCTAATAGAGGTGGAGAGTATCTAAGTACCGAGTTTTCGGATCATCTAAGGAATTATGGAATTATTTCACAATTAACACCTCCTAGGACTCCACAATTAAACGGGGTCGCTGAGAGGAGGAACCGGACTTTACTGGATATGGTAAGGTCAATGATGAGTCGAACGGAGGTACCTATTAGTTTATGGAGATATGCTCTAGAAACGGCGGTAAGAATCCTTAACCTCGTACCAACCAAGAAAGTTGTAAAAACACCTTATGAAATGTGGCATAATAAGAAGCCGACACTTTCATACCTACGACTTTGGGGTTGTCAAACCTATGTGAGATGTGAGGCTGAAGACAAACTTGAACCTCGTACGGAAAGATGTTACTTTAACGGATATCCTCCTGCCGGAGTTGGATATTTATTTTACAAAACTTCTGAGAACAATGTTTTTGTTGCTCGAAGGGCATTTTTCCTTGAAAGAGAAATGTATCCAAGCAGAGTGGCAGCAAGGAAATTGACCTTGAGGAAGATCAAGGGTCAACCAATAAAGAACTTGAGGTTGGCACTAGAACTCAACCTAAAACGGTTGGAACTGAGCAAGAAAATGTTGCAGTACCTGACACTCGTTCATTGCCTATTCCAAGGCATTCCAGTAGAACTCGTTATGAGCCAGAGAGGTATGGTTTCCATATATTTGAGGGCAGTGAGTTAATGGTGGATCGTGATGAGCCCACCAGCTACAAGGAAGCCATGGCAGGCCCTGAGTCTGCAATGTGGAGAGAAGCAATGGAGAGCGAGATGCATTCCATGTCGGATAACCAGGTTTGGGAACTGGTTGATCCTACGCCCGGGGTTAAACCCGTAGGGTGTAAATGGCTCTTCAAGGAGAAGACCGGAATGGACGGAACCTAGGATACCTTCAAAGCCCGACTGGTGGCTAAGGGTTTCACTCAGACACATGGTATAGACTATGATGAAACCTTTTCCCCAGTGGCAATGTTAAAGTCTATCCGGATACTTCTAGCTATTGTTGCATTTCATGATTATGAAATATGGCAAATGGATGTTAAACCCACCTTCCTTAACGGGAAGCCTTCCGAAGAGGTGTATATGACGCAACCTGATGGTTTTGTACATCCAGAGTATCCAAACAAGGTCTGTAAACTAAAGAAGTCCATTTATGGAGTCAAACAAGAATCTCGAAGCTAGAATCTATGCTTTGATGAGAAAATCAAAGAATTTGGATTTTCGAAAAGCAAAGATGAACCATGTGTGTATGTCAGGGCTAGTGGGAGCATAATTGTCTTCTTAATCCTATATGTAGATGATATTCTACTAATTGGAAATCACATCCCGAGCCTAAGGAGTGTTAAAGCATGGCTGGGAAGTTGTTTTTCAATGAAGGATCTAGGGGATGTGAGCTGCATTCTAGGAATCAAGATCTATAGAGATAGATCTAAAAGGCTACTCGGGCTTTCTCAAAGTGCATATATAGATAAGGTCGTGAGACTTTAACATGGAGGAATCCAAGAAAGGAAGCCTACCTATGTTGCATGGTTTGACTTTGAGTAAAACTCAATGTCCTACCTCACAAGAGGAGATAGAAGTAATGAAGCGTGTACCATATGCTTCGGTTGTGGGATCGATCATGTACGCCATGTTATGCACTCGTCCTGATGTGTCATGTGCTTTAAGCATGACTAGTAGATATCAGGCGAATCCTGGGGAACCTCATTGGAGAGTCGTAAAGAACATTCTCAAATACTTTAGGTGTACGAAAGAGATGTTCTTGGTATATGGTGGGGAGGATGAGCTGAGAGTAAAGGGTTACTCAGATGCTAGCTTCCAAACAGACTGGGATGACTGCCTATCATAATCGGGGTTTGTATTCCTGTTGAACGGTGGTGCTGTCAGCTGGAGGAGCTCGAAGCAAGACATGGTGGCTGATTCGACTACTGAGTCGGAATACATAGTGGCAAGTGACGCTGCTAATGAAGCCGTGTGGATGAAGAAATTCATCCAAGACCTAGGAGTGGTTCCAAGCATCGCAGACACTATTGAGATATTCTGTGACAATTAGGGTGTGGTGGCTTTCGCAAAGGAACCGAGAGCTCACAAGAAAACAAGACACACATTGCGCAAATACCACTTTATACGAGATGTAATTGAAAGTGGCGAAGTCGTCATCAGCAGAGTAGCATCGGATGGAAACCTGGCGGATCCGTTCACTAAGCCGTTACCGCAAGCAGCTCATGAATCTCACACTACAGCAATAGGTGTAAGATTTGCTAGCAATTTGGCTTGAGATATGTATTTAGTTTCGTTGATATGTAAATTATATTTTGGGAACTTTAAGAAGGTATTGTAACTTATGCTTATTTCGATATATAATAGAGATTATATATGCGTGTGATATGGTTACATTCATAAGACTTTACTGTGTTCCATCTTAGCATGTTTAATTACTTCCAGAAATATTTTACTATATTTTAAACCTTCCACAGTCCGTCAATCTTATGGAAGAAAGATTGAATTAAGGTTGAGGTAAGCATGTGACCTTGAATTCAAAATGGTTGAATTAAGGTGCAATACTTACCTGTGCTTGAAAAGAGTTTCAAGTGACTGGAAGACCCACACCCAAGTATACTTCATGGATTATAGTCACGAGTAACTTGGGATGATAATATCTTACGTCCTTAGACATGAGATGTATGAATAGCTATATCATAGTTCTTCCTTGCTTTAGCCATTTTCAAAAGCAGTTCTTGACTGGCTGTAATAAAGGAAATGGCTAGGCAAGACAAGAAATATGGTATAGGGTTATACAGTCAAAGGAATTTGTTCCTCTGATACGAGAGATATCCCTGGGCCCTCGATGATTGGGAGCTGACACCAAAATTATGCATTGCCATGCACAAGGAATATTGATTGAGAATCAGATATGTCCTTAATTTTTGGTCACCGCCAATCAAGATCGAGAAACATAATCGTGAACGATTTGGAGATTGACATTTAATCCATGTTGTAAATTTATAATATTGTATAGAAATAGGAGTTTAATTGTAAAATACACATGGGGTATATATAGGGATATGACCTATTGTAATAGGTAAGGTTTTGCACATAATGATATAAAGAACTATATGTTTTCATGGTGTTTTTACACATTCTCTCTAGTTCTACATATGCAATCCTTCATCTATCCTACATATTACTTGAATCACTTGTTATAATGGACTAACACATGTCTCGTGTTCACAAGGTTATCGCGAACAAAAGGATGTTTAAGATCACTTATCTATAGGACCATTTCCTATGAATTGGTTTTGTTTTTTATAACGAAACTCATACTGACTTTGGGGCAGAGATGCTTTTCTAAAAGTCACTCTCTGTCTGTGATTTGAGGATATGGTGCATCGTGTGCAAGTGGGAGTTTGTTAGAATATGGCCACAGATGCATACACACCGTTTGAATCACTGCCGATGATGTATGGGCCTATTGGGTCATACACCGGGGTCTAACCTGACAGCAACTAAAGTAAAGGGACCAAAAATGACAAAAGACAAAAGTTGACATCGCAGGCCGCGTTAGTGCCGCTAACCTCAAGGTGTTAGCGCCGCTAAACCTTAAGGGATAGAGCCGCTACGGCTTCATGTACTTTGTGTCATGTCACTTGGCAGGCCACGATAGCGCCGCTAACATTAAGGGGTTAGCGCCGCTAACTCTTAAGGGTTAGCGCCGCTTCGGCTGCATGTGCTTTTTCTCAAATCACCTCAAGGCTTGACCAATGCATGTGTAAGCTATAATTGTGTTTTGGCCGGTCTTTGGGAGATGCAGTGGCATCTGGAGGTTCATAAACGAGGGACTATTTCTCTCATTTGATACACTTGGCCACATACACCAACACACACAGTCTTTAGTGCTTCTAAAAGACTTAGAGAGAGTTTTAAAAGAGAGGTTCCAGAAAGTTAGTATTGGTTGTTGTTATCTAGTATTTTCTGGAGTTAAGAATCACAAGAGGTTGCTAGCACAAGAGGTTGGCGTGTTCCCGGGGTATATCCCACTAGAAGATTCGTTCATTTGCTTCTTGGAGTAACAACATGACCTCATCACCATTTCTGGAGCTAAGGAGACTGGTATAACCTCTTCTCCTCTCTTTTATGTTGCATATCTTTTACATAGAGATTGATCCATTTATGGGGTTTCAAGTTTTGTGCTTTATTTGGCTGTACATTAGGCTTTTGTTATTGTACTTTGCTTCCGTTGCGTGTCCTAGAAACTCCAACAATCAATATCCAAATCATGTTTATATTTTGGATAAGGCATTATATGGTCTAAAACAAGCACCTCGTGCCTGCTATAATATCTTATCTGAATATTTATTTGTTGAGGGTTACGCAAAAGGAACATCTGATACTACACTGTTTGTTAAGGCCAATGGCAAAGATAAAATTTTGGTGCAGATATACATTGACGATATTATCTTTGGCTCAACTAATCCCAAATATTGTGATGAGTTTGCTAAGACAATGGCAAATCGTTTTCAAATTAGCATGATGGGGGAAATGTCATTTTTCCTTGGTCTACAAGTAAAGCAACTGAGTACTGGTATTTTTATTAGTCAGTCAAAGTACATAAAGGATTTACTGAAAAAGTATGACATGCTCACTTGCTCAGCAATCTCAACTCCTATGGCAGCAAAAACTAAGCTATCTGCTGATCTGGATGGTTTATCCGCTGATCTGAAGACATAAAGGGGTATGATTGGTTCGTTACTGTATTTGACGGGAAGTCGACCAGACATCATGTTTTTCACCTGTCTGTGTGCTCGGTTCCAGGCCAATCCCAAAGAGTCACATCTGCAAGCAGTCAAGCGAATTTTTCGTTTTCTCAAAGAACTTTGGATTTAGGTTTATGGTATCCTAGAGATTCTAATCTTGACTTATATGCTTAATCAGACTCTGACTATGCAGGATGCATGATAGGCAGAAAAAGTACCTTTGGCAGTGCGCATTTCATGGGAGATATATTAGTTTGCTGGGCATCTAAGAAATAGAATTTTGTATCTACATCAACTGCTGAAGCTGAATATGTTGCTGTTGCAATGTGTTGCTCACAGAGTTTGTGGATCAGGACACAGTTATCTGACTTTAGTATGACAATATCCCACTATTTTGTGACTCGCAATCTACTATTGCCATTCCATGCAATCCGGAACACCATTCAAAAACCAAACACATTGACATCAGGTATCATTTTATAAAAGATAATGTGGAAAAAGGTTTAATCGAGCTTCAGTATGTTCATACTGATAATCAGTTGGCTGACTTATTTATACTGAACCGTTAGACGAATCTCGGTTTAATGATTTAGTTTCTAAGCTTGGCATGCTTAATATGCATGTATGACATACTGATTTTTTTTTTCTTTATTATTTTTTTGGTTTTGAATAGGTATTATGCAGTTTGTTTGTTTTGCAGGTCATCAATACAGAAATCTAGGGGGAGTATATATATCTTTACACATACTGCATATGTGTAGGGGGAGAAATATAGACGATTTCAACTACATAAACTTTTTGTCTTTCACTCAATCTAAAATGTTTGAATTCGTGCACAGATTGAGGGGGAGTTTTTGTTGTGTATTTTAATTGTTTAAATCAAAATTGAAAATTAGAAAACAGAAAAATAAAAATAAAGTTGAAAATTAGAAAAATGATAAGTTGTAAAATTTTGAAAAAGTGTTGATGATCGAAGTCATGTAAACGAATTATTCTCATGGATGATCAAGTGTTCATTCGATTGCGTTCAATTGGCTTCAATTGCACTTACATGTTGGAAAATTTTCAAGTCATGGAGTTCGATCAAATTCGATCACAGTTAATTGCATTGTGTTGTTAACTGGTTTATCGCACAATACTAACATTGAGACGATCGCATTCGATTAATTTGAATTTGAACCGCATGCGATCACCTCAGTTCGAACGCGGTTTTTAAAGTTGGTCCAATCAGGTCATGACACGTGGTCCATGTCACTTCAATCACCTTTTTTAGATATAGTCAACAGATCATCTTCTTCTATCAACTCATCATTTGCACTTCTATTTTCTCTCGGTTACTACCTTCAACGAATCCAAGCAAAACTCTACCAAATTTTCTAATTTTTGTGTTAATCGAATCCTAACAACAAGCTAAACAATCCCCACGGTGGAATTTAACTAATTTTGTGTTTTGATTGAGTTTTTATGCAAAAACAGTTCCGCCAAGCGGAGGGTTTTCGAACTTCTTTTTCGAGATTTGTCCTTTGATCTGACCTTGTTTGACTTCGATTGTTGTACGATTGGTCTTAGGATTGCATAAGGAACACATATCTACAAAAAGTTTTCATAAATTTTGAAATGTGTTCTTTGTGTTCTTCGTGAGTATGAGTTTGTACTAGAAATTTGGATTTTGAGTGATTACATGGTGTTAAGATCCAATTTTGACTATGCTTCAGTGTAACAAAGTTGTTCATATACATCTAATCAGTATATAATAAAGGTCAAAATTCATTTTTGATAAGTTTAAACATCATGTACTCAATGCAGATTTCAGTGTTAAGTATTTTTTATCATAAACTTCAATTTTTCAAAAATCAAACATTTGGTCAAAATAGGTAAACTAAGTATCAAAAGGTCTAGTTTGATCTAAGTTTGACTATTTTTTCATGAGTGTGTGGGTTTGTTACTTATTATTGCATTACAGATTTAACCTGATTTGCTGTTTTGTGCAGAAAACATGGCTAATATGGAAGGTGAATCCACATCACATGTTTATTCTGTGGCTCCTAGTCAGCTAGCCCAAAACCCGAAACCAGACGAGCACTTAATAACTAGAGCAGAATTCCTTTCTGTAACCACTCATGATAATAACCAATTCATTGACCTTGCTACTTTGAAAAATCCAAACTTCCCAGTCCTTACTGAAATACTTCGAATCCATCCTTTGAATTATATGTTAACTTACAACCCAGCTACTGCCGGTACTCATGTCCCAAAGGTGTATGCTCAATAGTTTTGGAAAACTTGTCATATACACACCTGTCGTACTAAAACTCTTTATATCCGGCCAGAGGTTAATGAGTTCATCATTGTTATCACTGTGGACAGACTTAGGGAGATTTTCCATCTTCCTACTGCTGACAGTCGTCCTCCTGTAGTAACTTTTGATGAAATACCTGAGGAAGCAGTCTGTTTAGCTGTCATTCAATCATTTGGATACTCAGGTCCACTGGAGAAAAAGAACCAGTTTAAGAGGAATAACTTGCATCCTATGTACAACATGTTCATGACCATACTCCAGAAGTGCTTAGCTGCCAAATACACTGGGTATGAGTTTCTAACTGAGAATCAGTTGAGGATCTTTGTTGCTGCGGGAAACCACTTGCATGTGGATTATGCTCAGTTGATGTTCAATGATATTAAAGCAACTATGGTGTTGAAAAACAGCCAAAGGAAAACTGGAGCAAAGTTTTTACCATATTTGAGGTTTATTCCAATGATTATTCAACATGCGATGGATCACAATCTTACAATTCCTCAGAGAGCAAGCTCTGTTGGATCTTTATGAGCAATCTGATTTAATAATCAGTTATAGGATGGGTGTAGGTATACCTCCTATGGTTAGACAAGAGCCGGTCCTACCTACCCAAGAGGGAAGTGCAGAGAAACAATCTTGAGAGGGGTGGGGAAGAGGGTGAAGGTGAAACACATAGAGAGGGAGAAGATGTTTATGATCCAGTAGCTATTCATGATATTGTAGAATCTCTGGCTTTTGCTACTGATCAATCTGATGTGCAATCTGATGGTTCAACTTAACAAATTGTTCTATCTAGTTCAAATTCTGAGAGTTCTGAGTCTATTTCTAATATTGTGAGTACTCCACCTGTTACTGTTGTTTCATCTCCTATGAGTACTCTAGATGCTCCTATTGTTCATACTCCTGATAGCACTCCTTCCTATATGAAAATAACTGATCTTCGTGATCAATATCCAGTTGTTAGTACTCCTATAGTGTCAACTGCTGACGTGACTCCTATTTCACAATTATAAACTCCCGTCAGTCAGGCAGGTCTTACTCTCATTCTAGATCCTACTCAGCAATAAGCTGTTGTTCCTCGGGTTGCTCAAGTAGCTCCTGATGATGCAATAAAACCATCTTTTGAGGTTGCTTCTGTCACACCTGAGACTTCATTATTATCTCCAAATCAATATGCTGGGTATGGAAACGAAGATGAAGATTATATGAGTGATAGTTCTGTGAGAAAAGAAAATGAGAGTGTTGAGATTTCCCAAAACCTTGAAAGCTGGGCTGCTACATCTGTTATCGGACCTGACATAGTTGGGTCTGGTATTGAAATAGACACGGTTATCCCACCCGTGCATCTTCAAACCCCACCAAGCCACTTAAAGGGTTCTCAACAACCTTCTACTTCATTGCACAGGGCTTTAGCATATCATCTACGACTTTCTTCTTCGAAGACTAGACATATTGAAAATAGAGGACTGTCTCCCTCTTCCTCGCCCGTTGTTTCTGAGCACATTAATTATCCGCGGATTTCCGCTTTTCTTTCGGAACACAAGGACACTATAAATGCACTGGTCACACTAATCAAAAGTGTACCTGCAACATCCATAGGTGATACTACTGATGGTATCATTCGAGGATTGGATGGAAATCCTACTGGAGTCAACATCTCTTCAGCTCCTTGTCAGGATCGGATATTACCAAATATCAATAACAAGAATTATCTTTAGAATTAAATCAGAGTTGTTTAAAGATAATCTTTCAGTTTGATCACAATCAACTAAGAAGTTGCGGAATCACACTTAATTGATGTATAAGGTTTTATCACAAGAACAATTCAAGAATCAACACGAGAAAATAATTTCAAACACCAGATGTTTATTAATAACCAATGATGATTACAATATTCACCAACACCTCTAATCTAACTTTTTTGTTAGACGAAGAACACAGTTTGTTCTTAGGTTTCTATGAAACTTAAAGGCTAACACACTTTCTGAAAACATGTTAACAATAAAATATGAATGCGTAAAATTGCTATGATTAACAGAGTCTAAAACGATATTCTATTCCAAGTATTTATAGACTCTTGATCCTCCTTGAATAGTTGACAGTTAGGTAATCTTCTATCTTCCGAGATAATCTTAATAATCTTCAAACTTGATCAAGATATACTTCAAATCCACAAAGATAGCTTTTTCCATAAATAGCTCAACAGCGACTGTTTGTAGAATAAACAGTTCTGAATTTCTTCTAACAGTCTTCACTTCAAGGTCTTCAAACAGTTGTGTATAACTGAACTAACAGTTTTGAACTTTTGTACTAACAGTTGTAAAACTTTCAACAACTGTTAGTTACAACTGTTTTCATTGATTACTCTAACAGTTTTACTTTGCATGTCCAACAGTTTCAATGACTTAGAAAATTTCCCAACAATCTCCCCCTAACTTAAAGTATTGAACAATACATTCAAGTTGTTTGTTTTATAGGGTTTAACCACAGAAAAATCAACTTAGCAAAGAAAATATTTACATTAAGTATGCAAAGTTAAACTGTTACAATCAAAACATAAAAAGAAAATTACTTTTTACTTGACTGAATGAGCTCCAACCTTTCCTTCAACCTCTTCATCAGATCCTCCTTCATGTTAGCAGGGCCATAGAACTTTGCTTTCAACATATATAGAAGCTTTGTTTTACCATGATCAATAAATTCAAAATCAAACCACTGAGTTTGTCCCTTTCCCATCACCATATGATAAACTCTTGACTTGTCATATACTTTCATAGAACTTATTGGGAAGGCTTCGTCACTTATCAAAATGGGCATTATTCCCAGTGGATTGCATATACTTGTTAGGTGCCTCATCAAAACTCTGATTTCAATTTCTGCAGCTCCCCCATAGTGACTTATTCCATATGCATACATCTCTTGAATATCCCTTCTAGTCATACTTTCCATCAAATGTAAGAAACTAGAGTAGCTTTCAATCGGTTCTAGTTCTCTGAAAATTGTAACCCCTTTCTTTCCAGTCTCTATCCTCAACAATTCAAATCTCCACTTAGTAATGTGGGATTTTTGACCAAGCTGCTCTGCTTCTAACTTATCAATTCTTTCTTTAACTTCTACCCTGAGTCTATCATGAAGAATAGTTTTTACCATGTCTGCTTTTGCTGTTTGAGGCTGAACTGTTTGTTTTTCCTTCTCAACTGTTGGCTTGGGAGGTGGAACTGTTTTCTTCTTTTCAACTTTCTTTCTTTTCACTCCCTTACCAGCTTTCTTAGCCCTTTCTTCTTCATCTATCTCCTTTGTAAATTCAGCAGCTAGCTTTTTAGCTAATTCAAGATCTTTCTTTTCTTGTTGTTCAAGCTCAGCATCCAACCTCTGTGCTAATTCATGATCACGCTCCTCTTGCTATTCTTTGGTAAGTTTAAACTTTGGAATTTCAACAACAATCTCCTTTTCCTTACCTTGCACATAAGGCATCTTCTCATCTTTCTTTGATTCAGTAATAGCAATTCCTTTTAATCCTGGCTTTGGTGCAATTGGTTCCAGCTTTTTAGATTTACCATCCAGCCATCCATCTTCTATCTTTTGTTTCATTTTGAGTGCACTTATGTTTAGAATTTGAGCACCCACTGCAATCAAATGATCTTGCTTTACTTTTGACCATCTTGTGAATACTTCAGTTGTTGGATAATCCCCAGACATAATCATCTTATTGATCAGAACTCTATCAACTGCTGACAGCTTTTCTACAACTGTTTCTGAACTTGGTGCAGCTGTTTGTTGTTGATCTGATGCAACTGTTTTCTTTGAATCTACAACTGTTTGGGCACTTGGTGCAACTGTTACTTGTTTAGTCTGCACAACTGTTTGTGGAATATCAGCAGCTGTTGGTTGAGTTTGCAAAAATGTTTGTTGAATCTCAGCAACTGGCTTCAAAATAGTTTCAACTGTTGATGTTTTCTCCCCCTTTTTGATTGGAACTGTTTGTGGAGGGGGTCTAGCAGTGAACTGTTTCATTACTTGATCATGATCTTGAAGCACATCAGTAGCCTTCTTCAAAGTGTCTGACAAAAATCTGATTTGTTTGTCCTGCTTGATGATGAGCTCATTGTGTTTAGCCAGAAGCTTGTCTTGTAAAGAATTTCTCTTCTTCAAATACATGTATGCCCCAAAGAATGGTACAAAATTTTAATCCGTCAATGCCTTTTGTTTCATACTAGCCTCAATGTCAGGGAGTGTTGTCCCTGTAAACATATCACTGGCAGAAATAACTGGTGTGTCACTCCTAGAAGATTCCACACCAGTACCCCTTTGTTCTTGGTACAGGGGATTTCCAGAAGATTATGGAACAACTTCTGTTGCCGTGGCTGAGGTCTTAAAGATGTTAACACTTTCCTGCTCACCCCTTGCGGATGAAACAGTAGTACCAGCCTCAAATACCACATGATCACTCTCCCATGGGGTGATCACCTCCTCAGTGTGCCTGGGAGACAGCACAATGGGTTCCCTTTGGATATTCTGCACAGGAGAATTCTCCTGTACAGGGCTTACAGCTTGGGCATCAGATACTGTGGTGGAAGGAGCACCAATAGTTCTTTTTCTTTTTCTGAACATTATAAGAGTGGGGGCTTTTCTTGTAGCTAGAATCAAGGTAGCAGATGGAGTTGTTTGAGTATCGTGAGCTGGGGGTTCCAAAGTTGTGGGTGTAGCAATGTGTGGGCCTCTTGCTCAACTCTGGCAGCTCTGTTTCTTGACAGAAACTCCACCATTGCAGAGAGTGGTGGAGTTATGGCACCAGAAAAATTCTTGCCATTTATCAACAATTTGCTCAATGTGGAGGCCACATGAGCAGAGGAATCAGTACCCTCTTGTGCATTTTGAGATTTGGCAATAAAGAATTTAGAAAAACTTGCACAAATTGGGGATACATCAAAAAGAGACCATATTTGGTCCTAAGATGTTTTACCATTCCATCAAATAGCATTTTAGAGTACTTAAAAGAACGGTTGTTGGCCAAACAAATTAAGGCCAAAGCAATGTTGCTCCCGAATTCATTCCATCCAGTTCTTTTGGGGCTGATACATTGCTGGATAGTATGAATCACATACTTCCAGTGTGAACAAAATTGCCCTTTATAGAAGGTACCCTTTCCCCTAGGGCCCTCATATCCCAGTTTAACTAACTCACCATGCAGATATTCCAGGGAAACAGATTCAGAATACTCACCTTCGAGATCATTAAGTTGAAGGTGTTGACGTATGATATCCTCAGAAATTGAAACAGCAACATTATCAACATTTGAGTCAATCCACTGGACTCCATCTTCTTCTCTGATTGTAGCATTTTTCCAGAATTGATCAATATGTGAAGTGTAAATAGTTGGATTGATGGTGAGAGCAGTACGGAGATTTGACAGCAACAGATAGTCAATCATATCATGGAAGACATTTAGATCAGCAGGTTTCGAGAGAAATGCAAGCATGTTGTGTTCCTTAACAAACGGAAGGGGAGCCATGGCGATTTGCAAGTGAAATTCTAGGGTTTTAGCGTTTGCAAGAAGTTCAGTAAGCGTAAAGAAAACTGTGAAGAGTGAATGGCTTATATATGTTACGCATATTCAATGCAATTCAAATTCCCTCAAAGTCCATGCAAAGACTAAAATACCCCTTGAAAGAAACTAATAGTTGAACAAAAAATGAACTAACAGTTGAGAACTGTATTCTTAATAGACTGCAACTGTTATTGAAAAGAAATACTCCCCCTTGAATGAACATTCAGTTCGCCTAACAGTTGTGGATTCCATGTAATAACAGTTGAAAACTGTTAGTTGCATTATGTACAGCTGTTCCCTGAACACCTACACAAACAGTTGTTAGACTTAATACTAACAGTTTCAAACTGTTAGTGAGTGAAAACACAGAAACACAGATAAACAAGCAAACAACTGTTATTCTAAGTTAATCATTTCAATATTGGAGATCAGAAAGTTGAACCTGCTCACATCAAATGCTTTGGTGAACAGATCAGCTAACTGATCATCAGTATGGACTTTCATAACATGGATTAACCTTTTCTCATTGCAATCTCTGATAAAATGAAACCTGATCTCTATGTGCTTTGTTTTAGAATGCTTCACAGGATTGTTAACAATACTAATCGCACTTGTGTTATCCACATAGATAGGTGTATTCAAGAAAGTCATACCACAATCCAGAAGCTGATTCTGGATCCACAAAACTTGTGAACAGCAACTTGAGGCAGCAACATATTCAGCCTCAGCTGTTGAAGTGGAAACTGTTGTTTGTTTCTTGCACTGCCAAGATACCAACCTGGAGCCAAAGAATTGACATCCTCCTGAAGTTGATTTCCTGTCCACATTAGCTCCTCCATAATCACTGTCAGAGTATGCCACCAATTCAAAAGGTGAATCTTTAGGATACCAAAGACCCAGTTTTTGTTGGCCTTTGAGGTATCTAAAGATTCTCTTTACAGCAAATAGGTGTGACATCTTTGGACTGCATTGAAACCTGGCACAAACACACACAACAAACATGATATCTGGTCTAGAAGCAGTTAAGTACATTAAAGAACCTATCATAGACCTATACAAGTGTATGTTTACATCCTCCCCCTCAGGATCTGCTCCTAACTGTTTGTGTGTTTCCATTGGAGTACTGGCCAGCTTCACGTCTTGATAGCCAAACTTGTCCAAAATGTCCTTGACATACTTTGACTGACTGAGAAATATACCTGATGGCATCTGCTTCACCTGTAAACCCAAGAAAAATGTAAGTTCTCCCATGGAACTCATCTGAAATCTCTTTTGCATTATGCCTTCAAACTGCTTGCACAGACTGTCATCAGTGGATCCAAAGATTATATCATCAACATAGATTTGAACAAGCAAAATCTCTGTTTTAACAATCTTTGTAAATAATGTCTTATCAATAGTGCCTCTCTTAAAACCATTCTCAAGCAGATATGATGATAATGTCTCATACCAAGCTCTAGGAGCCTGATGTAATCCATACAAAGCCTTATCCAACCTATATACCCTATCAGGATATTTTGAGTCTTCAAAACCAGGTGGTTGACACACATATACCTCCTCATCAATAGTTCCATAGAGAAATGCTGATTTGACATCCATTTGATACACCTTGAACCCTTTAAAGCTTGCAAAGGCAAGGAACATTCTAAATGCTTCTATCCTTGCAACAGGTGCAAAGACATCATCATAATCTATTCCTTCCTCCTATGTATAACCCTGTGCAACTAGTCTAGCCTTATTCTTGATTACAATACCTCTTTCATCCTTTTTATTCCTGAACACCCACTTGGTGCCAATAGCTCTCTTGCCTCTTGGAAGTTCAACTAACTTCTAAACTTGCTGAATCTGGAACTGTAAAAGTTCCTCTTGCATTGCTTCCACCCATGAAGGATCTTTTAATGCCTCTACTGCTTTCTTTGGTTCTATCTGAGATAGAAAGCAGGCATTCACATCAAACTGTTCAAGATCCACACCACTATTGTCACTTTGCATCATACCTCTAGTTCTAACAGGAGTGGTAGGATCACCTATAATCTGCTCTATGGGATGGTTCTTGTGAATTCTTAATGTAGGGATGTTTTCTATAGTCAATACATTCCCTAAATTTGACATATCAACTTCAGATTCACTTTCATTCCCAGAAGAACTACATACCTGATCTGCAACTGTTTGATTAACAGATTCATTGTTTTGTTGGAGATCAGGGGATTCCATATCCTTTGAAGGTTCAGCATCACAATTTATTGGACTAACAGCATTGGAAGAGTCATTTTAAAACAAAGGAATCACTACAAAGTCTTCAGTGGCTTTGTTTCCACCAATAGTTGTTGGACTTGTGCTAACAGTTTCAAAACTGTTTGAAACAGTTTGTGGATTTGCACTAACAGCTGTAGGAACACCTGCAACTGTTTCTGTAAAATACCCAAAAGAAAGAGATTTAGACAATGCATCAATATCAAATAACCAATCAGGATCATTACCTGCAATATTGATCATATTCTCATTGAAGGAGACATTCATACTCTCTTCTATGATCCTAGTGACATTGTTAAAAACTCTATATGCTTTACTCTAAGTGGAATATCCTACAAAGAATCCTTCTTCTGCTTTACTCTCAAATTTGCCTAATTGTGACTTGGTATTAAGAATAGTGCAGGGACATCCAAATGGTTTGAAGAAGTTGATCAAAGGTTTTATTTTAAGGAACAACTCATAAGGAGTTTTTCCTTTGGACTTGACTACTTGTACTCTATTCTGAACATAGCAGGCCGTGTTCACTGCTTCTGCCCAGAAGGTCATTGGGAGCCTAGAATCAGCTAACATGGATCTAGCAGCCTCTATCAAAGTCCTATTCCTTCTCTCAGCCACTCCATTCTGTTGTGGAGTCCGAGGTGCACTAAACTGTCTTTCAATCCATTTCTCCTCACAAAAACTGTTTAACTCATAGTTCTTAAACTCAGAACCATTGTCAGATCTAATGACTTTCACTCTCAAATCAGATTGATTTTCTATTCTAAGAATAAGAGACTTAACTAACTCAGTAGTTTCATCCTTAGTTCTAAGAAATTGAACCCAAGTAAATCTGGTGAAGTCATCAACTATGACTAAACAGTAGGCTTTCTTCCCTATACTGACCACAGATGTAGGACCAAAAAGATCCATATGCAACAGATGTAAAGGTGCAACAATGGAAGAAACTTCTTTGGACTTATAAGAAGTTTTGTGTTGCTTACCTTTGAGACAAGCCACACAATGATCATCACATGAGAATTCCTTTTGGGGCAAACCTCTTACCAGATTGTTTTTAACTAACAAATTCATGGTTTTAAAATTCATGTGACACATCCTTCTATGCCAAATAACAGACTCATCATGAGATGCCTTTGAGAGTAAACAACTTAATACATTCTGTTTAGCTACCTTTTGAGTGTCCAAACAGTATACTTTATCCTTTCTTGGTGTTCTCAAAAGAACATTCTTTTCATCCACTTTAAAATCTTTTGAAAGGATAATGCACTCTGTGTCTGTGAACAGGACTTTGTTTCCATGGTTACAGATTTGTGACACACTTAACAGATTGTATTTGAGTTGTTCAACAAAGAACACATCATTGAAAGTAAGTGTACCTGCTTATACAGCTCCCTTACCAGTGATTCTACCTCCCTTAGCATTTCCTCCAAATGCTACATGTCCTCCATTAATTCTTCTGAAATCCTTCAAGCAGTGTGGATTTCCAGTCATGTTCCTTGAGCATCCACTATCCACATGCCAAATTTCTCCTTGATTGGCCCTATGAATGCTCTGCATAAATAAAAACTTAGTTAGTAGCAGGAAGTACCCAGGCCATGCAGGTCTTGGGTACACCATTTAAGTCATAATACTTAAACAAAGTTTGATTCTTTTTGATTTCATCGAAGTTAGATTTCTCTATGTTGTGTGAAAAGTGTTTAGTGAGAACATGTGGTGTCCAACTGTTGTGATTAACAGTTGAGTCTTTTGAACAAACAGTTTTTGATTTTGGTAAAACAGTTGAGTCAGTTTGTGACTCAATTTGATTATCAGTTAAATTAACAGTTTTGGCCCCTTCAGAAACTGTTTGTTTCGGCAATTTCACCCAAGCAAAACCAACAGTTTTTGGTTTTGGCCTAACAGTTGTGGAACTGTTAGCCTGTTTTTTGTCTCTTAGCAAACCAACAGTTTTTGGTTTTGGCCTAACAGTTGTGGAACTGTTAGCCTGTTTTCTGTAACTTGGCTTCTAGGTGCTATCGATCTGTGGGTTATAATAACAGTTGTGAGCTAAGTGATTTGCTCTCCCACATATATAGCACCTTTTGGTTTTGACTATAGGCAAACCAGTTCTTTGTGTCCACAATTGGTTCCTATTCCTTTGATTTCCTCTCACAGGTGCTGAAGGAGGAAATTTTTGTACACCATGCTGTTTGCATGTGCAGACAGGCACTTCAGTATGCCTTTTCACAGATTTGGGTTGAAACTGTGTTCTTGAAGCTTCCTTCTTTGGCTTCTCAATTTCAACATCACCGACCTTCTCTTTTCCTTTGGTCGTAACACTAACAGCTGAGATTTTTGGGTTAAAACTGTTTGGGTTATGTTTGGAACTGTTAGTGTAATGTTGGAGACTGTTTGCAACAGTAGTGGAACTGTTTATAGAATAAACAGATTTGAAATGTTTTGTTTCACTGGTGGATGGTTCAGAGGAGGCTTTAACGAACATCACAGGTTGTAAAGAGGATTTTGGTGTTGTAGGTTCACAACAGATGTGATTTTCAATAGGAATGACCTCTTCTTTCTTCACAACTCCCTCCTTCTTATCATCACTCACCTCATACACAACTCCTTCCTCTTCACTTTCAAATTGCGGATCAGCTGACTTCAATTCCTCTGTTAATGGTTCATTAACATACTTATCAGCTACATCAGACATGGGAGTTATGTAGTTGTGATTGTATGGAGGTGGGGTCTGTTTGTATCCTAAGCCTGTTTTTACCTTATCTCTGATTTTTTATTGTAACAAGGTTTCAAGCTTAAGATTTGTTGCTTTGAACATACTCAAATCCATATCCACACCATCCAATTTTTTGGTTAGCTCATCTATCTTACTCTCTTTTTCATTCAGCTTTTTCTTAAGATTATCAATTTCTTCTTGAAGCTGCTCCTTCTCCCACTTATGATACTTCCTATCATAGTCCATTTGCAATTCATTTGCCTGATAATCTTTAATTTTCTTTTCAAAGCTTTCAATGACAGCACTAGTTTCATATCTTCTCTCCTCCATTCTGCTCAGAGCAGCACCCACCTTTTTGTTGTGCTCCCTAAACCTTTTTACTATAGCTCTATATTCACCTGGGCATAGTTTAGAAGATACCTGTATGTCTTCTGATTCTGGTGAATCCAATTTGACGGAGGAATCAGTCAAAGCCATCAAAGCCTTGTTGTGAGTAGCTTCCTCTGCTTGATCACTCCAATCAAACCCATGGCCTTCTTGTGAGACCAATGCTGATGAGGTTTGATTTGGTCTTTCTCCTTGATTCTGGCCTTGTCCACCAGATCTGCATTCCCTGGCAAAGTGACCAGGCTGTTGACATTTGAAGCATCTGACTTAGGATTTGTCAAACCCAGCCTGCCCATCAACCCTGTGTTGGGGTTCTAAGAGCACAGCGGAAGCAACAAGCAACATACAAATCAAGAGTACAAGCAAAAAAAACATAAAACCCCATTAATGGACCGAACTCTATAACTTGATACTTGCAACATGGAAAAACAAAGAGAAAGAAGATATACCTTTCTCCTTAGCTCCAACAACTTGTTGAAGAAGATGGTGTTGACTAGGAAACAAAATAGCTTCCCTCTATTGCAAGTCCACCCCAGGTTTCTTCAATCCTCAAGTACTAGCAAACTTGGATGAACTTCAAAGCCTTGAATTCATCACAAGAACAGCAATCTTCTCGACTTTATCTCCTGGAAATCTCACTCATAACCACTCTAATATAAAACCCACCATTGGAGCTCTAAGTGGAAGTGAAAGAGAAGAACAAACTAGAGAGAGAAAGTAGTGAGAGAGAGGAGTCGAGTTCAATAAGAGAGACAAGTCACTTCTCTAGATTAAACTCCAGAAAATGCCCCTTTAGTTACCCAAGGCCGGCCACCAAAAGTAAGCCCAACTATTGGTCAAAAAGGAGGTGGGAGACAAAAGTTGCATGCTGTCAGACGTTTTTACGCGCCGCGTACCCGTAGTTTTCCGCGCCGCGGAACATCCGCGTCGCGTAGCCTAACAGGAGCCGCGTCGCGTAAATCTCCTGCACACCAACTTCTCCACTTTAACATTTTCAGTCCCTCATCTACCATTGCTGTCAGGATTGATCCCCGGCGTGTGACCCAATAGGCCCATACTATATTGGCAGTGATCCTAATGGCGTACGTGCGTCAGTGGACATACTCCAAAAAACTCCCACTTGCACATGACACACCGTACCCATAAACCACAGACAAAGAGCGGCCTCTAGCAAGGCATCTCTGCCCCCAACAAGCATGGGTTTTGTCATCAAGAACAAAAAACAAATCCAGAATCAGATACGGAATGGTCCTATAGATAAGTGATCATTCATCCCTTCTTTCGCGATATCCGTGTGAACACGAGACATGGTTAAATGTCTATCTCCAGATCGTTCACGATTATGTTTCTCGATCTCGATTGATGGTGACCCAAAATCTAGTTGCAATCGATCAAATATCATCGCAACTTGAGCATGGCCATGCATTTTACGTCAGCACTCAATCATCGAGGGGCCCATGGATATCTCTCTAAAACTAGAGGAACGAATCCTTTTGACTACATTGCTCCGCCACATACACCTTACTTTACCTAAAAGCTCCCTTTATAACAGCCAGTTACGAACTGCGTTTGAAAGCAATCAAAGCAAAGCAGATCCATGCTTTGGAACACATGTATCTCCAGTCTAAGGACAAAGTGATATTATCATCCTGATTTACTCATGACAGAAACCATGAAGTAAATTCAGGTGTGGGTCGTCCAGTCACTTGACCATTGCAAGCACAGGCGAAGTGTTGCGTCTCTTTTACCTAATCCATTATTAGATAGCGACCAACCACTTCCCTCAGCCTTATCTCAAACTTCCTCCCCGTGAAGAATGACCGACTGTGGACATTTAGAATGAAAAGAGCATTCTGGGAAGTGTTAAACATGCTAAGATGGAACACAGTAAGGATTCATAAAATATCCGCCCTCGGCGTATTATTAAATCACATTTAATAATCAATATAGTATGAAGTACAATACTGCTTAATGTTCCCCAAGATAACATATACCAAACATATAACTAAAACAAACTCAAGCTTTGCTCAACTAGGCCTAGTATGGTAAACATCACTAGCCTGTGACAACAGCTTAGTTAACGGATCTGTCATAAAGCTATCCGTGTTAACTCTGCTAGCGACCACGTCTCTACCTCAACCATCACTCACATAGTATGTGTTGGTTAGACCCTGGTGCTTTCTTCAATTCATAGTACCTTCATTGTTTCAGAAGAACCCAATAAGGTAAATGATTACTCGAAACTTCGGTTCTTATAGTAAAGCCATCATACCCTCATTGTATCAGAAGAACCCAATAGGGTCAATGATGCTTCAAGAACTACTTTGATCAACAACACCATATATTATAAGATCATAAACTCCGATTGAGATCGGCAGTTATCCTATTCTATTCAGAAGCTAACACTAGAGTAACAACTTACTCTTGCTTCATATACAATAGAGTACCAAGAACATATCTAAATATTTCTTGATCCCTTAAACCGGTTTTGTAAATTCTATAGACGTTATGGATGCATAATTCCTCACTTTATCTTTTAAACAACAATATAAGGTAAGGACATTATCTCCACTTCATCGCAAAAATAGAATTACAACAATGCTCCAATTAGCCCTGACATTCATATGTGTTTCATCCTTGCTCATTGAAAACTCAAACAATTGATTTTCATATTAAAGCAAATGTTGTAACCTTGAGATGCTTATTTAAGTCGACCATGGGACTTCTTTTGCTTGTAGACTTCACAAGGATACACTTAATGAAACAGACCATCGGATAGTGTTATGAGCACTTCCTCAGAGATTTCTATTAAGGAATGTGGTCTTTGCATTAAGTTGTCGCAGCCATGAAATGGCACTAAAATCACAAGTATCCTAGTTTACTTCAACATAACCACCGGTAGAGAATTTATAGATGATACCCTCCTCATGGTCAATCATCGTAAAACTATCTCCTACTAGTCGGTATTTGAAGTTGTCTACGAACTCAATATTCGACATAACCACTGAGAGAAAGTCATCATATGATACCTTCCACATGGTCAATCATAGATCTTTCTTATCAGTCGGTATTCGAAATCATAAACATATCCATGTTGGTCTCTTTCAACAAAGAACCATTTTTACCTTTCGAGTTTCCACTCAACGGTTGGGTCTTCCAAGTCCAATACTTGGATATCCCACATGGATTGCATCTCATTTTCATCGCCTCTTTCCTTCTAGCAGACTCTAGGCCCACTCTTGTTTTGGTAGTTTGATGTAAACATCATTAAGTTGTCTCCCTCGGATATAAAACTATATCTTTCCGGCCTTATGACAACTATTACCAAGTTTAAGAGGTAATGACTTAATGTCAGGTGCTCCAGCATAGCCATGCTGAGCTTCAATCACAATTGATTGCTAGTGCCAACGTCAGGTTTTTCCATTCAAGGTAAACTTTAATCCTACTGGCACCCGCAGATATTTGAAACCTTTTGAACAACAATACTCTATATTCAAATATCCCATGGCTACAGCAGAATACCTAATGGAGTAGCACCTCTAGATTCCGGTTTCCTCCAACACACCTTAAACACAGGTTGAGGAATTAGGACTTTGTGATGGACTAGCAAAGACATACTTTCTAGTATCATCATCTAAGGTGCATACATAACCATCTTTGTTGGTTTGGCTTATGGAACATTTCCCACCACTCTCAAAGTACTCCCAAACAATAGGGTACTTTGGTTAAACCCATCATAATTGGACCATAACTAGAATGTCTGGTTCCTCCACTTAGTGACCATATATAACAATATGTCCTAGGAGGATTGAATTATGAGACAAAGCCATAATTCTTATGATGGTCACAAAACTCAGAACTTCATCCTCAACATCTCTATTAGATTTGAGTGTTTTAGTCTTATGCCCTCTTAATCATGTACTTTGTCATGGATGTGTCTTGAACACCTTTCAAGGCTTCAGACGAGTGTCTAACAGATTAAACATATTCATCCTTTTACCTTCACTGGTAAGGTAACAAAGTACCTAATGTTACTCTTTAGGTTTTGCTTGAACGGTTTACACACAAAAGTGTGAACGAAATCCAACAAGCCTTCATTCCTCTCACATACAAAAGTGAGGTATGTTTGAGTCATTTTATCCTAATAAATAAGATTTACAATCATCAATTGATCCTAGATCAAAAGATCCAAGTTCCTAACCACATGGAGCTTGGTGATGCAAGTCTTATTTATATGGTTAAATTGACTTTAACAATACGAGTAACATGTACAAATCATTCACGATCAATCTATTACTTCATAAGCAAACGCTTATAATAAATGCCACAACATGGATAAACTTTCATATAAGCCACCAAATACATAATTCATAAGAAGTTAATCCATCGTTATCAAAAGGCATAGAAGATACATTGTTTCTAGCCACACAGGGCGTAAAACATAGATCTAACAAAGTAATAGACTAGCTGGAAGGAGTGGCAAGATCCCAGCTTCCAATCCTTTTCAAATAGGGAAAACCATCTTGTTTCCCGTTATGAAGTCCAGCTCTCTACAGCTTCTACTTCTTTCTAACACCTACACTTTGCACCAAACAAAATTTTGACAAACGTGAGTGTTATGGCTAGTATCCAAAACTTGCCCATAGAAGTAGATAAATAGTAGAGTTTGATCATGAATGTACCTTAAGCTTTGGAGCCAATATTTCTCATCTTGTGCATCCTCAGCTCATCAAGGCACTTAGGGCAGGCGTGGCGGCGCCAATTTCCATGCTTTCCACAAAAGTAGCAAACTTCCCCATTTGGAGTCTCAACTTGAGGCGCAATCTCATTGCCCTTCAACTCCTTGAACATGGTGAGCTTAGTAGAACCAAGCTTCCCATTTGAGGTAGCTCGCCATTTTGTAGCCATAGCAAGAGTGGACGAGGTGAGCTTACCTTTGGCCATGTTAGACCCAAGAGTCTTCAGCATGCCATGAAGCTCCATTAAGGATTTATCCATACCATGCATGTGATAATTCATAATGAATTGCTCATATGATGGTGGGAGTGATGGGAGAACAATATCCACCACCATTTCCCTTTCAATGGTAAATCATAGCCTCTCCAAGCATTCCACAAGTGCTTTCATCTTAAGCACGTGAATGCTTACGCTCTCATAATCCTGCATCCGGCAACCAAGTAGTTCATTTAAACACCCATACCGTTCTTGCCTTGCTTGTTGTTGGAACATGTCCTTCAACTCAAGCATTATCTCGTATGCATTTAGATCCACTAATTGACTTTGCAAGTTAGGGATCATCATGCTTAACATGAGACAAGAGACCTCGTTGGTGTCCTTAACGCATTTATTATAGGCATCAAGAATAGTCCTACTTGCGTTGGTAGCAGGGGCTTCTGGAAGGGGTTCCTCAATGGTATGTAACTTGTCTTCGTGTCGTAGGACAATGCGCAATTGCCTAGACCAATCCATAAAGTTACTCCCATCGAGTTTCTCCTTCTCAAGAAACATACGTAACGTGAGGTTGGTGTTGTTGATGCTAGTCGACGTCATCTATGAAACAGAGTAGTTTTAGTTAGTTTGATTGAAATCTTCATTAAAATAATTACCCCATGTGTTAAATAAAAACAACTATTTTAACAAGGGCTAAGAACCTTATTTCACCTTGCACCGTGACGGGTTTTCCGCGGATCACGTGGCAAAGCTATTTAGGCCGGCAACCATTGACCGATTGCAATCCATTATTGCAACTCTTAGTTCCTTGCGGGATCCTACTTGAAAACCATTGTGCCAAGTTTGGCATGTTTGATCCCTCCACACCGATTCTCAATTGATATTTTTCATAACTCGGCTAGAGCTCGACAATCATCCAAAATATTACATTGAAACCGTAAATCAACCATCAAGATACACGGTGGTACTCTTGCCCAAAATCGACTCGGCTAGAACTCGACAATCTACCTTGTGAGTTACCACACGCACCTTCCACACAGCTCATGCAAAGGCTAACTCGGCTAAAGCTCGACAATCAACCCTTACACGACTAGATTCGGGTGGTGTCATCTTATGGCTGGTGTGCGATTTACATTTTAGAAAACGGGATTTAGTTTTCCGGTTAAAAAACCATTTTGAGTATGATTAACAAAAAGTGACAATAAACAAAACGTTCTCACTAATCGGATACTAAACCGTCATTAAATCCGTTTGTTAATCGAGTGTGCACGCGAGAGTTGTTAAACCATCTTTAAAACTCTTGGGTTTTATTATTTACAAAAATTGTCTAGAATGCAATAGTCCTACAACTCATGCATAAACAATATAATAAAACCATCACACGCATACAACAAATTGGTAACCATGCCCCTAAAACCTATGCGTTTTCCCGTGAGCCACTACGGGAAAACAAAGTCATCTAAGGACCAAAAGCCTTGACTTCGGATGTGCTCCCACTAAACCCGCTACCTCCATTGGGCCTCTCGGATTCGTGTTCGCCAAGACGTCACTCCATTGACTCCCGATGGTTGCTCCATATTACAATTACATAGAAAAAGAAATAAATGGCATGCAAGCCACAATTCCTAACTTCTAGTACAAATACATAATATGGAATATTTAAATGGCATGCAAGCCACATATACAAAATTACATACCAAATAAATAAATTCAATTAGTACAAACCATGTGACTTAAAGTCACCAAATGAATGAATAATTAAAATACAACCAAACATCCACAAGGTCTAAGGCATATCTATGGTTACCAACATCACAAGAACAAACAACCAAGTTCACTAATGAACAACAACATGGTGTGCCACACAAAACCATGTAAACTTATGTATAATGGTTAAGATTTTTACAAAACACTCAAGGCACTAAAAATCCCATGTACTTATGTCTTAGTAACACCAAACCATTTTTGATGAAACATATTCATAAATACATAATGTAAGTATATGCAATTACCATTTTCATGCCAAAATAATAATCCACATATAAATACACCAACCATTATACAAGGCAACTTACAAAAACCAAATTTTAATTTCTGGACAAAAAATTCCAGAAACCAAAATTTAGTGCCAAAAATCCAAAAAACAATTTTCTTTAACAAAAAGAAAAACGGATTCTGTCCAGGTAAGTTCCGCGCCGTGGACCCAACATTAGAACCGCGCCGCGTAAAAACACTGGCAGAAACCAAATTTCGTCCCGTCATTTTCCGCGCCGCGTGACCACAAGAGTTCCGCGCCGCGGAAATCCAATGGACAGAAAATTAAAAATTTATTTTCGGGTTTTTCAGGCCACCATGTGCAAATACAGTATAGAGGTGACTCTGATACCACTGTTGGGGTTCTAAGAGCACAGCGGAAGCAACAAGCAACATACAAATCAAGAGTACAAGCAAAAAAAACATAAAACCCCATTAATGGACCAAACTCTATAACTTGATATTTGCAACATGGAAAAACAAAGAGAAAGAAGATATACCTTTCTCCTTAGCTCCAGCAACTTGTTGAAGAAGATGGTGTTGACTAGGAAACAAAATAGCTTCCCTCTATTGCAAGTCCACCCCGGGTTTCTTCAATCCTCAAGTACTAGCAAACTAGGATGAACTTCAAAGCCTTGAATTCATCACAAGAACAGCAATCTTCTCGACTTTATCTCCTGGAAATCTCACTCATAACCACTCTAATATAAAACCCACCATTGGAGCTCTAAGTGGAAGTGAAAGAGAAGAACAAACTAGAGAGAGAAAGTAGTGAGAGAGAGGAGTCGAGTTCAATGAGAGAGACAAGTCACTTCTCTAGATTAAACTCCTAGAAAATGCCCCTTTAGTTACCCAAGGCCGGCCACCAAAAGTAAGCCCAACTATTGGTCAAAAAGAAGGTGGGAGACAAAAGTTGCATGTTGTCAGACGTTTTTACGCCGCGTACCCGTAGTTTTCCGCGCCGCGGAACATCCGCGTCGCGTAGCCTAACAGGAGCCGCGTCGCGTAAATCTCCTGCACACCAACTTCTCCACTTTAACATTTTCAGTCCCTCATCTACCATTGCTGTCAGGATTGATCCCCGGCGTGTGACCCAATAGGCCCATACTATATTGGCAGTGATCCTAATGGCGTACGTGCGTCAGTGGGCATACTCCAACACCCTGAAGTGTTGGAAAATGCCCACTGATTCACGTACGTCAATTGATTGCTACCGATGATGTATGGGCCTATCGGGTCACACACCGGGGGCTGACCTTGACAACTACCTAAAAGGTGAGGGTGAGAAAGGATAAATAATGATAGTTGGTTTCCTGGAAGGCGTTAGCGGCGCTAACTCTGGCGTCGCTAAATAAGCCGCGTTAGCGGCGCTAACCTTGGGCGGTTAGCGGCGCTAACTATGGGCGGTTAGCGGCGCTAACCCTGCCTGACAGAAACAACTTTATTCTTTTCACCTCCTCTCTCCACCAATGGGTGTGTTTTTTTAATCATTCACTCTTGGGGGCCGACTAGGGAGCTCTGGGGACGTGAGATGGCTTATAAAAACAACCCATTACTCTCTCTTCATACTCTTGGCCATTTGCTTAAAAAATATACACTTAGAACTTGTGAGTTGCTAAGTTAGAAAGAAAGAGAGAGAAGTTCCTGGTGGGTTTCATGGTGGTTGTTCCAGAGGAGTATTCTCGAGTTGATTAGCTCCAAGGGTTGCTAGTACAACAAGGTTGCCTTGTGTCTCGGTGTGGACCACGATTTGGAAGATCGAGTTCGTGAAGGAGTTCAAACTGGAGCTAGCTTTTCGCACAACCATCTGAGATATCCAGGGTATAATGCTCTTCCCTTTTCTGTTGTAGTTGCTTAACCATGTTGTATAGTTTGGTACATTGATGGGGTTCACCATGTGGTCTTGTTTATATTTGAAAATTTGTTTTTTGACCTTGCATGCTTCCGTTGCTGTGTACCACGAACCCCAACATGAAGTTCATGTTCTGCCTGCCAGTTCTTTTAATGAATCTTTTTTCTCTGACAGTTAACATAGCCATTTGTCACTTGAGGTCCATATCCTCAAGATCATCTGGATGCACTTGCTCAAGATCCTCATTGGTGAGGGTTGAATGTGCATGGCTAGCAAGAAATGCTTCAAGCACTACATCAGGGGTGTTCACATCTAATCCAGCAGCAGAACTGTTACCTGCACAGACATCAACAGAATTAGATAAAGAATGGTTTGAGTCCATACCTGAGGATGAAAGGAGAGCAGCATTGTGACTAGGGATCAAAGTCTTTCTTTTTCCCTCTATTTCTCCTCAAACACAATCAAACTGTTGTAAAGATCATCTAATTCTATATCTTCCAAAGAATCTTTAGTTCTCCATTGTGCAGCATAAACTATCCATTCTTCACCCAAGGACCTAAGGAACTTTCTATTGATCTCATCTTGCTCTAGTCTAACTTTTGCACTCTCAAGTTGACTAACCAGCTTATAGAACCTATCAAAAATTTGAGTTATATTCTCATTCTTTCCACTTGAAAATTTTTCATAAGCCTGTTTCAGAAGATCCCTTTGGCTCCTTTTGGAACTAGCATTCCCTGCAAATCTCTTTTCTAAGGCAACCCAAAGTTCATGTGCATCTTCAAACTTTTTGAACTGATGCTGATATTCTTTGGGAATAGCAATCTGAAGGATGCTGAGTGCTTTCTTCTCAATCATCCTTTCTTTCTTCTCAGCATCCGTTCTTGGTGGTGATTTCTTCTTTGGTTTTCCTGTTTCATCTAAATCAATAGGAGTAATGGGGTCCTTTTCTATGATTTCCCAAACAGCATAGTCCATTAATTGGACATGTTGCTTGATTCTTAGTTTCCACATCTCAAAATCAGTTGGTTTGAGCATGGGAACTCTAATGTTTGACCCAGATCCAGTGTTATCAGAAGATCCAACAGACTCCATTGCAGTAATATGAATGAAAAACACACGACAAGATTTAGACAAACTTTAAATAACAAAACACAGCAGATCTGTGAAAAACCTTCAAATAGTGATCAAAGGAGCCTTAATGAAAAGGCTCTGATACCACTTGTCAGGATCGGATATTACCAAATATCAATAACAAGAATTATCTTTAGAATTAAATCAGAGTTGTTTAAAGATAATCTTTCAGTTTGATCACAATCAACTAAGAAGTTGCGGAATCACACTTAATTGATGTATAAGGTTTTATCACAAGAACAATTCAAGAATCAACACGAGAAAATACTTTCAAACACCAGATGTTTATTAATAACCAATGATGATTACAATATTCACCAACACCTCTAATCTAACTTTTTTGTTAGACGAAGAACACAGTTTGTTCTTAGGTTTCTATGAAACTTTGAGGCTAACACACTTTCTGAAAACACGTTAACAATAAAATATGAATGCGTAAAATTGCTATGATTAACAGAGTCTAAAACGATATTCTATTCCAAGTATTTATAGACTCTTGATCCTCCTTGAATAGTTGACAGTTAGGTAATCTTCTATCTTCCGAGATAATCTTAATAATCTTCAAACTTGATCAAGATATACTTCAAATCCACAAAGATAGCATTTTCCATAAATAGCTCAACAGCAACTGTTTGTAGAATAAACAGTTCTGAATTTCTTCTAACAGTCTTCACTTCAAGGTCTTCAAACAGTTGTGTATAACTGAACTAACAGTTTTGAACTTTTGTACTAACAGTTGTAAAACTTTCAACAACTGTTAGTTACAACTGTTTTCATTGATTACTCTAACAGTTTTACTTTGCATGTCCAACAGTTTCAATGACTTAGCAAATTTCCCAACACTCCTTTAGGTGGTTCAGCCTCTGTGGTTGGAACCTCAACTGGTAATCTTCGTGATACCAGGTATGTTACACAGGAAGAACTCCAAACAGAAATTTAACAAGTTGTTAACCCTCTACATACTAAACTTGACCATATTGATTCTAAGCTTGACAGAATTGAATATTTACTACAATCCAGATCTCAGGCTACCCCTATTTCTGATTCTTCCACCTTACCACATGCATAAACTTTTCATGGTCCTACTCTCGCAGACATTCAAAATGATATGAATTGAAAGTTTGCTGAGATTTCTGGTAGATTAAAGGCGGTGTTGACTGCCTGTAAAGTTCAAGCAAGTACTTTAACGAGAAAACATGACGATCATGATCCAGATGATCGCCCCGAGGGGGAGAAACGAAGTAGATTATATCTTGGAGAAAGTAGCATTGTATCAGTAACTCCGTTGAATCAAATTTTACCCTTTGGTGAAGGTTCAAGTAGGAATCAAGATGAATCTCATGCTGATGATGTTCCTGAACAGCAAGATATGATTATGTTTGAACAGAAGCCTGGTGTAAGTGAAGATGGGGAGATAGAACAAAGTGATCACAGTAAACAGACTGAGGAGGTTGGTGCTAAAACAGATACAGATGTTAGTGATCTTTATGGTGATATTGGTATAAGCATGGATGATGTAAATGAGGATATTGATGAATATGTAACATCAATAACAAACCCCGAAGCTCTTCATACTCGGGTTGTGGATAGATTTGAAGATGATTTAAATCATGCAGAGATTGAAATGAGAAAAAAGGGAAAATCTACAACTGGCAGGGTTAAGAGTCAAGCGAAAAAGAAGACATTTGATGTTTTAAGGGTTTTGAGCGGGGTCAATTATGAAGTTCATACTCCCTTTCCACCTCCTTCAGGTCAGTTTCAGACTTCAGCTGCAGACTTAATCAGACAAGAACAACAAAGGAAAGCAGTTGTAGAGTTTGTAAGAAATACAGAATGGCCTATACCACCAAATGTGATAATACCATCTACTGCTCCAGTTTATACTGGAACTCCTTCTCTTGATAGAAGCAACGTGCTCACAAGACAAGCTAGAGTTGAACCAATCTGGAGAGACTACTCAGTCAATGGTCCGTTTCTTGAAGACAGAATACATAAAATTTATGTGGACGAAGTTGAAACAAGAACACCTCAAAAGTTCAGACATCTAGATGAAAATCAGAAAAGAAGATACCAGCATGTACTTGAAAGATTCATAACTTCAAAAGAAAAGATAATTTCAGAATATCCGGTCACCAAGCTTCTCAATATCTACAGTGAATCTGCATTTGGTCATACGGTTGTTTGGTTCGAAGTTGAAAGAGCAAATAAACAGAAGTTTACTTTTAACGAAGCAGATCTCAGATATATTCAAATGCATGATATCAACTTCATTTATCTGTACCTGTCAGAGAAATTAAGAAAGCTACCTAATGAAGTATTCGGCAGGTCTGCACTGATGAAATATATGAGAAAGTAGATGGAGTTTATTGAAGAACATGATATGCAACTGGCAGCTGAAAACAATCATGAAAAGGTTAATATTCTAAAACCTAAACAGAGTCATCCTAACTGGATCAGATGGAAGAGTTAACAATAGTTGAAGCCGGGCATGAGTTCTTTAATGGTGAACCAGGTGTCGTTTTCCGGAACTCAAAGAAAGAAAAAATATCTGTACGAATGTGCGATGTTTTCGCTTATTCAGACGGCATGCTAAGAATCTTGTACAACATGCTGGAGATGAAAAATGCTAAGACTGAGTCTTCTATCACAGAGGAGGAGAGACAACAAATTGGTCGATACACTGAGAAATTAAAGAGAACACTGGACAGTAGAAGAATTTTTAGAGGGTGGCAAAGCTACTTTTGAATTCGCAACAGAGTGCCTTAATTGTTTTATCTTTGTAGTTCAAAGCTTTTGTAATAGGAACACTCCTCACTTAGGGGGAGATTGTTAGAACACCAAAAAGTAAGGGTATTATATGTAAAATAGCCGAAGGTTATATAAGCCTTAGGCTCCATGTTCAATTTAAGTTTTGCTATCATTTTACACATTCTCCAAAGTTGTAGTGTGTGTTTCTCTCTAACCTTGCAAAGCTTCATCCCACACATTGGGACCTAACAAGTGGTATCAGAGCTTGATTAGGATTGATTTGAGTATATTTTGATCAAATTTTGAAGCATTTTTGCTGAATTTTTCGGAATTTTCGGATTAAAGTGAGCTGTGATTTTCAGAAATTCATAAAAACTCATACGAGCTCCGTTTGATCTGAATTTTGGATATGTTGTTCCTGTTGATGAAGGGAACATTGTGTAAAAATTTCATGCAAAAACTCCATACGTTTTGAGAGAAATCTAAACTTTCGTTTTCTGGGTTTTTGAAGGTGTTCTTGACGTTTTTGCCCAAAATCGAGAGTTTTGATACTTGTTTTCGATATTGGAGTACATAAAAAGTGTTTGTGTAAGTGGAGATGCATAGATCTGACGAGAAAATTTGATTTGGATGAGGTTTTAAAAATCGTGTTCTTGGTGTTTTTGAGGAATTCATGGTGAAGAAGATGAAGTTTCTTCGTTTTGATCTAATTTTAATGTGTTAGTGTGTGAAAAAGGTGTTTGAAGGTGTTTTTGGTTCCAATCGAACTCGTTTTGTTATCATCGAACTGACCTGGTTACTAAAAACGTGCCACCGACACGTCACCATGCCAAAATTTTGATTTTTCAAAGACTTGGATTTTTTTTGTGAAAAAAAGGGGTCTTCGAACTGACCATCGAACTGCGATCTGGTCCTCATCGAACTGAATTAAATAATAAAAAAATAAAGGTATCTGACTCATTGAGACCTGTCATCATCGAGAACAACACCATCACTTTATTTGATCATCAAACAAGCTGTCCTCGATTGATGCGATCGAATGCAATTTAATACTAATAAGAAAAAGGAAAAGGAATCTGACAGGCTTCTTTCACATTGAGAAACAAACACACAACACGTCAACAAACATTGAGAACCGGTCCACATACAGTAGGCTTATCTCACAATTTTGTCGTATACGAGAACAGCAGAAGTCATCGAGAAGCGGGAATATTTTTTTTGACAGCTGACATTGAATTCAATCAATCGCACCAATATTTTTTAAATATCCTCGATTTAATTTGAAGCCAGCTCATCATCGCACCAATATTTTTAGCGTGAACAGCCATTCTACTTATTTTAATTGTCAACATTTAATCCATTTTAATTGTCTCAACTTATTATTTTTTTTAATCATCCATTTTAAACAAGGTTCCATCTATTTTAATCATCAAACTTTATTTTTTTAATCATCTATCAAAATAAATTTTTTTGGTGATTTTCATAAAGACTTTTAATCGCGTTTATTGCTAAATCATTGTTGCCAACATTTTTTGTTTTCATTAATCAACTCGCTCTAAATTGATTTTATTTTTTTTAAAAATTATTTTAGTTGATTAAATTTTTGATCAAATCAAATCATTCCTAATCGATCAGTATTTTTCAGGTATCGAGATGGATCTTCAAAGAACCACATTTACCAAAATTTCCATTGAACAGGAAGTTCATAAATGGAAGGAATCTAAATATCCATTTACTAAAGCAGACAGATTCATGTTTCGCATGTGGAACATAATATTTGGATTGTATGATAATGCATGGAATGGCTGGTGCAAAACAAATGACAAACTCAAAGAACTTATACAAACAAATTCTGAATTGTCTACAAAACTCCAAGAGTTTGAACAGAATTCTGAACTGTTACAATCTGAGAGACAGAGAGCAGATAATCTGTTCACAGCCAATGCGAAATTAACAGATCAGGTGTCCACAGTGTCTGTGCAATTTCAACTTGTCGAACAGATATGTTAATCTTATGCAGTTAAATTCGAGCAGAAACAAACAGATATTGAGACTACTGTGTTGAAAAATGATTCAAAGATCATAGACAAATTGTGCATTGAAAAAGCTGAGTTAAAGGACAAAGTCAAAGGACTTGAACAAAAGCTGCATGTGTCAATTAAGTCCTATGTTCCTCGTTCAATCTTGTAGAGGAAAATATCTGAACTGCAAACGACACTAGACACTGAGAGAGTGAAGTTTGAGAAAGAGACGAAAGAATTAATGGCTAAAATTCTGAACGCTGAGCTTAGCGCTGTAAAACTTGTTGAATCAACGAAGACTTCCGCTGACCTTATCAATTTTGATTCAGTTTCACATTGTAGTAGTCAATCTGATTCTTATTTCTCTATTGCATGTTCTGATTATTCAGCTAATGATTTCACCAACGCATCAAGTTCTGTGAAGAGTCCTAAGAGTACATTATCTGTTGGATCTTCTTATCAAGTGAAATCATCTACAGTCGCAACGACTCACTCTCCGAAACAAAACCCTAAAAAGAAACAAGTTACTTTCAATTATAAACAGAATACTTGTGGTTCAAGTAATTCTATTTCTGCTTGTTCTGTGATTACAGATGATACTTTGCCAAAGCCTAAACAAACATGGATTTCAAAGCAAAATCTAGCTGCAACATTTGCAAAGTTGACATCAATCTGTAATTCATCAGTTTCAAAGCCTACGAAATCATCATGGATTGAAAAGAAGAAACCTTCTGAATCTGCACCAAGTACATCAGAATTCAGAGTACAGAAGGTCCTTAACGATGACTTTTCATCAAATTCAACCCCAACAACAAGGATTCCAAAGAAAGTGAATAGAGCTGATAAGTCAAATCATACTTCTTATCACAACAACAGACGCCGATCTTTCTCAAAACCAAGATCAACAGGGGAATTTGTGCTTAAGACAGATGATAAGTATCCTTTTGTGGTTTACTCAGCAAAGCACTTAATCCGCCTTTAAAAAGAGAAGATTTGTAAGACGTCAAGAATCAAACAAGAGTTTGTTGTGAAGAATGGAATTCCTCAATAGCATTCAGGACCATTGAATCGAAAGGTCCATAAACCTGTTATTGTAACAAATACACAAAAATGGATGCCCAAACCTGCGACTAACAAATCTGGACCCAAACAAGAATAGGTACCAATTTTTGTTAATCCATTTTGCAGGTAAACACAAAGAGACATTGTTGGAGCACAATGAAGATCATTCAAATGCAATGAAGATCATTGTATTCAGTGTGCTGATTTGTTTTTAAAATCTCAAAATTTTCAAACATGACGGAGTTCCCGTGCAATTCAATTATGAGAAGCTTATTCTGTTATGACAGATTGATATTTGCAAGATATCTTTTTAGAAAAATAAAAAACATTCAAATATTGAAAAGCCAAAAACATTATAAAACTTCAAAATTCAAAAATATTTTTTTCTTTTCATTTCCTGTAATCTGTTCAAGAAGGTATTCATTCTTTGATATATTACGATACCTTTCTTGATTCAATTTGTTGTTGATCTTCGCATGATCATCTTTCATTTCCGCGTTTCCATCTCAAATCATTCCTTCGTTCTATGCTAAATGTTTCAAATCCTTTCTAGAACCATTCATTCATGTGTTATTAGTCATGTGATCGAAAAATCTCCATGAGTGAGGGAGTGTAGGCATTTATACTCCTATGGTATATCTAGAACCGGAAGGACCTGACCTAGGAGCTCACCATATCTTAGAAAGAGATAGTAAGGGTTACTTACTAGGTCATTTAGGTATGCAGAATCAGTTATCACGGGATACTGATAGATGTGTAGAGGTAAAATGAAACTGAGAGGGGTGGAACAGGTGATGGGGTGCATAGATCAACAAATCATCTTGAGCTCATATTGTTTAATCATTTTGTGACATCATATGTCCAATATTCCCTCTCATATTATCTGATTATTCAAATCATCCTTGACAATCCATCTCGACACTTTGAATTTCTTGATATATCATTCTTGTTACGAAAGTGATAACAAGTGTCCTTATGTATCCAACAAGAGATACATACATCAATTAAGAAAGTGACTGTAACACCCCCGGCCAAGGCGCTTACCGATCTCATACCGGCGCTACCACCTACCGGGCGTGTCAGGTCTGCAGCCCAATACACCCCAACCCTTCCCTCTGATCTCATACCAGAGTAGGTTGTTGCCATGGTTAGAACCCATGACCTTTTATACCACTCTTTCCAGAGTGATATCACCAATTGAGTTGTGATCTCATACCGGCGCTACCACCTACCGAGCGCTACTAAAGACAGCCGGAATAGAGCTGTGATCTATATCTTGAAACTTACACACACTTAGAGCCTTTCTTAGCTTCATATTAGAGTGTTTGTGAGTTTTTCCCAGAATATAAGGAAGGGTTGCTGTTCTTGAGGTAGGTTCTTGAAGTTGAAGCTCATCCAAGCAAGCTAGTACTTGTGGATTGTCAAAACCCGGGGTGGATCATCAATAGAGAGGACTTTGTTTGAGCTCCTTGTCATCACCATCTTCCTCGCCCATGCTTGCCATTTCCTTCCCGTCCTTGCTTGTCTCTTAGTTTGCTAAAGTAAAGGTTCTTTTGCTCTCTGTTTCGTCGAGTGTGATAAAGTGAGGAAAGCCGAGGAAAGAAGAAAAGCAATTTTTCCAAAAGTTCACCAAGGGTATAATCACACTTCTCTTCCTTTTTACATGTTGCAAATACTAGTCATAGAACTTGGTCCATTTATGAGGTTTTTTATGCATTGTATGTTTGTACCATTAGCTTTGTAAGTTGTACCTTTGCTTCCATTGTGTTCTTACCCCATCAGTGGTATCAGAGCCACCTCTATGCTATATTTGCACATGGTGGCCTGAAAAACCCAAAAATAAAATTTTGTTTTCTGACCAGTAGAGTTTGCGGCTCGATCTCGTTAGGAGTTCGCGGGGCAAATTCTAGATATAGATCACAGCTCTATTCCGCCTGTCTTTAGCAGCGCGAATGTTTTGGGGGTTCGCGGCTCGAAACAGTTGATGGTTCGCGGCTCGAACTCTCAGTAGAGCAGTTTTTTGGATTTTAAACTTTAAAAATTATTTTTGGGTTTGTGGCATTTTGTTTTAGTTTCTGGACATTTTCTATCCAGAAATTAAAATTTATTTATTTAAGATGTCTTGTATAATGGTTGGTGTATTTATATGTATATTATCATTTTGGCATGAAAATGGTAATTGCATATACTTACATTATGTATTTATGAATATATTTCACCAAAAATGGTTTGGTGTTACTAATACATAAGTACATGGGATTATTTAGTTCCTTGAGTGATTTTAATAATCTTAACCGTTATGCATAAGTTTACATGGTTTTGTGTGGCACACCATGTCGTTGTTCATGTATGTTCACTAGTTGTTCATGTTGTTGGTAACCACTAGAAATGCCCTAGACCTTATGGATGTATGGTTGGTTGTTTGTTTATTATTCATTCATTTGGTGACTTGATGTCACATGGTTTGTAATAATAATTTGTTTATTTATTTGGTATGTAAATGTATTTGTGGCTTGCATGCCATTTAATATTTCCACATTATGTATTTGTACTAGAAAATAGGATATTTGTGGCTTGCATGCCATTTATTTAATTTTCTATGTAATTGTAATATGGAGCAACCATCGGGAGTCTATGGAGTGACGTCTTGGTGAACACAAATCCGGAAGGCCCAATGGAGGTGGCGGGTTTAGTGGGAGCACATCCGAAGTCAAGGAATTTTCTCCTTAGATGACTTTGTTTTCCCGTAGTGGCTCACGGGAAAACGTATAGGTTTTAGGGCCATGGTTACCAACTACTTTGTATGCGTGTGATGGTTTTATTATATATTGTTTATGCATGAGTTGTAGGACTATTGCATGCTAGACAATTTTTGACAAATAATAAAACCCATGAGTTTTAAAAATGGTTTAACAACTCTCGCGCGCACACTTGATTAACAATAAGATATAAAATTGGTTTAGTATCCATTAGTGAGAACATTTGGTTTTTGTCACTTTTTGTTAATCAACTCAAAATGGTTTTTTACCAAGAAAACTAAATCCCGTTTTCTAAATGTAAATCTCACGCCGTCCATAAGATGACACCACTCGAATCTAACCACATAAGGGTTGATTGTCGAGCTTTAGCCAAATCAATTTTTGTGTGAGTTGTGTGGAAAGTGTGTGGCAACTCGTAAGGTCGATTGTCGAGCTCTAGCTGAGTCGACAATTGGGCTAGAGTACCACAGTGTATCTTGATGGTTGAGTTACGGTTTCAAATTAATATTTCATATAATCGTCGAGCTCTAGCCGAGGTTATGTAAAATATTACTTTGACATTGGTGTGGAGGGATCTGTTATGATATGCCCACTGACGCACGTATGCCATATAAATCACTACCGATAATGTATGGGCCTATTGGGTCACACACCGGGGATCAATCTCGACAACAACCTAAGTGGAGGGATTGATTTGGTCAAATTGCAAGTAGTTGGCATGCTGATGGAGTTAGCGGCTCTAACTTTAAAAGTTAGAGGCTCTATCTCCTAAAGGTTAGTGGCACTAACTAGAGCCCGATAGCGGCGCTATCTCTAAAAGTTAGCGGCACTAACTCCTTTCAGATTGCATGCAACTTTTGCATGTTGCCTCCATTCTCCACCAATCCAAGGGAGAATCCTTTTGGCCGGTTTTTGGGGTTAAAGGAGAGCCTGGAGACTTCATTTCAGTAGGTTGACATGCATTTCTCTTTGTGAAACTCTCACTTGCAAAATATACACACAAAACACTCTCTAATTTGTCAGGTATCTTTGAGGGTTTTTTGGGGTGTTCTTGAAGAGGATAGTAAAGAGAACGTGGAGAATACTTCGGTTGATGTTCTCGAAGTGATTTCAAGCTATGAAGATCACCGATGGCTAGCTAGTACTATGAGATTGAACAAACTCGGTGTGGATCAACGATGGAGGAAGGCTCGGTTTGGTCTTCTTGTTCATCCAACAAATTGGTTCTCTCCAGGAAGATCATCAAGGGTATATTCTCCTTTCTCTGTGTTTTTCATGTCGCATTTGCTTGATTATGGAGTTTGGTCCATCTATTGGGGTTTCTTGGTTTTTATGCTTTATAGACTTGTACATTATGCTTTTGATCTTGTACCTTGCTTCCGCTGGTCGTTCCAGAAACCCCAACAGGATCAAACATGCCGAATATGGCACAATGGTTGTCAAGTAGGATCCCGCAAGGAACTAAGAGTTGCAATAATGGATTGCAATCGGTCAATGGTTGCCGGCCTAAATAGCCTTGCCACGTGATTCGCGGAAAACCTGTCACGGTGCAAGGTGATATAGGGTTCTTAGCCCTTGTTAAAATAGTTGTTTTTCATTAAACACTTGGGGTAATTATTTTAACAATGATTTTAATCAAATTAACCAAATCTACTTTGCATTTTATAGATGGCATCAACTAGCACCAACACCACCATTTCTCTAAGGATTTTCCTTGAGAAAGACAAACTTGATGGGACCAATTTCATGGATTGGTCAAGGCTACTACGGATAGTCCTCCGTCGCGAGGACAAGTTGGCCACCATCGAGGAACCCATCCCCGAGGTCCCTGCAGCGAAAGCGAGTAGGGCCACTAAAGAGGCGTATGAAAAAATGTCTCAAAGACATCACCGAGGTTAGTTGCCTCATGCTTAGCACTATGAGCTCCGACTTGCAAAAGTCGATGGAGCATCTTAGTGCTTATGACATGAAGCACGAGTTGTCGGACATGTTCCAACAACAAGCCAAGCAAGAACGGTATGGTTGTCTTAATGACCTACTCGGTTGCCGGTTGCAAGAGGGCGGGAACGTGTCCCACCACGTTCTTAAGATGAAAGTGTTGGTGGAACGCCTCGAGAGGTTGGGATTTTCCATGTCGAGAGAGATGGCAGTAGACTTGATTCTACGGTCTCTCCCACCGTCATATGATCAATTCGTTGTGAATTATCATATGCATGGGATAGACAAATCCCTTATGAAGTTGCATGGTATGTTGCGGACCGCCGAGTCCAACATGACCAAGAAAAACTCCTCCACCTCCGTTCCCATCTTGGCCATCAAGGAGGGTGAGTCCAAGAAGAGGAAGAAACCGGCCTCTACCCCGAAGGGTAAAGGTAAGGGTAAGGTTGGGGCACCCAAGCCGAACCCTGCCCCGGAGCCTAAGCAAAAGAGTCCTATCCCTCAAGCAAAGACTCCAGAAGAGGCGGTTTAAAGGGCACATGCACCAGAGCTGCCCAAATTACCTGGAGGGCCTGAAGAAGCTGCGAGCTTCAGGAGCGGGCGCTTCTACTTCTGGTACGTTTGTGATTGAACTCCATCATACTTCTACATCTTACGGCTGGGTTTTAGATACCGGCTGTGGCACTCACGTTTGTAATATTGTGCAGGTGCTAAAGGGAAGTAGAAGGTTGAGAGATGGAGAGCTGGAGCTAATAATGGGGAACAAGGAGGTCGTCCCCGTATTAGAGAAAGAAAGTGTTGAACTTACTTTCAAGACCGGCTACTCTATTATTTTACATGATGTATGCTACTCGCCGCATGTGGCAAGGAATATTTTGCCTTTTTATGCTTTGTATGACGATGGATATTATTTCAAATTTGAAAATGGTTTTATCTCATGTATCAAAAATGATGTTTGTTATTTTAAAGCTTATCCATGTCGTGGTATATATGAAACTGATGCATACATAGAAAATAATAGATCAATCATGAACATTGATTATGGATCAAAAAATGGTTTGGATAAGTTTTCCTTATGGCATAACCGTCTTGGCCATATAAACAAGAAACACATCACCAAGCTCCAAGCGGATGAGATCTTGGAATCATTTGACCTCGGGTCAAATGAAGCATGCGAGTCTTGTTTATTAGGCAAGATGACTAAGTCACCCTTTACCAGTGTATGTGAAAGGGGTAAAGACTTGTTGGATATAGTGCATACTAATGTATGCGGTCCGTTTAAGCACATTACAAGGAAAAACTCTAGATATTTCGTTACATTTACTGATGATTTCAGTAGATATCTATATGTCTACCTGATTAGGCATAAGTCTGAGACCTTTGAGGTCTTTAAGACTTTCCAAAATGAAGTCCAGAATCAATTGGGCAAGACTATCAAGATACTTCACTCCGATAGGGGAGGCGAGTACTTGAGCTCGGAGTTTCGTGATCATCTTGCTAGTTGTAGGATTATTTCACAACTAACTCCTCCTAGGACACCACAAATGAATGGTGTCGCCGAGTGGAGGAATCGGACATTGTTGGATATGGTCCGATCAATGATGAGTCGCACGGAAGTACCCATTAGTTTTTGGGGGTAAGCTCTTGAGTCGGCGGCTAGGATCCTTAACCTCGTACCGACTAAGAAAGTCCAAAAGACACCTTATGAGATGTGGCATGGAATTGCTCCAAAGATGGCATATCTCAAGGTTTGGGGATGTCCTGCCTTCCTTAGACGAGAGGTAGAGTACAAACTTGAACCTAGGTCTGAGAGGTGTTACTTCATTGGGTATCCAACCAGAGCCATGGGTTAATTGTTTTACAAACCTTCCGAAAACAAAGTGTTTATAGCGCGAACGGCCGTCTTCCTTGAAAGGGAGATGATATCCATGCAATCCGGGGGTAAGAGGATTGATCTTGAAGAAACTCAAGAACCTAATGAAGAAGGGACTAATGTCGGCACTAGCACTCAACCTGAAGTGGTTGAGACCGAGCAGGAGGATGCGTCGGTACCTGATGACGCTTCATTGATTCCTCGTAGGTCCGGTAGTCCACATCATGATCCAGAGAGATATGGGTTTCTCATATCTGAGGGCAATGACTTATTGGTGGATCATGATGAACCAACCAACTACCGGGAAGCTATAGCGGGCAGTAAATCTGCTAGGTGGAAGGAAGCAATGGAGAGTGAGATGCAATCCATGTCTGACAACCAACTCTGGGAATTGGTTGATCCTACACCCGGGTGTAAGACAGTAGGGTGTAAATGGGTCTTAAAGAAGAAGACCGGCGTGGATGGATCTGTAGATACCTTCAAAGCCCGACTGGTGGCTAAAAGTTTCACGCACTCTCATGGGATTGACTATGAGGAAACCTTTTCACCAGTGGGCATGTTGAAGTCTATCATAATACTTATGGCCATAGCTGCGTTTTATGATTACGAGATATGGCAAATGGATGTAAAAACCGCCTTCCTTAATGGGAAGCTTCATGAAGAGGTGTTTATGTCAAAACCCGATGGTTTTGTACATCCTGAGTATCCTGATAGAGTCTGCAGACTAAAGAAGTTCATTTATGGACTTAAGCAAGCATCTCGTAGCTGGAACCTTTGCTTTGATGAGAAAATCAAAGAGTTTGGATTTTCGAAAAGCAAAGGTGAACCATGTGTAAATGTCAGGGCTAGTGGGAGCGTTGTAGTATTCCTTGTCTTGTATGTAGATGACATTCTACTTATTGGAAACGACGTCCCAACGTTGAAAGAGGTTAAATATTTTCTTGGGAGCTGTTTCTCAATGAAAGACTTGGGAGAAGTGGCGTATATCTTGGGTATTAAGATCTATAGAGATAGATCTAAGAGGCTAATTGGGCTTAGCCAAAGTGCATATGTCGAAAAGGTCTTGAAGCGATTCAAGATGGAGGACTCAAAAAGGGGTAACACCCCTATGTTGCATGGAGTGACGTTGAGCAAAGCTCAATGTCCTAGTTCCAAGGAGGAACTAGACGTAATGAAGAGGGTCTCTTATGCTTCGGAAATTGGATCAATCATGTACGCCATGCTATGCACTCGACCTGATGTATCGTGTGCATCGAGCATGAGGAGTAGATATCAGCCCAATCCCGGGCAAGCCCATTGGACTGCAGTAAAGAACTTTCTCAAGTATCTTCGGAGGACAAAGGAGATGTTCTTAGTTTATGGTGGTAAGGAAGAGTTTAGAGTACATGGATGTTAGGGTCAAAATATTGTATAGAATAGAAAATTATATTCTAGATGAAATTTGTATTAAAAATACAAACTTAGGGAAAATATTGTAAATACCCTTAGGAGTATATATACTAATGACTAATTGTCATTAGTAAGGTCATTGGCATAATCTCAATATTAAGTGTGTGCTTTACATGGTGTTAAATACTGTCTATCTACATATCAAGATTATGATCCATTGATCTTCATTACATCTTTGATACCTGATTCACTTGGGACAAACAAGTGGTATCAGAGCAGGTTCAGGATTGATTTTTGTGATTTTTGATCAAATTTTGGAGAAATTTTTTAAACTTTTCGTCAAAAAGTGGGCTGGAAAATTCAAAAATTCGTGAAAAATTCATATGAGCTCCAATTGATCTTATTTTTTGATATGTTGTTCAACAAGATGAAAGGAACATTGTGTAAAAATTTCATGTCAAAATTCCTTACGGTTTGAGAGATATTCGAATTTTTATTTTCTGGGTTTTTTCTTGAGTTCTTCACGAATTTTGCCCAAATTCGGGATTTTTTATACTAGTTTTCGACTTTGGAGTGCATAAAAAGTGTGTGGAAGTGGAGATGCATAGATCTGAAGAGAAAAATCGATTTGGTTGAGTTTTAAAAGTTCGTGTTCTTCGTGTTCTTGAGTTTTTCTTGTTGAAGAAGATGAAATGGTTCATGTTTGATCTGATTTAGATGTGTTAGTGTGTGAAAATGGTGTTTGTAGGTGTTTTTGATAAAGAATCCGGATAAAAGTTCATGCGGTTTTGACTAAATCTGGTTTTTGAGGATATCCAGTTTGTTGACCAACGGTTTTTGAGTTTATACGGTTTGTTGACTATTAAGTATTTGAAGGTATCTGGATTTGTAGGTTATCCGGGTTTGAAGGTATCCGGATTTGAAGGTATCCGGGTTTGGATTGTATACAGTTTCTCATCCGGTCTTTGAACTTCATCCGGTTTCAAGGTTTTGTATCCGGTTTTTGTGGTTGGTATCCGGTTTTCGAGGTCACAATGTGCATGAGCAGTAGTATACGGTTTTCGAGGTCTGGATTATTGACTTTATTAGGCACGTGAGATTTAAATCAGATATAAATGTGAGCTGTCATTTTTGACACAAAGTGCATGAGCGTGGATTGATTTTCCGTCAATCAAGATCTGAAATCTGCCATAAAGCATTTGTTTTCATCAAGACACACAATTTGCATTAATTGAGATGTCACTTTAATCAACTCCTCGAGACACACAATTTGCAGTTTTTTTTAAATCGAGAACAGTATTAAATACGGTCTATACGGTTTTGAGAAAAACGACTGCCATTGACTTTTTAAAACACAGTTTTCATGTAGCATTAATTGGTGCCTGCCATTTTGTTTTGTCATGTAGCATTAATTGGTGCCAATTTAAATATCAATTTTTTTGTCATCGATCTTCCAAATTCAACACAGCAATCGAGAGAACACAGATCGAGAGCCCTTTATTTTAATTGTCAATTTTAATATTCATTTTTGTGTTGCAAAGCATTTTGAGTGGCCATCGAATTTTTTTTTAATTGATCAAAGGAGAAAATGAATTGGTCATCGATTTTAATTTTTTTTAATTAAGCCTATCAATCTTAATTGTTTTACTAGTGGCGGGCAAAATTAAAATCACTGTTGTTTTTGAAAATTGCACTTATTGCTAAATCATTGTTGCCAACATTTTGGTTGCATTTAATCAACCTTGCACTGAATTGATTTTTAAAATCATTTTACTTGATTAATTTTTGATCAAATCAAATCATTCCTAAACAATCATTATTTTTCAGGTATCGAGATGAATCTTACAAGGATAAAAATGTAAGAATATTTATCAGATTGGAGTGTAATGAATTGTTTCGTGACAGAAGATGAAGAAATGTTACGAACAAAGTTGAATGAGATGTTTCTTTTATATGATGATTTGGTAGAAGAAAATGCCAAACTTCAAATAAAATCATCTGAACTTTGTAAGATGAGCAAAGTTCTGACAAAAGAGTAGGATAATGCATGGAATGGCTGGTATAAAGCGACTGCAAAACTCAAAGAGCTTGCACAAGAAAGTTCTTGTTTAACCACACAACTAAAAGAGTTTGAACAGAATTCTGAAATATTACATTCTGAAAAACAGAAAATAGATGATCTGTTCACAACCAATGCAATGTTAACAGATCACGTGTCCACAGTGTCTGTGCAATTTCAACTTGCAGAACAGATATGTAAATCTTATGCAGTTGAATTGGAGCAAAAGCAAGCAGATATTGAGACTGCGATGAATAAGGCTAAAGAAGTGACACAAGCCAATGCCGAGCTGAATGACAAATTGTCTTCTGTGTTGAAAAATGATACAAAGATCATAGATAATCTGTGTGTTGAGAAAGCTGAGTTGAAGAAAAAAGTCAAAGAACTTGAACAAAAGTTGCATGTGTCAATTCAATCATATGTTCCTCGTTCAACCTTGGAGAGGAAAATATCTTAACTACAAACGACACTGGACACTGAGAGAGTACAGTTTGAGAAAGAGAAGAAAGAGTTAATGGGTAAAATTATGAATGCTGAGCTTAGCGCTACTAAACTTGCTAAATCAACAAACACTTCCGCTGACAATATTAATTTTGATTCAGTTTCACATTGTAGTAGTCAATCTGACTCTTATTTCTCTGTTGCAGGTACTGAGGTTTCAGATAAAGATTTCACCAACACATCAACTGCTATGAATACTCCTAAGACCACTGAATCTGTTGGATCTTCTTATCAAGTGAAATCACCTACAGCCGCAACGACTCAATTTCTGAAACAAAACCCCAAACAGAAACAAGCTGCTTGTAATTATAAACAGAATACTTGTGGTTCAAGTAATTCTAATTCTGCTTATTCTGTGATTACAGATGATACTTTGCCGAAATCAATCTGTAGTTCATCAATTTCAAAGCGTACGAAATCATCATGGATTGAAAAGAAGAAATCTTCTGAATATGCACCAATTACATCAGAATTCAGAGTACTGAAGGTCCTTAATGATGACTTTTTGTCAAATTCAACCTCAACAACAAGGATTCCAATGAAAGAGAATAGAGCTGATAAGTCAAATCATACTTTTCATCACAACAACAGACGACGATCTTTCTCAAAACCATAATCAAAAGGGGAGTTTGTGCTTAAGACAGACGTCATGTATCCTTTTGTGGTTTACTTAGCAAAGCACTTAATCCTCCTTTCAAAAGAAAAGATCTGTAAGACGTCAAGAATCAGACAAGAGTTTGTTATAAAGAACGGAATTCCTCAATGGCATTCAGGACCATTTAACAAAAAGGTCCATAAACCTGTTATTACTGCAAATACACAAAAATGGATGCCAAAACCTGCTAATAACAAATCTGGACCCAAAAGAAACTTGGTACCAATTTTTGTTTATCCGTTTTGCAGGTAAACAAAGTGAGACATTGTTGGAGCACAATGAAGATCATTCAGTCTGCAGTGAAGATCATTGTGTTCAGTGTGCTGAAGTGGTTTAAATCTCATTTTATTTCAAAGATGATGGAGTATCCCCTGCAGTTCAATTCAGAAATTCATTTTGATCAGCATTAGCCCGAGTCTAATGTCTGAGATGCTTATTGTGCGCAGTTTTATCATTTCATGATATAACTTGCTTTAATCTGGATTGTTATTTGCAGGGGAAGCAAAATTTTATCTTTGCCTAATTGATGAAAAATAATTTTCATGCATCAATTTAGGGGGAGTTTGTTTTTATTGCTTATATTTTTCAGAAAAATCAAAAACATTCAAATATTGAAAAGCCAAAAAACATTCAAATATTGAAAAGCCAAAAACATTTTAAATTTTCAAAATTCAAAAATATTTTTGCTTTTCATTTGCTGTGACTTGTTCAAGAAGGTATTCATTCATTGCTTCATTCTCATACCTTTCTTGATTCACTTTGTTGATCTTTTGAAAGATCGCCTTTCATTTCCGCGATTCCATCTCATTATCACATTCCTTCCTTCTGTGCTGAATGTTTCAAATCATTTCTAGAACCGCTCATTCATGTGTTATTATTCAATTGATCGAAAAGGCATCATGAGTGAGGGAGTGTAAGCAATTTATACTCCTATGGTCAATCCAGAACCGGAAGGACTCGCCCCAGGAGCTCACCATATAGTAGAAAGAGAAAGTAAGAGTTACTTACTAGGTCATCTAGGTGAGCATAATCAGTTGTCACAGGATACTGATTGGTGTACAGAGATAAAATGTGTTAGATTATGTGCAGAGATAATTAATAGGCATGTTGTATCCAATGTTATAAGAGACTAAAGGGTCCACACCCAATTCAGAACAGTTGGATTTCACCTTTTGTCTGTGTGGAAATAATTAATCAGTTAGATTAATTATTAAAGAGAAAGACGAAATAATTAATCAGTAGTATTAATTATTGAAAAGAGAAAAATAAATAATTAATCAGTTTGTATTAATTATTGAAAGGAATAAATAATAAATAGTAATTTATTATTTAAAGAGAATTAAATATTAAGTTTTAATATTTAACAGACTATGTTAATTAATTAACTAGTAAAGTCCAGGGGGTCAATATGAGAAGAGTTGAAAGTTTAATTAAAACCAGTAAGCTTGTAATTAAACGGGCTTAGGTCCAAGTTAATCCCTATATAATATCCTTAAGGCTTAAGGATTAAGATAAGTGAGACAAGGATTAAACCTAGCCACCACCATCTATCTCTCTCTCGATCTCGCCTCTCTCTCTCTCGGTCGAACTCTCTCTCGTCGCACTCTATCTCTCTCTTGGCTACCTCTCTTCGACGATCACAAGAGAAAACACCAAAGGGTGTTTGCGAAGTGGAGGTCGACGCAAAAGCACACACACATACATTCTCAGTTTCAAGAATTGTTGAAAGCTTGGTGATCAGGGAGCGGTCTAGCAGCCAATTCAATCGGAGGTGCAGTAGTGGTGGACTATCTTTAGCAATCCTAAAGGTTTTGTTCAGGTATAATCTTACAACCTTATCTATGGATTGTTTGTTAAGAAACTATGTTGATAAGTTAAAGTTTTAAAGATCCTAACCCTTTTGGGGTTTAGAGGGTTGTATTCAATCCAGTTCCACTTTTAGGCTTGAACCAGTGGAATCAAACCCAGGATTGACCAGTTTGAGTCATATGGTGGTTTGGTCAGGTTCAAAACCCTTCAAAATGAAACTGAGAGTAGTGGAACAGGAGATGGGGTGCATATGATCAACTAAATCTCTTGAGCTTACTGTAAAATCATTTTGTGACATCATTTGTTCAAGTATCCTGATTGTTCTTATTCCCTAATTGTTCAAATCATCCTTGACAATCCTTCTCAACATCAAATTTCTTGAAAATCATTCTTGTTATAAATCACATGATTTCTCATCCGGTTGCGTATAATAACAAATGTCCTTATGTATCTAACAAATAGAGATACATACATAAATTCGGAAAGTGAGTTCGAGGGAGAAGTTGAAAAATATTTAGTGAGCTATGGGTGAGACAGGGTCAAAAGAAAAGAAAGATCCTTACCAAATAGTATACATCTGGGTAGCCACGTCTGCTGCTAAATCTCATTCGTTGAGATATGGCATTGAAATAGACATCATGGACCCAGTGATGCAATGTACTAACCCCACCCAGCTACTCAATTATCTCTTAAAAGATGATTGTTTCAACATCACACGGAGAATTAGCACATTTCTATTGACATCTAAATTGGAGATTGTTGATATTGTAACAAGGAGGGCAGCTACTCCGGTCCCCGACTTCTTTCATGCACTTATCGAGTCTAGAGCTTATTTGAATAAAAATTTCATTTCGTAGGACACATGGTAGAAATATTAAGTGTATATAGTTTTCGTAACTACCGGAACATCTTGGAGTGATATCTTTTGTGATATTCACGATGATTAGATGGAAATCCTACCAGAATCAACATTATGCCAGTTCTGAAAGTAGGTCACACAGTTTATTTAAAGTGTTGTGTTAACGAGAATCTATGTGATCTCGGTGTTATCCCACGGGAACTTTGAGACGGTGCCCTAAAGACTGTCTCTGATATTTTAATTGTCATATCATTGTAGTGACACCATCATTCAACTGAATCTCATGATGCGGATTTTATGTTTCAAATGTTCATATCTTCATGTCAAAATCAAGCCGAATTCAGATTTCAAGTACATGATGCTCATGAAGAATCCTAATCATCATGAGGGGGAGAAAATTTAATACTCATTTAGTTGATTTTGAGCTTATCGATCAAGAGAAGAGATTCATGTGTTGAGGGGGAGACAAAGAGAACTAAAATAAAAGATCATACAAGTCAAGTCAAGGGGGAGCAAAGAAAAGAACAAAAGAGAAAATATATCAAGTTCAAAACAGTGAAAGTGCGTAACTGAAAATGTCAATAAGTTCTGAAGAAATAAAACAGATCTAGAGCTACATTCAAGGGGGAGAGAACAAATATTCTTCCTAAATCATACTGTTTAAATGCTCAAGATCGCGATTGCTGAAAATCACTTCAAGCTAAACTGCTCATACAACCAAAGGTTGAAAATCCTTAGGTTACTGGTGCAAATCCAAAAATCAGAAGAAAAAGGATGTTCTCGTGTACTTTCAAGAATCAAGTTCTCATCAAGAATTTTAAAGTAAAAACTATTCTTAAAATTGAAGAGTCCATTTTGCAAGATGAGAAGACATTCTGAAGACATCCAATAAAAGACTGAAGATTCAAAAAGAAATCGTTCAAGTCTTGTCTCCTAAAGCGTTAAAGAATGCAGTAAGAAATCTGCATATTTGTAAGAGGAGATTGTTAGAGTTCGTATGAAGCTGAAAAGATAAACATCTTCTATTTTCTATACAAAGGGGGAGATTGTTAGGGTTAAAATATTGTATAAAATAGAAGATTATATTCATAGTTTGTATTAAAAATACAAACTTAGGGACAATATTGTAAATACCCATATGGGTATATATACTAATGACTAATTGTCATTAGTAAGGTCTTTGGCATAATCTCAATATTAAGTGTGTGCTTTACATGGTGTTAAATACTTTCTCTCTACATTTCAAGATTATGATCCATTGATCTTCATTACATCTTTGATACCTGAATCACTTAGGACAAACAATGGTTACTCTACGCTAGCTTCCAAACTGATAAGGACGACTGCCGATCATAATCGGGGTTCGTGTTCCTTCTCAATGGTGGTGTTATAAGTTGAGGAGCTCCAATCAAGACACCGTAGCTGATTCAACTACCGAGTCGGAGTACATTGAGGCTAGTGAAGCAGCTAAAGAGGCGGTATGGATGAGGAAGTTCATCCAAGACCTTGGAGTGGTTCCTAGCATATTCGACCCTATTAAGATCCCTTGTGACAATGACGGTGCGGTTTCTCTAGCTAAGGAACCAAGGGCTCATAAGCGGACGACGCACATTCCTCGAAAATACCACTTCATCAGAGATGTAATAGAGAGTAGTGACATTGCCATCAGCAGAGTAGCTTCGGATGGCAATTTGGCTGATCCTTTCACTAAACCGTTGTCACAAGCTGTACATGATTCTGACACTAGATCGATAGGTGTTAGATTTGCTAGTGACTTGGTACGAGTGTATTATTTGGTCCATGTTTGATTTGTACTTGTATTTTGGGAACGTTAAGCTGTATTGTATTTCATACTATATTGATTATTAAATGTGATTTAATGATACGCCAAGGGTGAATATTTTATGAATCCTTACTGTGTTCAATCTTAGCATGTTTAATACTTCCCTGAATGCCTTTTACATTCTAAATGTCCACAGTCGGTCATTCTTCATGGGGAGGAAGTTTGAGATAAGGCTGAGGGAAGTGGTTGGTCGCTATCTACTAATGGATTAGATAAAAGAGACGCAACACTTCGCCTGTACTTGCAATGGTCAAGTGACTTGACGACCTACACCTGAACTTACTTCATGGTTTATGTCACGAGTAAGTCAGGATGATAATATCATTTTGTCCTTAGACTGGAGATACATGTGCTCCAAAGCATGGATCTGCTTTGCCTTGATTGCTTTCAAACGAAGTTCGTAACTGGCTGTTATAAAGGGAGTCTTTAGGTAAAGTATGGTGTATGTGGCGGAGCAATGTAGTCGAAGGAATTCGTTCCTCTTGATTTAGAAAGATATCTATGAGCCCCTAGATGATTGAGTGCTTTCGTCTAATGCATGGCCATGCTCAAGTTGTAGTAATATTTGACCGATTGCAACTAGATTTTGGGTCACCATCAATCGAGATCGAGAAACATAATCGTGAACGATCTGGAGATTGACATTTAACCATGTCTCATGTTCACATGGATATCGCAAACGAAGGGATGAATGATCGCTTATCTATAGGACCATTTCGTAACTGATTCTAGATTTGGTTTTTGTTCTAGATGACAAAAGCCATACTAAATTGGGGGCAGAGATGCCTTACTAGAGGTGGCTCTTTGTCTGTGGTTTATGGGTACGGTGTGTCATGTGCAAGTGGGAGTTTGTTGGAGTGTGCCCACTGACACACGTACGCCATATGATCACTGTCGATGATGTATGGGCCTATTAGGTTACATACCGGGGATCAATCCTGACAGGAACCTAAGTGCATGGACTAAAAGTGTCAAAGTGGAAAGGGGTTGGTGTGCAGTCGAAGATCGCGCCTCGATCCATATGTGGGATCGCTGCTCGATCTCAGGTAGAGATCACGGCGCGATATCTTATAGGTTCGCGCCGCGATCCCGTATCAGACTGCATGCAATCATTTGGTTTCCACCTCCCTTTTTCAACCAATGCATGGTCTCCTTTTGGAGAACCATTTGGCCGGTTTAGGGGAGTTGAAATGGCATCTTTGGGTCTTTTAAAACACTACTCTTGCCTCTCCTTGTACTCTCTTGGTCCACTTAAAACTTACACACACTTAGAGCCTTTCTTAGCTTCATATTAGAGTGTTTGTGAGTTTTGTCCAGAAAATAAGGAAGGGTTGCTGTTCTTGAGGTGGGTTCTTGAAGTGGAAGCTCATCCAAGCAAGCCAGTACTTGTTGATTGTCAAAACCCGGGTGGATCATAAACAGAGAGGACTTTTTTTGAGCTCCTTGTCATCACCATCTTCCTCACAATTGTTCCAAAAGTTCACCAAGGGTATAATCACACTTCTCTTCCTTTTTACATGTTGCAAATACTAGTCATAGAGCTTGGTCCATTTATGGGGTTTTTTATGCATTGTATGTTTGTACCATTAGCTTTGCATGTTGTACCTTCGCTTCCGCTTTGTTCTTAGAACCACATCATATATAATTCCAGAAATTCCCTTTTATCCAAAATTCAAATTTTAAAACATAAACTTATTTCATCATTTAAATCTTAAAATTAAATATATCAACATAGAATTCGTTGATAAAAAAGATGGAATTTCTTAGTTTTGAGGTTTATCCTTTAATCTTAAAACTAGTTTTGATTAAAAATCTTAAACAATCCATATTAACACAACTGGTTAATATATATATATATATATATATATATATATATATATATATTTAACTACATAAAATTAAATCTTTTATAGTTTTAATCTCTTTTAACCCGTTAAACCTAACTGGTTTAACTTTTCTGATTAAAAACAAAAAAAAACCATAAAATCATACATTTTAAACAAAAAACTGAGACTGATATAGAACCAATCCCTAATTACGATATATATATATATATATATATATATATATATATATATATATATATATATATATATAAAACAAAATCAACAACCCCCTTTATCTTTCTTGTGCCTTGAATCACCAAAATCAACAACCCCCTTGGAGAAAGGGGGTTCGACCGTCGATCACCAAGGGAGAGAGAGTGTGTGTTTTCCTTTTGTTTGTTAAAAGTGATTAACCCTAATTGCAAAGGTTTAAACCCTTATTTATAGATAACTTTCTAGGTATCTTTAATTAGGCAACTTTATTTAAACCATTTATTATTAATATAAAATACATAATATATATATGACTAAATTATATATATCTTAATGTATTTTATCTCTTTAATAATAACAATTAGTAACAATAACCCTTTTAGATAATATCCAAGATATTAATCCAATAATTAACAATATATATTTATTAACTAATAAATATATATATTCTTGTTAATTAATTTAACCTGGTTAATTTATAACTCTCTGTACTGATTATATTCATAGTTTGTATTAAAAATACAAACTTAGGGACAATATTGTAAATACCCATATGGGTATATATACTAATGACTAATTGTCATTAGTAAGGTCTTTGGCATAATCTCAATATTAAGTGTGTGCTTTACATGGTGTTAAATACTTTCTCTCTACATTTCAAGATTATGATCCATTGATCTTCATTACATCTTTGATACCTGAATCACTTAGGACAAACAATGGTTACTCTACGCTAGCTTCCAAACTGATAAGGACGACTGCCGATCATAATCGGGGTTCGTGTTCCTTCTCAATAGTGGTGTTATAAGTTGAGGAGCTCCAATCAAGACACCGTAGCTGATTCAACTACCGAGTCGGAGTACATTGAGGCTAGTGAAGCAGCTAAAGAGGCGGTATGGATGAGGAAGTTCATCCAAGACCTTGGATTGGTTCCTAGCATATTCGACCCTATTAAGATCCCTTGTGACAATGACGGTGCGGTTTCTCTAGCTAAGGAACCAAGGGCTCATAAGCGGACGACGCACATTCCTCGAAAATACCACTTCATCAGAGATGTAATAGAGAGTAGTGACATTGCCATCAGCAGAGTAGCTTCGGATGGCAATTTGGCTGATCCTTTCACTAAACCGTTGTCACAAGCTGTACATGATTCTGACACTAGATCGATAGGTGTTAGATTTGCTAGTGACTTGGTACGAGTGTATTATTTGGTCCATGTTTGATTTGTACTTGTATTTTGGGAACGTTAAGCTGTATTGTATTTCATACTATATTGATTATTAAATGTGATTTAATGATACGCCAAGGGTGAATATTTTATGAATCCTTACTGTGTTCAATCTTAGCATGTTTAATACTTCCCTGAATGCCTTTTACATTCTAAATGTCCACAGTCGGTCATTCTTCATGGGGAGGAAGTTTGAGATAAGGCTGAGGGAAGTGGTTGGTCGCTATCTAATGATGGATTAGATAAAAGAGACGCAACACTTCGCCTATACTTGCAATGGTCAAGTGACTTGACGACCCACACCTGAACTTACTTCATGGTTTATGTCACGAGTAAGTCAGGATGATAATATCATTTTGTCCTTAGACTGGAGATACATGTGCTCCAAAGCATGGATCTGCTTTGCCTTGATTGCTTTCAAACGAAGTTCGTAACTGGCTGTTATAAAGGGAGTCTTTAGGTAAAGTATGGTGTATGTGGCGGAGCAATGTAGTCGAAGGGATTCGTTCCTCTTGATTTAGAAAGATATCTATGAGCCCCTAGATGATTGAGTGCTTTCGTCTAATGCATGGCCATGCTCAAGTTGTAGTAATATTTGACCGATTGCAACTAGATTTTGGGTCACCATCAATCGAGATCGAGAAACATAATCGTGAACGATCTGGAGATTGACATTTAACCATGTCTCATGTTCACATGGATATCGCAAACGAAGGGATGAATGATCGCTTATCTATAGGACCATTTCGTAACTGATTCTAGATTTGGTTTTTGTTCTAGATGACAAAAGCCATACTAACTTGGGGGCAGAGATGCCTTACTAGAGGTGGCTCTTTGTCTGTGGTTTATGGGTACGGTGTGTCATGTGCAAGTGGGAGTTTGTTGGAGTGTGCCCACTGACACACGTACGCCATATGATCACTGTCGATGATGTATGGGCCTATTAGGTTACACACCGGGGATCAATCCTGACAGGAACCTAAGTGCATGGACTAAAAGTGTCAAAGTGGAAAGGGGTTGGTGTGCAGTCGAAGATCGCGCCTCGATCCATATGTGGGATCGCTGCTCGATCTCAGGTAGAGATCACGGCGCGATATCTTATAGGTTCGCGCCGCGATCCCGTGTCAGACTGCATGCAATCATTTGGTTTCCACCTCCCTTTTTCAACCAATGCATGGTCTCCTTTTGGAGAACCATTTGGCCGGTTTAGGGGAGTTGAAATGGCATCTTTGGGTCTTTTAAAACACTACTCTTGCCTCTCCTTGTACTCTCTTGGTCCACTTAAAACTTACACACACTTAGAGCCTTTCTTAGCTTCATATTAGAGTGTTTGTGAGTTTTGTCCAGAAAATAAGGAAGGGTTGCTGTTCTTGAGGTGGGTTCTTGAAGTGGAAGCTCATCCAAGCAAGCCAGTACTTGTTGATTGTCAAAACCCGGGTGGATCATCAACAGAGAGGACTTTTTTTGAGCTCCTTGTCATCACCATCTTCCTCACAATTGTTCCAAAAGTTCACCAAGGGTATAATCACACTTCTCTTCCTTTTTACATGTTGCAAATACTAGTCATAGAGCTTGGTCCATTTATGGGGTTTTTTATGCATTGTATGTTTGTACCATTAGCTTTGCATGTTGTACCTTCGCTTCCGCTTTGTTCTTAGAACCACATCATATATAATTCCAGAAATTCCCTTTTATCCAAAATTCAAATTTTAAAACATAAACTTATTTCATCATTTAAATCTTAAAATTAAATATATCAACATAGAATTCGTTGATAAAAAAGATGGAATTTCTTAGTTTTAATCTTTTATAGTTTTAATCTCTTTTAACCCGTTAAACCTAACTGGTTTAACTTTTCTGATTAAAAACAAAAAAAAAACCATAAAATCATACAATTTAAACAAAAAACTGAGACTGATATAGAACCAATCCCTAATTACGATATATATATATATTAAAACAAAATCAACAACCCCCTTTATCTTTCTTGTGCCTTGAATCACCAAAATCAACAACCCCCTTGGAGAAAGGGGGTTCGACCGTCGATCACCAAGGGAGAGAGAGTGTGTGTTTTCCTTTTGTTTGTTAAAAGTGATTAACCCTAATTGCAAAGGTTTAAACCCTTATTTATAGATAACTTTCTAGGTATCTTTAATTAGGCAACTTTATTTAAACCATTTATTATTAATATAAAATACATAATATATATATGCCTAAATTATATATATCTTAATGTATTTTATCTCTTTAATAATAACAATTAGTAACAATAACCCTTTTAGATAATATCCAAGATATTAATCCAATAATTAACAATATATATTTATTAACTAATAAATATATATATTCTTGTTAATTAATTTAACCTGGTTAATTTATAACTCTCTGTACTGGTTTATGACTAATGGTCATAACACTGTAACACTGTGCTTTTTAAACATATAATTTACTACACGCGGAAACTAATTACATATAATTATCTTAATTACATAATAGATACAAAAGATTTAACTTGTTTGAAGAACAAAGACTTTTATAGTGTTAATACAAAAACAGGCTCTATCAAAGATTCTAGCATCAGAGTATTGGTTCGTCCATATTCCCAGCCCAAAAGCATCAAGCTCACCAAAGAGAATCTGCAAATCAATCTAGTGGGGAATTAGCACAAAACTAAGTGAGGGAACCAATATCTAATCATAAACAAGGCAAACATGCCTAAACCCAAATAGCTCATGAATCCGAGGAGGACTGGCGGTGTTGCAACCACCTACAACCAAGGTCGGCCAAAACCAAGGTTTACCGGTAGCCCTGCTAACATGGATTACAATACCAGCCTTCTTGTGTACAACAAATGCATATCAAGATCTGATATGTTAATTCCCCAAGCAACAGGCCCAGACTAAAACTGATCTCCAAATAACATGTATATACAATCCAAACAAGAGCATTCCAAATAGGATATCATATCCTGTATATCAAAAGATATAGATCCACTCACCAAAGTCTTCAAAACCTTGGCACACTCAGATGACCAAATTCACTGAGTCTTCTCAGTTCCTGAGATTGAAGTAACCCAAGTCAGTATTCAATTCAAAATACTGATCCAATAATAAATATCATATTTATTTTCTCATGTATATACACTTGTACATATATATATTCATCATACATAAACCCAATAGATATACAATTTCATGTTTATCTTTAAATCATAAAATCCGACTATGTTCAAATCCGATTGAATTGAATCCCGAGTAAAGGGCTAAATTCCGATAATACCCAATTCCGATATAATCAAATTCCGAGCAAAGGTAAAAATCCGAGCAAAGGCTCATTCCGATAGAATGCACAATCCGATAAAAGTCACAATCTGAGTAAAGGTACAATCCGGATAAACTGAATTCCGATATAAGTGGGATTCTGATAATAAGTGTTAGGGCAATTGTCAATTCCGAGAAAAGGCATAATCCGAGTAAATATCCAATTCCGACATCAAGATTTCCGAGTAAATGGGAAAGATTAATTCCGATAAAGGAGTTAGGGCCAATCCGTAGATATTTTGTCGGATTTCATCCAATTCCGATAAAACCTATCGGGATTAATCAATTCCGATCAAATCTGTCGGTATTCACCTAATTCCGATTAAATTCTATCGGAATTCACCTAATTTCGACAGATTCATGTGTTCTTCCCCAATTTCGGTTTCTAATACAAATTCTCACTGAGTTTAAGCATGCAATTGTTCTATGTTTTCCAGAATCATTCTAAACATATAAACAACATATATTGTTCATAAAATCTAACATGCATACATCCTAAATCCAACAATTTACCAAGAACAATCGGAATTCATATAAATATTCAAATTCAAATACAATTAACAATCAATAAACTTGAATCCAGTATTCTAACTTCAATGATGTTATGAATTCAGAGACCTAATTGCATGCAAGATTGAAGATCAAATGTTGAATTATTTTCTCCTTTTAATTCTCGACCGAGAGTAATTAAAACACACACCCCTTTGGCTAATTTCATGAAATGAGAGTTGATGAGGGTGGAGGTGGTGACTAATCACCAACATCGGCCACCTCACAACCCACTCACTAAACTAATTAAACAATTATTTAACTTAAATTAATTAATCAAATAATAAAAATTATTTAATTATCACAATTATTTATCATAATAACAAATAAATCACATATTTAAATTAAATCCAAAACTTAACTTAATTAATTACCTTAATTAATCTAGGCCGGGTAAGAGGGTGTTACAAATCTACCCCCTTAAGAAGATTCCGTCCTCGGAATCTCATCGCTCTTGAACAAGGAAGGATAACGACTACGCATGTCTGCTTCAGTCTCCCATGTTAGGTCTGAACCCAAACTATGCTTCTACTTGACCAGAACCATCGGAATCTGTTTCTTTCTCAACTTTGTGACCTTCCGATCCAACAGTTAAACTGGTTCCTCTATCAACCTCTGATTAGAATCCACCCGAAGATCCTGTATAAGTAGAACCTGTGCCTGATCCTCTACATTGCACTTGCGTAGATAACACACATTAAAAGTGTCATGAATTCCATCTAACTCATCAGGTAGATCTAAAGCAACAGTCTGGTCATTAACTACTATTCTGATTCTGAAAGAACCAATATAACGGGGAGCCAACTTCCCGCGCTTACCAAATCTAATAACTCCCTTCCAAGGTGATACTTTTAAGTAGGCCATCTCCCCTTCGACAAATGATACCGGTCGACGACGTGGATCAGCATACATTTTCTGTCTATCCCTTGCAGCTTTTAATTTCTCTCAAGCAATTGCGACCTTATCAGCTGTCATCTGTACAATATCAGGCCCTACAAATTGCTTTTCCCCAGCTTCTAACCAACAAGTTGGAGTTCTACAAGGACGACCATATAACATCTCATATGGAGGCATACCGATACTACTGTGGTAGGAATTGTTGTAGGAAAACTCTACTAATGGCAGATGTGAATCCCATGAACCCCCAAATTCCATTACACACGCCCGAAGCATATCTTCTAAAGTCTGGATGGTTCTCTCTGACTGACCATCTGTTTGTGGATGATAAGCTGTACTCAAATTTACTCTGGACCCCAATTCCTGTTGTAATCTGTTCCAGAAGTTAGATACAAACCTCGAATCTCTGTCTGATACAATAGATAACGGAACACCATGTCTTGATACTATTTCATCAATATACAATTGCGCCAACTTACTTAATGAAGCAGTTTCTGCAGTAGCGAGAAAATGCGCACTCTTGGTCAACCTGTCAACTATTACCCATATCATATCATGACCCTTCTGAGTTCATGGAAGTTTGGTTACAAAATCCATCGTAATATTATCCCATTTCCACTCAGGTATTTCTTACTGTTTTAATGATCCATACGGTTTCTGATGTTCAGCTTTAACCTGAGCACAAATGTGACACATCTCAACAAACTTAGCTATATCTGTTTTCATTGTCGGCCACCAATAACGAGTCTTTAAATCATGATACATCTTTGTACTACCCAGATGTATTGACAATCTAGACTTATGAGCCTCATTTAGAATCAATTCCCTCAAATCACCAACCTTCAGTACCCAAACGCGTGCATGATAAACCCTCAAACCACGCGAGTCAGTAGTTAACTCATGTTGTCGTTTAACCATCAGTTCATCCTTCAGATTCTCATCTTTCAAAGCTTAAAGTTGAGCAGCCAAAAGTTGATCCACTAAATAAGACTTAATTTCCAACCGCATAAATTTCACAGTTTCTGACGATCCCTTCCAACTTAGTGCATCAGCAACTACATTCGCTTTACCCGGATGATATTGAATGTCGCAATCATAATCCTTGATCAATTCTAACCAATGATGTTGTCTCATATTCAGTTCTTTCTGAGTAAACACATACTGGAGGCTTTTATGATCAGTGCAGATTGTACATTTCGTTCCATACAAATAGTATCTCCACAATTTTAATGCAAACACCACGGCGGCTAACTCCAAATCATGAGTTGGGTAGTTTCGTTCATTTGGTTTCAACTGTCTAGAAGCATAAGCAATTACCTTACCTCTCTACATCAAAACACATCCCAAACCGGCGTGAGAAGCATCGCAATCCACAACAAAATCCTCTGAACCCTCGGGTAACGAAAGAACAGGAGCTTGGCACAACAATTTTATTCAGTGTCTGAAAAGCATCTTTGTTTGTCCCTTTACGGATGAAGCAATGTGAATGGCAATAAGAACACACACAAACACCTTGATATTTGTGAGAATATGAATGCAAAGCTTATATTGATAATCGCACCAAGGCCATATATAGCCTTGGGAAAGTTACATAGCACACCCTCACTTTTTGAGTTCTAACAATCTCCCCCTAAGTGAGGAGTGTGCCTATTACAAATATTTTGAATTACATAAGATAAAAACAATTATGGAACAACATTGCGTAATCCAAAATAACTTTGCCATTTGCGGATGATCCTCCTGCTCTCCAGTGTTTTCTTAAGTTTTTCAATATGAAGCCAAACAAGTTGTCTCTCTTTATCAGTGATGGAAGCTCCAGCATTTGCGTTCTTCATTTCAAGACTATTATATAAGATTCTCAGCGTGCCGTCTGAATAACCCAAGAGATCACACATACGAATAAATGTTTTCTCTTTTTTTGAATTTCTGAAGACGACACCTGGTTCACCGTTGAAGAACTTGTGGTCAGCATCAACTAAAGTTAATAAATCCATCTGATCCAAGTTAGGATGATTCTGTTGAGGTTTCAGTACATTAACTTTTTCAAGATTATTTTCAGCTGCCCGTTGCATATCATGCTCTTCAATAAACTCCATTAACTTTCTCATATACTTCATCAGTGCAGAACGGCCAAACACCTCATTTGGTTTCTTTCCGTGTTTTTCTGACAGATACAAATAGATGAAGTTGATGTCGTGAAGTTGAATATATCTTAGATCTGCCTCATTGAATGTAAACTTCTGACCATTTGCCCTTTCTACTTCGAACCAAACAATGGTATGACCAAATCCATCATCACTGTAGATATTGAGAAGTTTTGTTATCGGATATTCTGAGATGATATGCTCTTTTGGAGTTCTGAATCTTTCCAACATGTGTTGATATCTTATTACTTGACTTTCATTTAAATGTCTCAACTCTGGAGGTGTCCTCATTTCAATTTCATTCACATAAATTTCTTGAATTCTGTCTTCGAGATATGGACCATTCACTGAATAATCCCTCTAGATTGGATTTAATCTTGCAAGTCTCGTAAACATGTTGCTTCTGTCAAGAGACGGAGTACCTGTATACACTGAAGAAGCAGGAGGCACGAATACATTTGGAGGCATTGGCCATTCAGTATTTCTGACAAACTCTCTGGCTACTTCTTCTTGTTGTTTTTGTCTAAGTAGATCTGCAGCAGATGTTTGAAACTGTCCTGTTGGGGGTGGAAAAACAGAATGGACTTCAAAGTTTACCCTACTTAGAACTTTTGAAACATCAAAAGTTTTCTTTTTAGCTTTAGTCATCTTTTGCTTCCCTTTTCTTCGTTTCTCAATATCAGCTGGTTCTAGATAATCTTCAAACCTTCTAACAACTTGTGTATATTGAGTTTCAGGATTTGTTACAGATGTAACATAGTCATCAATTTCTTTATCAATTTCATTAGAACTTTCATTAGCTTCCATTCCAATCCCAAAATCACCATACCAATCCTGTACATTCTCTGTATCTGATTCAAGAGTTACCTCTTCAGTTTGTTCACTGTTTAGTTCTATCTCCCCCTGTTCATGTACATTAGACCTCTGTTCAAAGATAACCATCTGTTGTTTAAGAACATCATCGGCCTGAGTATCCCTATCTTGACCTCCACTTCCCCCTTCTCCTGTAAAATTTTGACTCGACGGAGTGAATGATACAATATCCTTCGAACTCATGTACAGCCTTCTCCGTGTTTTCCCTCGGGGCGATCATCTGGATCAGGATCGTCACGTCTCCGCTTTTGTGTACCCGCTTGAGTTTTGCAAGCAACATCCACTGCTCGCAACCTTTCAGATATCTCAGAGAATTTTGCATTAACATCAGAGAACCACCTGTCAAGTTTAGAGTCAATAGAAGCCAGTTTTGCCTGCAAAGGAGCCACAGCTTGATTAATAGCATCGTTAAGCTCGGACTGTGTAACATACCGGGTATCACGTGAGATACCCGTTGAGGGTCCTGCCACAGAGGCTGGGCCACCTAAAGGAGCTGTTGAGGGGTTGACTCCAGCAGGATTTCCATCCCATCCTCGAATAATTCTATCAATAATATTACCTAGGGATGTTCTGGGAACACTTTTGATCAGTGTAACCAGTGCTTCAATTGTGTGTTTGTGTCTATCAAGAAATGTGGATATCCGCGGATAATCAATGTGCTCTGAAAGACTGTACGAGGACGAGGGAGGCTTTCCTCTAGTTTCAATACGTCCCATCGCCGAGGGAGATGGTCGTAGATTATGTGCAAAATCCCTGTGCAATGAAATAGAAGGTCTTTGAGGACCTGCTAAGTGGCTGGGTGGGGTTTGAATGTGCACGGTTGGGATAGCCGTGTCTATTTCAATATCAGACCTAACAGTGTCAGGTCTAATAGTAGATGTGGTTGCCCGGTTTTCTTGGTGTGATGAACTCTCAACTCTCTCATTTTCTTTTCTCACATAACTACTACTCACATCATCTTCTTCTTCATTTACATAACCAGCATACTGATTTGGAAATAATGGTGAAGTGTCAGTGGAAACAGAAGCAATTTCAAAAGATGGTACATGATCATGATCAGGAGCAAGTTGAACTATCGGAGTGAATTGTGGTACTATCACTTGTGAGAGAGTTAGATTTAAAATCATATTCTGACCTGGAGCATTCACAAAGGGTGATTGTTCAGTAGGATCAATTAATCTCATATAGGAAGGAGTACTGTCTGATGTATGAGTGATAGGAATTCCAGGGGTGCGGACAGGAGATGACAAAATATGAACAGGAGGTGTAGTGACAGTGTTTGAGATGGAAGCTGTACTATCAGAATCTGAGCTGGAAAGATTGACTTGTTCAGTGGATGCATCAAATTGATCATTGGCTGGAACTATTAGAGACTCAACATAGTCAAGAATATCAGCTAGATCAAATGTAGCTGCTCCCTCTCTATGTGTATCTACCTCACCAACTTCACCACCCCTCTCGAGATTTTCTCTCTGCACAGCCCTCTCAGCATCTCCCATAGATAACTGAGTCCTATCCTCTATTTCCTCACGAGGTGCTACTTCTCCCTGGGAAGGTAGGACCGGCTCTGGTCTAACCAGGGGAGGAATTCCTACACTCGTCCTATAGGTGACTACTATGTCATTTTGCGCACAAAGATCCAGCAAGGAAATAGGAAATGGTTGAGGATCTGGTAATGGAACAGGAATAGCAGGTTTTATAACATTAAAAGCTTTGGGGGCAATAGAAGGCGAACCTACTCGTCGAGGAATATCAAAGTTTTCATCCATGACGTGCTGAATGATCATCGGAATGAATCGCAGATAAGGTAAGAATTTGGCCGCTGCCTTCTTCAAACTGTTTTTCTATGTAATTGTGATTTTGAGATCATTGAAGAGTAATTGAGCATAATACACATGAAGGTGATTGCCAGCAGCAACGAAAGTCCTCATTTGATTTTCTGTTAGATGCTCATATCCCGTGTGTTTGGCAGTTAAGCATTTATGCAAGATTGTCATGAACATGTTATACATTGGGTGCAAATTATTTCTACTGAATTGAATTTTCTTTTCCAATGGACCAGAGTAACCAAAGGATTAAATAGCAGCTAGGCACAGTTCATCATCAGGAAGTGGATCAAAATCAGTTGCCGGTGGTCGGCTATCAGCCGTAGGAAGGTGAAAAATCTCCCTGAGTCTATCGACTGTGATAACAAGGCAAAAATCATCAACCTCAGCCCTAATGGAAAGATTTTCAGAACGATTGGTATGGATATAGCAGGTTTTCCAAAATTGTTGTGCATATACTTCTGGAACATGAGTACCAGTGGTAGCAGGATTATATGTAAGGGCATGATTCAGAAGATGGACACGAAGGATTTCAGTAAGAATTGGGTGGTTAGGGTTTTTCAGGGTGGCTAGGTCTATAAACTGGTTGTTTTCATGAGATGTGACAGATAGGAATTCTGCCCTAGGCATTAAAAGCTCATCGGGTTTTGGGTTTTGGGCAGGCTGGGTAGGAGCCACAGAATGAACATGTGATGTGGAGTCACCTTCCATGTTAGCCATTTATCTGCACAAAACACTCAAGCAGGTTAAATCTGAAATACAAGTTAACAGTAACAAGCTTAAGTACTCATGAAAAATGATCAAACTTAGATCAAACTCGTCCTTTTGATACTAAGTTGACACATTTTGACCAAAGACACCTTAAAAATAATAACTTTTGAAATTTTGAAGAAAAAACCCATATCTCAGATGTTCATTGTGTAAACCCTGTTGCAATGAGTGAAAAATGAAATTTGGTCTTCAAAATACAATAATTTCATGTATACGAACAATTTTATTATACTAAGGTATAGGCAAAAAGTGTCCCTAACACCTAGTAAAAGACCAAAATTCGAATTTGAAGTGTATACTCATAGCTGCGAAGAACACGAAGAACAAAAGTTAGAATTTTAAAATTCTGTTTACAGATCCAAAATCCTCGTGAAAAGAATAGTCTAAAGTTGAAATTTCAGTTCGTGAAAACCCTCGTAGATTCGAACTGTTCTTACCCAAAAATACCACTCAAAACTCTAAAGTAAGAACTTTCCACCGCACAGATTGTTTACTTTTTGAATACCAAGCGAATGATGTAAAAATTTTAAATTTTGACAGAGGTTCAAGGTATTTTGAAAGTTTGAGTAACAATGGCGGTGAGAGAGAAATTCGAAGTTGCAGGGATGAAAAACCGAAGAAGATGATCAGTTATGGGGTTTTGTGAAAAAATGTGTACGAATGAGACACGTGTCAGGTAGATATTGGTCCTTTTTAGGCGGTGACGGTCTTGGTAACCGTGAGGATTCGTATGCGAATTTTGAATTCGCATGCGAATATTGTGATGAGAAGGATTTGCATGCGAATTTTGCTAACGGAAGGATAGGCATGCGAATGTGGGATATTGAATGGTTCGCATGCAAATGTGTCTCAGTGATGAATTCGCATGCGAATGTAACCACGTGGCAAAATGTGAAGGCATTAGAAACCGTGTGTGCTTTAAGTTCGCATGCGAATTTTGAGAATCGCATGCGATTACATAGCCATCAGAGGACCACATGAAACCCCTTGAATTGAAAAAATTCGAATGCGAATGAGTCAGTGTGAGAGATTCGCATGCGAATTGCACTTAAACTTTGAATTTGCATGCGAATTTTTTTTTGAATAGATTTAGGGAAAGATCAGCTTTGAAAAACAAACATCTATATCTATATTTCTCCCCCGACACATAGCTAGTATTTGTAAAGATATAGATACTCCCCCTTGTTTTCTGGAACAAAGACCTACAAAACGAACAAACTGTGTAATACCAATTCAAAAATAAGGATAAGGAAAAAGTATAAGGAGTATGTCATACATGCATATTAAGCATGCCAAGCTTAGAGACTAGATCATTGAAACGACATTCGTCCAATGGTTTAGTAAATAAGTCAGCCAACTGATTATCAGTATGAACATACTGAAGTTCAATGAGTCCTTTTTCCACATTATCCTTAATAAAGTGATATCTGATGTCAATGTGTTTGGTTTTAGAATGGTGTACCGGATTACATGAAATGGCAATGGAAGATTGCGAGTCACAGAAAAAAGGAATCTTGTCATACTGTAGGCCAAAATCTGATAATTGTGTCCGGATCCACAAACTTTGCGAACACATTGCAGCTGCAACATATTCAGCTTCAGCAGTGGATGTAGAGACACAGTTCTGTTTCTTTGAAGCCCAGCAGACTAAACGATCCCCCAAGAAATGCGCACTGCCAGATGTACTCTTTCGATCTATCATGCACCCGGCATAGTCGGAATCAGAGTACGCATGCAAATCAAGATTTGAGTCTCGAGGATACCACAAACCTAGGTCCATAGTTCCTTTGAGTTATCGAAAAATCCGCTTGACTGCTAGTAGATGCGACTCTCTGGGATTGGCATGGAATCGAGCACATAAGCAAGTTGAAAACATAATGTCAGGTCTGCTCGCCGTCAAGTACAGTAATCAACCTATCATTCCCCTATATGTCTTCTGATCTGCAGTTGGACCAGCTAGATCAGCAGATAACTTTGTTTTGGCAGCCATAGGAGTTGACAGTGATGAGCAGGTGAGCATGTCATACTTTTTAAGCAAGTCTTTGATGTATTTTGATTGACTGATTAAAATACCATTGCTCAGTTGTTTTACTTGAAGACCAAGGAAAAAGGACATTTCCCCCATCATGCTCATCTGAAATCTATTCGCCATTGTCTTTGCGAATTCATCACTATACTTGGGATTGGTTGAGCCAAAGATAATGCCGTCAACATAGATTTGCACTAAAATCTTGTCTTTGCCTCTGGCCTTTATGAATAGCGTAGTGTCAGATGTGCCTTTGGTGTAACCCTCCCGAAGAAGATATTCGGACAGGACATCATACCAAGCTCGAGGTTCTTGTTTTAAACCATACAATGCCTTATCCAAAATATATACATGGTTGGGGTGTCGAGGGTTAACAAAGCCTTCAGGTTGTGAGACATACACTTCTTCCTTAAGTATACCATTTAGAAAAGCAGTCTTCACATCCATCTGATAAACTTTGAAACGCCGTCTCTCAGCAGTAATTTCCGGATTGTTACCAGGAATTGCAGGAATGACCTTAAGAAATTGTTTGTTACCATTTTCAATGCAATCCCTCATCACTTCACCATATGTGTCATTATGTTCAAGAAAATCCATAAATCTTCCTTTCCATACATGATAATCGTTTCTAAACAAAACCGGTGGTTTTGTATCAGTGCCAATCGCAAGCATCTCATTTGAACTAGACATGATCGGTTCTTCTTTGAAATTATAACACTTTGAATAATCGAATGCGAATCGTCAAATCGAATGCGAATCCTTAATGAGATGCGAATCTAATCAACTGTTTTTCCAACTCTGAATACTGCTAACACTATCAATCTAATGCGAGTAAAAAATCGAATGCGAATTTTCACTTGAAAGCAAATCCAACTACTGCTTTGGTTTTCAAACTTTGGTCACTGCGAACTCAAGTAATCGAGTGCGAATATATCCAACAAATACAACTTGCAAAATTTCAAACCAAAGGCAGTCTAGATGTTCGAATGCAAATTCAAAATTCGAATGCGAATCTCGAATGCGAACCTCTATTTCTAGAAACTTGTAATTGGTAACTTTAATAGCAGTCAAACTAGATTCGAAGTCAACTTTCAGGGTCAATGCGAACAAATCAGTTGGTCACAAATCAACACTTGCACAAATCAACACTTGGTTAGACCTCTATATTCGCAGTTGGTCAGTAATCGCAGTAAGTCAGTATTCGCACTTGTCTGTTATAGATCAGTAACAAACTTTCCAAACACAACAAACTTTCACCCACAAACACCTTTTCGTAGGTGTTTTTCAAATCAACAGATTGAAATCTCAAATCTGAATTGTTCTTGGTGTTCTTCAGCTCCAACTTCAAAGTTTCAGAAATCAATGATTATACAATCATTCTTTTCCAAATAACTTGCAAATTACACAAACATGATTGGCGACCTTGATAGACATAATTTGATTTCAAAAACAAACCTCTAATTCAAAATCATAAATTCCAAAGTGACGTCAACCTGAAACTTCCATTTTTCAAACTTCACTTTTCCCAAGAACAGTTGATGTGACTATCGATTTATAACACAAAGTACAGTAAAAAATGATTTTCTAATCAATTGTACTCATCTTTCCAATGATTGGAGAAGAATAATGATGAAATTTTAAATAAAACTTCAAACCTTCAAGTGAGCAGTGAACAGAGATGCTTCAATCGGAGATGAGTGACCTTTTCAGCAATGATTGATCAATGAATCACCAATGATTGAGACATGTTTCTTCAATCAAACAATCACAGTTTTCAAGATGTTCGAACCCAGACGAAAACAGGAAGAGATTACCTTTCACAGCACTGAAATCGATGCAGAGTTCTTCATTTGTACTTGACTTGATTGAGATGATGATTGCAAATGATTGAAACTTGAATCAAGAACCAATTTCAAAGAAGAATTGGCTCTGATACCACTTGTTTGTCCCTTTACGGATGAAACAATGCGAATGGCAATAAGAACACACACAAACACCTTGATATTTGTGAGAATATGAATGCCAAGTTTATATTGATAATCGCACCAAGGCCATATATAGCCTTGGGAAAGTTACATAACACACCCTCACTTTTTGAGTTCTAACAATCTTCCTGAGCAGAACCCCACTGAAATGGAACATCTTTTAGAGTCAACTTAGTTAACGGACCCGCCAGCTTAGAGAAGTCTTTGATAAACCTGCGGTAATAACCTGCCAATCCAAGAAAACTCTTTATTTCTGTGGGTGTTTTTGGTGCATTCCAATTCATCACGGCTTCGATCTTCGATGGATCCACTTTGATACCTTCTTGACAAATCACATGTCCCAAAATTGAACTTCACGTAACCAAAATTCGCACTTCGAAAGCTTGTCATATAACTTGTGTTGTTTAAGAATCTCCAAAACTTGTCTCAAATGCTGATCATGCTCACCTTCTGTTTTTTAATACACCAATATATCATCGATAAACACAATGACAAATTTGTCTAGGAAGGGTCGGCAGACACGAATCATTAGATCCATAAATACTGCAGGCGCATTAGTCAAACCAAACGGCATCACAAGAAATTCGTAATGACCATACCTAGTACGAAAAGCAGTCTTAGGTATATCCTCCTCTGCTACTATGACTTGATGATATCCTGGCCTCAGATCTATCTTTGAAAAGTACGAAGCTCCTTGTAATTGATCAAACAGATCGTCAATTCTGGGCAATGGATACTTATTCTTAATGGTTCTTTTGTTCAGATCTCTGTAGTCAATACACATACTAAGAGTCCCGTCTTTCTTCTTTAAAAACAAAATCGGTGCATCCCACGGCGAAGAACTCGGACGAATAAATCCCTTATCTAGCAGTTCTTGAATCTGTGTCATCATCTCTCGTATCTCAGATGGAGCTAAACGATACGGAGCTTTTGTAATTGGTGAAGTACCAGGCATCAAATCTATCTTGTACTCAACATCTCAAACAGGAGGCAATCCAGGCAAATCATCAGGGAATACTTCCGGATATTCGGATACAACACGAACATTGGTAACTGCTTTCTTCTCTTTCTTTGCATCAATTGCATAGGCCAGGAAAGACGCACACCCTTTGGCTAAAGATTTTCTAGCCGTCATATACGAGATGATTGGAAAAGAAGAAGAACATCAATCCCCACGAGCCACGACATGCGACCCGTCAGCCAAAGGTATAGTAATCAGTTTCTTGTGACACTGGATACTAGCTCTATGGTGACTTAACCAATCCATGCCTAATACTAAATCAAACCCCGATATAGGCATAAGCAAGTAGTCTATGGTTACCCTAGTCACAGAAGAAGTTACAGGCACTGTTGGGAAAATGATCTCGTCAGTTTGAATTTGATGAGACAAAGTTAAGTTTGTAATATGAGTTCTACATATAACTTAAACAGAATTATGAAGCTTAGTCAAACTGAACACTTAGAGTGATTCAGACTGAGTATAAGCTGAATATAAGCTGAGCATATGTTGATCAGTTTATATTATACCTTAGTTTGTTTATTAATATGTTTAATAATCTGTGTATGTCACATAAGGTATATATCGAGTAATCAGCTTGATGTGTTTCAAGCTGAGTGACTCAGCTCAAAAGCAGAGTCAGCTCGACAGAGTTGCTAAATATGTTTTAGTCAACTAAGTTAGACTTCTAAGGATGAGTTTATCAATGTACGTGTTAGTTCATGTATGAATTCGGATTTGTTCTCGAAGAACTCAGCTTGATGAGTTTCAAGCTGAGTAACTCAGTCCGAGTTAAGAAGTCAGTCTAAAGATAATTTAAATATGTTTTAAATTCATCTTTATCTCTCTCTATATCTACGGCGCGGATAAGAAGACTCCAGAATCAAGATTGAAGATAGAAGATTCAAGATTCAAGATTCCGGATTATCCGAGAGTTAGTTAGCGAATTAAGTTGAGTCTTAGTTTGTTAGGAACCGTAGGCACAGGATTATAAATACTTATCTCCTGATAAGTTTAGAGGTACGACTTTGATACAAAAACAACTAAGTGGTGCAGAGCCAAACCTCACCTCACCGTATGTGTTACGAATCTTGATTACTGTTCAACGTGATCAAGAAAAACTCACAGATTGCCCAAGTGGTGCAGAGCCAAACCTCACCTCATCAGTTTGAATTTGATGAGACAAAGTTAAGTTTGTAAGATGAGTTCTACATATAACTTAAATAGAATTATGAATATAAGCTGAGCATAGAGTGATTCAGACTGAATATAAGCTGAGCATATGTTGATCAGTTTATATTATACCTTAGTTTGTTTATTAATATGTTTAATAATCTGTGTATGTCACATAAGGTATATATCGAGTAATCAGCTTGATGTGTTTCAAGGTGAGTGACTCAGCTCAAAAGCAGAGTCAGCTTGACAGAGTTGCTAAATATGTTTTAGTCAACTAAGTTAGACTTCTAAGGATGAGTTTATCAATGTACGTGTTAGTTCATATATGAAATCGGATTTGTTCTCGAAGAAATCAGCTTGATGAGTTTCAAGCTGAGTAACTCAGTCCAAGTGAAGAAGTCAGTCTAAAGATAATTTAAATATGTTTTAAATTCATCTTTATCTCTCTCTATATCTACGGCGTGGATAAGAAGACTCCAGAATCAAGATTGAAGATAGAAGATTCAAGATTCAAGATTCCGGATTATCCGAGAGTTAGTTAGCGAATTAAGTTGAGTCTTAGTTTGTTAGGAACCGTAGGCACAGGATTATAAATACTTATCTCCTGATAAGTTTAGAGGTACGACTTTGATACAAAAACAACTAAGTGTTGCAGAGCCAAACCTCACCTCACCGTATGTGTTACGAATCTTGATTACTGTTTGTCAGTTCAACGTGATCAAGAAAAACTCACAGATTTCCCAAGTGTTTGTGTGTTCGAACTATCACATCAGTTGTGATATTGGTAAGTTGTCAATCTGTGTGAAATCCTGTTTAGAGAGTCGTCAGTATCTATAATCATAAGTTCATTATAGATAGCTAAGTTTGAGAGATTGAGAGATTTATATTAGGTGGTTATATATCAAGAGTTGCTTACTTGATAGTTATTGTAATCATCTTCTTATTCAAAGCATTGTAATCATCTTTTTAATAAAAGCATTCGATTGATTGTGGTTTGATTTACTGTGTGTAACACTTTTATTTGATTTGTTCAATTTCCGCAGAAAGTGTATTCAACCCCCTTCTACACACCTGTTGCTTGTTGTTACTCTCTCATACAAGGGACCAACAACTGGTATCAGAGCAGGCTGAACGATTTCATTAGTTGAAAGTTCTAGATTATGAGAAAGTTGACAATGTCTACAAGCAACAATTTTTCAAACTTTCCACAGATGTCTGCCAAAGGATGTCCCATATTTGATGGATCTGACTATCCTATGTGGAAGTTCAGAGCCATGCTGTTCCTCAAGTCCATTGACAACCGTATGTCGGATGTTGTCACTAAAGGACCAATTATCCCCAAGATTCCTGCCACTGTCAGTGATTCGTCTCCTGGCAGATCTGAAAAGGAAACAAGAAAGCCTGTTGCATCATGGACTGATGAAGATTGGAAACTTTTCAATCTAGATGATAAGGCTAATAGTGTTCTAGCGAATGCCCTTTCAAATGAAATCTTGCGCACTGTGACTGGGTGTCAAACTGCAAAAGATATCTGGGATACGCTGAGTGTCACGTATGAAGGCACTGATCTGGTCAAGCAGCACAAGAAAAATCATTTGAATAGATCCTATGAAAACTTCTTTTCAAAGAAGAATGAAACCTTGTCAGATTTGTTCACAAGGTTTCACTGCTTGATAAATGACCTACTAAGTGTAGGTGTAAAGAAATATGAAGCTGAACTGGTGCTGAAATTTCTGGATGTGTTACCAGAAAGGTCTAATAATGTAACTACATCACTGAGGGCTGGAGGAACACTACACGTGTACAACCTACAGTCTATCTATGGGTTCTTGCTGAATCATGAACAGATCACTGAACACAAGAAATCTTCTCAACAATAATTGAAGGAGTACTTGGATAAAACTGATATTGCATTAGTTTCACAGAAAAAGAAGAAAAGTCCTAAGGCACTAGTTGTTGAATCTGAGACTGAGTCAGAATCTCAAGCTGACTACTCAGACTCAGACTCAAGTGATACTGATGATGTTCAGAATATCACTGAGCAAATGGCAATGTTAGCCATACGTTTGAGAAGAGCTCAAAGGGGAAGAGGAAGATCTGACAGGGGCAAAGGAAAGAGTTCTTTTGATCACAAGAATGTTGTGTGCTTCAATTGTCAGAAAAAGAGACACATTGCTGCTGAGTGCAGATCAAAGAAGGTGGAATCAACATCAGTTGTTGATAAGAATGCTTACAGAGATGTTAAATACAAGAAGAAATATACTCAGCTCAAGAAAGGAAAGCCTGAAGACAAACCCAGTGCAAAAGGATTAATTGCTGAAACATGGGATACAGAATCATCTACATCAGATGATCATGTATGTCTGATGGCTCAAGAAGATGAAGAGATAGAAATCGACGAGGTTGATTATGGTATGTCCGAATCAATCTTTGAAGCTGACATGAAGGAAGCTGAGGAAAACAGCAAGCTCAGTAATTGGGATCCTGCTTCCATGTATAAGGTCAGTAATATCTACTCTTACACTGATGAAGAAAAGGGTCTTGCATTCGATTATCTGCTAAATGATTTCAAGACCAGCCTTAAGTCTCAGACTAACCTCAAAGATGAAATAGCTAAACTTAAAGATGAGATTAAGGAAAATCAATCTCTCATTGATGTTGGTAAGAAAGCACAGTGTGACCTTGAATGTCAAAGACATGTTAACAAACTTCTTAGTGAAGAACTTCAGGAAGCTAAAGACAAAGCTGATCAACTCCAAAAGATCACTGAGTCTTGGTGTAAGTCATCAAAGCTTGCTGAACAGTGCATAAACCAACAGATACCTAAACAGGTGAAGGCTGTACTTGGAGGTGACTATCAAACAACAACTTATGTAGCTGATGATGAGATAGCAAGTACAGATTCTGAGGAAGATAGACAACTGATTAAGTCTCAGAAGTCAGCCTCAGAGAAACGACATGATCCAAACCTAAAATTCAATATGTTTGTGAAGGCCAAAGATCATGGTAATGAGTGCTCAACATCCAAACAACATGGTAAGTCTGTGTTGGACAGATTAGGCACTCAGCCTGTTCAAAGAACTTCAGTCATAGAAAGGCTTAATCCAAATCCTTTCAAAAGACAAAATTCTCTATCTGGCTCGGAGAGAAGTTATAAGAATAGGAAGACCACTGTAAGTAAGAGGTCAAAACACGACAATGGTAAGTCCAAAGTTGTGGATCTTGGTAAGTCCAAGAAGATCAAGAATGGAAAGTCCAAACCTGTTGAAACTGGTGAGTCCAGTAAGCATGACAAAGGTAAGTCCAAAGTCATGGAGAAGAAGGTTGTTAGTCAATCTTCTCAGGATAACAAACAGAGACCTGACAAAGGTAAGTCCAAAGTTAGTGATCACCAGGTGAATCAGCTTGCAAAGAAAGTTGAGAAGTTATCCACCATATACAATCCTAAAACTGAGAGTAAATTCTCACAAGGATTGTTAGACACTCTACCTCCTGTCATCATTGGAAGAAGGAGATGCTACAAATATAGAAGTAGAGGTCATGAGGCTAAGGACTGTGATGCTGAAATCTCAAGGCCAGAGCAAGAACAAACTGATCAGCCTATACAGGATTCAGTTCCTGCTCAAGCTGAGCAGTCAGTTCCACAAGATGAAGTTGCTAAGTGCTCCTCATCTGAACCCACCAAGAAGTGGGTTCCCAAGCAAAACTAATGTGTTTAGTTTTTATATCATGTGTAGGGTTCAAGTAAATGGTACTTGGATAGTGGATGTTCAAGGCACATGACCGGATGGAAAGGACTTCTCAGTGATTTCCATGAAGATGAAGGTCCTAAAGTAACATTTGGTGACAACTCCCATGGAAGAACCAAAGGCTATGGGAAGATGCAAGCTGGTAAAGTCACTTTCAAGAGAGTTGTATATGTCAAAGGCCTCAAACACAACCTGATTAGTATCAGTCAATTGTGTGATGAGGACAATGATATGTGAGGCTTGATTTTGGGTAGTTATGGGTGAACAAGAGAGAATATGAGAACATGAGTAAACTTGTAATTTAGCATTTCTCCTTTAAACTTATTTCACCCATAACTACCTCAAACACAACCTGTCATCAGCTTGAGCAGGAACTGAACGTAAAGGGGTAATTATGGGTGAACATGAACGTAAAGGAGAAGTGATCAAAAGACAAAAGTGAGGCTGCCCTGGAGATAATAAGTTTCATCAAAAGGGAAGAGTCGCAGAAAGGTTTGTCTGTAAAACAACTAAGAAGTGATCATGGGACTGAGTTCAGGAACTCAACCCTTGAAAGCTTCTGTGAACAAAAAGGAATATTACAAAATTTCTCATCTGTCAGAACTCCACAACAAAATGAAGTTGGTGAAAGGAGAAATAGAACCTTAATTGAGGTTGCAAGGACAATGCTATGTGAGGCAGGATTGAAACTCTATTTCTGGGATGAAGCTGTTAGTACAGCCTGCTATGCTCAGAATAGGTCAATCATTGTCAAAAGACATGGAAAGACTTCATATGAAATGTATAAGTCTAGAAAGCCCAATATAGGTTATTTCCATATCTTTGGTTCAAAATGCTATGTGCTGAATCAAAGAGATCAGCTCCATAAGTTGGAACCCAAAGCTGATCCTGGAATATTTGTTGGTTATTCCTCAATCTCCAAATCACACAGAGTATATAACTCTAGGAGAAAGGACATTGAAGATTAAATTCATGTTTCATTTGATGAAGACAGTATTGATCAAGCTGAGAAAAGTGAAGCTGACTCCGTTAGTCTGAGTGAGCTTGAAAGGCAAAGGGAAATCAACATGTCAAATCCTATGTATGTCATAGGAGATGATAGTGATGATGATGTGTGTTCATCAATGATATCATCACAAGCTTCAAAGGATTCTCAAGCTGAGAAAGATGATGAGTTCGTCAATCCTTTTGGAGCTGAAGTCACTCAGACTGAGAATCTTAGTGATAATCAGTTTGTTGACAATGCTGCTGTTGAGACTGAGGAGATAAGTTCACCTCGAGGTCCTCAACATCACTCAGATTCAGAACCAGACTCTCCAACTACCACATTTAAATTCCTCAAAGATCATCCTCAAGATCAAATCATTGGAAATGTCCAAGAGAAAGTCATGACCAGATCTAAGGCTACAGCTAACTATGCTGCTCACTTTGGTTTTCTGTCTCAGATGGAACCAAAGAAGATTGAGGAAGCCTTAGCAGATGAGGATTGGATTGATGATATGCAAGAGGAATTAAATCAGTTTGAGAGGAATAAAGTTTGGACCCTTGTCCCTGCCCTTGAAGATCATACAATTATAGGCACTAAGTAGGTCTATAGAAACAAAATGGACAAGGATGGAGTGATAGTTTGGAACAAAGCCAGGCTGGTAGCACAAGGGTATAGGCAAGAAGAAGGAATTGATTATGATGAGACCTTTGCCCCTGTTGCTAGAATTGTAGCTATAAGGCTATTCCTGGCTTATGCAGCATATAAAGACTTCAAAGTCTATCAAATGGATGTGAAAAGTGCTTTCCTGAATGGAAAACTTCAGGAGGAAGTCTATGTGAAACAACCTCTTGGCTTTGTAAGTTCAAAGTTTCCACATCATGTCTATAAGTTGGACAAGGCTTTGTATGGTCTTAAACAAGCTCCAAGAGCTTGGTATGATACACTGTCCACTTATCTAATATCCATGAATTTCACCAGAGGTAGTATAGATAAGACACCCTTTTTTAAAAAGAGTAAAGGACAGATAATTCTTGTACAAATCTATGTGGATGACATCATTTTTGGATCTACAAATGAGTCTCTGTGTGATTGGTTCTCCAAAATAATGTCACAAAAGTACAAGATGAGTATGATGGGTGAGATGACATATTTCCTAGGCCTACAAATTCAACAAAAGCCTGATGGAATTTTCATCAATCAAAGCAAATATGTTTTGGATTTGATAAAGAAATATGGTTTTGTATCAAGTTCAACCATGAGAACACCCATGACACCTGCTGTCAAGCTGAGTAAAGACTCAGATGGTAAGCATGTGTGTCAGTCTACCTATAAAGGAATGATAGGTTCATTACTCTATTTGACAGCTAGTAGACCTGATATCATGTTTGCTACATGTGTTTGTGCAAGATATCAGGCAGATCCTAAAGAATCACATCTTTTAGCTGTGAAAAGGATCTTTAAGTACCTTAAAGGTACACCAAATCTAGGTCTTTGGTATCCAAAGGATTCTGGATTTGAGTTAGTTGGTTTTTCTGATGCTGACTATGCTGGGTGCAAGTTAGATAGAAAATCAACCACTGGAGGATGTCAATTGCTTGGAGGTAAATTAGTAAGCTGGACTAGTAAGAAACAAAACTCAGTGGCTACTTCAACTGCTAAAGCTGAGTATGTTGCAGCAGGGAGCTGTTGTGCTCAAATCTTGTGGATGCAGCATCAGCTTCAGGACTTTGGGATGAGTTTCAAGAAAACTCCTATCTTCTGTGATAACCAAAGTGCAATAGCCATCACTTACAATCCAGTATTTCACTCAAGAACCAAGCATATTGAAATTAGACATCACTTCATAAGGGACATCGTGAAAAAGGTAAAGTTGACATTAAATTTATCTCCACTGATGACCAATTAGCAGATATCTTTACTAAGGCCCTTGATGAAAAGATGTTTATGTATCTGCTAAGTAAATTGGGTATGCTCAACCCCTAGCTAAGTGTCTAAAATTTGAGTTCTCAGTTTGACAGAGACTAAGTGTCTTAAGCTGGGTGTACAGTTTATAAATAAGTTTTCATAAACTGATCTATATGTCAAACTGAATAATGAGTTCACACGTTTGGTCAGTTCCAAACATAAATCAACTACTCAGTGTGGTTGAAATGTTAGTTTGAGTTAGTCTCGAACAAAATGACTAAGTGTCATTGAGTCTGAGCTATGTGCTTAACTCACACTGTGTGATTGGTTCACACGTTTGGTAAGTTCCAAACATATTTTACCTACTTAGTGTAGCTAAAATTACATGTTTAAGTCAGTATTAAACATAAATGACTAAGTGTCATTGAGCCTGAGCTGTGTGCTCTACTCAAGCTGAGTATCAATCTCAAGCTGAGTGCTTGACTTAGACTGAGAAATATGTTTACTCAGCTTGGTGTGTCCAATCTATGAATTAATTACTAAGTGTTATTAAATTTTCTGTACGTATTTGAATCAGTTTCAATTCGTATCGTATATCAATTGTGTATTGATATATTTACAAAGTGTTTATAATCTTATTATTTGTTAATATTATTATTTTACACTTGTATCCGTTGGAGAATGATGTGTTTCTACCCTCTAACTGTTACAACAAGCCGTAATTTTTTCGACGTAACGGATTAAAAAGGGATTCCAACGGTAACTTTTATCTCTCCTCGGAAAGGTATATATATCGATCATAGTCGAATTAGAGAAGTTACGCTTTCAATCCAGACTTCTCACATACTAAAATACCTTTCACTTTCTTTGCTAAGTGCAAATTTCTGTTCCATCGAATTTGAAACCCTAAGTCGCTCAGTGCGCAATTGACGATCGCTCAGTGCGAGTTACAAATTGATTACTCTGTGTAATCTAAACATTCAACGATGGAAAGTACCACTCTTGTTCTAGGTGAGCGGATGGTCAGAGGTGCTACTTTTAAGAACAATGGACTGCCAGTGATTAAAATCAACAATCAACGGGCCTGTCTTGCGATTCCTCATAGGAAACAAGGCAGAGAATATGAAATTTGGATTGATTATATCCGTAAATGCCCCCTGGCATTCACCTTCTGTGGCGCATCACTCAACATTGTTCCCCAACATCTGTTGGAGTTCTGGTTTACATGCACCTTCAACCAGAATAGAGGAGAGATCATAGGCACTGTTCGTAATGGAGATAGAACAGTGGTCCTCACAGTTCAACGGCTAAGGGAAGTTCTTTAACTCCCTATTCAAGATGTGTCCGAATCAACCGTGTCTAGACAAGTGGCGAGGTCAGTTCTACCTCTGATGGGTCACCCTCTAACTGAAGGGGTGATCAAGAAGGCCACTTTCCCAACTGGCTGGGGCTTCATGGTGTCAACAGTGATACCTCACTGGGGACTAAAGTTGGAGGCTTGGACCAAGTCAACGAGTTTGAAATGCAGCTGTTATACAATATGTTCTTCGACAGACGTATCGACTATGCACAACTTATATTCAACGAGCTCAAAGTCCAACTACTGAAGACCACCAGGGACCTCCATGTGCCATTCATAAGGTACTTGTCCTTGGTGCTTGAAGCTGAGTTGGGAGATCTCCATGAAGCTGGATGGGATGTGTTTCCTGTTCCATCACTCAGCTCCAAGATGTTCAATAATGACATCTTCTCTGAGCAAGAGGGACTAAGTGGTCCAATGCTCTTGGTAGCTGAGGGAGCTTCTTCTGAGAGTGAAGCTAAGGGATCAAATCAAGGGGGAGCTTCTCAGGCTGACACAGAAGTTCAAACTGAGCACTCTGCTCAGGCTGAACCAGAACATACTGAAGCTGCTTCTGGTAAGACCTCTCCTCTCTCACTTTCTTCTCACTTTTCTCCATCTACCTTTGGAGATAAGACTGCAGTGGAACCAACTCAGTCTAACCTATCTCCACCACCTTCATTCTATCTACAATTCCAATCTGAAGCCACCCCTAGTATGCCCCCTGCTGCTAGGGAGAATATCCATACATACCAAAGAAAAACTACAAAAGGTGGTGCCACTCATAAAGGCATCACTTGAGCTGAGATCACATTGATCCCTCCGGCAGGAGTTGAGGGGGAGACGCCTACTCTCAAGGTGTCAACCTCAAGGCTCTTTAAAACCCAACAGCCTAAACCGGGTGTGGTGTCTACTCAGCCCACATTACTCGTGTCATGGGAGAGCCTACTTCTGTGCCTGAATAGACACATTCTGGTTACATTGAACATATGAGCAATCCCCAGGGTCAATCACCCCCCTCTATACCCAAAAGCCAACCACCATCCCATACACTTTACGTCTCGAGCCCTATTCGTTCAATTCATTTCTCACACTCTACTACACGACCTGTCAATGTTTCATCTTCAAGCCAGGATGAATCACAGGGTCCAAACTCTGGTGCACATGAATTTGAGGGTCCACACCAACCCTTGGATGATGCACCCAAAGACTCTCCTCCAAATGAAACTGCCTCCTCAGGCATCCAGCAGCTGAAGGACTACATTGCTGCTCAATTTGGTCTGTTCCACCTAAAGCAGAAGAAGCATAAACGTCAAATCTATCAAAGGCTTGCGAAGCTGACAGAGGATGTTAAAGAGATTGCCTCTGCAGTTGCTGCACTCCAACAACAAAGGACTTCAAACCCTATTGATGATGACAAAAAGGGGGAGAAGGTTCAAGCTGATACTGAAGCTGAGCTAGTTCGAGCTGAAGCTGAAGCTCTCCTAGTTCTAGCTAAAGGAGCAGAGAGGAAGACTCAGACTGAGAGGGAGTTAGAAATGAACAAAGAGGAACCTGCAGCTAAAAAGCAAAAAGTGATAGAATATGAATCTGAAGCTGACAGTGTTTCTGAAACTGAGGAAGAAACAGAAGAGGATAAAGCCACAAGGCTTATGATTGAAATGCTTGCACAGGAGGAAGCCAATGAGTTGGGCATTTCTCTTGAAGAGCTGAGAAAGAGAAAAGAGAAGGAAGTAAAAGACCAAGAAAAAGAAAAAGAAAGAAAAGCTTTGGCACAAGCTGAAGTTACGTACACTGGTCCAAGACCTGATCCTATTTCCTACTCAGATGCAGAATTGCAAGAATGTTACTTTCGAAGGAGCTTCAACAACGAGATCAGAGGATTGACATTGAGCAGAGCAAATGGAGCCATCATTCTCACTTTTGAGCTAAGTGACAAATCAACTGTGGGAGTGGACCTGAGATATGTTTACATGATGGGTTACATTGAATGGCAAAGAATAATGATGTTGCTCAGGAAGTTCAAACGGAGCCAAATCAAACAAGAAATTCAGTCTGAGGTCTCCAAGTTGATTGCTAGAGCTGAAGAACTAAGGTATGTCCCAGTTCCTGGTCTGCAGTGGGAAAATTTGTTCGACATGCCTGTAGGAGTAAAATTCAGAGAAAATCAAAGCATCAGCACTCCTATTCAAGGCTTCATGTTTAAGGATCAGGCAGGTAATCCCAATTTTATTAAGCTAAATGAGATTTGCTATCTAAAAGCTGAGGATGCCTTAAGAATAAGAAACTGTTGTGGAAATGAGGAGTCAAATCAGTTAATAAAGTATAAGCTGAATAAACTCATTAGAGTACAACAGAAGGAACTTCAGGGAAACGATGAAGCTGAAAGACTGTTAGATGAGATCAATAAAGAGATCATCATCTGGGAGCTTCTACATCCTGAGTTCATCAAATAGATTAGTTCTACTTTTGTAAATATTAGATTAGTTCTAATATTTTTGTAAGCACTATGTGTGCATGATCTATGTGATCAACAACTTTTGTATTATGATCAGTTCTATTAATACAAATATAAAGTTTGATATGTTCAACTATATTATGATGTGTTCATAGCTATAAGTATGATAAGTTCAGCTTAATGAATAAATGATAAGTTCTTATTCATTTATGAAATTAGTTGGTGTGTTAAACTAAAAAAAATTGGTGTGTTCCAGTTTAAATTGATAAGTTCAATTAATATTGATATGTTCAATAAATATTTGATCAGTTCAAATAATAAAATCTTAATAAGTTTAAGATTTAAAACATAATTCTGTTAAACAAACATAAGAACTGTTTGATGGTTTTGTCATCATCAAATAGGGGGAGTTTGTTGGGAAAATGATCTCATCAGTTTGAATTTGATGAGACAAAGTTAAGTTTGTAAGATGAGTTCTACATATAACTTAAATAGAATTATGAATATAAGCTGAGCATAGAGTGATTCAGACTGAATATAAGCTGAGCATATGTTGATCAGTTTATATTATACCTTAGTTTGTTTATTAATATGTTTAATAATCTGTGTATGTCACATAAGGTATATATCGAGTAATCAGCTTGATGTGTTTCAAGGTGAGTGACTCAGCTCAAAAGCAGAGTCAGCTTGACAGAGTTGCTAAATATGTTTTAGTCAACTAAGTTAGACTTCTAAGGATGAGTTTATCAATGTACGTGTTAGTTCATATATGAATTCGGATTTGTTCTCGAAGAAATCAGCTTGATGAGTTTCAAGCTGAGTAACTCAGTCCGAGTGAAGAAGTCAGTCTAAAGATAATTTAAATATGTTTTAAATTCATCTTTATCTCTCTCTATATCTACGGCGTGGATAAGAAGACTCCAGAATCAAGATTGAAGATAGAAGATTCAAGATTCAAGATTCCGGATTATCCGAGAGTTAGTTAGCGAATTAAGTTGAGTCTTAGTTTGTTAGGAACCGTAGGCACAGGATTATAAATACTTATCTCCTGATAAGTTTAGAGGTACGACTTTGATACAAAAACAACTAAGTGTTGCAGAGCCAAACCTCACCTCACCGTATGTGTTACGAATCTTGATTACTGTTTGTCAGTTCAACGTGATCAAGAAAAACTCACAGATTTCCCAAGTGTTTGTGTGTTCGAACTATCACATCAGTTGTGATATTGGTAAGTTGTCAATCTGTGTGAAATCCTGTTTAGAGAGTCGTCAGTATCTATAATCATAAGTTCATTATAGATAGCTAAGTTTGAGAAATTGAGAGATTTATATTAGGTGGTTATATATCAAGAGTTGCTTACTTGATAGTTATTGTAATCATCTTCTTATTCAAAGCATTGTAATCATCTTTTTAATAAAAGCATTCGATTGATTGTGGTTTGATTTACTGTGTGTAACACTTTTATTTGATTTGTTCAATTTCCACAGAAAGTGTATTCAACCCCCCTTCTACACACCTATCGCTTGTTGTTAATCTCTCATACAAGGGACCAACAGGCACTAATTTACCATCTGCTACCTCTACTTCTAAAGGAGAAGCAATCACAGTAACATGCAGTTTCAACTTGTCACATAAAGCTATTGACATGAAAGATCTATTTGCACCAGAATCAAATAACACACGAGCAGGTATAGAGTTTACTATAAACATACCCGTGATAAGATCACTGTTTTCTGCAGCCTCAGTGACAGTCATCTTAAAAGCTCTCCCTTCAGCAGAAGGTGCAGCTTTCCACTTTTGACCTGTAGACGATCCCCTTGGGCCTCGGTTTTGTGCAAGTCCCAGCTCTATGACGCTCTTCATGGCAGTTCCAGCAAACATTTGTTTTAAACCGACAGACCGATGGTTCTTGGCCAAATTCACCACAACGTAGACATCGTTTCGTCAGTGATGTGCAAGGACCAGTGCTCCCTGCCATGTACCTTTGCTCCCACTCTGATTCACTCCAGATTTGTGAGACGACCCTTTTTCATGATTCATTTTCTCTCGAGCTCTCACATCACCCTCTGCAGCTCTAGCAAGAGTAAAAGCTTGTACCAACGAAGTTGCCATTCGGGTGTTACCCCGATACTCAGGTAGCAAAGCTTGAACAAAATGATCGATTTGAGAAGGCTCATCGGGAACCCACTGTTTGGCAAACCTTAATTTCTCATTAAACTTTGAAATTAACTCATCCACTGACATCCTGTCATCTTGAGCCAGATCTAAAAATTCCCGCTTTACTTTAGACAAATCGTAAGTATTGTAGAACTGTTCAAGGAACTTGCCCTGGAATTGATCCCATGTTACAGAGTTCACCACTTACCTGGATAGATGAGCAGTTAAGGAATCCCACCAGGTTGCAGCTTGATCCTTAAGTCTCTTTGTTGCGAAGTTTACTCTGTCAGACTCCTCACAGTTACAGGTATCCAATGCTTTAATTGTTTCTCTCAACCAGTTCAAAGTATATGTAGGGTTGGAACTTCCAGAATACTCGGGTGGCTGGCAATCCATGAAGTCCTTAAACTGACTCTTAGGTTTAAATCCTCCTTGAGTAGGGTACCACGGAATGAAGAAGTTCTGTTGGGGTTGATACTGTTGTTGGGGTTGGTAATACTGTGTCACAGGTGGCATTGACACAAACGGTAAGGTTCCAAATGATGCTGACACAGTGTTGAATGGTGCCGCTGAGTAAACAGGTGGTGGTATGGATTGGGTAAACACAGCCGACTCCCTAGGCATATGAATAGTTTGTGTTTGCTGTGAGGATTAAGTTCGTTGTTGTTGCTGTTCCAATTCCTGAACCCGATCCCTCAAAGTTTGCAAAGTATCTTCCAACTGCAACACATAGTCTTGTTGATCAGATTCACCGTTGTGAGAAGTACCGGCTCTGTTATGCTGTTCATTGACTGCAGTTGAGGATTGATTATTTCTTCTGGGGGACGCAGGGGTAGTTGTCTGGTTCACGTTATCAGCCATTTATGTTCTTTTCACAGCATCTCACCAGTTGTTAAATATAATCCGTTAGTTCAAACACACTAACTACCCTCAAAGCTACACTACTAATTACCCACCCTGGAAATACTGGACTGACCAGAGCCTAGGTTCGAGTATTGCACAAATTATTCATGCAAATACTCAAACCAGGGCTCTGATACCAATTTGTAACAATGTACTTTTTAAACATATAATTTACTGCACGCGGAAGCTAATTACATATAATTATCTTAATTACATAATAGATACAAAAGATTTAACTTGTTTGAAGAACAAAGACTTTTACAGTGTTAATACAAAAACAGACTCTATCAATGATTCTAGCATCAGAGTATTGGTCCGTCCATATTCCCAGCCCAAAAGCATCAAGCTCACCAAAGAGAATCTGCAAAACAATCTAGTGGGGAATTAGCACAAAGCTAAGTGAGGGAACCAATATCTAATCATAAACAAGGCAAACATGCCTAAACCCAAATAGCTCATGAATCCCAGGAGAACCGGCGGTGTTGCAACCACCTACAACCAAGGTCGGCTAAAACCAAGGTTTACCGGTAGCCCTACTAACATGGATTACAATACCAGCCTTCTTGTGTCCAACAAATGCACATCAAGATCTGATACGGTAATTCCCCAAGCAACAGGCCCAGACTAAAACTGATCTCCAAATAACATGTATATACAAACCAAACAAGAGCATTCCAAATAGGATATCATATCCTGTATATCAAAATATATAGATCCACTCACCAAAGTCTTCAAAACCTTGGCACACTCAGATGACTAAATTCACTGAGTCTTCTCAGTTCTTGAGATTGAAGTAACCCAAGTCAGTATTCAATTCATAATACTGATCCAATAATAAATATCATATTTATTCATTTTCTCATGTATATACACTTGTACATATATATATATATATATATATATATATATATATATATATATATATATATATATATATATATATATATATATATATTCATCATACATAAACCCAATAGATATACAATTTCATGTTTATCTTTAAATCATAAAATCCGACTATGTTCAAATCCGATTGAATTGAATCCCGAGTAAAGGGCCAAATTCCGATAATACCCAATTCCGATAGAATCAATCCCGATAGAATCAAATTCCGAGCAAAGGCAAAAATCCGAGCAAAGGCTCATTCCGATAGAATGCACAATCCGATAAAAGTCACAATCCGAGTATAGGTAAAATCCGGTTAAACTGAATTCCGATATAAGTAGGATTCTGATAATAAGTGTTAGGGCAATTGTCAATTCCGAGAAAAGGCATAATCCAAGTAAATGTCCAATTCCGACATCAAGAATTCCAAGTAAATGGGAAAGGTTAATTCCGATAAAGGAGTTAGGGCCAATCCGTAGATATTTTGTCGGATTTCATCCAATTCCGATAAAACCTGTCGGGATTCATCAATTCCAATCAAATCTGTCGGTATTCACCTAATTCCGATTAAATTCTATCGGAATTCACCTAATTCCGATAGATTCATGTGTTCTTCCCCAATTTCGGTTTCTAATACAAATTCTCACTGAGTTTAAGCATGCAATTGTTCTATGTTTTCCAGAATCATTCTAAACATATAAACAACATATATTGTTCATAAAATCTAACATGCATACATCCTAAATCCAACAATTTACCAAGAACAATCGGAATTCATATAAATATTCAAATTCAAATACAATTAACAATCAATAAACTTGAATCCAGTATTCTAACCTCAATGATGTTATGAATTCAGAGACCTAATTGCATGCAAGATTGAAGATCAAATGTTGAATTCTTTTCTCCTTTTAATTCTCGGCCGAGAGTAATTAAAACACACACACACCTTTGGCTAATTGCATGAAATGAGAGTTGATGAGGGTGGAGGTGGTGACTAATCACCAACATCGGCCACCTCACAACCCACTCACTAAACTAATTAAACAATTATTTAATTTAAATTAATTAATTAAATAATAACAATTATTTAATTATCACAATTATTTATCATAATAACAAATAATTCACTTATTTAAATTAAATCCAAAACTTAACTTAATTAATTACCTTAGTTAATCTAGGCCAGGTAAGAGGGTGTTACAAATACCTATCTCCCTTAGTGTGAATGATCTTCTTGAATTACGTACCCTCACAGGTGTGACCCTTGATTGTCTTATGGCATTGGGCGTGTCATCAGGGTTCGATGGTTATGCACAAAAATCCTATCAGGTAAACTCTTGAAATCATCTCATTTAGTAACCACGGATTATATTTCTACCTTGAATCAAGATGACAACTTAAAATAATATGAAGATCAAGTAGCAAGTAATAGTTGTAGTTTTTCTCTCAAAACTTCAAAACACATACTAAACAAACACATACTTAACCTTGAAGGACTATTGAAAGTCCTAAATTCGGCCATATATAAGACATACACACATCTCAGTATTAAAAATGCTCCGTTCGAATATATAGTTTGTCACATAAACGACTAATAACAATTAATTAATTACTAATAAAATAGTATTTGGAATCCTTATTTAAAAACGAATCCAATGATACCATAAACGCATACTTTTAAAATAAACACCTAAGCAATTATTAGAATTACTCACGATACGACTAGGCCCGAATTGAGGATGTTACAAATTTCTACCTCTTAAAAGGATTCCGTCCTCGGAATCTTATCGCGATCGAACAACTGAAAGTAATAATTTCTCATATCTGCTTCTGTTTCCCAGGTTAAGTCCAACTCAACTTGTGCTTCCACTTGACTAACACCACTGGAGTGCATTTCTTCGAATCAACTTTCAATTTCAAGCTCATGAAGTATCTGATTCTCATCTTCAACTTTACACTGGAGTGTTTAGTCACGCGACGGACGTCAACCTAAACAAACACACCCCGTTAACTTAGTGTGAAGTAAGACCCTCTACTCATGTTATTTTCATATGTTTCTCTTATTGGGCCTCGGCCCAACAGTTAAGTAATAAATTATCTATTCTTAGGGCCTGATATGATCCTCCTAACAAAGTGTCGAATTTTGCATTCTATACATAAGTATCGAATTTATATGGCAAACCCATGTTTCGAATTTTATTTCCCCAAGTCCATACTATCGAATTTTTTTGCCTATGAAGCCCACAACCAAATCTTGATTTAAGTACAACTACACAAGCCTCATGTACAAACTAAGTGAGCATGATGTTCATGTGTCAAATTTTTATATGTACTTGTCTAAGACCACTATCGAATTCTGCGAATACATACTCCAGGCCCAAGTGTTGAATTATCTTTAGGTACATTCATAAAGCACTAGGTACAAGTGAGTCATGCAATATGTGAGTTTCCCATTTTTGCACTTATAGCAACAATCGAATTTTCGAATATATATACCACATATGTTTCTTGAGTGCGATAAAATAATAACTGTCGATGTTAATCTTCGTTAATCTTGAGCGCGATAAAATAATAATAGTTCACTATTTTAAATTATCAGAATAAAATAAAATGCGTGTATTACAGGCATTCTTCGTTAATCGGTTGACAATTACTCCTTCATATTATGATTCTGCTACGTTCGAGGAAATTTAGTCATAAAATCCATCGTAATATGTTCTCACTTCAATTTAGGTGTTTCTAACTGTTTCAATAATCCATAGAGTTTATGGTAAAATCAACTGTTAAAGTTTTCCAAGCATAGGCACTCAAATATGTTAAAGTTCTTGAAGCACAAGCACTCAAATATGTCAAAGTTCTCCAAGCACATGCACTCAAATATTTGATTTGTACATCTTTAATCCTTGATAATTATCGATTAAATCCTCTCTTTTCTCTTAGTTAAAATATTTGACTTCAAACTTTCATCCTTCAAGGTTTCCAGTTAAGCAGTTTTCAATTCATCCACTGAGTAAAGGACAATTTTAATTCGCATAATCCATACATTATCATTAACTTCCTTACAATTTCAAAGCACATGCTATCACCATTTGATTGCATTTTGATCTAATGACTCTTATTAATCATAATTTTATATTTATTTAATGATAAAAGGTTATAATAGTTAATTTTATTTGTTTCTCTTTCATGAATTTAATTTCCTTGTTCTATTTACGTCATATTTTTATATTGTTTTGTATTTTTTTTCTAGATTCAATTCTTAATATTTTGCTTAATATTTTGGTCTGCCTGCTTGCTATTCAGCTTGTGATAATCAAATCTATGCATTCGCTAGTAAACAAATATATAACTGGAGAATCAAACACTTTGTTTACTCAAAACACAAATTCTTTAAATGTTCATTGGTGAATAATGTCACTAGACACTTATAATTGACCAATTTTCATTTAAAACCCGCAACCAAAGTTTGTATTCACTATTGCACACTGTAAGAAAACATATAACCCATTATGGAAAAAAATCTTAAAAAAGAAGAATGTAATAACAAAGACAAACCCAAAATTAAAAATTTTAATTTCACATAATAATCAAGAATACTAAATAATGTGTTTGTCGAGGAACCATAAAAAAACACTTGATTTTAAACAGAAGTTCACTAATGTATCTATTTTCAAACACAAGATTCTCGACTATTTACCGAATCACTAATGAACTATTTAAAAAACACTACATTCGTAGTTTATTGGTGATTTAAAAAAACACCCGATTTGTAGCTATTGGCGATGAATACAAAAAATGTAAAAGAATAACAAGATGGGGAAAATGAAATATGCAAAACCAACACACCATTTGTAGTGATTTGTGATGATGAATACAAGAAGAGGTGATTAACAATGAAAAAGTTTACTACACCAATATTTATAAACACCAAGATGAAGTGAAGAATAAAAAGAAAAGAAATCAAGATGGTGATAAATGATAGTATGTTTACAATGGGGCAAAGTCATAGATTGGGACGATTTTGGAGGCAATGGCAGAGAGAAGGTGTTGGTGGCAGAGGTAGACGGCGGTGAAGCCGTAAACCTTACGCAAGAGTTGTAGGACCGGCTGGGGGACGGGGTTCAAAACTAAACTAAAACACCCTAATGCTAGGACTGATCTAGGATGAGAAATAGTGCGGAATTTCTATTTCCCAAACCTCCTAAGGATTCTAAGATCTGCTTAGGTGTCCGGCACACAGTAACACTAAGAAACACACAGAGTAGAAACAAGAACAAACTCTAAGAACTCACACAGAGATGCTTAAGGCTGCCCTTGGATTCGGATTAAACACACAGTATTCGTTTACGAGGTTTAAAGTCGCGATTTAGTAGGCTTAAAGTCGTATAAGGTCAATTACGAAGGCTCCCGGTTGATTACTCGATTGATTCGTAGGTTACCCGCTTGATTCGTCGATTCCCCACGCTAATGCGGGGTTAAGCTCTATTTATAGAGTAATTAATTCACTACGCACGTAATGTATCACACTTCGTACGAAGTGTGTCCAGTACGCACGTACTGGTTAGTTTAATAATAATTAATTTCATTTTAACCGACCTAATCACTACGTGCGTAGTGAGCTCCACTACGCACGTAGTGAGCCTGACTTCGCACGTGGTGATCTTTCACCTAAACTTAAACTTCCAAACACACATCAACACATGATTAAGTACTTGTAAGCTTAAGATCATCACAAAGAATCACTAAGGATATATAAACATGCGAACAATTAATCAAAACACATTTTAATTAATAAACATGAATATATTTTATTGATACGAACTAGGGATTCACAAATATGCACCAACAAACTCCCCCTAAGACCTAGTTCTATCAATAACCATTGCACTAAGCAAAAATTCCACAAAGTAAAATGCACAAAGCAGAATGCACACAGCAGAATGCTAAACGAATACCTTTCGTCATGCCCTTACCTGCACTACGCACGATGTGAGCTGTAACTCGTGCTTAGTGGGGTTCCATTTCGCATGTAATGAGTTTCTCATCTGTCAACCTTAATTACTGTTAGTACTGCACTCAGCAATAAACTGTCAGTAACTTCAAGATCACTTATAAACATTTAAGCAAAACACATCAAAGTAAGATGAAGGAAATGTAAACAGAACAAACTCCCTCTAATCAAAACACTAAGAATGATTAAGAACATACTAGAACTCTTTTTGTATTTTTCTGATAATAAAGAAAATAAATGCGAATGTAAACTATGAACTAATTAAATCCTAAAGAATAGAATAACCAAAACAAAAAGGAATTGCAGAAATTAAATTACTGAAATTTAATCTTTTTGTGAGAAGGTTCCAGTATGGAGTCAGTACTAGCTCGTCTATACTCAGTAATCATTCATTTCAGAACCTTGGGCATAAACATATTCTCTTAAACTTTGTCTGTCAACCTAACTTTCCTCAGATAACGACAGATTTTGTTTCAACATTTTCAGATTATCTAGACTGGATACGTGGTTAAGGCTATCTCTTTCAAAGTCTCACAGTATTTTGATTCACTCAGTGAGATGTACAACTTGATTACCCAACCACCATGCTTATGTGCTTTGTGATTTTGTCAACGCATTTTATGCTCTTTGACATGGAGGTCAATTTTTCACCTCTCTAGACATTTTTCTTGCTGAGCTTTTGTCAATGCATTTTATGCTCTTTGACAATTCAACACTAATAGATCAATGTAGCTTTTGTCACTGCATTTTATGCTCTTTGACAATTCAACATTGATAGATCAATGTATCTATTATCTTTTGACATTCTCAAATTGGGGTCAATTTTTCACCCTCTTTTACATTTTGCTCATTGTCATCTAAGCACATTTGGCATGGTAACAGGTGTGTGCACCAGATTAAGTTAGTCTCAACTGTTATTGATTTATAGACTTGGAATGTCTCGATAGTTTGAATCTTTGATGGATTTCCACATGCATAACCACTTATCAGCCTAGACTCTCATCATATGCCTTACACGCCATCTGTTTCTTATCTGATTTAACTCAAAATTTTCAGACAGTTTTCTCAAGAATATGTGTATGCTTTCAGTCCTAATTTTACTAGACATACTTTGTATTGAAAGCCAGTGTACCATCATTTTCCATTTGAGTTGGATCAACTTCTCATTTTTGTTTTTCTGATTTTTTTTTTTTTTTTTTGTACTTTCTATGTTTTCTGATTTTTTTGTATTTTCTAAGTTTTCTGATTTTTTTTTTTTTCTAAGTTTTCTGATTTTTTTTGTATTTTCTAAGTTTTCTGATTTTTTTTGTATTTTCTAAGTTTTCTGAACTCTCTCCCCCTAAAATACTAAACAAACTAGAAACTAAGAAAATAGAAACGCAGAAGCACACAGGAAATAAACTGAAAGACAAAAGAACAATTTAGTCACACAGAAAATAGACACACAGTCACAAATACCTCAACTTGATTATAGAGGTTGACTCCCTTCACATAGAAGAAAGAATTAGAAAGCATTAGGAACCCAAGCCCGAATAGTCATGAGTTTCCCGTCTTCTCCAATCACTGGAAGTTTCATCCAAGTTCCAGACTTCTCAGCAGCATTGCTGAACCTGTCACTCGAATCCTTAGGCATTTGAACACACAGTTTGTTAGTCCACTTAGAAATTTGATTGGGCGAAGATTTTCTTTTGCTAACAACTTCGGGATTTTTAGATTTTCTTATGGTATCCCCGTTTGTCCTTTGATGCTGAACTGGAAGAGTTGAGTTTTGATTGTTTTTAGTAAACGTTTTATTCTTTTGAAAAGTCTCAACTTTCCTGTTACAGCGCTGATGTGGCTGCTGATCAAACTCGTAACTGAGGTGACCAGGTCTCCTGCACACATAGCAAATCCTGTCTGGATATTGCTTTACAGAACCTTTCGACATCCTTTGAGATCGATACCCTAACCCTTGATGTTTGGGTAAGAGTTTGACCTCTTGGTACGGACGGTTATCAGGAGACTTTACACCCTCCTTTTCAAATTTCCGAAGGGCATCGCGGATACGATGCATCAACGGATCTTTCACATTAGAACTTGCCAACAGTTCTCTTATGCCTGGTTCAGCCTTTTTAATTTCTTCTTGCTGAACCTCATTCTTCTGAGGCTCACCCACATTCTCGTGTAACTTTAAATCCTCTTTTGGGGTTGATGCAGAAGATTCATCAACCTTTGTGAGTAGTGGGTCAGATTCAGAGTGAACATCATCATTCACCAGTTGATTCAACACTGGTGGTGTACATTTAGAGTATAACTTCTTGTTCTTTTCTGAATCAGTACCTTGACCTCTCTGATCGATTATGTACTCAAATAAGTAAGAAGACGTGGAATAACTTTTGAGTTTTTGACTCAGAGTCTCATAATCGACCTTTGAAGTAGCAAGGTCTCGTTTCAGCTTATCAATCTCATTTATGTAAAACACTATAGCATCCTGTTTATTTAACAGAGCCACACCTAGTTCATGCACCTGTTTGCCTAAACTTTCATTCTTTTCTTTCAACTGTTTTTCTCTTTTTCTTTTATCAACAGGTTTTTATCTAACTTAGATGTGAGCTCTGAAATTGTAGATTTTAGGAACACTATCTGTTTTACATAATCATTACAAGAACCACAAGGTAAGCCAAAAGTACATACCTTTTCCTCGGATGATTGACCACAACTGCACACCTTTTGGTTTGACTCGTCGGCACGAACTTTCACTGGTGTCTTTTCTGCAGCTGGAACCGAGGCTGGTTCATCATCAATGCTGGCAATTGATTCTTCCTCACTTGAGTAACTTTCTGTCTCGGATTGAGAATCTTCGTTCAACACATGAACATTTGCCACATTAATATCAGCACCATCATTCCCAAATTGTACTGACCAGTCAATTCCCTCGTCCTTTTGAACAACTGCCATTGCCTTAGCCGGTTTTGGAGTTGATTCAGACTTTATGTTTGAAGAGGAAAATGATCTACCGCCAGGACTGGTTTTGAAAGGATACTTCGGTCCCACACTCTTCGGCTTATCACATTCTCGCGCAAAATGACCTTTTTCACCGCAGTTATAGCATGTTACTGCAGACTTATCAAAACCGAGTGTGGTATCCTTTGTAGCTGATATTTGCTTCCCTGTTCTTTTCTCATATGCTCTTGCCCTCCTGACTAAGTTAGCATATGACCAGAGGATATCTTGTCTCTCCATCTCATCATCATCGATCTGGTCATAGTCCTCTTGAGTAAGATGAGCATTACCAATCTTCCCCTTCAGTAGATCATCATAAGAGGAGACTAGCGCACTTAGCATGCTCATATGAGTTTTTACTTCATCTACGTTCCCATACTTGAAATGCTCGACTTTGAATCCAGAAGTAGACACAGTATAGGATGGCCCAGAAGATGAAGCTTCAGATGTAGATCTGCCAGATTCATTTACATTACTCACATAGGCAGATTGTAAGGGGGCATTTGAAGAAGTGGATGACGATACAGGTGTTCCAGAGTAGTAAAGAGAAGGATTTTGTTGATAACTGGACATGGAATCCAAATTTTGTTCCTCCTGCTCTTGCTCTTTCAGCTTTGTGATGAAATCATTTAGATCCATCCCGTCAAAACCACCACTGTTCTTCAGTATCATAATATATGGCCGCCAGCTCTTGGGCAAAGCTTTTGCCAAAATTTCCACCTGCTGCTTCTCTGGAACAGTAACACCCAGACTGTCCAGTTCACTAAGAAGATGATTATATCTTGTAATGAGAGAAGGAATTTTTTCATCTCTTGTAGCCATGAAATGATCTAATTCCTTTCTCAATTGACTTGCTTTCAATTCCTTGAGGGCGGCATTTCCCTCATTTCTCTTCTCTAGTGCTCTCCACAGGCTGTGGGAAGTTCTATATCTTCTGAATTGATGGAAGATCTCATTAGGAATCGCCTGGATTAATTGAGCATAGGCCTTCTTCTCTGCATCATGACTGCTCTTCTGTTCAACAGTCATTACATCATAGGGGGTTTCAATATTTCCCTCCCCCTTGGGAACCATATAATCGGTGCTTATTGCCCTCCGAAGTCTACAGTCAAGGCCATCGAGGAATATTTCGAACCTGGGCTTCCACATAGGATAGTCTTCCATGGTTAACAGTTTAGGTACTTTATTGGCACTCCCCATTTCACTGTCTAGCAATAAGTTATTTAAAGCTGTTGTCTGTTTTGATGCCATTTCAGTAATCAAGAGCTGAGAAACACACAGACTGAAATTTGGATTTGATAGACCACACAGATTCAATACGCACGGAGTGGGAAGTCACTTCGCACGAACACACAGTACTACGCACGGATACACACAGACGCTCTTACGTACGAACTGACACGAAAACACACAGATTTTACTACGCACGAACTGATGACTGAGTACGCACGGAGTGCAGATGGTACGCACGAAGTAACAAAATAATTTTTTAAAAGACAAAGTAAATCACACAGACTCAACTCGCACGAAGTGGATACACCACGCACGCGTTGAGGACCTACTACGCACGGAATGAACACACAGCTTGACGAAGATTCTAGAGGATCTACGACACACTTCGCACGCACTAAGGATCACTACGCACGCACAAGGAGTCACTTCGTACGAGTAAAAGTCAATGATTAAGAGCTGTTTAAGTCACTAAGACACACTACGCACGTGATGAGGGATAATACGCATGGACTAGGACTCGGTTCGCACGGGTAACACTCAAACAGATTACGTAAAAACACGACCTTTTAACGCAAAACGACCTATTTTCGACCTAACAACCGATTAAAAATGACGAAAAGGACAAACACACAGGCCTAATCGACACCTAGATCACGAAATCCTAAAGGAAAAGTGATCAATCAAAGCACAAGGCTCTGATACCACTTTGTAGGACCGGCTGGGGGACGGGGTTCAAAACTAAACTAAAACACCCTAATGCTAGGACTGATCTAGGATGAGAAATAGTGCGGAATTTCTATTTCCCAAACCTCCTAAGGATTCTAAGATCTGCTTAGGTGTCCGGCACACAGTAACACTAAGAAACACACAGAGTAGAAACAAGAACAAACTCTAAGAACTCACACAGAGATGCTTAAGGCTGCCCTTGGATTCGGATTAAACACACAGTATTCGTTTACGAGGTTTAAAGTCGCGATTTAGTAGGCTTAAAGTCGTATAAGGTCAATTACGAAGGCTCCCGGTTGATTACTCGATTGATTCGTAGGTTACCCGCTTGATTCGTCGATTCCCCACGCTAATGCGGGGTTAAGCTCTATTTATAGAGTAATTAATTCACTACGCACGTAATGTATCACACTTCGTACGAAGTGTGTCCAGTACGCACGTACTGGTTAGTTTAATAATAATTAATTTCATTTTAACCGACCTAATCACTACGTGCGTAGTGAGCTCCACTACGCACGTAGTGAGCCTGACTTCGCACGTGGTGATCTTTCACCTAAACTTAAACTTCCAAACACACATCAACACATGATTAAGTACTTGTAAGCTTAAGATCATCACAAAGAATCACTAAGGATATATAAACATGCGAACAATTAATCAAAACACATTTGAATTAATAAACATGAATATATTTTATTGATACGAACTAGGGATTCACAAATATGAACCAACAAGAGTTGATGGTTCATGGCAGTGACGGTGAAGCCATAAATTCTAGTTATCGGTGTGATACCAGCAGCATGTAAATCAGATTTAAGTGACGGTGGCAATCCCACAACGGTGTTTTTTTTTCGACGGCATGTAGATCGGTGGTGATAAAACTAAGCTTAAACGTTTTTGGGCGGGCGGTAGTAAGGTGACCTTCCATGTGAACAACGGTGGTGTCTGAATGTTGGGGCGGTGTTTTTTTCTCACAACCTTGAGGTCGGCGCTTTAGAGATAAAGTGGGGCTGTATGATATTTAAAATGGGGCTGCCGTAATTGATGTTGAGATATAATGAGATTTGTTTGAATTACGGTAGGATTTAATTGTGTTAAAAGGACTTTCCTACCCTTCGTTTGTTTCAGTTAATTACCTTCTATGTCTTAATAATGGTTCAAGATCCTAACCCCAAAAGGGTTAGGATCTTTAAAACTTTAAATGATCAACATAGTTTCTTAACAAACAATCCATAGATAAGGTTGTAAGATTATACCTGAACAAAACCATTAGGATTGCTAAAGATAGTCCACCACTACTGCACCTCCGATTGAACTGGTTGCTAGACCGCTCCTGGATCACCAAGCCTTCAAACCGTGAAGACCTCTTGTGTGTATGCCTACGTCGATCAACACAAGGCCAAAAACCGAGAACACCTTGTGTTCCTCTTGGCTTGCGATCGTCGAGAGAGAGAGAGACCGAGAGAGAGAGAGTTCGGTCGAGAGAGAGATCGATGTGAGGGAGTGCGAGATCGAGAGAAGAGAGGAGTGTGGTGGCTAGGTTAATCCCTTGTGTCACTTATCTTAATCCTTAAGCCTTTAAGGATATATTTATAAGGATTAGATTGAACCTAAGCCCGTTTAATTAAAAGCCCACTGGTTTTAATTAAACTTTCAACTCTTCTCTTTTTGACCCCCTGGACATTACTAGTCAATTAATTAACTATTAATTAACTGGTCCGTTAAAACTTAATATTTAATTCCCTTTAAATAATAAATAACTATTTATTATTTATTCCTTTCTAATAATTAATCCAGACTGGATAATTATTTATATCTCTCAATAATTAATACTACTGATTAATTATTCGTTTATCTCTTTAATAATTAATCTAACTGATTAATTATTTACTCTTTCTCTTTAATAATTAATCTAACTGACTAATTATTTCCACACAGATTTATGGTGAAATCCAACTGTTCTGAATTGGGTGTGTAGCAGTGTGACCCTTTAGTCTCTTATAACATTGGATACAACATGCCTATTAATTATCTCTGCACATAATCTAACACTAAATTGGTAGGAGTAACATGATGACATTTTGTCTTGTAGCTCTACGTAATATCTATTAGGTCCGATCAAATGAAGCTATGCATTTGACTTGAGAGAAACACACACAAACACCTTGGAAATTGTGTAGAATGATTGCAAAAGCTTGGTATTCCAATCGCACCAAGGCTTTTTATAGCCTTCGAGAAGTTATAAAATACACCCTCACTTTTAAGTGTTCTAACAATATCAAATTAAAAGTCACTTAATACCCACTAAATAATTAAAAAAGAAACATTTTATGTTCATTTATATTCTTTTATTCATCATTCTAGAGGTAATATTAGAATAATTATTAAAATCTAGAGAAAAGATAATAAAAAAGAATTAATAAATTACACATTACTGTTGGTGTCTGCCCACTGACGCACGTAGGTCATATCACTGCCGATGAAGTGCGGGCCTATTGGGTCACACACCAAGCTTTGTTCCTAACAGCCTTTGTCAAAAACAACTAGTCAAATTGGTCAAATTCTAGTTGACCTAAGCTTCACGACCGTGAAGGATGCTCCACGGATTGTGAAGTAGATTGCCTCCACGAGTGCTAAAATGGGCGACACAACTTGTGAGTCTGTTGGGAAAATGATCTCATCAGTTTGAATTTGATGAGACAAAGTTAAGTTTGTAAGATGAGTTCTACATATAACTTAAACAGAATTATGAAGCTTAGTCAGACTGAACACTTCGAGTGATTCAGACTGAGTATAAGATGAATATAAGCTGAGCATATGTTGATCAGTTTATATTATACCTTAGCTTGTTTATTAATATGTTTAATAATCTGTGTATGTCACATAAGGTATATATCGAGTAGTCAGCTTGATGTGTTTCAAGCTGAGTGACTCAGCTCGAAAGCAGAGTCAGCTCGACAGAGTTACTAAATATGTTTTAGTCAACTAAGTTAGACTTCTAAGGATGAGTTAATAATTATATGTGTTAGTTCATGTTTGAATTCGGGTTTGTTCTCGAAGAACTCAGCTTGATGAGTTTCAAGCTGAGTAACTCAGCCTGAATAAAGAAGTCAGTCCAAGAGAATTTAAATGTGTTTTAAATTCTGTTTTAACTCTCTATATCTACGGCGCGGATAAGAAGACTCCAGAATCAAGACTGAAGATTGAAGACTCAAGATAAGAAGATTCAATATTCAAGATTCCAGTATATCCGAAAGTTAGTTAGCGAATTAGGCTAAGTCTACTTTGTTAGGAACCATAGCAACAGGATTGTAAATACTTATCTCCTGATAAGTTTAGAGGTACGACTCAGTACGACTTTGATCCAATAACAACTAAGTGTTGCAGAGCCAAACCTCACCTCTTCGTATGTGTTACGAGTCTTGATTCAATATCAAGATTTAATCTCAGATTGCCAAAGAAGTTCGTGTGTTCGAATTAATCACATCAGTTGTGATATTGGTAAATAATCATGTTTTGATTCAATCTGTGAAAATCCTGTTTAGAGAGTCGTCAGTATCTATAATTATATGTTAATTATAGATATCTAAGTTTGAGAGAATTGAGAGATTTATATTAGGTGATTATGTATCAAGAGTTGCTTACTTGATAGTCATTGTAATCATCTTCTTATTCAAAGCATTGTAATCATCTTCTGATTAATAAAAGCATTTGCTTGATTGTGGTTTGATTTACTGTGTGTAACACTTTTCTTTGATTTGTTCAATTTCCGCAGAAAGTGTATTCAACCCCCCCTTCTACACACTGTTGCTTGTTGTTACTCTCTCACAAGGGACCAACAACTGGTATCAGAGCAGGCTGAACGATTTCATCAGTTGAATAGTTCAAGATTCTGAGAAAGATTGAAATGTCAACAAGCAATACTCCATCCAACTTTCCTCAGATTTCTGCAAAAGGATGTCCCGTATTTGATGAATCTGACTATCCTATGTGGAAGTTCAGAGTCATGCTCTTCCTAAAGTCCATTGACAACCGTATGTCGGAAGTCATCACAAAAGGACCAATCATTCCCAAAATTCCTTCTACTGTTAGTGATACGTCTCCAGGCAAAACTGAAAAGGAAACAAGAAAGCCTACTGCATCCTGGACTGAAGAATACCGGAAACTTTTCAATCTAGATGACAAGGCAAAGAGTGTTCTAGCAAATTCCATAACTAATGAAATTCTGCGCACTGTGACTGGGTGTCAAACTGCAAAGGATATCTGGGATACACTGAGTGTCACTTATGAGGGCACAGATCTGGTCAAGCAGCAAAAGAAGAATCACTTGAATAGATCGTATGAAAACTTCTTTTCAAAAAAGAATGAAACCTTGGCAGATTTGTTCACAAGGTTTCACTGCTTGATAAATAACCTACTTAGTGTGGGTGTTAAGAGAGATGAAGCTGAGCTCGTGCTGAAATTTCTGGATGTGTTACCAGAAAGGTTCAATGAAGTAACCACTACACTAAGGGCTGGAGGAACATTACACATGTATAACCTACAGTCCATCTATGGGTTCTTGCTAAAATCATGAACAGATCATAGAACACAAAAGAGCTTCTCAACAACAACTAAAAGAATCTTTGGACAAAACAGAAGTTGCATTAGTTGCACAGAAGAAGAAGAAAGGTTCAAAAGCTATGGTTGTTGAATCTGAGACTGAGTCAGAATCTCAAGCTGACCACTCAGACTCAGACTCAAGTGATACTGATGATGTTCAGACCATCACTGAGCAAATGGCCATGTTAGCCAGATGTTTGAGAAAAGCTCAAAAGGGGAAGAGGCAGATCTGACAGGAGCAAAGGGAAGAGTTCCTTTGATCCCAAGAATGTTGTGTGCTTCAACTGTCATAAAAAGGGACATATAGCTGCTGAGTGCAGATCTAAGAAGGTAGAATAAACATCTGTTGTTTATAATAATGCTTATAGAGCTGATAAGTACAAGAAGAAGTACACTCAGCTTAAGAAATCAAAGCCTGAAGACAAACCCAGTGGAAAAGGTTTATATGCTGAAACCTGGGATACAGAATCATCCACCTCAGATGATAATGTATGTCTAATGGCTCAAGAAGATGAAGAGCTAGAATTGGATGAGGTTGATTATGGTCAGTCCGAATCAATCTTTGAAGCTGACATGAAGGAAGCTGAGGAAAACAACAAACTGAGTGGTTGGGATCATGCTTCCATGTACAAGGTCAGTAATTTCTACTCTTATACAGATGAGGAGAAAGGTCTTGCTTTTGATTATTTGTTGAATGATTTCAAGACCAGCCTTAAGTCTCAGACTGACCTCAAAGTTGAAATAGCTAAACTGAAAGACGAGATTAAGGAAAATAAATATCTCATTGATGTTGGTTATAAAGCACAGTGTGACCTTGAATGTCAGAGGCACATTAATAAACTTCTTAGTGAAGAGCTTCAGGAAGCAAAAGACAAAGCTGATCAATTTCAAAAGATCACTGAGTGTTGGTGTAAGTCATCAAAGCTTGCTGAACAATGCATAAACCAACAGATACCTTAACAGGTGAAGGCTGTACTTGGAGGTGACTATCAAACAGCAGCTTATGTAGCTGATGATGAGATAGCAAGTACAAATTCTGAGGAAGACATACAACTGATTAAGTCTCAGAAGTCAGCCTCAGAGAAAAGACATGATCCAAACCTAAAATTCAATATGTTTGTGAAGGCCAAAGATCATGGTAATGAGTGTTCAACATCCAAACAACATGGTAAGTCTGTGTTGGACAGATTAGGCACTCAGCCTGTTCAAAGAACTTCAGTCATAGAAAGGCTTAATCCAAATCCTTTCAAAAGAAAAAATTCTCTATCTGACTCGGAGAGAAGTTATAAGAACAGGAAGACCATTGTAAGTCAGAGGTCAAATCACAACAATGGTAAGTCTAAAGTTGTTGATCTTGGTAAGTCCAAGAAGATCAACAGTGGTAAGTCCAAACCTGTTGAAACTGGTGAGTCCAGTAAGCATGACAAAGGTAAGTCTAAAGTCATGCAGAAGAAGGTTGTTAGTCAATCTTCTTAGGATAACAAACAGAGACCTGACAAAGGTAAGTCCAAAGTCAGTGATCACCAGGTGAATCAGCTTGCAAAGAAAGTTGAGAAGTTATCCACCATATACAATCCTAAAACTGAAAGTAAATTCTCATAAGGATTGTTAGACACTCTACCTCCTGTCATCATTGGAAGAAGGAGATGCTACAAATGCAGAAGTAGAGGTCATGAGGTTAAGGACTGTGATGCTGAAATCTCAAGGCCTGAGCAAGAACAAACTAATCAGCCTATACAGGATTCAGTTTCTGCTCAAGCTGAGCAGTCAGTTCAACAAGATGAAGCTGCTAAGTGCTCCTCATCTGAACCCACCAAGAAGTGGGTTCCCAAGCAAAACTAATATGTTTAGTTTTTATATCATGTGCAGAGTTCAAGTAAATGGTACTTGGATAGTGGATGTTCAAGGCACATGACCGGATGGAAAGGACTTCTCAGTGATATCCAGGAAGATGAAGGTCCTAAAGTAACGTTTGGTGACAACTCCCATGGAATAACCAAAGGCTATGGGAAGATGCAAGCTGGTAAAGTCACTTTCTAGAGAGTTGCATATGTCAAAGGCCTCAAACACAACCTGATTAGTATCAGTCAATTGTGTGATGAGTACAATGTTGTTACTTTTAGGAAGAAAGCATGAACAATTTATAACGCTAATGGAAAGCTTGTATTAATAGCTAAAAGAGAAAGAGATGTGTATCTACTTTATCTTAATTCTGCTGATCCCAATAATGAAACCTGCTTGTATTCCCATTCTGTTCCTGAGCTGAGTTGATTATGGCATAAACGTTTGTCTCATTTGAACTTTAAAAATATAATTATGTTGTCCAATAAAGAGTTAGTCTCTGGATTACCAAAAAACACATTTGTCAAAGACAAATTGTGTACAGCCTGTGAATAAGGGAAACACCATAAAGGGTCCTTTAAATCAAAGCAAAATTTTTCAATAACAGATCCATTGCATATGTTGCATATGGATCTGTTTGGACCCATAAGTACTCCAAGCCTAAGTGGCAAGAAGTACACTCTGGTGATAGTAGATGAGTTCTCACGATTCACCTGGGTAATATTCCTAAAAGCCAAAAGTGAGGCTGCCCTGGAGATAATAAGTTTCATCAAAAGGGAAGAGTTGCAGAAAGGTTTGTCTGTAAAGCAACTAAGAAGTGATCATGGGACTGAGTTCAGGAACTCAACCCTTGAAAGCTTCTGTGAACAAAAAGGAATATTACAAAATTTCTCATCTGTCAGGACTCCACAACAAAATGGAGTTGCTGAAAGGAGAAATAGAACCTTAATTGAGGCTGCAAGGACAATGCTATGTGAGGCAGGATTGAAACTCTATTTTTGGGATGAAGCTGTTAGTACAGCCTGCTATACTCAGAATAGGTCAATCATTGTCAAAAGACATGGAAAGACTTCATATGAAATGTATAAGTCTAGAAAGCCCAATATAGGTTATTTCCATATATTTGGTTCAAAATGCTATGTGCTGAATCAAAGAGATCAGCTCCATAAGTTGGAACCTAAAGCTGATCTTGGAATATTCGTTGGTTATTCCTCAATCTATAAGTCTTATAGAATATATAATACAAGAAGAAAGGCAATAGAAGAATCAATTCATGTCTCTTTTGATGAAGACTGTTTTGATCAAGCTGATAAGAGTCAAGCTGACTTGGTTAGTCTGAGTGAGCTTGAAAGGCCTAAGAAAACCAACTTATCAAATCCTATGTATGTCATAGAAGATGATAGTGACGATGATGTGTGTTCATCAAAGAAATCATCACAAACTCCAAGGGATTCTCAAGCTGAGAAGGATGATGAGTTCGTCAACCCCTTTGGAGCTGATGTCACTCAGACTGAGAATCTCAGTGATAATCAGTTTGTTGACAATGTTGCTGTTGAGACTGAGGAGATATGTTCACCTCAAGGTTCTCAACATCACTCAGATTCAGAACCTGACTCTCCAACTACCACATTTAAATTCCTCAAAGATCATCCTCAAGATCAAATCATTGGAAATGTCCAAGAGAAAGTCATGACCAGATCTAAGGCTACAGCTAACTATGCTGCTCAATTTGGTTTTCTGTCTCAGATGGAACCAAAGAAGATTGAGGAAGCCTTAGCAGATGAGGATTGGATTGATGCTATGCAAGAGGAATTAAATGAGTTTGAGAGGAATAAAGTCTGGACCCTTGTCCCTGCCCCCAAAGATCATTCAATTATAGGCACTACGTGGGTCTATGTAAATAAAATGGACAAGGATGGAGTGATAGTTAGGAACAAAGCCAGGCTGGTAGCACAAGGGTATAAGCAAGAGGAAGGAATCGATTATGATGAGACCTTTGCCCCTGTTGCTAGAATTAAAGCTATAAGGTTGTTCCTGGCTTATGCAGCATATAAAGACTTCAAAGTCTATCAAATGGATGTGAATAGTGCTTTCCTAAATGGAAAACTTCAGGAGGAAGTCTATGTGAAACAACCTCCTGGCTTTGTAAGTTCAAAGTTTCCACATCATGTCTATAAATTGGACAAGGCTTTGTATGATCTTAAACAAGCTCCAAGAGCTTGGTATGATACACTGTCCACTTATCTACTATCCATGGATTTCACCAGAGGTAGTATAGATAAGACACTCTTTATTAAAAAGAGCAAAGGACAGGTGATTCTTGTACAAATCTATGTGGATGATATTATTTTTGGTTCAACCAATGAATCTCTGTGTGAGTGGTTCTCCAAAATAATGTCACAAAAGTACAAGATGAGTATGATGGGTGAGATGACATATTTCCTAGGCCTACAAATTCAACAAAAGCCTGATGGAATCTTCATCAATCAAAGCAAATATGTTTTGGATTTGATAAAGAAATATGGTTTTGATTCAAGTTCAACCATGAAAACACCCATGTCACCAGCTGTCAAGCTGAGTAAAGACTCAGATGGTAAGTCTGTGTGTCAGTCTACCTATAGAGGAATGATAGGTTCATTACTCTATTTGACAGCTAGTAGACCTGATATCATGTTTGCTACATGTGTTTGTGCAAGATATCAGGCTGATCCTAAAGAATCACATCTTCAAGCTGTGAAAAGGATCTTTCGGTACCTAAAAGGTACACCAAATCTAGGACTTTGGTATCCAATGGACTCTGGATTTGAGTTAGTTGGTTTTTCTGATGCTGACTATGTTGGGTGCAAGTTAGATAGAAAATCAACCACTGGAAGATGTCAATTGCTTGGAGGTAAATTAGTAAGCTGGACTAGTAAGAAACAGAACTCAGTGGCTACTTCAACTGCTGAAGCTGAGTATGTTGCAGCAGGGGGCTGTTGTGCTCAAATCTTGTGGATGCAGCATCAGCTTCAGGACTTTGGGATGAGTTTCAAGAAAAATCCTATCTTCTTGACATTAAATTTATCTCCACTGATGACCAATTAGCAGATATCTTTACTAAGCCCCTTGATGAAAAGAGGTTTATGTATCTGCTAAGTAAATTGGGTATGCTCAACCCCTAGCTAAGTGTCTACAATTGAGTTCTCAGTTTGACAGAGACTAAGTGTCTTAAGTTGGGTGCACAGTTTATAAATAAGTTTTCATAAACTGATCTACATGTCATACTGAATAATGAGTTCACACGTTTGGTCAGTTCCAAACATAATTCAACTACTCAGTGTGGTTGAAATGTTAGTTTGAGTTAGTCTCGAACAAAATGACTAAGTGTCATTGAGTCTGAGCTATGTGCTTAACTCACACTGTGTGATTGGTTCACACGTTTGGTCAGTTCCAAACATATTTTATCTACTTAGTGTGGCTAAAATTACATGTTTAAGTCAGTCTTAAACATAAATGACTAAGTGTCATTGAGCCTGAGCTGTGTGCTCTACTTAAGCTGAGTATCAATCTCAAGCTGAGTGCTCCACTCAAGCTGAGTGCTTGACTTAGACTGAGTAATATGTTTACTCAGCTTGGTGTGTCCAATCTATGAATTAATTACTACGTGTTATTAATTTTTCTGTCCATACGTATTTGAATCAGTTTCAATTCGTATCGTATATCAATTGTGTATTGATATATTTACAAAGTGTGTGTTTGTAATCTTATTATTTGTTAATATTATTATTTTACACTTGTATCCGTTGGAGAATGATGTGTTTCTACCCTCTAACTATTACGTCAAACCGTAATTTTTCGGCGTAACGGATTAAAAAGGAATTCCAACGGAAAATTTTCTCTCTCCTCGAAAAGGTATATATACCGACCTTAACAGCATTTTAGATGTTTACGTTTCAACTTCTCATCTCTACACCTCTCATCTGCCTATATACATTTCATCAAATTCGCTACGTGCAATTCTCAGTTCCATCGATTTTGAAACCCTAACTCGCTCAGTGCGACGCTCATTGCTCAGTGCAAGTAAAGTAGTTACTCAATGTAATCTGCAATTTCATAGATGGAAGGAACCACTCTCATTCTCAGTGATCGAATGGTTCGTGGTGCTGCGTTGAAAAACAACGGATTGCCGCTGTAACACCCTAATTTAGGGCCTAGTTGTAAACAGTTTTACTTTATGTTTGTTAAGTTGTACGTTGACGTTAACCAAGTTGTTTTGTTGATTAATTGTTGTTATTTGTTGGTACACGTGGTTATGTGGTTAAAGTTGGAAATGTGTCGTTAATAGATAGAGTTGGTTAATAGTTGAACGGTTTCAGTTAATGATTCCGAAAATATCTCCGTTAGTTGAAACGGGTAAACGTAAGTCGTGTATTAAGTTGAATAGGAGAACAAAATACCCTCGTGGGGTATTAAACCACTAAAGTCGGTTTAGGGGGGGGGGTCCTTATCCCCTGTTTTGACCAAAACACACAAACACACCATACGCATACTTGCATACGAACAAACCAAAACACACACACTTGGTGATTTGAAGATTTGAAGAGAAAGCAATTTGATTGTGAGTCCTAGCTGCTGGATTAAAGACCTTTGTGTCATCTTCTTGCTACCTTGTAAGTGATTTTAAGTTTTTTAACCTAGTTTGTGTTCTTGAAAGAAGATGCCCATTTGAAGGGTTGAATTGATTAACCAATAATGAATTGAAGTAAGAATCATGTAATAAGGTGTATAAGATGTTAAACAACATGTGGTAATGTTAGAGGTCGAGTTTTGGTCGATAAAAATGGTGAAAACGCGAGTTTCAGGCCTGTTTCGCGAATAGAGACGAAGGCCTGCTGTGCAGGAACTTCCTACGGCCGTAGGGAAAAGTTCCTACCCCCGTAGGAAGGTGTTTTCAGATTTATAGAAATTTAGCCCCTACCCCCGTAGGGAAAAGTTCCTACCCCCGTAGGAAGGTATTTTTCAGGAATATTAAATATTAAGCCTTCTTTGGCCGTAGGAAAAGGTTTCTACGGCCGTAGGAGGGTATTTTGTGTATTTTATGTGGTTTACCACCTACGGGTGAAGGAAAGAAGCCTACGGGCGTGGGTACATAACCTACGACTGTTGGTACCCAAAGAATCACTTCTACGGGCGTAGGGTATGGTCCCTTAGGCCGTAGGGTATGGTTTCTTGGAAGTGAACTCTTGCGGGCGTAGGATGTATTCCTACGGACGTAGGAGGTGTCCGTAAGGTGTCCTGCGGCCGTAGGACACATCTACTGCGGCCGTAGGAGCTGTTCCAGGTTGCCTGTTCCTTGTTGTTCGTTGTACGTTTACATAGAAGCTATGATAGTACTTTTAGACGTTGACTGAACCTACACATGATGTGTTAGGTGATTCGGACGATTCCGTGTGCTCCTGGGATTCCCGAATTCATATCTGCCTCTTATAACCTCGAGGTGAGTACCGGTTTTCCCATGAGTCTCGGTGAGTAGCGTTGTCTATTGTTTGTTGAAATATGTTGTCGATGTCGCACACGTGCGTATGAGGTATGTTATACATGTTGCTATATATTGTTGCCGTGCTAAGTTGCTTTACACGTTGGTTATGAATCGCATGCGTATAGTTGAACCCATTACGGGTAGTAGTTGTATATGTGGTACTGGTCCGGACCGATGTGGCATGGTTAAGGTCAGCTTTCTTCCCGAAGGCTGGATCCCTTTGATGGATTAACGGAGATTAACGGTACCCGGTGTGCAGCACGCCGGGGTGGTCTTGCAAACCGCCGCTCCTTAACGTGAGACGGGATCTTAACTTCAGTTGAGATCCAAGATGTTGAGCTTCGAGCTTCGTAACGCATTTGGTGGACTGCTCTTCGCTCCCCCACCATAGCGGTTAGTTGTTGCTGATGGTCCCCAGTTTGAATCGTTGAGCGGGGTTACCACCCTGCAAGATATGATTCATACTGACTCGTTGGCGCGACACTATGTGTTAGGATAGCCTTGTGTGCTATCCCGTAGTTGGGATAACCTGCTTATTGATGCTTATGTGTTAATCTGTACTCACTAGCTAGTTGTAGCTAACAGTGCCTAAATTTACCTTTTTGCAGATGCGAAGTAGTTGGCCTGGTGAGGCGGGACCGTTGGTAGTTGTTGTACATAACTTTTTGCGGAACACTGCTTGTTGTAAATATATGTGATCCGATGGTCGGTATGTGTCGGTTAGTTGGGTAACACGCGGTAGTATTTTTGGGACTTGGTTCATGGTGTTTTACTTTTACATTACCAAGTCAGTTAAACATAATTGTCTTTTGTAAAACGTTGGTTTCATCCGCTGCTGGTTTTTATTATAAGAGTTTAAAAAGCTTAAATTTTCCCTAATTTTAAGCGCGTGAAAACCGGTGTTACAAGTAGGTATCAGAGCCTAAGTTTGAGGAATTGGGTACTCGTAGGAGTATTCAATCCTAAGCTCGGGCCCGACCATCGTTAAGTGTTCCTAGTTTGGTATTTGGGGTTGAGTGTGAGCATTATATGGTAATTGCATGTGTAAACTAACTTGTAGCGTTAGTAGTTGTTGAGTAAATAGAGTACTAAACGTTGTTCCCATGTGTAGTAAGTTGACATAGAATGGCTGAGCAACGACTTAATACTGAAGAGACTCTTAAACGTATGGAGGATGAAGCTTCAAGCGTTCATCCTGAAGCTGAGGAGGGATCTGCTCCGCATAATTATGAGCCGCTAAGGCAAGATCCAGAACAAGCAGCACGTATTGCACGTCTGGAGGAAGAGCTCCGACTTACACGGGAGCTGTTAGTAGCGGTTGTGCAAGGGCGTAGACCAGAGAAGTGTTCGTTTAAGAAATTCCATTCTTGCGGTCCGAAAAAATTTGAGGGCGGTGATGGTCCTTCGGATGCCGTGAGGTGGCTTAGAGAAACCGAGGGTGTGTTCAATTCTTGTGATTGTGAAGCGGAGCTTCGTGTCAAATACGCGGCACAGATGTTGAAGGGTAGCGCGTTGTTCTGGTGGGATTCAGTGAAAGCGACGTTGAGTAAAGAGGTTGTGGCTGCCATGACATGGGAGCAGTTTACTGAGAAAGTAACCAGACGGTATTGTACAGACTATGACATAGAGAAGATGGAAAGAGGGTTTAAAGCTCTTAGTAAGGGAGATAAGTCGGTGGATGTTTTGATTCAAACCTTTATCGATAAAGTGAGGTTTATTCCTAGCTTGGTGAATGATGAAGCTGCAAAGATGAGAAAGTTTGTGGGAAAGTTGCCTGCTGATTATCGTGCTATCGTTAGAATGGCTGGGAGTTTGGATCGAGCGTTTGAGATGGCTCGACAGATTGAAGATGATCGTACTCAGGGCAAGGATGACCGAGCTGGTGAAAGTCATAAGAGGAAGTTTCAACAATCCTCGAAGCCGGGTCCTTCTATAGGAAAATTTGTTGCTGGTGGGAAGTTTGATTCCCAGAAGAAGCCGTGGGTGGATCGTCCGTGGTGTGCAACTTGCCGTACGTATCACAGTGGTGACTGTTCTAAAGCCACTGCTCGATGCTTACGGTGTGGGCAGAAGGGGCACGTGGTTGCCGAGTGTGAGTTCAAGGAGGATGTTTGTTACAAGTGCCACAAGCCAGGGCACAGAATATCTGACTGCCGGTCAAAGCCAAGTACAGGTGCTGGTGGATCTGCCTCTGGGCAGAAAAAGGATGGTGCTCCCCGAGCTAAAGGGCGAGCATTCCAGATGACAGCTGAGGAGGCTAAGGGTGCTGGAGACGTGATAACTGGTACATTTCTTGTTAATTCTGCCCCAGCATGTGTATTGTTTGATTCTGGAGCTACGTATTCTTTTGTATCTGTCTCTTTTTGTGATAAACTGCACATGCCTGTATCTGTACTATCTGAGCCAATAAGAGTAGAGACTGCTAGTGGTAAAGTAGTTCCAGTTGTTGATAATGTCCCTCAAGCGGTTATTGATATCGATGGGAGTAGTTTTCCTGTTTCCTTTCTTCTTATGCCGATTGCGGGATTCGATGTTGTAATTGGGATGGATTGGCTTAGCAAGCTGAACGCTGAGATTTTCTGTTCCAAGAAGTTGATTAAAGTCCCTCTACCTGACGGGTCATATGCTGTGGCTCGCGGTGAAAGACGTAAATCGGATATTCCTGTCATTTCTCTAATAAAAGCGAGAAAGGCAGTTTCAAAAGGTTGCGAGTGTTATCTGGCACATGTGATTGATGCTAAATTGGAGAAACGTGTTGTTCGTGATATTCCGGTGGTAACCGATTATCCAGAAGTGTTTCCCGATGAGTTACCTGGGTTACCGCCTGTCAGAGATGTTGAATATCGTATTGATATTGTTCCGGGGGCTACCCCTGTGGCCAAAGCTCCATATCGTCTTGCTCCTTCCGAGGTTCGCGAGATGATGACGCAGATTCAGGAGTTGCTAGACAAAGGCTTTATTCGCCCAAGTTCTTCTCCTTGGGGCGCTCCTGTACTTTTTGTGAAAAAGAAAGATGGAACGATGAAGATGTGCATAGATTACCGGGAGCTGAACAAGCGAACGGTAAAGAACAAGTATCCTTTGCCGCGGATAGACGATTTATTTGATCAACTACAGGGAGCGACATGCTTCTCAAAGATCGATCTACGGTCGGGGTATCATCAAGTGTTAGTTGTTGACGAAGATGTCCCAAAGACGGCTTTTCGTACTCGTTATGGTCATTATGAGTTTTTGGTGATGCCGTTTGGCTTAACCAATGCTCCTGCTGTTTTCATGGACCTGATGAACCGGGTTTGTCGTTCTTTTCTTGATAAGTCGGTGATCGTGTTTATTGACGATATTCTCGTTTATTCTAAAACCGAAGCTGAACACGAGTTGCATCTGCGACAAGTCCTTGAAACTCTTAAACGAGAGAAGCTTTACGCTAAGTTCTCGAAGTGCGAATTCTGGTTACGAGAGGTCCATTTTCTTGGTCACGTGATTTGCAGTGATGGCGTGAAGGTTGATCCAACTAAGGTTGAGGCGGTGATGAATTGGGGAGTTCCCCGAACTCCTTCTGAAATTAGAAGCTTTCTTGGCCTAGCTGGGTATTATCGGCGGTTTATCCGCGACTTTTCTAAGCTTGCAGGTCCTTTGACCAAACTAACTCGCAAGGATGTTGCATTTGTTTGGACGGAAGCTCAAGAACAAGCGTTTCAGTCTCTGAAACGGCTATTGTGCGAAGCCCTAATTCTTTCGTTACCAGACGGATCTGAAGATTTTGTTGTTTATTGTGATGCTTCGTACTCCGGATTGGGGTGTGTGTTGATGCAACGTGATAAAGTGATTGTGTATGCTTCAAGGCAATTAAAACCTCATGAAGGCAACTATCCGACTCATGATCTTGAGTTGGCAGCTGTGGTGTTCGCGTTGAAATTGTGGAGACACTATCTTTACGGTACCAAATGTGTGGTCTGCACAGATCACAAGAGCCTGCAATATGTCTTCACTCAGAATGAGCTCAATATGAGGCAACGCAGATGGCTCGAATTGATAAAAGACTATGATTGTGAAATTCGCTACCATCCTGGTAAGGCCAATATGGTGGCGGATGCCTTAAGTCGCAAAAGCTCTACGGTAGACGCGAAGTTTATGAAACTTACCGTGGTTTCCGATATCATTGCCCGATTGAAGGAAGCACAGCAAGTGGCGTTGCAAGATGAAAATCTGAAAGCCGAGTTGATGAGAAAGCTGAAAGACCAACTTGTTGATGATACTCACGGATTGAAGACTTTTCAGTCTCGCGTATGGGTGCCACTTCATGGTGGTAATCGTGATCTGATACTGCAGGAAGCTCATAAGTCCAGGCTGTCGGTTCATCCGGGCAGCACAAAGATGTATCACGACTTGAAAGCGTTATATTGGTGGCCTACTTTGAAACGAGACATTGCTTCCTTCGTGGAGAAATGTCAAATCTGCGCGCAAGTCAAGACAGAACATCAGAAGCCTTATGGCAATCTACAACAACTTGAGATTCCAGAGTGGAAGTGGGATCACATTACAATGGATTTCGTGACAAAGTTGCCGAAAACCCTCAGAGGTCACGATGCAATTTGGGTCATTGTCGATCGATTGACCAAAAGTGCTCACTTTCTAGCTATTAGCGAGTCTGCTCCGTTGGAAAAGCTAGCCAAGTTGTATGTGAACGAAGTGGTGTCACGACATGGTTTACCATGTTCGATAGTATCTGATCGGGATGCACGATTTGCTTCCCATTTTTGGCAGAGTTTGTAGAGTGAACTTGGTACTCGTGTTCACCTGAGCACGGCGTATCATCCACAGACCGATGGCCAGTCGGAGAGAACGATTCAAACGTTGGAGGACATGCTTCGCGCATGTGTCCTCGAGTTTGGTGGTGCATGGGATTCACACTTGCCATTAATCGAGTTTGCTTATAACAACTCGTATCATTCCAGTATTGGGATGCCTCCATATGAGATGTTGTACGGGAGACGTTGTCGTACACCAACGTGTTGGCTCGAGCCCGGTGAGAAGCAGTTTGCCGGACCCGAAATTGTTCAGATTACAGCTGATAAAGTGAAAGTTGCTCGTGAGAAGTTGAAAGCCGCACGAGATAGACAGAAGATATACGCAGATCCAAAACGTAGACCTGTTGAATTCAAGGAGGGCGATCGAGTGTTTTTAAAAGTCTCTCCTTGGAAGGGTATTATCCGATTTGGTCGAAAGGGTAAGTTGAGCCCGAGATATATTGGTCCGTTTAAAATCCTTCGTAAGGTTAACGACCAGACGGTATCGCTTGAGTTGCCACCAGAGCTTTCTGGAATCCATAACACGTTCAACGTGTGTTACCTGCGTAAATGCAAAGTGGAGGAGAACCAGATTCTGCCTCTGCAAGAGTTGAGAGTAGACGCTTCAAAACATCTAGTTGAAGAACCGATGGAAATATTGGGTTCAAAGATCAAGAAGTTGCGCAGAAAGATGAAAAAGTTGGTTTTGGTCAAGTGGAAGCACAACCTAGGTTCGAATATGACCTGGGAGACCGAAGACGACATGCGATCTAGATACCCTCACTTGTTTGTGGACGATCAGATTCCGAGGACGGAATCTTCTTAAGGGGGGTAGATTTGTAACACCCTAATTTAGGGCCTAGTTGTAAACAGTTGTACTTTATGTTTGTTAAGTTGTACGTTGACGTTAACCAAGTTGTTTTGTTGATTAATTGTTGTTATTTGTTGGTACACGTGGTTATGTGGTTAAAGTTGGAAATGTGTCGTTAATAGATAGAGTTGGTTAATAGTTGAACGGTTTTAGTTAATGATTTCGAAAATATCTCCGTTAGTTGAAACGGGTAAACGTAAGTCGTGTATTAAGTTGAATAGGAGAACAAAATACCCTCGTGGGGTATTAAACCACTAAAGTCGGTTTAGGGGGGGGTCCTTATCCCCTGTTTTGACCAAAACACACAAACACACCATACGCATACTTGCATACGTACAAACCAAAACACACACACTTGGTGATTTGAAGATTTGAAGAGAAAGCAATTTGATTGTGAGTCCTAGCTGCTGGATTAAAGACCTTTGTGTCATCTTCTTGCTACCTTGTAAGTGATTCTAAGTTTTTTAACCTAGTTTGTGTTCTTGAAAGAAGATGCCCATTTGAAGGGTTGAATTGATTAACCAATAATGAATTGAAGTAAGAATCATGTAATAAGGTGTATAAGATGTTAAACAACATGTGGTAATGTTAGAGGTCGAGTTTTGGTCGATAAAAATGGTGAAAACGCGAGTTTCAGGCCTGTTTCGCGAACAGAGACGAAGGCCTGCTGTGCAGGAACTTCCTACGGCCGTAGGGAAAAGTTCCTACCCCCGTAGGAAGGTGTTTTTCAGATTTATAGAAATTTAGCCCCTACCCCCGTAGGGAAAAGTTCCTACCCCCGTAGGAAGGTATTTTTCAGGAATATTAAATATTAAGCCTTCTTTGGACGTAGGAAAAGGTTTCTACGGCCGTAGGAGGGTATTTTGTGTATTTTATGTGGTTTACCACCTACGGGTGAAGGAAAGAAGCCTACGGGCGTGGGTACATAACCTACGACTGTTGGTACCCAAAGAATCACTTCTACGGGCGTAGGGTATGGTCCCTTAGGCCGTAGGGTATGGTTTCTTGGAAGTGAACTCTTGCGGGCGTAGGATGTATTCCTACGGCCGTAGGAGGTGTCCGTAAGGGGTCCTGCGGCCGTAGGACACATCTACTGCGGCCGTAGGAGCTGTTCCAGGTTGCCTGTTGCTTGTTGTTCGTTGTACGTTTACATAGAAGCTATGATAGTACTTTTAGACGTTGACTGAACCTACACATGATGTGTTAGGTGATTCGGACGATTCCGTGTGCTCCTGGGATTCCCGAATTCATATCTGCCTCTTATAACCTCGAGGTGAGTACCGGTTTTCCCATGAGTCTCGGTAAGTAGCATTGTCTATTGTTTGTTGAAATATGTTGTCGATGTCGCACACGTGCGTATGAGGTATGTTATACATGTTGCTATATATTGTTGCCGTGCTAAGTTGCTTTACACGTTGGTTATGAATCGCATGCGTATAGTTGAACCCATTACGGGTAGTAGTTGTATATGTGGTACTGGTCCGGACCGATGTTGCATGGTTAAGGTCAGCTTTCTTCCCGAAGGCTGGATCCCTTTGATGGATTAACGGGGATTAACGGTACCCGGTGTGCAGCACGCCGGGGTGGTCTTGCAAACCGCCGCTCCTTAACGTGAGTTGGGATCTTAACTTCAGTTGAGATCCAAGATGTTGAGCTTCGAGCTTCGTAACGCGTTTGGTGGACTGCTCTTCGCTCCCCCACCATAGCGGTTAGTTGTTGCTGATGGTCCCCAGTTTGAATCGTTGAGCGGGGTTCCCACCCTGCAAGATATGATTCATACTGACTCGTTGGCGCGACACTATGTGTTAGGATAGCCTTGTGTGCTATCCCGTAGTTGGGATAACCTGCTTATTGATGCTTATGTGTTAATCTGTACTCACTAGCTAGTTGTAGCTAACGGTGCCTAAATTTACCTTTTTGCAGATGCGAAGTAGTTGGCCTGGTGAGGCGGGACCGTTGGTAGTTGTTGTACATAACTTTTTGCGGAACACTGCTTGTTGTAAATATATGTGATCCGATGGTCGGTATGTGTCGGTTAGTTGGGTAACACGCGGTAGTATTTTTGGGACTTGGTTCATGGTGTTTTACTTTTACATTACCAAGTCAGTTAAACATAATTGTCTTTTGTAAAACGTTGGTTTCTTCCGCTGCTGGTTTTTATTATAAGAGTTTAAAAAGCTTAAATTTTCCCTAATTTTAAGCGCGTGAAAACCGGTGTTACAACCGCTGATCAAAATCAACAATCAGCGTGCATGTCTTGATATCCCTACGAGGAAACAGGAGAGAGGATATGAAGCATGGGCTGCTTATATTCGGAAATGCCCTTTGGCATTTGCTTTCATTGGAGCGCCTGTTCACATCGTTCCACAGCACCTGTTGGAGTTCTGGTTTACATGCACCTTCAATCAAAACAGAGGAGAGATAACCGGCACTGTTCGTAATGGCGATAGAACAGTGGCCCTCACGGTTCAACGGCTAAGGGATGTTCTTCAACTCCCTGTTCAAGATGTGTTCGAGCCAACCGTGACTAGACAAGTGGCGAGGTCAGTTCTACCTCAAATGGGTCACCCTCAAACTGAAGGGGTGATTAAGAAGGCCACTTTTCCCACCAGCTGGGGCTTTATGGTTTCCACAGTGGTACGTTCATTGGGAACCAAGGTTGGAGGCTTGGACCAAGTTAACGAGTTCGAAATGTAGCTGCTATACAACATGTTCTTTGTTAGGCGTATCAATTATGCACAGCTCATATTCAACGAGCTCAAAGTCCAAGTAATGAAGGCCACCAGGGACCTCCATTTACCATTCATAAGGTATTTGTTGTTGGTGCTTGAAGCTGAGTTGGGGGATTTATATGAAGCTGGTTGGGATGTGTTCCCTGTTCCAACTCTCAGTCCAAAGATGTTTAACAATGACATCTTCCTAGAGCAAGAGGGTCTAAGTGGTCCAATGCTCTTGGTCGCTGAGGGAGTTTCATCTGCAAGTGGAGATGAGGGATCGAATCAAGGGGGAGCTTCTCACGCTGACACCAAGGTTCAGGCTGAGCTCTCTGCTCAAGCTGAACCAGCACATACAGAAGCTGCTTCAGGTAAAACCTCTCCACTTTCTCTTTCTTCCCACTTTTCTCCATCCACTTTTGGAGATAAGACTGCAGTAGAACCAACTCAGTCTAACCCGTCTCCTCCACCTTCATTCCATCTACAATTCTAATCTGAAGCCACCCCTAGTATGCCCACTGCTGCTAGGGAGAATATCCAAACCTACCAAAGAAAAACTGCCAAAGGTGGTGTCACTCCTAAAGGCATCACTGGAGCTGAGATCACATTGATCCCTCCGGCAGGAGTTGAGGGGGAGACGCCTACTCTCAAGGTGTCGACCTCACGGCTCATTCAAACCCAACAACCTAAACCGGGTTTGGTGTCTACTCAGCCCACACTTGCTCGTGCCATGGGAGAGCCTACTTCTGTGCCTGAACAGACACATTCAGGTTACATTGAACATATGACCAATCCCCAGGGTCAATCACCCCCCCTCTTTACCCAAAAGCCAACCACCAACCCATACACTTCACGTCTCGAGCCCTATTTATTCTATTCATTTCTCACACTCTAGTGCACGACCTGTCAATGTTTCACCTTCAGACCAGGGTGATTCACAGGGTCAAGACTCTGGTGCAAATGAGTTTGAAGGTATACACCAACCTTTGGATGATGCACCCAAAGACTCTCCTCACGCTAATACTGCCTCCTCAGGAATCCAGCAGTTGAAAGAATATGTGCTGCTCAGTTTGGTTTGTTCCATCTCAAGCAGAAGAAGCACAAACGCCAAGTTTATCAAAGGCTTGAGAAGCTGACAAAGGATGTTCAAGAGATTGCCTCTGCAGTTGATGCACTCCAACAACAAAGGACTTCAAACCCTATTGATGATGACAAAAAGGGGGAGAAGGTTCAAGCTGATACTGAAGCTGAGCTAGTTCGAGCTGAAGCTGAAGCTCTTCTAGTTCTAGCTAAAGGAGCAGAGAGGAAGACTCAGACTGAGGGGGAGTCAGAAATGAACGAAGATGAACCTGCATCAAAGAAGCAAAAGATTTCAGAATCTGAGTCTGAAGCTGACGAGGGTTCTGAAACTGAGCAGGAAACTGAAGAAGAAAAGGCTACGAGAGAATTGATCGAAATGCTAGAACAAGAAGAAGCAAGTGAGCTCAATATCTCTGTAGCTGAATTAACGAAGAGAAAAGAAAAAGAGCAACTGGATCAAGAAAAAGAAAAGTTAAAGAGAGCTTTAGCTGAAGCTGAAGCTGACTATAATGGTCCAAGACCTGATCCTATCCCATATTCAGATGCTGAAATACAAGAATGCTATTTCAGAAGAAACATCTGTGAAGATATCAAAGGCATGACCTTGAGCAGAGTCAATGGAGCTGTCATCCTTCACTTTGAATTTGAAAATGGATCAACCATGGGGATGGACCTGAGATACGTTCACAGGATGGGCTACCTAGAGTGGAACAGAATTCTGATGATGCTTAAGAAATTCAAACGAAGCCAAATAAAGCAAGAAATATTTACTGCAGTCTCAAAGTTGATCAAAAGGGCTGAGGAGCTGAGATATGTTCCAGTTCCTGGACTACAATGGGAAAAACTGTTTGATATACCTGAAGGTGTGGAATTCACAGAAAATACATTCATTAATGCACCTATTCAGGGATTTATGTTCAAGGATCAGGAAGGCAAACCTAGCTTCATCAAATTTAATGAAGTATGCTATCTGAAAGCTAAGGATGCTGCCTATATAAGAACTTGCTGTGGAAACAATAAATCAAAACAGCTTTTGAAATACAAGCTGAATAAAATGATTAAAGTTCATCACAAAGAATTCAGAGGATATGAAGAAGCTGAAAAGTTACTATATGAAGTAACTAAAGAAATTATCAACTGGGAGCTTCTACACACTGAATTTGTACAATAGATTAGTTCTGTTGTAAATATTAGATTAGTTCTAATATTTTTGTAAGCACTATGTGTGCATGATCTAAGTGATCAACAACTTTTGTATTATGATCAGTTCTATTAATACAAATATAAAGTTTGATATGTTCAACTGTATTATGATGTGTTCATAGCTATAAGTCTGATAAGTTCAGCTTAATGAATAAATGATAAGTTCTTATTCATTAATATAATTAGTTGGTGTGTTCAACTAAAAATTGGTGTGTTCCAATTTAAATTGATAAGTTCAATTAATATTGATATGTTCAATAAATATTTGATCAGTTCAAATAATAAAATCTTAATAAGTTTATGATTTAAAACATAATTCTGTTAAACAAACTTAAGAACTGTTTGATGGTTTTGTCATCATCAAATAGGGGGAGTTTGTTGGGAAAATGATCTCATCAGTTTGAATTTGATGAGACAAAGTTAAGTTTGTAAGATGAGTTCTACATATAACTTAAACAGAATTATAAAGCTTAGTCAGACTGAACACTTCGAGTGATTCAGACTGAGTATAAGCTGAATATAAGCTGAGCATATGTTGATCAGTTTATATTATATTTTAGCTTGTTTATTAATATGTTTAATAATCTGTGTATGTCACATAAGGTATATATCGAGTAGTCAGCTTGATGTGTTTCAAGCTGAGTGACTCAGCTCGAAAGCAGAGTCAGCTCGACAGAGTTGCTAAATATGTTTTAGTCAACTAAGTTAGACTTCTAAGGATGAGTTAATAATTATACGTGTTAGTTCATGTTTGAATTCGGGTTTGTTCTCGAAGAACTCAACTTGATGAGTTTCAAGCTGAGTAACTCAGCCTGAATAAAGAAGTCAGTCCAAGAGAATTTAAATGTGTTTTAAATTCCGTTTTAACTCTCTATATCTACGGCGCGGATAAGAAGACTCCAGAATCAAGACTGAAGATTGAAGACTCAAGATAAGAAGATTCAAGATTCAAGATTCCGGTTTATCCGAAAGTTAGTTAGAGAATTAGGCTAAGTCTACTTTGTTAGGAACCGTAGCAACAGGATTATAAATACTTATCTCCTGATAAGTTTAGAAGTACGGCTCAGTACGACTTTGATCCAATAACAACTAAGTGTTGCAGAGTCAAACCTCACCTCATCGTATGTGTTACGAGTCTTGATTCAGTATCAAGATTTAATCACAGATTGCCAAAGAAGTTCATGTGTTCGAATTAATCACATCAGTTGTGATATTGGTAAGTAATCATGTGTTGATTCAATCTGTGAAAATCCTGTTTAGAGAGTCGTCAGTATCTATAATTATATGTTAATTATAGATATCTAAGTTTGAGAGAATTGAGAGATTTATATTAGGTGATTATGTATCAAGAGTTGATTACTTGATAGTCATTGTAATCATCTTCTTATTCAAAGCATTGTAATCATCTTCTGATTAATAAAAGCATTTGATTGATTGTGGTTTGATTTACTATGTGTAACACTTTTCTTTGATTTGTTCAATTTCCGCAGAAAGTGTATTCAACCCCCCCTTCTATACACTGTTGCTTGTTGTTACTCTCTCACAAGGGACCAACAGAGTCTTATGGGCTTCACGGCTTGTAGCAGCCCGTGAGGGGTCGTGAAGACAAGAAAACCAAATGACACTTGATTTTATTAGACCGTTTGATGGTCCAATGAAATGGTTGCTTGGTGGCTGGCTTGGGGAGATCTGGGGGCTTTTGGAAGTCTATATTGGCACCCCTTTTCATCTCATTTGCACCTTTTGCAAGCGTGATTAACTATTGAGCATACAAACCTTATACAAGAGAGTGTAGTAAGGATTGTGTGATGTGCTAGAGGAATTAAAGGCTGGAACAAAGGTTCTAAAAGGTTTAGTGAGATCTTTGGTCGATTGCTAGTACAACTTTACAAGGGGAGTGAAGGACATCTTGGGGTGGACTTGGATAGGACTTGAAGGCAATCTTCTTCAAGGATCATTCATCTTATTTCGTGTTCAATAGTTCTAGCAGCTCGGAAAGGGTATAACTTTCTCCTCCCTTGTGTTTTTTTGGTTACATGTATTTATGTTAAGCGTAAACCACCATAAGAGTTCATAAAACTATTATTTTGTAAATGCATGTTCTTAAAATCTTTGCTTCCGTTGCGTGTTTTGCTCTTTTATGAACTCCTACAATTACATCATTTAGCGAGTAGAATGACGAATTCATAGAGTAAAATATGTATAAATAATCTTTATCTAAAATTTATACAACCACACCATATCAACTGTTGCGGTATACCACTAACCTCCACTCATAACACCATGTACGAGTAACATCCCTTCCTTCCTATTACTTGAGTGGTTCACCACATACCCCCTTTCTCGCTATCTCCTCTCGCGTCGGCTTCATTTTCTCTTACAGGGAAATGATAAAAGTGCAACACCTCAAAAATTTGTGAATTTTTAATTTAAATTCTTATTTAATTAATTAGCATACTTATGAATTAATAGAGAGTCAATACTTATATGGATTTCTTATGACATATAAGTTAAGGAACTGAAATCGTAAGAGTATAGTATTATGTGTGGCCAAAGTATAAATATAATGACTAGAAGGACATTTTTGTTATTACTAAAACATGAGGGAGGTAGAGCACAAAGACATTAGTACTTTAAAGCCAAGTTGAGAAAATTAGGGTTTAATTACTCAAATATATACTACATTATAAAGCATTTAACTTTATTTCTCTTATAAATTTTAAGACTACTTAATTTTAAGTAGTACAAGTTTGTATGCTTAAGATACAAACAATTAAGCAATAGCCTAACCAATAATTCACTTGATTATCTTAACTAATTTAAGTCAACCATTATATTAATAAATCATTAAATATCACAACAACTATTTAACTTATCTAATTTTGGCTAAATAATTAGTAACATTAATAAAATTTAAGGCTATAGTATATTTTTCTCTAAGTATTTAATAATAATATTTTTCAAAAACTATTTTAACAAATATTAAAATGGTTGAATATAAAAAAAAATTTAAAAAATCAGAAAAAGGAGAAAAAGGAGAAAAACATAGATACGTTGACTAACACCATATTTCACACATATCCTACCCTACTTTTAAAATCAAACATATTGTGGAGCACAAACTATTATCATCGTCGCCGCATTGCGCGGGTGAAATGCTAGTCAAAGTAAAGATGTATACAATTTTGACCGATTCATGTTTAATGTTTAGGTTTTACACCACTTTCATAGGTGCTAGTAGTTTTGATAGTTAGAAATCATGTTGTTGATGATTTAATTAAGTTTTAGTTACTAACGAGGAATGTCAATCTACGCTTCGCTCCGGATTAAAATTTTTAGTACGGAAAAAAATTATTATCTTAAAAATACTTATAAAATATTAGATATATCATATAGAAAAATTATAAAAATAGGAATGTTGTATAAAGAGTATATCTTATAAAACACGCATCATTATCTTCTCTTTAACTTAATCTTTTATTTAATATATATTAATTGAATAAGCTTATGATATCATCAAATTATTTATAAAATATAATGGGTCTTTGTGTTTATCCAAAAAAAACATGTTTCAGTAATATTGTTGTATTTTTTTCATTTGATTGAATGTAGATCAGGAAAATTCATTAATTTAAGAATATATGAAACTTTACTAAAAAATAAAAAATATCTGTGTTAATTGTGTGTATAATAAGATTCTTAACAAAATGTTTAAATTAAAATAAATATTTTGTGTTATATTGTTGTCAGTGTTATAAATTAGTATTAATTATAAGAGTTGTGTTCAATAAAGTCTATTTAGTATTAATTATAAGAGTTTTGTTCAAATGAGTAGGAGGATAAGTAGGAACAAAATTTAGGAGGATATATCATTTCTCATATAAAAAATATAGTTCTGTAATTTTAATATTCAATTACATGTGATTGTAAAAATATTACATGTTAATTACGAAAATGTCACTCCCTCCAAAATTTTAAAATTCAATCTAAACCATTGATGGGGTTGATTCAATGGCTAAAATTAGTCTCTCAGCACTATAAATTAAGTATAGACTATATTGAATATTTATCTTAATTATAAATAAAAGAATATTTCGTCTTAGTTTTAAAATGACTTCTTTCTCAATTTTATCACCTAAAAATATAGAGGAAAATTTTGGTACGGTTGAAGTAAAAAAAAATCTATCGTTTTTTATTCTTTCTAAAAAATGACATATCTATGTTACATTTAAAATGAATCTTTAAAAAAGAAAAAAGTGATATAATTTTAAAAGGTAAAGTGTATGCAAAATTTTAAAAATAAAATAAAGTTACTAGTAAAGGAAAATGATGTTTAATAATGATGCTAATAATAACTACTCTTTCAGGGCATGTATTACATATATCGTATACAAATATGGTATATTTTAGCAAAACTCTTATATGAAAAGTGTTTCAGGCTTAGTTTAAGACTTGCCAAATGTATATTATTAAAATTTGATGATATTATAGTTTAATTGACTAATATTTGTGTATGTATTGTTGAATTTTGAGCAAATGGGTCAAATTTTGAGTTTTAAGTGTAATTAATAAATGGATGATCAAAAGAGTGTAATTTGGTTGTTTTCTTGTGTTAATATTTGTTAGTAGATGATTACTAGTGTTGGGATACGCTATCTTGTGTCAAATTTGAGTTTGGTATGAGTTTTGGTTGAGAAAGCAGTTGTTCTGGCCGAATAGTGTGCTGGAAAAATGGTCACGCAAGTTGTACTTGGGTGCTAGCCATGTAGTGTATCGTGTAGAGGAACACGGGTCGTGTTCGCCCATATATGGCACATGCCATGTAGGACTGTGTATGGTTATAATACACGTGCCTTGTAATAATAACATAGGCCTTGTAACCTCTACACAGGCCATGTAGAGCATTAAAAAAGTATAGTTAAGAAATTAAAATCTGAAATTTAATTTAAATAATTGTAGGGGATCGTTGGTTATTATAAACTATTCAACAGTGAATAAACAACCGAACAAAGGATCTAAAGTACTATTGTACTAAACAAGGTGAGTTACACAGTTATTACTAATATTATATAATATTGTGTGCAATGCAATATGTTCTATAAATGTGTTATGTGGAATAAATATGTGAAATAAGATGACTTGAAAATCAAACACGACCACCATATGTAAGGTGCAGTACAAAAACTGAAACATCAATGACTAGATCATTAAATTTGAAAACAAATGACAGTCACATATTTAGCTTTTCCACAACAACAATAGTATATAATCCCGCTACAGCGGGGTATATGAGGGGAGGTATAATGTAGACAATTATATCTCTACCTGTAGGTAGAGAGATTATTTCCTGAAATCATACAGAGTACATATTTAGCATTTTCCAATTTCCATAAACATTAGAAATCACACATAATGCATTAAGATCAACAACCAGTCACAATATACTACAACACACAGAGTACTTAAACTACAACCCACAAGATAGCTGGCTGAGCCTCAGGCACCAGTCTTTTATTTTGAAAACAGTTCCATATCTTCAAAAAACACACGATATATAAATATACCCATGATGCAATCACTTCTTTTTCGCGAAAAACAGTCCCCATCTTTGCTCCCCGGAACCAGTCCTCACCAGTTTTGCTTTCCAACCGCCAACAATATCGTTATAGTCTTCCTGCAGATACCATATTCGACATAAAACATTAGTAACAAGTCTTATCCGACCCTCCTTTTTGTTAAAGCATGACTCTTAGAATTTACAAGTGTGCTAAAAAGCCATGTTTAACTTGTAAATCACTCACTTCTGTAAAATCATGGATGAATTCTTCTTTTTCCTTCTCGACCCTTTCAAGTTCCCTCTGAAGGACTTCTCTGAACTGCAATAAATTATAAAAATGGGAATGTAGTACATAAGGATATTAACATTTTACATTTTGCACTAAAAAAGAATTTATGGTATGAACCTGTTCAGTTCTATCCTCTGTTTTCACCTCTTGGAAGCCAACATCTTTAAGCATCTAAAGAATAAACAAAAAATAAATATAAATCAACACACAAAATCCTATAGATTTTAACATTTTTCTTGATCTTTAAGTTTAACTGTGTCAGTTTACCTGCCCATAAGTTTCCACATCATGAAGATCATATCCTCTTTGCTTAATGTATTCTGCAAATTCCTCAGACGGTGTTCCAGATTTTCGGCAGTAATCACTAATGAGAACTTTGCCACCAGGTTTCAACCACTTGAAGAAGGTTTGGAACAATGCAGGTTTATCCTAAATGAACATAACAAGAAATAATAAGAAAACCATGGTTATAATCAATTCTGATATTGTTATATTCAATAATTAGAGCAGAAACTTACTTGAATATGGAGGATAGTGTCACGACTGTAGATGACATCAAAACTATTGTCTGGATACGATTTTTTAGTACAATCAGCAACCTCAAATTCAACAGAACATTTGAGGCCAATTGCACGTTCAAGAGCAAAAGATATCATATTTACAGAAAGATCGATGCCAACAACATCAACATCAAACTTTTCAGCCATATAAAAGTCGCCTCCCCCGATACCACATCCAACATCTAAAACTTTCTGGCCCGGTTTCAGATCCAGCATTGAAACAAATTCTTTTGTAGTGTCTGTTCACAATACAGTTTTTACTCGTTACAATCAAGAAACGAATAAAAGAAAGAAGATAAAATTCATTGAAAAGGAAAATATAGACAAGACATTCACTCATTCATCTAATGCCATTTAAGATGATCTAGACTAGATGGCATACCAATTCCTCCTGTGCTCACAAACCCATGTCCGAATATTCGTTCATAGCGTAGTATGCCATTGCTTTTATACTGAACATTATCCAAGAATTGCTGGAAGTCCCTATTGCTCTCTGAATTCACAACCTTCTGCCATATCCAGCAGATCTGCAATGAAAAAGGGAACGAATTGGTTGATTTTGGTTATTCTAAACATCAAATGGGTCAAACAACAAAAGGGAACGAATAAATGGGATGAAACGTCAAAACAAGGTGAAAGTATCCCAAAGTGTAATTTTAATGCATACTTTTTATGGATCATTCTATCCAAATATTAAGATTATTATTATTGTTGTTAATATACTTTTTCAAATTTCATTCGACCCATTAATTATTTATTAATTTCTTGAAAATTAACGAAAAGTAATTCCAGGTTAACCTGACCCGACCCATACTCTAAATTCTAAGGTGAGTATAATTCAGTATAGCAAACACAAAAAAACTGTAATAGAATAAATACCTGATTTTGATTTTTCTTGTTTCTTACATAAGCACCAATGCATTTTGACCCAACCAGAGAGAGTTCATAGGAATTACCAGATGCATCAGATGTGTGACATTGCTTAAATACCTGAATAACCAACAATATAAGAAAATCATTAAAGATATACAAATTCAAGTGATTGCAATGCCATAAAATACATAAAAAAAGAAACATTTATATTGACTTTACAGATTAATTCTTTAACTCTATACCAATATCAGCTTTACAAACACTTTGACAGCATCCCTGAGCTCTTAATGTAGTATGGAACATTATTTTGAAAACTTTGACCAACAATCAACCAATTTCCTACTTATTAAAGGTTTTGAGGTAATTATGTTTGCACCTTGGTGTAGAATCTTGGTTCGCGGTAGTGTGTTGGGTTGTGCTTTCGCTTATGGTCTCCAGATTGGTGAAAGCATGACTCTCTGAAAAATATATATCCTCCCACCTTCACCCATTTCAAAAATCTTTCAGCAATATATTCAACCTGTAACCAAAAAAATTAAAAATAAAGAACAATATTTAGCCCCTTGGCAGAAGAAACACAATAAGAAAAGACAAAATAGCCCCTTGGCAGAAGAACACAAACACTAAATGATTTTCATGAAATTGTAAGTCCATATCAACCTGTTTTTATATAAAAACTTACTACAAAGGTGAAAAGTTAAACATTATAAATATCTATACTACATTATAATATATTTAACACTCTCTCTGCTATTTTATTTATCCCTGAAAATTCAGCAATTGGATATTATTACTAATATACCTCTCAAATAAACTCCAATTTTCAACCATATACTCTCTTTCCTACTTATACACTCACCAATAAACAAACTCTTTCATAACTACACACTTTTGCACCCATATAAAATAAAGAAAATGGTTGTTTTGTTATATTCTAAAAAATTGTTTCCAAAAAAAAAAGTGTTGATGGAAAAAAGAGAGAAATGAAATGACATTTTACCGGGTAGAAACAATTCGCCTAATACCATAACCGTATATTCTATAAAATGACATGTTATATTGTAGAAATATAAAAAGCATATATTCAAAAAAATGGTGAAACATGTTTATGTATTCATACTTTTCTTTCATGAACCAAACTTATTATTGGCAGATTTTAAAGAAAAAGGTTTACAGATCACCTCTTTATCAGAAAGATACATCAGTAACCAGTTTGAGAAAATCAAATCCATTGATTCAACTGGAAAGTTTAGGTCTGGAGACGTAACATCAGCACACATAAATTCGACATTTTTATGGTGCCCGTTGATGCTCTCATTCTGCAAGAACAATAATTACAAATGAAAATTATAATAATAAAGAAATCATAGAATATATACAACTTCTTTAAACTGATGCATACCTTTTTTACCAGACTCTCAATGAAGTCAAGGGCTATGACTTTGCCCGCCTTTTTAACTAGTTCACCAGTAAAACGACCGATTCCAGCTCCTAGTTCAAGAACACTTTTTCCTTCATAGTCTGGGAGTAGTGAAAGCACCTAAGAAAAGAGTAGACATGAGACATATATTCCAAAACTATTTGGTGTTTGGATTTGTGTTTTTAAACTGATTACACAATTATTACGAGTTAAATGTAAATATATTCTGCTTTTAATTAACAGATAGGGGTAAAATTTTCAGCTGCAACAACACCAATTTGCCAAGAATGAACCTAAATGGCCTATTGACCCATTATTTTAACCTGAATTACGTGACTTATGGATTAATTTCTTAAAAAGATAAATTAACCAACATGGTTTCTATGATTATTAAAGATTCAAGCAACATAAGCATATTCAAAAACTATGCTTTATGACCTATTTTATTGCAGCTGATTATCTGATTTTGAATATCATACAATCACTTGAGGCACTCACTCTGGACACATCCTAACTACAATCAAGATGGGCACATTAATCCAAAGTCAAAATTATAAGAACTGATGATCCATTATTGTGTTCAAGTTTCTTTGAAATATATATAAATATAATATATTATAGCCAATCAGAGACAACCAGAATCCAAGATCATAACTGATAACAAACAAAAAACACAAAATTGGAAACTAGCAAAAGGGTCCAATGAACCAATTAATAAACAACACACACCAAATGCATGGACTGTAAGTGTGCCTCAGGCCTCTCTTCTTTGTCAAGATCAGGTGCCATGGAATCAAGCATCATGGCCTCAACAGTGAGGTGGACAGAATTTTATTATATTATATAACAAATATAAAAACTGAACATTATAACTATCAGATATCAACTTATGGCCATACAATTGAGTCCAAATGAATGGGTCATTCCAGAGTAACCAAATTCAGCAAGAAAAAGAAACCCCACTCAAAAACTAAAGACTACTAAAGAGTTTTTGATCATGTGGATTGGAAACAGAGCTATAAAAGGGGGTCAGATCATTGACGAATAGATATATAACAAAATGAAAGAACAAAGCTTCAAAATTATAATAAACAGATGATCCATTATTGTGTTCAAGGTTCTTTGAAAGAAATATATAATATATTTAGCCAATCAGAGCCACCTAGAATCCAAGATCATAACTGATAACAAACATAAAAGACAAAAATAGAGCTAGCAAAAGGATCTAATGAACCAATCAATAAACAACACGCACCAAATGCATGGACTGTAATTGTACCTCAGGTCTCTCTTCTTTGTCAAGATCAGATGCCATGGAATCAAGCATCATGGCCTCGACAGTGAGGTCGACAGAGTGTTCCACCCAGTAATTCTTCTGAATCTCACGTTCCTCTCCTGCATATATTCATTCAATCAACAAATTAAATTCGGAAAAATGTGACTAGCGATAGAAAACTGTCTAACAGACGGATAGGAAGAAGTAATCACCATTAACAGCAGCAGCCATTGCAGAGATTTTGGGGCGAGATGGATATGCTTTCGAACGAAAAATTATGAAATAGACAAATAAATATACAAATTAAAACAAAAGATTGAAGCTTGAGAGAAAATCGGAGGTTATAAGATGATTATGAGCCCTCAATGGCGAGACGAGCTCTTGAGAATGATCGTGATCGACTGTTGAATGATCTTCCTTTCTGCTGCATAGAACTTGGATCTAGCAATGCGTATGCAAACGCCAAACGGATTGATTTGATGATGATGATGGTGTGAGATTTTCTTCGTGGGTTTGTGGGTATTTATGGGCAGAAGTGAAGTGAGATTGGTTTGTAAATTTGTAAAAAATTGAAATGGTTGGTGAGCCCGATCTCGATGATACACATCACATGCCCAATGAATCATCCACATGTGATGACTGATCCCTTTTTGGACCATTGTTCTAATTAATTTACAGATTCGTGCAGTTTAGTAATCAATATCTTCCTTCTACCGTAAAAATTTATCCACCACAACAACGGAACCCAATCCTGCTAAAATGAGGTATGGGGAGGTAGAAATTTAGACAATCATACCTCTACTGGAAGGTAAAGAGATTGCTTCCTGAAAAAAACCTTCGGCCGTATGAAAAAAAATCACTAAAAAAATAAATAAATACAATAGAGAAAAACAGTAATAAAGTAAGTAAATAAAAAAAACAAAAAATAAGGATAAAAAAAGAACAAAAAATAATAATAATAATAAAAGTAAATAAATAAATAAATACTTAAAAAACATATATAAAAAGGGAATACGACTAAATATACATATAATAAACAAAGTACTAAGTAAGTAAAAAAGTAGGGGCCATAATTGAAAGATAATGTAGGTACTACATATATTCACTGCGCATGCGCACACACACACACACCACACAAAAAGCAAGAGAGAGAAAGTCAAACCTATTCCCTAAGCCCTATGTGCAAGCTGCAGACTCGGTCTTTCCTAACCCTGAATCTTAATCCTCATTCTCCATGTCGCCCTATCAGAGATCATGTCTTCAAAAAAAGAAAGCTCTTGTAAATCCTCCCTAACTCTATCTTCCTACCTTAGATAAGGGCGGCCACGCCTCCTAGAACCTTCAACTACAACCGAATCCGTTCTTCTAACTGGTGCAGCGGCCACGCCTCTTAGAACCTTCAACTACCGTAAAAATTTATCCTTTCACAATATAACACCTTTAAAGCTAATATACAAACTCATTATATATCTATGTTGGTCACTTGGTGAGAGTATCAACAAGCAAGTAATGTGTAGAAGGGGGGTTGAATACACTTTCTCCGGAAAATTGAACAAATGAATAAAAAGTGTTAACACACATCAAACCACAAACAATCGAATGCTTTGCTTTTCATTAATAAGAAGATGATTACAGAAACAATCAAGTAAGCAACACTTGATATGTAAATACCTAATGTAAATCAAATCTCTCAATCTCTCAAACTTTGCTATCTATAATCAACTTATGATTATAGATACAGGACGACTCTCTAAACAGGATTTAATCACAGATTGAATACTTACCAACTTCACAACAGATGTGAAGATTCGAACACACGAACAAATTGGCAATTTGTGAGTTTCTTGATCACGTTGAACTGACAAACAGTGAATCAAGACTCGTAACACATACGATCAATGGATTGAGGTGAAACTGAGTTTGGCTCTGTAACTTGTTGAATGTAGTCGTACCTCTAAACTTATCAGGATGATAAGTATTTATAGAGTTGTGTTCAATATAGTCCATATAAAAAACATAGTCCTAGATTTTAATATTTAATCACATATGATTCAATATAAAATCACATGTGATTCACTATACAATCACATGTGATGGTAAAATCACTACATGTTAATTACAAAAATGCCACTCCGCACAAATTTTTAAAATTTAATCTGGACCATTGATGGGGCTGATCCAAGAGCTAAGATTAATCCCTCAGGACTATGCAATAAGTATGGACTATATTGAACATTTCTCAGTATTTATAATCATGTTCCTACGGATCCTAACAAACGAGAACTAATCCTAATCTGCTAACAAACTAACGGATAACCCGGAATGTTGAATCTTTAATCTTCTTATCTTGAGTCTTCAATCTTCAATCTTGATTCTGGAATCTTCTTATCTTTGCCGTAGATATAGAGAGATAAAAGGAATTTAAGACATATTTAAATTCTCTTAAACTGACTTCTTTAGTCGGACTGAGTTACTCAGCTTGAAACTCATCAAGCTGAGTTCTTCGAGAACAAACCCAAAAACAAACATGAACTAACACGTATAATGATTAATGTTGGGATTTCGTGGGCTCACAGCGGAAGCAAGGTACAACAAAAATAGCCCATAGTACAAGCAATCAAAGCATAAAAAGAAATCCCAAAAGAGGACCAAACTCTATGTTCAAGAAATGCAACAAGAAGGAAAGAGGTGTTATACCTTTCTCCTTAGCTCCAGATTTCTTCAGGTCGTGGTGATGATCCTCCAAGAACGAAAACCGAATCTTCTATTGGGATATACCCCGGAAACGCGTCAACCACGAGTGCTAGCTCGCCTCTAGTGGTACTTCAGCTTGAATACCACCTTGGAACAGCAGCTTGAAGACCAAAAACGTCTGGAGCACTCTCTCGAATCTTCACTTGGCCTTAGTAGCACCAAAGAAGATAGAATATGTGATAAACTTAGAGAGAGAGAAGAGAGAGAACCCCAATCTCAAAAAATGAGTTCCCCACTAGTGGTGGCTCCAGAATACGGGTTATGACCCCTCTCAACCGGCCCAACCTCGAGAAACAAAAGCTCCCATGCATTGGTCAGTTTTAGAGGTGGTTTTGATAAATGACACTGGCAGGGTTTAGCGGCGCTAACCATAAGTTAGCGGCGCTAACTCCCAATAGTTAGCGGCGCTAACGCGCACTGTCAGTGATTTGACACAAAGTACATGCAGCCGTAGCGGCGCTAACCTCAAGGCCTTAGCGGCGCTAACCCTTAAGAGTTAGCGGCGCTAACGCGGCCTGCGATGTCAACTTTTGTCTTTTGCCATATTTGGTCCCTTAACTTAAGTTGCTGTCAGGTTTGACCCCGGTGTATGACCCAATAGGCCCATACATCATCAGCAGCGGTTTATATGACATACGTGCATTAGTGGGCATATCTCTAACAGACTCCCACTTGCACATAATGCACCGTACCCATGTAACCACAGACAAAGAGCGGCCTCTAGCAAAGCATCAATGCCCCCAAGTCAGTATGGGTTCCGCCTCCTTGCAGAAAACCATAACCTACATAAAAATGTAGAGGTCCTATAGATAAGTGATCAAACATCCTTTTGTTCGCGATATCCTTGTGAACACGAGACATGGATTAATATGTCAATCTCCAGATCGTTCACGATTATGTTTCTCGATCAAGATTGGTGGTGACCAAAATTTAAGGACATATCTGATTCTCAATCAATATTCCTTTGCGCATGGCCATGCTTATTTTGGTGTCAGCGCCCAATCATCGAGGGGCCCAGGGATATCTCTCATACAGGAGGAACAAATTCCGTTGACTGTACAATCCCATAGCATGAACCTTGTCTTACCCAGTTATTCCCTTTATAATAGCCAGTTACGAACTACGTTTTGAAATAACCAAAGTAAGAAAGTTTGATGCTATGGCAATTCATACATCTCAGGTCGAAGGACGTAATGATATTATCATCCCGAGTTACTTGTGACCATGATCCATGAAGTGAACTCAGGTGTGGGTCTTCCAGTCACTTGAAACTCCTTTCAAGCACAGGTTACTGTTGCGTTTCATGCATTCAATCCTTGATTAATGCATAACCAACACCTAACCTCAGCCTTATTTCAAACTTCCTTCCCTTGAAGAATGACTGACTGTGGAATTTTAGAATGTATAAACATTCTGGGAAGTGGTTAAACATGCTAAGATGGAACACAGTAAAGTCTTATGAATGTAACCGAATCACTCGCATATCGAAACAAGCATAAATTACAATACTGTTTGTATCGTTCCCAAAGCTTATAAGTAAATCAAACATATACTAAAACGATATTTAAGCCCGGTCATAAGCATGAACAATGCTTTTATACCTAGTATGAAAGTCATCACTAGTATTTGACAATGGCTTAATTATGGGATCATTTACCCGATATCCCTTTGTACTCTTTTGTATTCTCTTATTAAACCACTAGCGAAGTGTTTATTAAAGAGATCATTTACAAAGTTATCATAGTCATCATATCCTCAATGTTACAGAAGTCAACAATAGGATTAATGACACTTATGATTATCAGAGTCGACATACTCTCAATGTGACCGAAGTCCACAATAGGGTCGATGACACTCATTTAGGTCTAAATGTCGTATCTATACCACATACTTGATTAATCTAAACTTCGATAAAATCGACAGTCTCATAAGCATAGATTTGCTTGCAGTAATAACTTACTCAAGACAATTATATTTTCATCGAACATCAAGAACATACATCAGTACTTCTTGAATTAGAAAATCCACTTGATTCCATATTTTCTATTTATACTCATAGAACAACAATTCCACCATTAGGTTGTAGAACAACCCTAAATTAGGACATTATTTTCATAGAGCATATTTGACTAGGAACACATGATGCTCCCACTAGCCCTGACAAGGGTATTTGGCTTAATCTACTCTTTCTAGAAAACTCATTCCTTTGACTTTCTTATAAAGCAGGATTACAGCCACAAGATGCAAGTTTTGCTGACCTTAGTCATGAACACAATTTGGACATAATGGATATATAAGGCCTCAGAACATGATTCAAACATTTCCTCAATTTAATCCTGCAAAGGATCTTGGCCTTTTATTTCCATGCGAGATTACTTGTTTCCCCATAGTGACAACAATGTTTCGCTTAATCCAGACTTAATCTGGTTTTTATGGATGAATGAGACCCTCGGAAAATGCCTTAAGTATTTCCTCAACTTGATCCTATGAAGGATTCAGATCTCTTTTGTCCATGTGAGCAAACTTGTTTCCACAAGGTGACAACAAAATTACACTTTATCCAAATTATCTTCAACATAACCACTAGAACTTGTTTCCATAAAATCAATATGAAACATCTTGTCTCTAGTCGGTATTTGAAGTTGTCCATTATGGCATATATGTTAGTCCCTTCACCCTTCTTGAATTACACCTTAGGTGTGGGATTAACCCAAGTCAAGTACTTGGATGCAGCAAATAGGTTACACCATTATCTTCTTCTATTCACTAGTGAACACAGGGTCCCACTATGTTTCCGATGAATGGTAACATCACAATGATTTACCATCAAGCTGCTGTTAGTAAAATATGACAACCTCATATCTAAACAACCTTCTTGATTTCCATCAGATATAAAGAAGCAATGGATATTGTCAGGTTTTACCAGCATCTCTATGCTGATTAAATGCTAGTGTCAACATTAGGTCTTTTATTTAAGTTTTACGTTCTTCCACTGGAATGCTTTTGTAAATTGTACTTTCCCTTTTGCGCAACCAAACATGGTTCCCAAAAGTTCAAGAAACAATTATCCAAAACTCAGATGAACTACTTAAATATGTAGGCATCAACTTATAATTCATCCATCTCCCACTGAATGTAGACTGGATAATTTAAGTTATGAGATTGACAAGCAAAGAACTCTTTCTAGTCAATATCTCATTCGATGCTTAAGTGACCACAATGCTGTGTTTTAGATCGAGGACTTGGTTCACAAAATTAATGTATACCAACCACATTGAATACATGTTTTAGGCCTGCCTTTTACCAGATCATCAACACAGATATCCGGTTTTATTTAAAGTAACACCATGTGCAAATGTGTTTCTTCGGAAAAACGAATTATGGGTTAAACCCATGATTCATTTTATGTTTAAACCAATATAGATAAGAAAACTTAGCATCTATTCTAGATCTAAGAATTTATATCTATATGCCCTTATTGATTCTTAATTCTCTTTAGGTTAGTTCCGAACACCACTAGGTTTCAGACATAAGCCTTTTCTCTAGTAAACATTCTCTCAACTACTACCATAAAGATAGTGATGAAGAATTTCACTAGTGTCACTCTTTGTGGCATACTTGAACGGATTATCCACACAAATATGATCATATCCAACAAGTCACAATCCTTCCTTACCAATACTGGTGAAGGATTTCATTAATCATCCTATTCCAATAAACAAGATTTGTATCTTTCATTTAGCCCGAGGCTAAACTTTTACAAAGATCCTAACCTCCTGGATCTAAGCGATGCAAATGTTGTTTACTTGGTCAAGTTTGATTATGCCATAGAGCTAATATATCCAAATCACTTTTGGATTTAAGAATCAATTATTCATGATTGCCTTATTACTTATAACGAGCCTTTATGTATGCAATGATATGGATAAGTTTTGATAAAATCATCTCAAAATAATTTTTCAAAATTGTTTCAATTCTAAGTCATATCCATCGTCATCAAATGTGTATTTAAGCACTAAAATAGTCAAAATAACACAAAAGCATAGACATGGATCGAATTTGAAATGAAACTATTAAAATGAAAAATCTTTATAAAATACAAGATTAAAAAACATCCATCATCTCCAAAAGAGCATACACTAAAGTAGTTCTTGCCACGCAGGGCATACAAACAAAAGTAATAATAAATCCGGATTTAATGGCGAGACCAACACTCCCATTTATCTTGTAGAATACAATTAACAAAATTTCTTCTTCAGAGATCCGGTTCTTCAAGCTTTTCCTTTTTACAACGAATAGACCTACACTTTGCAACAAAATAAATTTGTGACAAACGTGAGTCTTATAGCTCGGGTAAACATCCCAGCTTATAAGGAATAGCAATGAAGTATAATCATGAATGTACCTCAAGTAGGAAAATTAACTCTCTCTTGTCTGAGAAGTTTTATATCCTTTCGGCACGAAGGGCAGGCATGACGGCCCCAATCCCCAAATCTACCGCAGAAGTAGCAAACCACCCCTTGTTGAGTCTCTTTAGGCACATCATCAATGTCCATAGACTCAAAACTTGAAGCAAGCTTGGAAACTCCAACTTCTTCTTTTAATGGGATCGATTTCTTCTTCTTCATGTTATGTTGTTCCTTAGAACCAAAAACAAGAGTGGATGAAGATGATGCATGCTTGGACATGTTAGATTCTACAACCTTCAACCTTCCATGCAATTCATCTATAGACATTTCCTTTCCATGCATATGATAGTCCTTTATAAACTTTTCATATGTGGCGGGCAGAGACTGAAGTATGAAATTCACACCAAACTCCCTCCCTATAGGAAAACCTAATCTCTCCATCTGGTCCATGTATGATTTCATCTTCAAAACATGGGCACTTACACTCCCGCCTTCCCGCATCTTACAACCGGTTAGACTTTTAACACACTCAAAATGTTCTTGTCTAACTTGCTGTCGGAAAACATCCTTCAGCTTGTTAATCATGTCATACACAGTCATGTGCTCAAATTGCTTTCGCAGTTCCGAGCTCATACTTGATAACATGAGACTAGCAACATCGTGTGTATCCCGAACACGCTTTTCATACGCATATCGGATAGCCCATTCCGCATTGATAGCAGGTGGTTCAGGAAGGGGTTCCTCAAGAATGTGCAACTTAGACTCAGCACGTAGGACAATTCTCAATTGCCTAAGCCAGTCAACAAAGTTCACTTCCGTGAGTTTCACCCTTTGTAGAATCATACGAAGTGAAAAATTCGACGTGTTGTGGTTTTGATTCGACATCCTATATTAAAGTAGAGTACACGAATTAGTTAGTTTGATTTGAATCCTCGTTAAAATAATTACCCTTATCGTCTCGAAAAATATTTTAACAAGGGCTAAGAACCATATTTCACTCCAATTCATGACGGGGTTGCCGCGGATCACTTCATGGAGCTATTTAGGACGATAACCACTTTACCGATTGCAATCTCTATTGCAACTCTTAGACACTTGCGGGATCCTACGACAACCATCGGTCGTTTGGCATGTTTGATCCCTACTAGCACCAATTCCAAATTAAAATTCTTGGTTGACTCGTGCTAAGCTCGACAATCACTCAAGGATTCTAATTTGTAATTGCAAATCGTCCAACAAGATACACGGTGATACCCCGACAACTACCGGCTCGTGCTAAGCTCGACAACCGATAATTTCAAGATCCCACACTCACCTTCCACACAGATCCACATGGAATAACTCGTGCTAAGCTCGACAATCACTCCATGCTTCACTAGATTTGGGTGGTGTCATCTTTTGGATGGTGCAAGATTTACGTTTTTATGAAAACGGGCTTTTGTTTTCGGCTTGGTTACTGATTAACTTGTTTAGTGACAAAACCTATTTTCACTAGGTGAGTTAATCTTGTATGTGAGCGCGCGAGAGAGTTGTAAACCATTTTTACCAAATCTCTTGTGATTTTATTAATTTCGAAAAAAATTTCTAGCATGCGAATCCTAAGCAAACCATGCAAGAATAAAATAAAATCACATCACACGCATATATACGAAATAAATTGGTAACCCTTGCCAAAATCCTATGCGTTCTTCCCGTGAGCCAAAACGGGTAGAACGTGGTCAACTAAGGGACGGAAGGTCTTCAATGCGAGCTCCCACTAGAACCGCTATCACCAATGGACTTCACCGGCTTCTATGGACACGCTCCATCTCCTTCCGACTCCATCTTGTGTGTTTTCATCCAAATTGTACAACAAATACAATAGAAATTGAAATGGCGTACAAGCCACACTAATTTCCTATTTATCTAGTACAAATACACGGATGAATGAAATGGCATGCAAGCCACAATATTATTACAAATATAACAATTTTAATAAATATTACAGCCCATGTGATTAAAAATTACCAAATGCATCCAAACACACAAAGTCAACCACAAGGTCAAAGACAAGGTTACCAATTTCAAATCTATCACATACAACCAAACAAACAAGGTGGTAACAAAATTACCAAACACTAAACTGGAACAAATTTCCAGAATCACAAAAAGGCTAAAAATTCCCGAGACCAAAACTGATTTTAACTTTAAAAAACAAAACTGTTACAGCGCGTTAGCGCCGCTAACATTTATGAGTTAGCGCCGCTAACCCGAGGTTAGCGCCGCTAACCCTGTTCGAACAGAAAACAACCATTTTGATTTCGGGATTTTTCAAGCCACCAAGTGCAGATCTAACATAGAGGTGGCTCTGATACCACTGTTGGGATTTCGTGGGCTCACAGCGGAAGCAAGGTACAACAAAAATAGCCCATAGTACAAGCAATCTAAGCATAAAAAGAAATCCCAAAAGAGGACCAAACTCTATGTTCAAGAAATGCAACAAGAAGGAAAGAGGTGTTATACCTTTCTCCTTAGCTCCAGATTTCTTCAGGTCGTGGTGATGATCCTCCAAGAACGAAAACCGAATCTTCTATTGGGATATACCCCGGGAACGAGTCAACCACGAGTGCTAGCTCGCCTCTAGTGGTACTTCAGCTTGAATACCACCTTGGAACAGCAGCTTGAAGACCAAAAACGTTTGGAGCACTCTCTCGAATCTTCACTTGGCCTTAGTAGCACCAAAGAAGATAGAATATGTGATAAACTTAGAGAGAGAGAAGAGAGAGAACCCCAATCTCAAAAAATGAGTTCCCCACTAGTGGTGGCTCCAGAATACGGGTTATGACCCCTCTCAACCGGCCCAACCTCGAGAAACAAAAGCTCCCATGCATTGGTCAGTTTTAGAGGTGGTTTTGATAAATGACACTGGCAGGGTTTAGCAGCGCTAACCATAAGTTAGCGGCGCTAACTCCCAATAGTTAGCGGCGCTAACGCGCACTGTCAGTGATTTGACACAAAGTGCATGCAGCCGTAGCGGCGCTAACCTCAAGGACTTAGCGGCGCTAACCCTTAAGAGTTAGCGGCGCTAACGCGGCCTGCGATGTCAACTTTTGTCTTTTGCCATATTTGGTCCCTTAACTTAAGTTGCTGTCAGGTTTGACCCCGGTGTATGACCCAATAGGCCCATACATCATCAGCAGCGGTTTATATGACATACGTGCATTAGTGGGCATATCTCTAACAATTAACTCATTCTTGGAAGTCATAAGAGTTTGCTAGAACTTATTTAGCAACTCTGTTGAGCTGACTCAGTATATAAGCTGAGTCACTCAGCTCGAAACACATGAAGCTGAATACTCAACCTACATCTTAGGTGACATACACAGCTTATCAAATATATTGATAATCTTACTAAGATATAGTTTAAGCTGATCGAATATATGCTCAGCTTATATTCAGCTTATTCTCAGTCTGAAACACTATAAATGCTCAGTCTGATCAAGCCTCATAATTCTGTTTAAGTTATATTTAGAACACATCTTACAAACTTAACTTTGTCTCATCTAATCATAACTGATGAGATCATATTCCTAACAATCTATACTACTACCTCCGTCCCATTTTTATTGTCCACTTTTGACTTTTCAGAGTCTTTCTTTTTCAACTTTGACCTTAAATATTTTTGTTTATGTTATATAATACTTGATAAAAGTTATAAAAGTGAAAATACATTTAAAACACAATGCTTTCATATATTTTGTATCAACTATTATATAACACAAGCAAAAATATTTAAGGTCAAACTTAAAAAAGAAATACTTTAAAAAGTCAAAAGTAGACAATAAAAATGGGACGGAGGAGTACTATATATAAACCATTTAATACTCTCTCTTCTAAAACTTTTAAGAACTTCTTAAAATTATGTCAATATCTAATCTCCACCATTCATTTTATCTAAATTAATCTCGTCCACTCAATTTTTAACCATTTTTCAGTCCTAATAAATTTCAACTTTTTGTTTATTTAAAATACAATCTCCCATTAACATACTGTTGGTCCCTTGGTGAGAATAAGAACAAGCAACAATGTGTAGAAGGGGGGGTTGAATACACTTTCTGCGGAAATTGAACAAATCAAATAAAAGTGTTACACACAGTAAATCAAACCACAACTAGTCGAATGCTTTTATTAATATGAAGATGATTACAATGCTTTAAATAAGAAGATGATTACAGTAACTATCAAGTAAGCAACTCTTGATATATAATCACCTAATATAAATCTCTCAATCTCTCAAACTTAGCTATCTATAATCAACTTATGATTATAGATACTGACGACTCTCTAAACATGATTTTTCATAGATTGAATCAACTAATGATTACTTACCAATATCACAACTTATGTGACAATTCGAACACACGAATGATCTGGCAATCTGTGAGTTTCTTGATCACGTTGAACTGACAAACAGTGATTCAAGAATCGTAACACATACGGTGAGGTGAGGTTTTCGGCTCTACAATTCTTATTAGAATCGTAGTCGTAGTCGTACCTCTAAACTTATCAGGAGATAAGTATTTATAATCCTGTTGCTACGGTTCCTAACAAACTGGACTAATCCTAATTTGCTAACTAACTATCGGATAACTCGGAATCTTGAACCTTGAATCTTCTTATCTTGAGTCTTCAATCTTCAATCTTGATTCTGGAGTCTTCTTATCCGCGCCGTAGATATAGAGAGTTAAAACAGAATTTAAAACACATTTAAATTCTTTTAAACTGACTTCTTTAGTCAGGCTGAGTTACTCAGCTTGAAACTCATAAAGCTGAGTTCTTAGAGAACAAACCCGAATTCAAACATGAACTAACAAGTATAATTATTAACTCATCCTTAGAAGTCCAAAGAGTTAAATAAAACAAGTTTAGTAACTCTGTCGAGCTGACTCTGCTTCTGAGCTGAGTCACTCAGCTTGAAACACATCAAGCTGAATACTCAATATATACCTTATGTGACATACACAGATTATCAAACACATTAATAAGTTAACTAAGGTATAATATAAACTGGTCGAACACATGCTTAGTTTACATTCAGCTTATACTCAGTCTGAAACACTATAAGTGTTCAGTCTGACTGAGCTTCATAATTCTGTTTAAGTTATACGTAGAACACATCTTACAAACTTAACTTTGTCTCATCAAATCTTAACTGATGAGATCATTTTCCCAACACATACTCTCTTACACAAACACTATTATCCACTTATATCAATATAATTTTTAAAATCTTATTAACTTCTCTCTCCTTATTTCATAAATATAAATCTTTTAAAATTTTTTAATGTTATTAGAATTTATTTTTAAAAATTAAAAAAAATAGTTGATACAAATATAAGAAAAATTGAAGAAAAAAAACGAACATGTTACTGTTTTTTTTGTGACATTGAATTACGCATTATATCGTTGAAAACGACATGTTGCAAAACATAAACTATTTACCGTCGCAGCATTGCGCGAGTACACTGCTAGTTTGCTTTGAATAAATCAATTTTTGCTATAAAAACATAGTCTCTCTTTAAGAATTGTCGCTAATCATTAGTTAACGCGGATAAGAGGCTTTTGAAATTTGATTTGTTGTTTTTTTCTTTTTTTTTATTAAGTGTTGTTTGAACAAGTAGTATTGTTGTTTCTTTCTTATTTATCGTTTCAAATTTGTTTTGTTGTTTTTCTTTTTCATATATATCATCCTCGTAACTTATTCGCTTAAGTTATAATTTCTGAATTAAATAGAAAACAAAAAATACAATCAGGGGCGAACCCAAGGTATAACCGGTAGTGGCACAGAACACAAGTTAAATTTATCCGCGTACTGCTACCACCCATTTCTAATGGTGACACCACCCATTTTATAGTGCCAATTTCATTTTTTTCGAGCTAGTGCTACCACCCATTTCTAATGGTGACACCACTGATTCAAAATCCTGAGTCCGCCCCTGAATATATAACCTATCAGAATAACAATAACTCTTTTACGTGGTAAGTTTATTAAATCAAAATCAGAATAACAATAGGTTCAGACAAAGATCCACGCGGGTTCCAGGACACGAGTCAATGTTAGCACGGCTATTGACAGTCAGAGCGAGAAAACAATTCAGACAGTAGAGGTTATGTTACGGGATTATGTGATCGGCTTTGGAGGATATTGGGATTCTTGTCTACCGGAAGTGTTCAATTGACGATTCTACTTTCAAACAGTTAGAAGATGTCGTAATCAACGAAAACTTGAACTACATAGGAAAGCTTATTGCTATCTATAATCGTGAAGCAATACTACTACGAAATTCATTGATTTAGATGGTGAGGATTCGGTGAGAGCATAGTTAGGGTTTGGGAGATTATTCGAACCAGGGACGTTAATGAAAGGTAATACCCAAATTATTCGAGTAGTGTCTTCGGGGACGAAGTTGAATCGAAGTTGGGAAATTTGTAATACCCGTTTTCTAAATAGAATCGAGAAGATTATTTTATTTAGATTATTAATTACGATAATGAGTAAACTTTGATGCTAGAGTGGATTAGTGTATTAAACGCCTAAGGAGTTATTATAGTGGTTAATTTGCTATTATTAGGCTTAAGTAATACCATGATGGACTAAAGTAGATGGGCTAGTTATAAGATCTTGATTGGACTTAGGTTTAATTAATTGGGCTTAGTTCTTGTAATCAAGTAGGGCTTGGTTGGGGATTTGTTGGTTTAAAAGAATAAAAAAAGAAAAAGGAGATAAATGGATGAAAATATATATTAAAATAGGTACAAATGTTAGGTATATAATATAAATATATGATATTAGGTTGGGCGCATTTCTTGAGGAGTAAATACTGTAACCGTGATATCATTGTTTTTAACTATACATTTTACGCGAATTGAGGAAATGAAGAAAATGAGAAAAGCTGTCAGCTCCGACACGCTTCCATTGTTTTGATCATATCTCACTCATACGAACTCGGATTGAGGTAATTTAAGCGGCCACGGAAACTAGACTCAGAGGGCTACAACATCAACTTTAAGGTCAACCATAAAAAATTACGATCGAGGCACAAAGGGGTAAGATCACGGCGCGACCGGGCAGATAACTCCAAAATTTTAAATTTCAAACGGGAAGTGAAGATAGGGATATTCCAAGATCGTGGCTCGACAAGTACCTGACGCGGCGGGACGTGCTTAGTTTCAGCATATATTTATATCTTTTAAACCATTCGGTTTGAGATTCATTCATCCGACTTTTTACCATCTTCCACCAAAAACACCATCAAAACATTCTAAAAGAGTAGAGGAGTTTTGACTTGAAATTGGAGCTTAAAGTGAATATCAAGAATTAGATCATTCGGCTTTTTACGGTTTTACCATTCTAACTCATCATGTTCTTCTTTATTTTTGATTTACAGATGTTTAGAATGTTCATGCTAGGGTAAATTTTTGGTTTTCCTCCCTAGTGGAGATGAACTCTTCTAATGTTGATGATTCATGGATTTTTGGATACTTTTATCATATTATTATTAAGTGTTGCTTAATCATAGATTATGAATGTTGTAGGATATGTTTTTGGGATGTTTATATGCTGAGTTTGTATAAAATATAGGACCAATCTCTTTATTTACCTTGAATCATGGGTTTCTATGATCGTTAGGGTTCATGACTAGTGATTGATCAAATCCTAGGGTTAAACACCAAAATTTTGAGACTTTAATGTGTATTTCAACATGTAATGACCATTATGTGTTAGTTTTATGTTTCGTTGATCAAAAAAGCGTAAAAAGGTTAAAGCTTTACTTGTAATGAAACTTATGCGGCTACTTATACTTTTCAATGGCGCTTTTGACCATGAAGGTTATTGATTAATATAATTATAGGGTTAGAATCAGAAAAAGAGTCTAACCACTTTAGAATTTGATCTAAGATATTTACTATCCATTGCACTTGATTCCATTAATTTAATTAACTTGGAAATGGTGAAATCGAATCTAGGGTGGGAAAGTCTTCATTATATAAGATTTATCCATCCAAGTTTCTTGCTTTCTTGATTATTTAGTTTGCTTTAGGTATTTTCTAAGTGTGTTAGTGGAATAAGTTGATTGAAAGTGCAAAGTATCATAAATTCCCTCCTTTAATGCTTTATTTATTTATTGCTTTCTAGTAGTTTAATTTAGTTTAATATATAAATTAGTATAATTTATCAAGTCATACTTGTTCCCCAAGTGTTCAACACCCGTACTTATTTTTTATACTATAATACGATTAGGTCCTCTTGCCTATTGTGTTATAGTCGTACATAAATAAAAACAGATTTTATAATTTAAAACTAGTACGTTTTACACACATCAAGTTTTTGGCGCCACTTCCGGGGAACGGTTCCATTTGATTTAATTATATTAAGTTAGTATTAAACGATACTTCCCGTGAGTTTCGGCTCAAAAGGAAGTTATTTTAGTAGTTCTGTTCGTCTTTCTTTATCCTGCGATGTCTCTTCTGCAGATTTGAACTTCCCCGAGGATCCGACTATTCCTTGGGAATCCTCCTCAAAGATTTGTTGAACCCGAATTTTATGACGATGTCATTGAGCGGGATGATTACAATTTTATTCTAAAAGATGATGAGGATGACCAACCGATTGGTTTTACTGAGGAGCCACAACTTAGTCATGAACCGTACTATTTACACGACTCTGATTCTGACGAGAGTTTGTGTTTTGAGCCCTACGCGGAGGTGGAATCTCGTGAAGATGCGCAATCTGACGGAGATATTATAGAGTGCCTTGTTGACATGCTTGAGGAACCGAAAGAACGTACAAAGGACGAACCATCGATCTTCGTTGAACAAACACCCACATTAGGTTTAAAAAGAAAACCCGTATGGGGACCTTCCCTTCTTGAAAAAGAAGATGTAGAAAATTGCACTGATGAAATCCTAAATTATTTAGAATTTCTATTATTCGGGAAGGACTGTAAAACCAGCTAAGGAGTTTACCACAAAATCTACGAAGGAAATAGAGTTGAGGTATGGATTTCCTCCGGTATTAAGGACCCTTTGGAACCTGTCGTGTTGGGAGAATGATCAGGCGGTTAGATATTTAGAAGGATCCGGAGTCAATTAGAGTCTCTACTTGAGTCACGATCGAGTTCGCAATTAAGTGGAGGATTCAACTTTCAGAACGCAAGAGAGTTGTTTGTGGAGATCAAGAAGGTTGAGCGGAACGCGATCACATCAGCTTTAAAAATCAGTAACTCATACATATATCATGGTATGTATGAATATTACCATCCGCACTTGATTGCGAGTGTAGGGTCTTTCGTTTAAATTAACAGTGAATAAATTTGGAATCAAGCTAGAGTCTCGGACAAAAACAAGCGCTTCTGGGGAGGCAACCCGTGTTTAGTTTAGGTTTTTCATTCTTCTTTATTTTTGATTTCTTTCTCTTTCTGTTTCAACTTTATTGGTGTGTTGACTCGAAACCCTCACAAGACCACAACTCGTCCACTCGGGCTACCGAGGGGTTTAAAGGCTTTTTGCATACGCTAAATACAATCGTGATTCCTACAAAAGTGAGTTAGGGTTTTCTTTTTCTTTTCGTGTGTTTTTGTTTTTAGTGTTTGAGTGATTCTTTACCTAGATCTATTCTATTTTAATATCTGCTCCGAGTGTTTTTATTGCAGGTGGCCGTTGATATATGGACTACGCGCTGATGCTCACATTATTTCAGCCTATATTTATTTTTGCTCCGATTGTTATGATAATACCCGAAGGGAGTTTTCTCTAATATTTTTCTATCCTTCTTTTTATTTTTCTTTGTCTTTATGTACAATGAGGGCATTGTATAATCTAAGTGTTGGATAGGGGGTTAGAAAAAGATTCATTTTTCGTTTGAATTTTATTTATCCTTGATTAAATCATTATTTTATTTGGGCTATAATTTTAAAATTATTTAATATCATTCGAGTATGGGTTAAATATTAGTTGAAGATGTCAGATGTTTGATTTGTAAACAAGTTCAGAGGTTATATTTAGTATTTGTGCATAGTATTTAGTGGCTTTTCATCATTCCTTAAAATTTTTGATTTATCGTAAGCAACTTTTAATTTTTGAATGATTAATAGAAGTACAGTGGTTAAACCCTTTTTTAGTCTAAGCTTGACAAAAATAGGTTGAGTATAAATTTTCTCTTTTACTAATCATATGCTTGAAAAAAAAGAAAAGAAAAAAAAAGCCAATAAGCAAAAAGAAAAAAAAATATGAAATGGCTGAAAAAATATTTAAGTAAAATAAGTGACCTTTGGAACTCGAACGAGTAAACTTTGAGGGTGTTCTACACCTAATCACCTAAAGCCAATTGGTTTGGGATCGGTTGAGTTGAATATTCGCTACATGAGTTTCATCGTAAGGTATGGACTTATATGAAAAAATAAGAGCGGAAAATAATAAGAGGCATATGTCAAATAAACTGGGAAAATCTACAATAAGTTTTGAGGTTAGAGGATTCTTAAGGGGTAAATTAACCATCAATAATAAAATTATTTAATTCATTAATTAAGGGAGGACCAAAACATGGATATATATTATAATTAATATTGTAATCAAGGTTTTAAATTACTCATATGTTTTAAATATAAATCCTAAATTTTTTTACAGGTATATTGTACTTGTAATAATATAAAGTTTCGAGAAACCAATTTACGTAATTGGAAATAGTGGATATAAGGAAAATCCAAGTTTGAGGTTTCATCAACTCTAAGATTCTTAAACAAAATCTAAGTTTTAGATTTAATACTTAAAATCAATATTTTGACTCGAAATTCAAAGTTTGACTAAGTCAATAGGGTACTTTAAGTAATGCCATGTTTTCATAAAAGTTAGTGGGAGCATTTGACCTACGCTATAATATATGTCAAATTATCAAGTGTTGATAAACTAAAACAAACAAATGCGTAGAAGCAAATAAGTGTTCGGATAACACAGTGATTATTAGCTTATTGAGTTTTAGGAATACATATTATTCAAGAAGGGATTATTGAAAGTTTCAAAATGGTCCAAGTGATAGGACTGATCCCAGAAAGTCAAAGTGATATCTTTTTGAGAGTTTCTCAAAATAGAAGTGTTTCAAAGTCTTGAAGCATCTTTTAAGTCATGTTTTGACTTAGATTAGATGTCATAATTATATATTAATATTCAATGTTATTAATATTAATATAAAGAGTTTAGTGTTGAAACTAATAAACAAATTATTAGATAAGTGTTCAAACACTAGATATCTAATTACATGTTTACGGGTTTTGTTATTAAGGGTTTATTATTTCATCTATTCCTGGAATAGAAAGTAATCATACATCTACAATGTAACTAAGTTTAGTTACGAGAGTATTTTATATATTCAAGAACGAGGAGTTATTCCAGTTCTCCGACTTTAAGGAATATGATAAACTTAAATGTCTATAATTGTTTTTAAGGTTTGCGGAAATAATTTATCTAGCAAAGCTAGTGGGTGCACTAATTTTTAATTTGTAATAGAATATAGGGAGTACATTATTAATCTCATTGTTTTGGTAATATCCATGAACAAAAGCGTTTTGTTCAGAAGATGTTATCCTTGACTATTTATCTTGGTTAGAACCTCTATAAGGTTGTAACGTCATCGTAATCCTTGGTGAAGATTCATAGTTGTTGAATATAGCTACAAGGTCATGTAGGCCAAGGATTGACGGATATTCATTAGGGAAGTGAATATTGGATAGACTCACCATGAAGAATACATCGTGGTCCGAGTCAAAGGTATTCATCACATAAGTTGTCCTCAAGCCTAAAATATTTGGTTTGCGATGCCGGGACTTTTGGTTACTTAGTGCGTCTTAACGTCACACTGTAACAGGGTGATCATACGATACGTATCTAGAGCCAGTTGAAGGTGTGTTGCTAGATGCAAATATGCAAGAGTCATTTGTAACTCCTGTTAAGGAGATATACTTTTGGGCCCCTTGACTGATTAAGACTGATGACGTGTATGGCCATGTCCAAACGAACTGATTTGTTCTTTGTCGTTTATCATATAGTCAGAATAAGATAGTGAAGAAAATTTTTGAGTGTTTAAGAGTTTGACTATTACCATGCTCACATTCATAATTGAGATATCGAGTTGCAAAGGGGCAAGCATAAAGTATACCTATAATATAAACATTTAGTTTTATAAGTTGTTTATATGTATTGTATATTAACGCAATACCTGGGTATAAGAGTTCTTATGGCCTGGTTAGCCTTAGTGCCTGTCTAAGGGCCTCCTTAGGTTAGTGTCATCAAGTACGGGTTGCTGATTTGCGCAAGTGGGAGTCTGTTAGATTTATGTGCATATTCAGCAAACATTGATACCACGTCCAATGTCATAGGGCATTCAAGGGTCACACTTGTGAGGACCCGTAATCCGAGAAGTAATGCAACCACACTCGGAGAGAAAAGAATTTATACTTAGTTAATTATAAATCAAGAATCTTAAGTTACGGTTTTAACTTACGAAGGAGAGAAATTACCAATATAAATATAATTGACAAGAAAATATATTTATTAGTTTATAAATATTGTTAATTAATTATATTCAAGAGTAACAATTTAAGTTTAAATATAAATTAGTTAATAATAACTCAAGAATCGTAAGTTATGGTTTTAACTTATGAAGGAGAGAAATTTCCAATTTAATTATTTGAAAAAAAAATATATTTATTAGTTAATAAATATATATTGTTGATTAGTTATATTCAAGATTAATAATTTAAGTTTAAGTTATTTATTTTGGATAATATTTATTAATTAGTAATTAAAGAAAATTATAAAAAGAATATATATATATATATATATATATATATATAGTAACGGCAGGTTTTTTTTTCTCTCTCTCTCTCTCTCTCTATATATATATATATATATATATATAGTATATTTTTTTCTATTAATAAATTATTAATAAACATGATTGTTAATAAAGTTTTAAAAAATTAAAAAATATTTTATATTTTCTGAAATTAATAAAGGATCCTATTAGTATAAATAGGAGGCTAATCCTTTGAGTAATTTTGTACCATTCTAAGCTTTTTGAAAAGTTTCTCTCCCCTTCCTCTCCCCTCTTCCTCTCCCCTCTTGTATTCGGCCGAAGACACCAAGGAGAAACCGATGGTCGATTTTTTGGTTAATCTTGAGTACCTGGATGGTTTGTGGTGTGGTTTTGCGTAACCCTCCTAGCGGGTCTCGTATGGTTTCATCGCTCGTGGATTCATCTTGAGCAACGAAGGTATAGAGGTATAATCCTTCTAATATCTTTGTTCTTATATATATGATTGTTCATATGAATACATACTTGTACTATATATATATATATATATATATATATATATATATATATGATATTAAAAAGATCCTAACCCTTTTCGGTTTTAGGTGTTGTGCTAATATTCTAGTTTCCGCCTTTCTGAGCATTAACAAGTTTATGTTCTTCGTGTCCCATTAGAAACATTTGTGTTTGATCCGGCTTCATGAGGTTTAAAACCTATTAATTACATTGTGTTTTTCCTTCCAAATAAACCGTTCGTTCTAGTGTCACTGTCATATTTGTTACAAATGATCGATATGGCACTATGAGTGAGGGAGTGTAGGAATTTTATACTCCAATTGTCAATCCAGAACCAGAAGGATCTGCTCCAGGAGCTCACCATACACTATAAAGAGATAGTACGAGTTACTTACTAGGTCATATAGGTGAGTAGAATCAATTATCATGGGATACTGATTGGTGTGCAGAGGTAAATAAATTGAGAGAGATGAAAATGCAAAAGAAGAAGGGAGTGCTAATGATCATCAAAATAAAATCTTTGTGAGATAAATCATTATCACTATTATAATTTTTGATTGTTCATTTTCTTTGATTGATCAAATCATTCTTGACAATAATTTTCAATAGATTCTTTCAAGTATATTTTTCCTGTTGAAAAACATTATGATAGTCCTGATTATAAACCACGTGTCCTAGTGTATATAAAAATAATTTTGGAAAGAAGAAAGATAGAGGAAGAAGTTGAAAAATAAAAAAGAGTTGAGGGTGAGATATGATCAAAATATAAACAAGATCCTTACAAAAATCATATAAATCCGGGTAGCCACCTATGCTACTGATTCTTATTCATTGAGATTTTGATATTGAAGAAGACATCATTTAACTCAATGATGCGTTGCACAAACTCCACCAGCTACTCAATTATCTCTTAAAAGAAGATTTTTTTAACTTGACGCGGAGAATTAGCACATTTCTATCGACATCTCATTCGGAGATTATTGATATTGAAATAAGTAGAACATGCAGCTCCAGTCCCCGACTTCTTTCATGCACTATACAGTCTAGAGCTTAATTGTAAAATATTTCATTTCTTAGGACAAATTATGGGAACATCACTCTTACTAGTCTGTGAGACTGATACCGGAATATTATGCCAGTTTTGAGCATAGGTCACACAGTTTTTAAATTGTTGTGTTAACGAGAATCTAAGTAATCCCGGAAACACCTTTTTACACTCATGTCATTACAGCCTCTTATTTTGTATTCTGTACAATTGAACTTTCGGAAGAGAAATTTCCTATGCATGATGCTTATTCTAATCGATGATCATCATGAGGGGGAGAAAATGATAACCAACAATTTATCTTGAAGTATGATATGGATTTGGTGCTTTTTCCTTGATAAATGTTTATTCAGATCATGCTTAGATGCTGTCTCTTTCTCGAATGGTTTTCTGCTGCCTAAGTTCTTGAAAACAATGGTAATTAAGGAAAATTCATCTGAAACGGAAGAAAAATAGTCATTGAAATGATGTTGATCAAAGAAAATAAGGTTCAAGTATTGAGGGGGAGACAAAGAAACTTGACTAGGTCAAGGTAAAGTCGAAGAAATTCAGATTTTCATTTCGTTATATTTAACAAAACCCGACTTTGATTTCGACAGATTTACATCGATCAAGTATAGACTATGCCCAAAGGACAGGAAGGAATGTATTATGAATACCATGAGGAGCAACATGCACAACCCCAAAGTGTGTCTGTGGACCAAGATTACACTCTTGCATACTATTCACATGTTCCTCACCTCTTTCTTCAAACTATCATGGTTATTCGGAGGTTTAATAATTTGCTGTTCAACGAAAAATGATTGATCTCCTCAACATAGAAACTGTAGATCACTGGGCAATAATCAGAATCAAGATGCAAAATAAATAGCCACCAAAGTTGTTTGTTTTATGCCTATATAATTGTTATCTTTTGTCTATTACCATCAAATCAATAAGACGCATATTGATTTGCCTGCTTCATGCCATTTGATGGTCCCATATTATACGGATGAAGCAATGCTTGATGATCAATGTGTATTAGTTCGGGTAGAGAGAGTAAGAGCCGAGACTAGAGAATACACACACACACACACACACTGGAGAGTAAGATGGTAAAATGGCAAAGTTTGTATTGAATAAGTAAGCCAAAGCCTTATATAAGGCTTTGACATATTTACATATTTGCACCCTCACTTTACACATCTAACAATCTGAAGGGTTTTGTAGGGTATAAAAACAAATCATAAACATGCACAGCGGAATAAAATCAAAAACCCCCTTACAGTGATCTCATCTAACTTGTACAGGAAACTAAACATGAGTAGAGGATTAAAGGTTATACCTTTCAGCAAAAATCTTGAAACTTTAATCCAGATAGCTAAATATAGAACACTGCTACTGCACCACCACGAACTGGCTGCTAGACCGCCGCCAGATATCACCAAAAACGATCACGCCAAAAATCCTTGCGTATGTGTGTGTTGTGCGACGAGGCTGAGAACCCCCTTGGGGTTGCCTTGAGTTCGACGCAGAGAGAGGGAGAGGGAGGAGGCTAGGGTTTCTTTTGCAACTTGTAGTTATCCTTATGATTCCTTAAACCTTAAAAGGTTATTTATATTATAAACCTTATTAAGGCCCAAGCCCGTTTAATTAAAGCCCAACTTTAATTAAACTATTACTTAATTGCAGAAAATACTCTTTGATCTTTTTAAATAATTAATAACTATTAATTAATTGGTCTGATTAATATTTAAACTTAAATATTAATTTCTCCTTTAAAATAATAAATAACTATTATTATTTTTCCTTCTCAATAATTAATTAACTAATTAATTATTTTTACACACAACTTGGTAAAATCCAAATGGTTCTAATTGGGTGTGTAGCAGTGTGATCCTTTAGTGTCTCATAGCATTGACCTAAGGAGGTCCCTAGCCAGACACTTAGGTTAACCAGGCTATAAGATTTCTTACATCTAGAGATATAATCCACCCCTTGGACTATCTAGGCTTTTCCTTTTGCATCGCGATAATTCGTAATGTGAGTATTAGACATGGAGCAGGGATCTTATTCTGAATTATCAGATTTTCTCGACTCTGATCTCGACACTTTACAGTTACGGTTTACCGAATGAAACCTATCATTCTAACCGAGCGCGGCCACGCATTTTCAGTAGTCTCAATCTTCGAGGGGCCCTGAAATATCTCTCCTAAAAAAGAGGTGCAAATCCCATCTTGACTATTTGCAATTTGAGCACACAGCTTCCGCTGCACCTAGACATGCCCCTTATAATCACCCTGTTACGGCGTGACGTTAGAACACGCTAAAGTACAGAAGTCACTATGCCCCAAAACAAATATCTCAGGTCTAAGGACAACCTATCAAGTTTACTTATGATGGTGCTCCATGAAGTAAACTCTATGGGGATCACTCCCAATATTTATCCCTCCTGTTAAATATCTACGAATATTTGGTCACAACCTTGTGCTTTTATTCAACCCCGAATAAATCATCAAATATTCATAATAGCATTATCTCCCTAATGTAGCTCCCACTACATTAAGTAGCTACGGGCATTTAAACAATTCATAACTTGAAATCGTCATGGATAAGTTAAAACATGCTAAAAATAGGCAACAAGAAACAATTATGTAAATACCTCCTATTTCAATCCCATGAAATGTAAATACATAATAAAAGAGTTTCAAGTTACATCTATAGTAATAATCAAAAACTTGAACTAGCTGCTATATTCCAGGTACTGTATCCCTATAGAATTCGCATGTCTCTCATGCTTAGCTCTAGCTAGCGGCTTCGTCAACTGGTCAGCAACGTTGTCGTCCGTCGGTATCTTTTGCAGTCTATTATCCCTTCTTCCAATAATCTCTCGGATTAGGTGGTATTTTCTGAGTACATGCCTAGTCCGCTGATGATCTTTTGGCTCTTTAGCTTGCGCCACAGCCCGTGAGTTATCACAGAATATTTCAATCGGTCTAGAGATACTGGCAACAACTCTAAGATCCGAGATAAAATTCTTCAGCCAGACAACTTCCTTTGCCGCATCACTTGCTGCAATATACTCTGCCTCTGTAGTCGAATATGCTATTGTATCTTGCTTCTGACTTTTTCAAGATATAGTTCCTCCGTTTAGGGTAAAGACAAATCCTGACTGCGACCTAATGTCGTCTCTGTCGGTTTTTAAACTAGCATCAGTGTAACCAGTTACACTAAGCTCGTCCATCGAACTTCCATAAACTAGGAACATGTCTGTTGTCCTTCAGATACTTGAGAATGTTCTTGACAGCTACCCAATGAGCTTCACCCGGATTTTGCTGATATCTACTCGTGACACTTATGGAATAAGCAACATCGGGCCTAGTACATAGCATGGCATACATGATTGATCCAATTTCTTAGTACATATCGGTGGTGGTGTTATCTCTTCCTCTTCAATTTCTTGAAGCTCTATTTCCTTTCATGGAATTTCTGAGTTTAGAAACTTTTCTTCCAAGAACACCCCCTTACGAGCAACAAAAACTTTGTTCTCATCTGGGTTATAGAAATAGTATCCCATGGTTTCTTTGAGATAATCCACAAAGATACATTTATTTGATTTGGGATTGAGTTTATCCATGAATGTTCGCTTAACATACACCTCACATCCCCAAACCTTCAGAAAAGACATTTTGGACTTTTCCCCGTCCATATCTCGAACGGTGTCTTTTCCACCGATTTTGTTGGAACCCGGTTCAGCATGAATGCCGCTGTCTCGACTGCGTGCCCCCAAAACGACAATGGCAAAGAACTTCGACTCATCATTGATCGTACCATGTCAAGCAATGTACGATTCCTCCTTTCCAATACACCGTTCATCTGAGGTGTATACGGAGGTGTGAGTTGTGAAACAATCCCACATTCCTTCAAATGATCGTCGAATTCTTGACTCAGATACTCACCACCTCGGTCGGACCGAAGCAGCTTTATCTTCTTATCCAGGTGATCTTGTACTTCATTATGAAACTGTTTGAACTTGTCAAAACTTTCAGATTTAAGTCTCATAAGATACACATAACCGAACCTACTGAAGTCGTCAGTAAAGGTAATGAAGTACCGATATCCTCCTCTAGCATCTGGAGTAAAGGGTCCACACACATCTGTGTGTATTATCCCCAGTAGCTAACTAGCCCTTTCATTCTCACTGTTGAAAGGTTGCTTTGTCATTTTACCAGACAAACAAGATTCAAAAATATCATATGACTCCCAGTCAAATTGTTCTAGAATTCCGCCATCTCGGAGTTTCTCTATGCGTTTCTCATTTATGTGTCCTAAACGACAATGGCAGAGGTAAGTATGATTCAAGTTACTCTTAGATCTCTTACTTATATGATATATGTCTTTGTCATCGTTATCTAGATTTAGCGTGTATAGACCATTTTGAGGAATAACTTTAAAATAGAAAACATCCTTTTTGAAACAAGAAATAATTTTGCTTTTTAAAACATAGTTAAAACCACAGTCTATAAGAAAATCAAACGAGATAACGTTCTTGATAAGTCTAGGAACATAATAACAAGGTTTTAGTTCTAAGACCATGCCCGAAGGCAAACTAAGATAATATGTCCCTACAGCTTCAGCACCAACCATGGAGTCTTCGCCTACCCGTAGGTCCATATCTCCTTGTCTTAGCCTCCTACTTCTCTTGAATCCCTGCAAATGATTGCAAATGTGATGAGCACATCCGGTATCCAATACTCATGATTCATAAGAAGTAATAAGACAATCTATCATAAAGATACCTGAGTCATTGGGGAACCAATGTCCAGCTGATCTATGTCAAGTAAGTGCTCGGATGAATCCTTGTTACCACAGTCTAGGCAACAAATTTCCCCAAGCTCTTCCAACATTCATCCTCTAGCATAGGGTCTACCACTGTCGACGCTAGCTTCTTTGGATCTAGATCGTCACTAATGCACATGAGGATCTCGTGCAGACTCACGACAGTCATATCAAAGCCTCGTATAACACCCATTACCTTAGACTGGTAATGGTCAGATAGGGAACCAAACAAGAGCATGACTAGCTCATGTTGCTTTGATCCTGATCCAAGGGTCACGTAGCAATCAAGAAGCCTTCTTATATTGATGAGATGATCACGAATAGGTTGGTTTTCTTTCATCTTTTGCAAAATAATTTCTTTCATTAGCAAGAAATGACATGCCCGTTCACGATTCTTGAACCTTTCCTCTAATGCTTGAACAACCTCAAAAGATGACTTCTCCCGAAGATCATCCGTAAACTCGGATGAAGCTGAGAGAATGAAAATCGACATAACATCAGATTCATCAGCCAGATACTGATAGTAAGCATCATACTCACTATCCTGGGCATCTACCCCTGGTCGTCCTAGAGGAAAAGTCTCTATGACGTATAGCTTTCCGTGTGCATCTAATACATACTTAAGATGCATCTTCCAAACAACAAAGTTTGGACCTGAAAGCTTCCACTTGATAACGATAAGGCTTAGAGATTCCTTGGATGAGTAAAACGGAATAACAGATAAAATAGACATCTATAGAAAAAGAAAAGATAAAACCGATTCAGTAATATGATTATATCCTCTAATAATTATTACCTTTTAAATATAAATTATTAGACTAGGATCCATATTTCACATTTCCCGATGCAAGGTTTGGGCACTTCCCACCGGGACAATGCTATTTCTGGTAGGTAAACCTATACCAATTGTATCCTACCTGGACACGACTCCTAGATCCGCGGGACATCGGCTACAAAAACCGTGCATGCTTTAGTCCCTTTAGTGCATTTTGGGCCGGGACTCCCGATTATCACCAAAATAGATCGCTCCACCTAAGACAGTATGAACTCTGGCCGGGACTCCCGATTATCGCAGAATCTTTCACACCCTTCCCCGCAATGGTTTGAACCCGAATGCCCAAGGTGTGGTCACTTTCGACACCCGAGTACCGTTTAACAGGAAAGGTGTACTATTAGGTAGGTAGCACATTGATCTAAGATTTTTCTAAAAAGGATTTTGCCAATTTTCTTTATAAAAACACTGTTTAATAATGTCTATTATTAAAACCCTGTTTTATTTCATCGTGAGAATCACAACCACGCATATATAATATGTAAAGAAATAAAACAACCACAACAACTATGCCTTAGCCTTGCCCTTAACTAATGTCGGTTTCGTGAGCCATACGAAAAACCCGACAGTCCAAAACCTAAGTGGAAAACAACACAGATGGCATAAAACTCTGAAGCTCTCACTGGCTCCTGCATCCAATCCTGCTCCTTTCTCCTTGGTCGTTGTATCAACTTCAAATCTATTCTATCTACTCTATTCTAAGATCTAAAAACTAGAAAGTAATAAAATTACAAGATAGTCAAAGGCACGCAGGCCCGCTAATCTAGTACTTTTACATAATAGAATAGGGGTTGTAAGTGGCACGCAGGCCTCCCCACACCAGAGAATAGAAAAACCAATCACAACCACAAGTGCAGTAAATAAAAAACAATCCACAAGGTCTAGGGCTCGGCTATGGCATCCCAAACATGTACTCAAACTAATACATGAAGAAAAACAACAACTGATTTCTAATTATTCATCTTGATGAAAATACCGATTTTAATAATCTGTTAAAATCCCCTATATTGTTTTTTTGTTATTTGCAATAAATATATATTTCAAGTTTCATGCTTGATAATTAATCAAAAAACTCAAAAATAATATTTAACCTTAAAATTAAAATATAACAACTGTATTTTAGTTTTACACCGACCACAAATATCCGAACCGCAAGCTGGGCCGAATACTTAAAATTGGGTCGGGACAAGCAAAAACTGGGCCAAAACCAAAAACTGGTTTGGGCCGTAGCCCTCTCGGACCCAATATGCAGCTGGGCCAGTTTGGGCCGTGGCTCCTGGGCCGAAGCCGCACCACGCCACCGCCGCTGTCCGTGCCGCCGATCACCTACCACGACGTTGACCACCATGGCTGGTGGTTTCGATTGACTTCCACCGCTTGCTGGGCTGTCGTCGAACACCGACCGGCGACCACCGCCCCGCCTGGGACCGCCGTCGACCAGTAATGCTCACGAACTTGGACGCCGCCGACCAACCGCAGCCACCGCCTGAGGCCACCGCCGATGATGGTGGTGGTTCGGTTTTTTCTTTTTCCGCAAATAACAACAATAAAAAAAATAGATTTAATTAAACTATTAAATCTTAATAATACTTTTATCAAAAACCAATTAATTATCCAATAAAGGTCAAAACTTAATTTTTATTATCTTGGATAATCAAGAAGCCTTTTTCTTGATAAATCAAACTTTATTAATCAGAATAAGAATAAACCTAACTAGTTCCCTACGAGATTAGAAGTGGCTCTGATACCACTGAAGGGTTTTATAGGGTATAAAAACATATCATAAACATGCACAGCAGAATAAAATCAAAAACCCCCTTACAGTGATCTCATCTAACTCGTACAGGAAACTAAACATGAGTAGAGGATTAAAGGTTATACCTTTCAGCAGAAATCTTGAAACTTTAATCCAGATAGCTAAAGATAGAACACCGCTACTGCACCACCACGAACTGGCTGCTAGACTGCCGCCGGATATCACCAAAAACGATCACACCAAAAATCCGTGCGTGTGTGTGTGTTGTGTGACGAGGTCGAGAACCCCCTTGGGGTTGCCTTGAGTTCGACGCAGAGAGAGGGAGAGGGAGGACGCTAGGGTTTCTTTTGCAACTTGTAATTATCCTTATGATTCCTTAAACCTTAAAAGGTTATTTATATTATAAACGTTATTAAGGCCCAAGCCAATTTGATTAAAGCCCAACTTTAATTAAACTATTACTTAATTGCAGAAAATAACCTTTGACCTTTCTAATTAATTAATAACTATTAATTAATTGGTCCGATTAATATTTAAACTTAAATATTAATTTCTCCTTTAAAATAATAAATAACTATTATTATTTTTTCTTCTCAATAATTAATTAACTAATTAATTATTCTTACACACAACTTGGTAAATCCAAATGGTTCTAATTGGGTGTGTAGCAGTGTGATCCTTTAGTTTCTCATAGAATTGGATACGATGCCACATGTTATCTATCTCTGCACATAATCTAACACAATCTACCCCTAAGTGAGGTGTGCACAACTTACAAACAAACCCTATCACAATTAATAAATCTATCTGTTTCTATCTCCGATAGGTCTGTTTTTGATGCCGAATTTAGCCTGCCAATCTCTTATAATCCTCGTGCTCTCCAGAGTCCGTTTCGTCAATGTGACGAACTAGAGTATTTGATTTCTTTCAAGTTCAGGCATTGAAGAACCAGCATCAAAAACTTTTTGCTCGAGCATGTTGTAGAGAATCCTTAGGAGCCATTAGAATAGCATAGTAAATCGCACATTCGAACGAATGTTTTCTTCTTGTCTGAGTTTCTGAAGACAACCCCAGGGAAAACCTCTGTAGCTTTCCTGCCCTTCTTCGATTATAGTCAACTCCTCTAGTTTATCCAAGTCAGGATGACTCTGTTCAGGTTTGAGAAGATTGACTTTCAAGTAGTTGTTCTCAGCTCCAAGCTGCATGTCATGCTCTTCAATGTACTCCATCACCTTTCTCATATATTTCATTAGTGAAGATCTGCCGAATGTCATTAAGCTTTATATGCCTCAAGTAAGCTTCGTTGAATGTAAATCTTAAACCATTTTCCCGTTCAACTTCAAATACGACATAAGTAAGCCCCAAGGAAGTTTCATTGTAGATTTTAAGAAGCTTAGTAATCGGATATTCTGAGATGACTTGATCCTTTGGAGTGTGGTATCTGTTGAGCAGATGCTTGTATCTTCTTGTGTGGTTTTCATACAGGTTTCACAGTTCTGGAGGAGTCCTTTCTTCAATTGTGTCAGAAAAGATCATAGGAATTTTATCTTCAAGATAGGGACCGTTGATAGAATAGTCCCTCCAAACTGGATCCGCTCTTGCGTCTCTTATGTACATGTTAATTCGATCAAGACCTGGATTGTCTGTTTGAACTGGATGAGTATGTGGGATAATTGTGTTTGTAGGTATTAGCCATTCAGCAGTTTTAAAGAATTCTTCAGCTTATTCTAATTGTCTGTTTTGTTTAAGAATATCAGCTGTTGAAGTTTGGAACTGACCACGAGAAGGAGGAAATAGGCTGTGAACTTCATATGATACTTCCCTTAGAAGCCGAGACACATCACATCTTTTCTTTGTAGCTTGTCTCTTACCCCTTGCCGCTGCGTATCCTCGTCTCCTAGCTTCAACAACTGGAGGATCGAAGTCAGGTCTAAAACTATGGATAATGCGGGTATGGGTGGTCTCTGGAGATGTAACGGAAGTGACATATTGATCTATGTCTTCAAAGAGGTTTGCATATTCTAAGTCAGCTTGTTCCTCCTCGGTTTGTCTTACCTCATGCGTTTTAGGTGAAAGATGCAGATCCTTGTAAAGCTCCATATCATCATCTATATCTGCATCTCTGTCATTTAAATCCATATCGGCATACGTACTTTCTTGTAGTATCTCCCCTTCTTCACTACCACTTGGCCTTAGTTCCGATTGATGCTGTGGTTCATAGATCACCATTTGTTTGTTAGCATTTAGTTGTTGAAGTTCAAGAACATCATCGACCGAACTTTGAGTTTCACTTTGACCTGCAGAACCAGCAGAACTTGTACCTGCAAAGGATGGAAGAATTGAGCTTAGGGGTTTAACAAGTACAGTTGCAGTAGCAGCAGGGGTAGTTAAGTATGATCGTACCTTGCAGTCCACTTCTACAACTTTCAACCTGTCAGTAACCTTTTCTGTTGTAGTATAGAAACCTATGGTGACCCCATCCATCTTGGCAACAATATCCTCCTGAAACTCTTCTAGATTGCTACCTTTGAAAGTTTGTTCATTTCGTAGAATGGTGAGCAGATCTTGATTATGTTCAGCTTCAGGCATTTGTTCTAGGAGTTTGACATATAAGAGGCTTTTTAGTGCATTAACAAAAAGGGTAGAGGGATCAGATGCATGCGGTTGAGGAGTAGGTGTAGGTCTGGATGTGAGTAGTGTTTCGATGCGATCCAGCTTTTGATTAGCCTCATTTATCTTGGCATGAAGAGGGGCAACGACATTTTGGATGGTTGCATTAAGCTCAGCTCATGTAACAAACCCGGAATCACTAAGATTACCGGTTGAGGTTCCAGCCACAAAGGCAGAACCACCTACTGGAGCTGTAGGGATGTTGACTCCAGTAGGATTTCCTTCCGATCCTCGCATGGCACCAGGAGTGGTACCACCTACGGAAGTTCGAGGCACCATACCACAGATCTGAGCCAATTGTGCAATAGTGACAGATTGTTTAGAAAGATGTGCAGAAATCTTCGTCATGTCGAAGTGCGGTGAAGGAACGGTCGAGGACGAGGCAGGCAGACCTCTTGTTTCAATGCTAACCGTCTCCGAAGGAGAGGTCAGCAGTAGACGTCTTACAGCCCTGTGCAATAAAAATGATGTGTGTTGTGAGACACCATAGTGGCTGGGAGGGGTTGGAAGATGCACGGTAGGGACGACCGTGTCTATTTCAATATCTGACCTAACAATGTCAGGTCGGATAGAACATGTGGCTTCCCGGATTAGTATAGCTGGGGGTCTCTTAGCACTCGCGTTTTCTTTTCTAACCTCATCCTCACTATCACTTCTTAGCACAAAACTATCTTCGTCTCCGCTACCTACTCCATACCCATCATATGGATTTGGTGACATGGAGGAATCGTCAGGGGTTACAGGTTACAGAGGTCACTTAAACATATGGTTCATTTTCGGGTTCAAGTACCGGTTGGACGGGCCCTAGAGTTATGGTTGGTCACTAGGACGGTTCAAGAACAAGAACAAGACCTGGGTGACTGGCTGGAGTTATAGTATGGGCAGTATGGGCCAAGTTAGAGGTGGAGGCAACCGGTTCAGTAATTTTCATATATGAAGGGGTACTGTCTGTTGGTTGTTCGATAGGTTGTTCACGAGTACCCATGGGTGATTGGATAGGTTCAAATAACGGGGTACTCTCCTCATGAAATACAGGCTCAACACTGTTCAAATCCGAACTGTTTAGAGCACTTGTTCTATAGGTGTTTCAGGTTGGGTTGCAGGTTGTGTGGTGGTATAGATTAGGGATTAAATGACGGCTTGAACAGTGGCGGGATCATATGCATCCCCTCCCTCTCTATTTGTATCACCTTCACCTTCTTCACCACCCCTCTCAATATTTTCTCTCTGCACTCCCCTCTCAGCATCTCCCACAAATTTTTGAGGCCTAGGGTCTATATTCTCACCAGTAACTACTCCTTTCTGGGTAGGTATGTCCGGCTCTGGCTCAACCATGGAAGGTATACCTACGCTCAACATATAGCTCACCACAATATCATTTTGTTCACATAAATCTAGCAGTGAGATGGGAATGGGTTGAGGTTAGGGAAGATTCTCAGATATAGCAGGTTTAACAATATTAAAAAGCTTTAGAGAGATATATGGATAACCTGCTCGTCGGGGAATCTCGGCATTCTGATCCATCAAAAATTGGATGATCATTGGGGTGAACCGGTGGTATGGCAGGAAATTTGCTACTTTCTTCCTCTGGTTTTTTTTGTTCAGAATGGTGGCTTTCAAATCATGGTATGCATAGTCCACATGGACGTTGTTAGCAGCCGCCACAAAGATTTTCCACTAGTTGTGCGTCATAAACTCATACCCTGTGTGTTTAGGCGTTAGGCATTTCTGGAGTATGGTCATGAGTATATTATACATGGGATGCAGGTTGTTACATTTAAACTGGGCTTTCTTCTTTAGTTTTCTAGTGTATCCCATAGCATGAATAGCCGCGACACAAATGGCCTCATTAGGTATTTCATCAAATGTTGTGGCAGGAGGCCAGCTATCAACAGTAGGGAGTCGGAGAATCTCCCTAAGTCTATCCACCGTGATGGAGAGTGAGAATTGATCAACAGTAGCTCGGATGGACACATTTCCAGTCCTGCTTGTGCTATATGACCCGTCCTCCAGAATTGTTAAGTGTAAAACTCCAGGACATGAGTCCCAATGGTGGCAGGGTTATATGTGAGAAGATGGTTCAGTGGGTGGATTTTGAGAATTTAAGTGATTATAGGGTAGTGAGGATTTTTAAAGGTTGAGAGGTTTAGGAATTGGTTGTTTTAGTGGGTGTCAATTGAAAGGAACTCAGCTCTGGGTACTAAGAGCTCATCAGGGTTTTGTTCTACTTGAGCCATTATATCTGCACAAGGGGTAAACACCTTAAGTGTAAGATACAGAGATAAGCAATCAAAACCCAGACGCACACAAAAACTTTTGATTTGAATTCACACTTAGATCAAATTGATACTAAGTTGACAAGATTTGACCAAAACCAACAACATTGATAGGGACACGTGTCACCTCCACTAGTAGAAAAACGCGATTTCGTCACACCAAAAATATGTGACGATACGCGTATAGTCACACTTACTTTTTCAGCGCATGTGTGACCAAAGGTCGCGTGACCATAGGACGTAAATGTGTGACCATATACTTTTTAAAGTCAAGCATAAATGTGTATGAGTGACTATTTTTCATGTAATGGCCACATGAATTTAATGTTTGTGTGACGTTTTGTAATATTCAGTCACATAGATGTAATTATAACGTGACCAAAAGTGTTAAAATGTGTGACCATATGCTTTTTAAAGTAATCTAAATGTGTATTTCGTGTGCCTATTGTTCACCCAATGGTCACATGAATTTAAATTTTGTGTGGCGTTTTGTAATATTCAGTCACACAAGGCATTTTATTTTTGAGGATTTAGTCACATAGATGTAATTATAAGGTGACCAAAAGTGTTTAAATGTGTGACCATATGCTTTTTAAAGTCAAGTAAATGTGTATTTCGTGTGACTATTGTTCACCCAATGGTCACATGAAATTAATTTTTGTATGGCTTTTCTTGTTGGGGTTCGTGGTTCATCACAGCGGAAGCATGCAAGTATTTACAAACCAAACCAAACCACAAAAGGAACCCCATAAGTGTACCAATCTCTACAACTAAGAAATGCAACTTCAAAACAGAAAGAGAGGAGAAATATACCCTTGAAGAATCCTCTGGAGTTGAAGTAGATCAAGAACCGAGCTATGGCACCTTCCTTGCTCTATCGAAGTCCACCCCGGGAAAACCGTGATCCACTCGTACTAGCGAGCCATCGGGTGTCCTACACCATATGGAGACACCTTCTGAAACAACAACACTAAAGAACTCCAGCAACACTCTCAATTTCGGATCTCTCTCACACACACAAGAACAACACCAACAAGTTTTCTTAAGTGTGTGTTTTTACACCTTAGCCCACTAGAGAAAGAAATGAGAGATTGCATGTACTTTTTAACACTCCAGGAATGCCTCTAGAACCTCCCAAGGCCGGACATAGTGCTCAACATGCATTGGTGGAGAATGGAGGTGAAGTGAATAAAGTTTTAATCTGCCAGACGGGTTAGCGCCGCTAACCGCCCAAACTTAGCGCCGCTAACCACTTAAGGTTAGCGCCGCTAACGCGGCTAAGTTAGCGACAGATTGGTTAGCGTCGCTAACCATGTCCAGATCACCAACTATATTTAATTATTCATTTCTAACCCTCCCTTTTAGGTTGTTGTCAAGATCAACCCCCGGCGTGTGACCCGATAGGCCCATACATCATCGGTAGTGATCATTCGGCGTACGTGTGACAGTGGGCATACTCCAACATTTCTAATATTCAGTCACACAAGGCATTTTAATTTTGAGGATTTAGTCACATAGTTGTAATGAAAAAGTGACCAAATGTGGTAAAATGTGTGACCCTATGCTTTTTAAAGTCAAGTAAATGTGTATTTCATGTGAGTATTGTTCACCCAATGGTCACATGAATTTAATTTTTGTGTGACGTTTTTTAATATTCAGTCACACAAGGCATTTTATTTTTGAGGATTTAGTCACATAGGTGTAATTAAAAAGTGACCAAATGTGTTAAAAATTGTGTCCATATGTTTTTTAAAGTCAAGTAAATGTGTATTTCGTGTGACTATTGTTCACCCAATGCTTACATGAATGTAATGTTTTTGTGGCGTTATGTAATATTTGTAGGAGTTCATGAACATCTCAGAAACGCAACGGAAGCAATAAAATTGAATTTAAAACAAAGAAAACTATGAACTCCATAATGGTACAAGCTTGAAAAACTTGCATGTAACCAAAACAACAACACAAGGAAGAGTACCTTTCTCCTAAGCTCCTTGCTTCTTGAAAGGAATGTGTATGGTTGGGATGATCAAAGTCTTGAAGAAAACGCCTCCAAGCTCTTCCACCGAAGTTATACACCAAAGGAACTTCTAAATTGTGGTAGCAAGAAAGATTAAATCTCACACTACTTAGTTGAGATGTTAATCCAGCCCTATTGCTCCTGGAAACACCACAAGAACTCTCACAAGAACTTTCCTTTGAAGCTTAAATGTGTGTGTATGAGAAGAGACAAAAAGGTTCTTTGGTTACAAAGGCATAAGCCTTATATAAGCCTAAAAAACGATCTGATCTCTCCTCTAGCCAGCCAAGAAGTTGACTCCCATTGGACCACCCTGATCTAGCCAATGAGAATCAAGTGCCACTTAGTTTTCCGAGCTTCACGACCTCTCACGGGCTGTTACGGCCCGTGAAGTTTAAAAACTTCTCGGCCCGTACCATGTTTCTGCAAGTCATGGAGGTTTCCGTGGCGCATTTATCCTTCACGATTCCTTTCACGGCCCGTGAGGAACCGTGAAGCCACTCAGGTCCATGAGCCGTATGGCCCATGTAGGAACTCGTGGGGACACCATGCTTCACAACCCGTGGAGCATCCTTCACGGTCGTGAAGCTTAGGTCAACTGGAATTTGACTATTTTGACCAGCTATTTCCACTTAGGGCTTTTTGGGTAGAAGTTAGGTGTATGACCCAATAGGCCCGCACATCATCGGTAGTGACCCGGCATACGTGTGTCAGTGGGCATACTCCAACAGACTCCCACTTACACATGACACACCGTACCCAAAAGTATCACAGACAGAGAGCGGCCTCTAGCAAGACATCTCTACCCCTAAGTCAGTACGGGGTATGTCATCGCTGACAAGTACCAAATCACAACCTAACAGGTTTGAGATGGTCCTATAGATAAGTGATCAATCATCCCTTTGTTCACGATATACGTGTGAAGGTGAGACATGGTACTAAGTCATTCTCAGTCCATCATGATTATGTTTCTCGATCAAGATTTGTGGTGACCAAAATATACAAGTTGCAATCAATTACCAAATCATTGCACACTTGAGCATGGCCATGCGTTTTGGTGTCAGCGCCCAATCATCGAGGGGCCCAGGGATATCTCTTTGGTGGTGTAATTTCCTGTAGGAAATAAAATCCGCATGTATCAAACATTACATTAAATATGAAAAATACTGTATATAGCTAGGTTGATAAAAAAGATGTATGTATGTACCGTTTCATCAATAATAACTTGTTCCATTGGCGATACGTAAAATCCACCTACTGCGTCCTTGACTGTTTTGAAACCATTCTTTCCAACGTACGGTATGCATGTTGCATCCAATAACGATTGGTGAATTGAAACTCTGTAGCAATCCTTTGGAAGTGGTGGATTATGAAGAGTTTGTTTTCCATCAGTGTTGTATACGGTACCCAAAGCAATAACACTTGTTCTCTTAGAGTGCCACAATTTACACTTAATTTCCTGAAAAACACACAATGATAAGAACAAGACAGCTACACAACACAGAATGATCCGCTATTGCAACAAATTAAGATCTATCAGCTATTTAAACTACATAATATAATAAATAAATTATCAGCTAAACAAGACACAATGATCAGGTGATAGAACAAGACAGCTGATCACACAAACACACAATATATGAACATGTGGAAATGCATACTTGTACTAGTGGTGGAGATATATTTTCTTGCGATTAAGAGTCTCGACGTTGAGACGTGTTTCTTTGTGATCCTGGATTTTTGTTAGTTTTGACAGATTTAACCTTCTCCTATATGTATGAAACACGTTAATTAAACACGACATGCAAGTAAAATTCAAAAATCACAGGGGGATACATGGTAGATGTTTTATTATTTAAAATTTTTTCCATTTCGTTGTTAGAAGTTGCAAGTCCATTAGACTTCTGAATGCTCGCCCCCATCTCACATACAACATCATCACTTAACGGTGTTCTGCCTCCATCTCTATTAGACAGCTGCAATATAAATTAAAAAATGCATTTGTTAGCAACACACAATGTAAATGTTAGCAAAATAGAAAGAAAGTCTTTCCTTTGATGTCAAAGACCGTATCATCTCCTCTTGTGCCTTCAACTGAACACTCAGTTGAGCAAGCATTCCTTTTGTTTTTGTCACCTCACTGGACAAATTCAGGATTACTACTTCCTTTTCTTGACACTCGCGTATCTCATTATCGAGTTGACATTCAAGTAACGTAATTTTTTTCATCTGATGCATGTCTGTTTTGAGGAAGATCAAAGTACTTATTGTATGTCACTCAACCTCCAAATCCTCTTGCATAACCTCCCTTTTCCTTACCAAATACAACTGTTAGGGCATCAGTGCCCTGAGCAACCTGCAAGGTTTCTTCTTTGATCTTGTCCTCAGTTTCAACTTGCATATATGGAAAATAAGATATTATATATATCAAACTAAACATAAAGTGATAAGAAAATATGCAGTCATACTTACAATTCTATCTCCCACTGATTTAGTCTCAGCGTCTGCAAAATTTCCTGCTTTGTTTAGCCTTCCTTTCAACCACATTATACAACGCGGGGGTTCTTCATCAGGTTGGATTTCTTTATTTTCTATCTTATAAACATCAAATACATACAAAATGTAAAGTTAAACCAAGTTCAAATACGTAATAAATTATAATATATTAGAACATGTTGGTCCCTTGGTGAGAATAACAACAAGCAACAGATGTGTAAAAAGGGGGTTGAATACACTTTCTGCGGAAATTGAACAAATCAAAATAAAGTGTTACACATAGTAAATCAAACCACAGTCGAATGCTTTGCTTTTCATTAATAAGAAGATGATTACAGACTCTATCAAGTAAGCAACGCTTGATATGTAAACACCTAATATAAATCTCTCAATCTTTCAAACTTAGCTATCTATAATCAACTTATGATTATAGATACTGGACGACTCTCTAAACAGGATTTAATCACAGATTGAACACTTACCAATTTCACAACTTATGTGAATATTCGAATACACGAATAGCTTGGCAATCTGTGAATTTCTTCATCACGTTGAACTGACAAACAGTGATTCAAGAATCGTAACAGATACGGTTGAGGTAAGGTATTTGGCTCTCCAACACTTAGTTGTAACTGTAGTCATAGTCGTCGTCGTACCTCTAAACTTATCAGGATGATAAGTATTTATAATCCTGTTCCTACGGATCCTAACAAACTGGACTAATCCTAATTTGCTAACTAACTAACGGATAACTCGGAATCTTGAATCTTCTTATCTTGAGTCTTCAATCTTCAATCTTGATTCTGGAGTCTTCTTATCCTCCCCTAGATATAGAGAGTTAAAAAGATAAATTTAAAACAAATTTAAATTATCTCAAACTGACTTCTTACTCGGACTGAGTTACTCAGCTTGAAACTCATCAAGCTGAGTTCTTCGAGAACAGACTCGAAAACAAACATGAACTAACACGTACATTAATAAACTCATCCTTAGAAGTCTCAAGAGTTAGCTAGAACTTATTTAGCAACTCTGTTGAGCTGACTCAGTATATACGCTGAGTCACTTAGCTTGAAATACATCAGGCAATTCAAGGTGCAGTTAAATAAGTGCCAATTCAAGAAGTGCCAGTTCTAGTGGATGATCCAATTCATGTTGTTGGGGTTGCTGAGGTTATTGAAGTCGTAGTAAAAGTTCAAGTTGAAGAGCCAATTCAAGGTGAAGATGATGAGGCAGCTGAAGAGGTTAATCCAGTTCGAGAAATTAAGACAAGAAGAAGAAGTCAAAGACTGTTGCTCAATAAACTGAAATACGCTGAGTCACTCAACTTGAAATACATCAGGCTGAAAGCTCAATATATATCTTAGGTGACATACACAGCTTATCACACTTAGTGATAATCTTACTAAGATATAGTATAAGCTGATCGAACATATGCTTAGCTTATATTTAGCTTAGGCTCAGTCTGAAACATTATAAGTGTTCAGTCTGATCAAGCCTCATAATTCTGTTTAAGTTATATCTAGAACACATCTAACAAACTTAACTTTGTCTCATCAAATCTCAACTGATGATATCATTTTCCCAATAGAACAGTTTACCATTTTCTCTTTGACATGTACGTATCCACCTCGTCCCATTGTATGCTAATAAACAGACTTGGAACGCGCAGTTTTAGTTGCACCTGACTTTTCCTAATTACAACACAAATTCATTAGGTGTTTAGATGGAAACACAAAATTATGAAAAGATATGGACTTAAATAAAAATGACAAATTAGAACCTGGAATTCCTCTGAGCTCGTATAATTCACAAAATTGACCCATGCTGGGGCTTCAACAATCGCACTATATTTCGCCGGGACTTCATTTAATTTTGAAGGTGTATTTTGATTGGGCAATATGTATGTTTGTCTCATTTTCCTTCTGAAATTCCTCAGAAGTCCACCAAGACGATGCATTATTAAGTTTCTACGACTCTCGTGAACATAAAAAAATTGCTGCAAAAAATAATCAACACAATGTTGTAAGTTAGTTTCACATAATGTAAATGTAGAAGAATAAAGGTAGTTATATCATGTGTACCGTGATTTCATCCCAAAGTTTATTTCTTGCTTCTGGACCCACCTTCTTCCAGGATAAAATCTTCAAACCTATATGCTCACAAACCACATCTCCTAAAACACTTATAAATAATGCTCTATTTGACCCTGACATCCTATGCATCACATCGAAGGTTACCAGAAGCTTTGGTTCACCAGGTTGGCCATATTCTTTGCGAATCTTGGATACCCTGGTTATTCCCCTCTTAACTACAGGTTTGCCAATTAGAGGGTTTTCATTGTTATCTTCCGCCTCACCATCAGTATAATCCTCTGATTCATATCCAAGTTTGTTGTCACCCATATCATGACAAGATCATGGTCCTCATCATCGACTTAAGCAATTTTCATATTTCTTGACTAGAGATTTGTAAAAGGGAAATATTAGAATTGTAATTAGTTGTTTAGGAATCAACCGAATAGTTGACTGTTTAAAAATTTTCAATTGATTTTCTTGGTATAGAATATATACAACACGTCTTCATTACCGGCAAAAATGTGTTAAATAATTCAAATATTTGGTTGCCGGGAGAACGAAAGTTTTGAATATTTTTCATTTCATAATCGGCAATAATCGAAATTTCAGGAAATTGAATAGTTGGAATTGCCTTTTTTTGAAATTTCAGGAAACTGAATTGCCTTTTTTTGAAAATAAAGTTGAAAATTTTGGCTCCAACACCTAATTAAATAAGAATTTAATTTTTTACAAGGCGTAATTAACAATATTTAAAAATTTCAGCTGACTTTAATCTATAATATAAAAAATATTAGATAATATAATTATAAAAATTAATTTTAGGATGGTTTACTACCACCCTGACTGGTGACAATAGGTAATTAACATGGGTCATGGGTCACGTGTATTGGGTTATGACTAAGAACAGGACAGTAATATGGTTCATGTGTAATATGGTTCATGTTCATGTGTCATGGTTACTACCACCCTGACTGGTGACAATCGGTAATTAATAAGTGTCATGGGTCACGGTTAATTAATATGGTTCATGTGTCGTGGTTGGGTTTAGGGTTTAGGGTTTAGGGGGTTATGACTAAGAACAAGACAGTAATATGGTTCATGTGTAATATGTTTCATTTTCATGTGTCATGGTTACTACCACCCTGACCGGTGACAATCGGTAATTAACAAGTGTCATGGGTCACGGTTAATTAATATGGTTCATGTGTCATGGTTAGGGTTTAGGGTTTAGGGTTTAGGGGTTTGTTAACAGTGTCTGATATTTGTGTAATGTGTATACCATTTGTTACGTCAATTTCATATGTCTGTTTAGTGTTTACCATATAATTAACCCTAATCCCCATAAGACGGATAATGTAGTTCTTGCAAATCCTCTTCATCTTCATCCCCAAAAAGTTAATTAAATTACACCCACGAAAACTGTATTCATTTAGTGAATCATTCAAGAAGGGTTATGTTTATGCCATTTGTTTATGTCAATTACATATGTCTGTTTATGGTTTCTGACTTTTATGTTATGTTTATGTCATTTGTTACAGAAAATCAATAAGAGTTGGTAAGCCTAGAAGATATTTAGGTGCAGTTAAATAAGTGCCAATTCAAGAAGTGTCAGTTCTAGTGGATGATCCAATTCATGTTGTTGGGGTTGCTGAGGTTATTGAAGTCATAGTACAAGTTCAAGTTGAAGAGCCAATTCAAGGTGAAGATGATGAGGCAGCTGAAGAGGTTAATCCAGTTCGAGAAATTAAGACAAGAAGAAGAAGTCAAAGACTGTTGCTCAATAAACTGAATAAAAGTCATGATGGTGTACAAGGAAGTTCCAAAGAGAATGTGATTATATTAGACTAGTATGGTAGTTGATTATGTGTCTATCTTTTCTTGATGTTTTTTGTTTGTACATGTTAAATAATGGTTTCTTTTGTAAACTGAAATCACAACAATTTCTATCCAGATAATGGAAATTAATTTTGGCTTTTAGTATGATATTTAACTCTCTTGTGTTTTATTATCTAAATATGGTATATGAACATGGTATTATAATCTGTTTCTTTTGCTTCATTCATTTCAAGTCTTTTCTGTGAAGCTAAATGTCAGTATTACAATTATCAAAACAGAAAAGTCAGTATTCCATTTAACAAAACAGAAAAGTCAGTATTCCATTTATCATGTTTGACTATTAAAAGTCAGTATTCCATGTCTATTTTGATCCATTTTCATGCAACTGAGTCCACTAACAGTTCCTAGGAAACTTTAATTAAGTCATTCTGTAGGACCGGCTGGGGGACGGGGTTCTAAACTAAACTAAAACACCCTAATGCTAGGACTGATCTAGGATGAGAAATAGTGCGGAATTCTATTTCCCAAACCTCCTAAGGATTCTAAGATCTGCTTAGGTGTCCGGCACACAGTAACACACAGAGTAGAAACAAGAACACACTCTAAGAACTCACACAGAGATGCTTAAGGCTGCCCTTGGTTTTCGTATTTATCACTAAGATTACGAATTATGAGGTCAAAGTCACGATTTTGTAGGCTTAAGGTCGGATAAGGTCAATTACGATGGTTCCCGTAAAGTACTTGATTGATTCGTCGATTACGTAGGTTACTCGCTCGATTCCCGCGCTAATACGAGATTAGGCGGTATTTATAGAGTAATTAAAGTCACTACGCACGTGATGAACTTCACTGCGCACGTAGCTAGTCCAGTACGCACGTACTGGTTATTTTAATAATAATTAATTAGTTTTAAACCGACCTACTCACTACGCGCGTAGTGAGCTCCACTACGCACGTAGTGGACTGACTTCGCACGTGGTGATTTCTCACACAGACTTAAACTTTCAAACACACATCAACACATGATTAAGTACTTGTAAGTTTAAGATAATCACATAGAATCACTAAGAATATATACACATGCAAACAATTAATCAAAACACATTTGAATTAATATTTCATGTATGTATTGGATTGATAAGAACTAGGGATTTACAATTATGCACCAACAAACTCCCCCTAAGACCTAGTTCTATCAACAAAAATTGCACTAAGCAATATTTACACAAAGTAAACAAAATTGACAATCTAGCTATCACACAGTTGTAGACTTTACTTCTTCAGATCCAGCATAGATGTCAAATGCAAAACAAATTCTGACGACTTTCTGAAACTGCAACGCTAACTCCATATATTGATGCTTGTACAGAATTGGGTTGTAGTACAGAACAGTGATGTCGTCTTTACCAAAATTTCTGATCCACATAGGATCGAATACCTTTACAGTTTCTCCACCTGACTGGTTGTCGTCTAAAACAATCACTGCCTCCGTTGTCTTCTTGTTGAAGTACCACCACTTGAACCTAGCGTTCCACCCAGTCGGCATGGTCCTTAATGGCAACTTTTTCATACAACGGGGAGCTTTACAGTTGAGTATCTTGAATATCCTCCCTGTTAGTGGATCAATCCTGGTTGGATGGATCTTGACCCCTGGTATGTAAGGCTTTATGTTTTTCCATCCAAATTGAGCCTCACGCTTTACCAGCGTCTCGAACCATTTTGCCATGCTATTATCGTCACAATCCAGAAGAGGCAGGCGAGCGAGTTGTCGTATATCATAGAATGGCAATGTTTGAATGTCGTTTGCCCTTTCGAAGTACTCAACTCCCCTTTCTCTTTTGACTGCATAAACATTAAATTCTGGCATGAAACACCAACCAACTATTTCGCCATCCGTTTGCTTCCCCAGTGTTTGATAAAACTTTGAATACTCTGGAGAACTCTCGGATTTCTTGGCTTTCCCAGCTTGACGTGCCAGGAATCTCTGGTACTTTCTTCTCCTTTCTGTTCGCTCTTCTTCCTTGGACTTTCTATCACCAAGATATTTTTCCAAGTCGAAGTCCACTTTGGCTTGTTCACGCACTTCTGCTCTCCGATCAACTTCCTCAACGTTGGCATTTCTGAATAGATCGGCAAAATCAGGTACATCATCCTCCTCTTGTGGGCTAGGATAGTGTTGATCTGTTTCGTCTTCAACTTCGATTTCATCAGTATCAAACATTGGTTCCTGTTCAGCCCGAGGTGGTGGCACACAGCTTTCATCCACCTCTTCCAAAATTACATCCTCAATTGGAATTTGCAGAAGTTCAGCGATTTGTTCCTTGGTCAGGAATGGAAGAATCTCCCCTTCCTCTGCATCATATTCATACTGAGGAACAATTCGCTCTTCAACATTCAACAGGCGCGACGATTGAGGAATCTCAGCCTTCAATGGCTGGACGATTAACGGATCTTCACACAGAAATAAGAAACCATAAACATGTGTAAGTTAAGATTAAACATTTCATTTCACATAGAAGGAATAAATATTTCATTACAAAAGATTAATCGTCACACAGAATACATCAATAAACATTTATTACACAGTCACACAGACTATAATCAACCTTGCTCATCGCCAGAATAAGTACCAGCCTGTTCAGATTCAGCGGCTTCTTTCAATCTGAACACCTCCTCATCCTGTTTTTCAACATGATCTTTCAGCCGTTTGAACTCAGAGGTATATTCAAGCAGTATCTGCTCCATCGTCTCGTTTTTCTTGACAAGCTCGCTGATTATCAATGCTCTTTCCTCATTACTCTTCTCTAAGCTTTCAATCCTCTCAGCATCTCTTTTCAACAAGTCCTCCATCTGCGCATCCCTTTTTAGCAGATTTTCTATTTGAGCATCCTTCTCGATCAGTCTCTGCTTGACTTCTGCCAGCTCCAGCTTTCTTTTACTTTCATCTTTGATCATCTCCAGCATGTAGCCTTGGAGTCTGTTTAGGTTTGCTTCCATGGTTAGGGAAGGCAGCTGGGACCTGGTCTGAGATGATCCTTCAGCACCTGGAGCAGGAGTGATGACTGGAGCAGCTGTGGCGGAGGATGGTTGGACAATTAGTTCAGACGAAGCCACCAGCGGCTTAAATTTGTAGACCTTCTTCTTTTTCTTCTCTGGCTCATCAACCACCCCCTTTTCTTTCCTCTTGCGACTTGCCTCCTCATCATCTTCTTCAAAGAAATCATCAACGTTAATGTCATCTAAGCTCCCAGGGATAGCCTCTCCCCCAGTGGGATCCCGGACTTCCTGACTCTGAACATCAGGCTCCTCATCATCCGAAATTATCGTGATGTTTTCCACCTGGGATGTGGAGCCCTCGTTCCTCCATAGATGTTTCCTTTCTGGAGCCTTGTAGTCTGGGTTGCCCAGATGGCAAATCAACCGTCTTTTCGGAGGGATGGAGGTGCCAATGTACCGGCTCATTTGTCGCACGGTCTGCTCATTCATGTGCTTCAGCTTGATTCGATCACCGTCCTCTTTCACCATACCCTCCACTTGAGCATCAATAACTATTTGTAGGAATCTGGGGTACATCAGAAATTGCCCCTCTTTCTTTGTCAGATTCTCCTTTAAGCCGTTGAAGATAGCCCTGGAGATGTTAAACTTGACATTAAGCACAAGGGCTACAAACAGATGGGCGAACGTTTGGTTAAGCTGATCGTGTCCGGTTCTCCTTGGGCCCAGACAGTGAGATATCACATGCATCAAATAACGATACGGGGGGCAGAGCTTGGTTTTGTAAACCGATTCATTACGGATCTCCCCCGTATATCCACACCTTAACAAACATCCCTTCACTCGGCAACTGTTTAGCAGAATTGGGTCTGCAATATCATCCCCGAGCTCAAGCAGCTCATTCAGTATACCTTCCGACACAAACACATCATTATTTTGCACCTTCCCTCGAATCCCACCCAGGGATTCATCATATACAGCAGTACTCCAGAATTCTTGCTGATGTGGAGCATATGCCGTGCAGGCTGTTGTAATGGCTTTATAGATCCGCGACCTTGTCAGGTAATCGATGATTTCGTCACAATCCCTGGTCAGTTTACTTTTTGTCACACAGGCCCGGATGTTGTGCATATCCCCTGCTTTCAAATCTGCCTTCGCCTGACTGCCAGATGCGGTCTGAGCCGCACTTTGAGTCGATGAACTTTCAATTTGAGCAGGTTCCATTACTTAAAATCTGCGAACAGAACATTTAGCCCGTTAGTGAGAAACATTCAACAGACCGGAACACACAGTTAACATCTGTAGATTAAAATAAACGTTCGTTTCAAAATTGACATTCTACCACGTGCGAAATGACCATCATGACGCTCGTGATGAAAAGTCTACGTGCGAAGTGGTTGGAGGTAATAAACTTTAATTTTAATTAAAAATCGATTCACTTCGCACGTGATGAGTACAGCACGCACGGATTGAAATTCACTTCGTGCGGCTGAAACTCATCGGCTTCATCGTCCCCACGGTTGAGTACGTGCGAGGTGAATTCCACTTCGTGCGAGCTGGCCTTCACTTCGCACGGCCAATCATCAACAACGAAGAACAGTTTGACGATGTGTTTGACTCAAAACCCTCGATTTTTAGTGTATTTGTCTCGATTAAGTGGCTAGAAGTCATCTAACTAAGTCCACTAAGGTTCCTTTTCACTTAAATCTAACAAATTAACTCGTGTAAATCTCAAATCTCAGTTTTAAAAGTTATTTGACTTTCGAACACAAAATCGACTATAACTCCAGATCTAACCGTTGGATTGAGATGAAAGTTATACCAAAATGATCACAAAGCAAAGGCGTTCAACAATCGTGGATCGAAAAACTCTTTTCTCACAGGAATCAAAATCACAATCGAGAGAGAATGCAAGTATACTTTAGAGAATATTAACGGGTACTGAATAACACGCACGGGACGAGTATATATACCCTGTTCCACTTCGTGCGAAGTGGATTCACTTCGCATGACGTTATCCAACAAGACCATACGAAGTGACTCACCATTTCGCACGTAGTGGTGATTACCTCGTGCGAGTTCGATCTTACTTCGCACACATTAATCCATTTCGCACGGCCTGGTCATTCACTCCGCACGGATTGATTTACTTCGTGTGAGCTCACTTCTTCACATAGAGTTAGCCTTTTTCTCAATGATCCTGTACTCAGCACACAGCTGTTAGTAACTTCAATGCAGATAAAAAAACATTTAAGCACATGCAAACACAAGAAATTACATATATATAGAAAATAAACATACCAACAGAAATAAGAAACACACCAAAAATCTTTTTGTATTTTTCTGATGAAAAAGGAAAAAGAAAATGCAGAAGTAAACTATTAACGAATTAAATCCTAAAGAACATAATTTAAAATACTAAGAAAATTTCAGGAATAAAATTACTGAAATTAAATCTTTTTGTGAGAAGGTTCCAAGGTGGAATCAGTACCAGCACATCTATACTTAATAGTCATTCATTTCAAAACCTTGGACATAAACATATTCTCTCAAACTCTGTCTGTCAACCTAACTTTCCTCAGATAATGACAGATTTTGTTTCAACATTTTCAGATTATCTAGACTAGATACACAGTTAAGACTATCTCTTTCAAAGTCTCACAGTATTTTGATTCACTCAGTAGATACACAACTTGATTACCCAACCACCATGCTTATGTGCTTTGTGATTTTGTCAACGCATTTTATGCTCTTTGACATGGAGGTCAATTTTTCACCTCTTCTGATAATTTTGTTGAGCTTTTGTCACTGCATTTTATGCTCTTTGACAATTCAACACTAATAGATCAATATAGCTTTTGTCACTGCATTTTATGCTCTTTGACAATTCAACATTGAAAGATCCTTGACATCTCAGATTGGGGTCAATTTTTCACCCTCTTTTACATTTTGCTCATTATCATCTAAGCACATTTGGCATGGTAACAGGTGTGTGCACCAGACTAAGTTAGTCTCAACTGATATTGACTTGTAGACTTGGAATGTCTCGATAGTTTGAATCTTTGTAGGATTTCCACATGCATAACCACTTATCAGCCTAGACTCTCATCATATGCCTTACACGCCATCTGTTTCTCATCTGATTTGACTCAAATTTTCAGACAGTTTTCTCAAGAATATGTACATGCCTTCAGTCCTAATTTTACTAGACACACTTTGTATTGAAAGCCAGTGTACCATCATTTTCCCTTTGAGTTGGATCAACTTCTCATTTTTGTTTTTCTGATTTTTTTTGTATTTTCTATGTTTTCTGTTTTTTTTTGTATTTTCTAAGTTTTCTGATTTTTTTTGTATTTTCTAAGTTTTCTGATTTTTTTTTTGTATTTTCTAAGTTTTCTGATTTTTTTGTATTTTCTAAGTTTTCTGATTTTTTTTGTATTTTCTAAGTTTTCTGATCTATCTCCCCCTAAAATACCAAAGAAACTAAAACCTAAGAAAATAGAAACGCAAAGACACACAGAAAATAAACGGAAAGACAAACGTGATATAACCACACAGAAAATAGACACACAGTCACAAATACGAATAAGGACACTAAGTCGAATCATCAGAGACAACCTCACACTTGGTTTTCATCCCGTTTTCATTCACTAAGAATAGAAAGCGGGGTTTATCAAATGCCTTAGTATACAGGTCTGCTTTTTGAAATTCGGTTTGAATAGACATTACATCGATTAATTTCTTTTCCCAGCAGTCCCGTATAAAATGGTATTTGATACCAATGTGTTTGGTCTTAGAATGTTGTACTGGATTCTTAGTAATTGCAATAGCAACAGTATTATCAACAAAAATGGGAGTAGTAGAGAATTGCAAACCGTAATCCCGCAGTTGTTGTTGAATCCAGATGACCTGAGAACAGCAGCTCGCCGCCGAAATGTATTCAGCTTCACACGTAGAGAGCGCAACTGCAGTCTGCTTCTTACATTGCCAAGTTACAAGACGTGATCCAAGAAATTGGCAACCTCCAGATGTAGACTTGTGGTCCTTCTTGCATCCTCCATAGTCAGAATCACTGTAGGCAGTCAACACAAAGTTGGCGTCACATGGGTACCACAGTCCAAGATTGGGAGCATCCTTCAGATAGCGAAAGATCCGTTTGACAATCATCAGGTGCTTGACATTGGGCTTGGATTGGTATCTTGCCATCAGACACGTAGCAAACATGATGTCTGGTCTGGATGCAGTGAGATACATCAAAGATCCAATCATCGCTCGGTAGAGAGACTCATTCACCAACTCCCCCTCAATATCTGGAGACATGCCGTGATTGACTGGAAGAGGTGTGGCAGCAGGCTTTTCAGTAGACATTTCGAATCGGGCAAGAATATCCGCAACATACTTCGACTGATGTAGGAAAATTCCGGCCTCGGTCTGCTCCACTTGAAGTCCAAGAAAAAATTTCATCTCTCCCATTGAGCTCATTTCGAATTTTTCCTTCGTAATCCTTGCAAAGTCTTCACACAGAATCGGATTGGAAGAACCGAAAATGATATCATCCACATATACTTGCACCAAGATCAAGTCTTTATCATCACCTTTGATAAATAATGTTTTGTCGATGGTTCCTCTCCGGTACCCATTATCAGTCAGATATTGAGAGAGGGTCTCATACCATGCTCGCGGTGCCTGATGAAGACCATATAACGCTTTATTCAGCAAGAACACTTTGTCGGGATGGATCGGATCGACAAACCCCGGAGGTTGGTTCACATAGACTGTCTCTTGAATTTCGCCATACAGGAACACACTTTTAACATCCATCTGATAGACTTTAAATCGTTTGTGCGAGGCAAAGGCGAGAAATAAGCGGATCGCTTCCAGCCGAGCGACTGGAGCAAACACATCAGTGTAGTCGATGTCAGAAATTTGTCTGAACCCCTGAACAACGAGCCTTGCCTTGTTCCTGACAATCACCCCCTGATCATCTCTTTTGCACTTCAGAACCCATCTGCAGCCAAAAGATTTAGCTCCCTTGGGTTTGTTCACTAAGCGCCATACATTTAATTTCTGAAATTGAAGCAACTCTTCTTGCATAGCATTAATCCAAGAGTCATCCTTGAGAGCTTCAAGATGATCCTTTGGTTCAATCTGGGAGAGAAATCCTGAACATAGACATTGTGTGAAGTCCACAGACTAAACCAAATTTGCACCCAGATCCGAGAAGTCTTGCATCAGCTTTAATCCCGGTGATTCTGAAGATTGAGAACCTGATAGCGTTGCCACTTGCCTCCTGGTTTGAACATGAGAATTCGGATCGCCAATAATTTGTGCAGGAGGATGATTTCTATCAACTCTACTTGATTTCTGCAACTGAGCCTCTACATTAGTTTCCAGATTGGTAACCACGGGTGTCTCTTCAAATGTTAACGTTTGATCATTGGAGGAACTTTCACCCTGCGACCCCTTGTCTGGTGGAGTATGCGGCTCATCATCAGAATCAGAATCAGCATCACTTAGAATAGGTATAGCAGTACTTGAGGGCAGGTTTGATGGGGCACCGTCAGAAGAGTTGTGAAGATCATATAACATTTGTATTGCAATATCTTCTTCTAAGGCGACTGGTGGCAGGTTGAATGAGTCAAATAAATTATCATAGTCAAACAGCCAGGCATCACCAGTTTTTGTCGGAGGAGAAGAATGTCTCTGCACATCCACTTCAAACCACTCTTCCACACAGTTAGACGTTAAGTTGTATACCCTTTTGTTCGGAATACTGTATCCCAAGAAGAACCCTTTTTCTACCTTGGAACTGAACTTTCCCTCTGCTTCCCGTTTTAGCATAGTGCACGGAGCGCCAAACGGTTCAAGATGGCTAAGATTTGGTTTCCGGTTATTCAACAGCTCATAACATGTCTTTCCTATTCGTTTGACCACTAAGACCCGGTTAAGTGTGTAACAAGCATTTGCGACAGCTTCGTTCCAAAACCTTACGGGCAAAGCAGAGTCAGCAAGCATGGTGCGTGCTGCCTCTATTAAGGTCCGATTCTTCCTCTCAGCCACTCCATTCATTTGAGGAGTGTATGCGGCGCTGAACTGATGTTGGATACCTTTTTCGTTACACAGCTTTTCCATCTTCTGGTTCTTGAACTCGGTTCCATTATCTGAGCGAAGCTTCCTGATCTTCAACTTATAGATAGTCTCTAACTTGTTGATCATGACCTCTAAGGTCTCAAATGTCTCAGACTTCTCTTTTAAAAAGAAAACCCAGGAAAACCGCGAGTAGTCATCAGTCACTACCAGACAGTATCTATCTCCATGAATGCTCTTGTACCGCACCGGACCAAATAAATCCATGTGAAGTAGTTCAAGTGGAATTGAGATGGAGTGATACTTCTTCAACTTGTGGGGCTTCTTCGTCTGCTTCCCCATTTTACATGATACGCACTTGTCTGGCAGATGGAAACTCTTCAAGTTGACTCCCGTGACCAGCTCATGATGCACTAAGTGATTCATCTTTCTCAGGCTTAAATGACACATCCTCTTATGCCATAACACTGAATCCTTCTCAGTGGCCTTTGTAAGAAAACATTGGTGTTCTACATCTTTCACCGAAGCATTGGACATATCTAAGACATAAAGGTCATTTTGTCTTGGAGTTGACATTAAGATCATGTCTTCGGGAATTTGGTACTCCTTCTTTAGCACATAGCACTGTTTGTCGTCAAACATCACTTTGAACTCTTTATCACAAATTTGGGAAACTGACAGCAAATTGTTTGCTAGCTGCTCGACATAATTGACCTTGTCAAAACTCACTCTCCCATTAGACAAGAAACCTTGAGCTGTGATATGACCTCCCTTATCACCAGCGAAACTGACATACCCTCCTTTTATTTTTCTGACGTTTGAAAGAAGGCCCAGATCGCCTGTCATGTGCCTGGATGCTCCACTATCAACAATCCACGTGTTATACCGGCGAGCACCCTGCACAAACAAGTAAAGGGTTAGTTAGCATTGGGAACCCAAGCCCGAATGGTCATGGGTTTCCCATCTTCTCCAACAACTTGCACATTAATCCACACACCAGTAGCTTTGGAGTCTACATTGGTATCTGGACTACTGGATGGTTTAGGTTCAGATTTTGTTGTCCATCGCAAGTCTGAACGGGGAGGAGTCTTATGATAAACACTGGAAGTGTTAATGACTTTATGTATAGGCTCCTTCCCTTTCACACTTACCTCAGGACTCTTGGGTTTACACGAAGTTTCCCCAATTGTTCTTTTGAGCTGAGGGGGGTCAGTTGATTTCTGATTAACTTGATTAAACATTTTATTTTTCTGAGCAGGTTCAGATGAATTAACTTTCCCCCTAGAGCTCTGAGGCTGTTGATCACACTCATAACTGAGGTGACCAGGTCTCCTGCACACATAGCAAACCCGGTTAGAGTAAGATTTGGCAGTTGTATGTGGCTCCTTCTGTTCAACTTTACCTTTGGGGTGCACTCCTAAACCACTTTGTTTAGGTAAGATTTTGACTTCTTCATAAGGACGGGTTGCAGGAGACTTTGCACCCTCCTTCTCGATGGTTCGAAGTGCAACTTGAACATTTTGCATTAAGGAACCTTGACCAGAAGAACTGCCCAGAAGCTTTCGCATACCTGGTTCTGGTTTTTCTTCTGGTTTAGGCTCTTTTCTCTGAGGCTCACCAACTTTCTCCTTCATTTTTAAATTTGGTTTTGAAGTTGAAGCAGAAGGTGTATCAACTTTGGGAGCAAGTTGGTCAGCTTCACTGAAGACATCAGATTGCACCAGTTGGTTTAAGACTGGTGGTGGACATTTCGAATAGGTCTTCGTGTCTTTCTCCTGAACAGAACCTTGTGGTCTTCGGTCGATTATGTGTTCAAACAAATATGATGAAGTTGAGTAACTTTTTAATTTCTGATTTAAAGTATCATAATCGACCTTGGAGCTAGCAAGTTCCCGTTTTAGAGTATCAATCTGATTAATGTAGAAAACAATAGCATCCTGTTTGTTTAGCAAAGCTACCTCTAGTTCTCTAATCTGTTTGTTTTGACTTTCAATTTTATCTTTTAAAGTCTTTTCTCTACCCTTAATGATAGAGTTTTCATGCAGTTTAGAAGTTAGCTCAGTGACTTGAGATTTCAAGGATACTATGGTCTTCACATAATCATTACACGACACACAGGGAAGACCAGGTGTAGTATTTACTTTGACATCAGCTTGTCCAGTCATGCACGCCTTTTGATTTACTGGTTCAGGTTGAACAGGCACTGGCGTTGGTTCGGCAGCTGGCTCAGAAGTTGATGCCACATTTTGCTCGTCAGTGGGCAGGACAGACTCTTCATCATTGACCTCGTGGACACTGTCTGCCTCAGACTGAGAGTCGTCATTTAGATCTAGAACACTGGCCAGGTTGGTTTCAGCAACTTCAAACGCATCCGAATCTTGGAAGTGTACTGACCAGTCAATCCCCTCATCCTTTTGTACTACCACCATTGCCTTGGATGATCCCTCATGAGGTGACTCAGCCTTCTTAGGTGTGGTGGTATTTGACATTTTGCCCGGAGAGGTTCTGAAGGGATACTTGGGTCCTGAGTTCTTTGGCTTTTCACATTCACGTGCAAAATGACCCTTTTCACCACAATTGTAGCAGGTTACAGCTGATTTGTCAAACCCGAGCTTCGTATCTTTGGTTGCTGTAATCTGCATCCCCGTTCTCTTCACTAAGGCTTTGGCTCTCCTTACCAGGTTGGCATATGACCATAAGATATCTTGACGTTCCATCTAATCGTTGTCAATTTGGTCATAGTCTTCCTGGGTCAGATAGGCGTTCCCAATCTTTCCCTTGAGCAGATCATCGTATGAAGTGACCAATGCACTAAGCATCCCCATATGCTCCTTAACTTCTTCAGTGCTGCCATGTTTGAAATTTTCAGTGTATAAGGCAGGCATTGACGTTTTGCTTGAAGGAGCGGAATAAGGTGGTCCACTTGGAGTTTCAGAAACAGACTTGCTTGAAGAACTGACATTAGAAGTAAAAGCTGTCTGCAACGGAGCATTGGATGAGGTGGCTGGAGAAGCAATGGGTCCAGAACAGTATAGCGATGGATTCTGCACATAGCTGCTTAGTCTGTCTAGATTTTGCTCTTATTGTTCATGCTCTTTAAGTTTGGTGATGAAGTCATTTAGATCCATTCCTTCAAATCCCTCACCATACTTCAAGATCATGATGAAAGGCCTCCAGCTCTTTGGTAGTGCCTTAGACAAAGTCTCCACTTGTTGGCGTTCGGAAATCTGCACCCCCAGACTATCCATTTCACTGAGAAGATGGTTGTATCCGTTGATCAGATCTGGAAGTTTCTCATTTACGTATGACGTGAAGTGATCAAACTCCTTCCTTAACTGAGATGCCTTGAGCTCCTTCAGAGATGCATTTCCCTCATTCCTCTTTTGTAAGGCGTTCCACAGAGAACGTGACGTTCTGTATCGTCGGAATTGATGAAAGATCTCATTTGGAATGGCTTGTATGAGGTAAGAATAGGCTTTCTTCTCCGCATCATACGCCTTACGTTGATCATCACTCATTTGATCATAGGGAACTTCAATGTTCCCTTCTCCCTTTGGCACAACGTAATCGGCAGAGATGGCACGATGTAACCTTGGATCTACTCCATCAATAAAGATCTCAAACCTTGGTTTCCAGAATGGGTAGTCTTCCATGGTTAGAAGTCGGGGTACTTTATTAATGCCTCCCTGTTCATTGTCCATTATTAAGTTACTTAATGCGGTTATTGTTTGTTTGGCAGCCATTGCACTCATGTCAGACATTTTAGAAACAGACTTAAAACAAACAAAACACTTCGCACGGAATGTAGCACACTTCGCACGAGCACAAATAACTACGCACGAAGTGAAAGACCTACGTACGGACTAACACGAAATCATACAGACTGTACTACGCACGAACTGAGAACCTAGTACGCACGGATTGGAAACTAGGACGCACGGAGTTAATATGATACGCACGAAGTAACAACGTAAATTTTTAAAGGCAAGATAAACCACACAGACTCAACTCGCACGAACTGGACACACCACGCACGCGTTGAGTATCTACTACGCACGGAATGAACACACAGCTTGATGAAGATTCTAGATGATCTACGACACTACGCACGCACTAAGGATCACTACGCACGCACAGGGAATCACTTCGCACGAGTAAAACTCAAACAGTTAACGTAAAAACACGACCTTTTTAACGCAAAACGACCTATTTTCGACCTATTAACCGGTTTAAAAACGACGAAAAGGACAAACACACAGGCCTAATCGACACCTAGATCACGAAATCCTAAAGGAAAAGTGATCAATCAAAGCACAAGGCTCTGATACCACTTTGTAGGACCGGCTGGGGGACGGGGTTCTAAACTAAACTAAAACACCCTAATGCTAGGACTGATCTAGGATGAGAAATAGTGCGGAATTCTATTTCCCAAACCTCCTAAGGATTCTAAGATCTGCTTAGGTGTCCGGCACACAGTAACACACAGAGTAGAAACAAGAACACACTCTAAGAACTCACACAGAGATGCTTAAGGCTGCCCTTGGTTTTCGTATTTATCACTAAGATTACGAATTATGAGGTCAAAGTCACGATTTTGTAGGCTTAAGGTCGGATAAGGTCAATTACGATGGTTCCCGTAAAGTACTTGATTGATTCGTCGATTACGTAGGTTACTCGCTCGATTCCCGCGCTAATACGAGATTAGGCGGTATTTATAGAGTAATTAAAGTCACTACGCACGTGATGAACTTCACTGCGCACGTAGCTAGTCCAGTACGCACGTACTGGTTATTTTAATAATAATTAATTAGTTTTAAACCGACCTACTCACTACGCGCGTAGTGAGCTCCACTACGCACGTAGTGGACTGACTTCGCACGTGGTGATTTCTCACACAGACTTAAACTTTCAAACACACATCAACACATGATTAAGTACTTGTAAGTTTAAGATAATCACATAGAATCACTAAGAATATATACACATGCAAACAATTAATCAAAACACATTTGAATTAATATTTCATGTATGTATTGGATTGATAAGAACTAGGGATTTACAATTATGCACCAACACATTCACAATCTAAATATATTCATATACCAAAAAAAGTATTGGATTACATTCACAAATAGTATTTAGTGATTCAAAATCTAAATAGCCATGAAAGTTGACTATCAAAAGTAAGTATTCGATAAACAAACTCTACAATTTAATAACTATGGAAGTTGACTATCCAAAGTAAGAAATCCATTTATCATAGTACTGTTTGGTAGGAACTGTTGGTGAGCTTAGTTGCATGAATTCATGCAACTGAGTTCACTAACAGTTCCTACCAAATAGTATTTATGTCATTCACAAACAATAATTAATTAAATCATTCACAAATTGTAATTAAGTCATTCAGAATCTAGTGATATATCATATACCAAAATAAGTATTAGTTACATTCACCAAAAGTATTTAGTCATTCACAATCTAATCATAGTCAATACTAAATATTCTAGCAAATTTAAAATAACAAATGTCCTATAAACAAACATTACAGTTGAATAACCATGCTTGTGAATGGTAAAAACCACTATGTAAAGGAAGGGTTGAAAGAATTTTGTGCTCGGTACATGTTAGAAGACATCCATAGAATTGTAATGGTTTCAAATCGTCCCTCCGAAAAGACGTGATTCTTTGTATCCTCTCTAATATCGGTGACACAAATCCGAGCTCTATCGGAACGGAAGGCATCATTCAACATGGCAAGAGCTTCTGGTTTCCTCTCAAAGCTGTCTGCCATCTACATCATCCCCAACACAAACGTTGCATCCTTCTGTCCTAAAGCAGATGCATTTTGAAGCATCTCCATCCCTAACCTCTTCTGTTCTTCTTCATCAAAGTTGAACAATTTCATCTGAAATGTATAACACAAAAGTGAATAATACAAAAATTAATAAAATGTAAAAAACTTAACTTCAATAACAAACAGTAAATGTACACACAAGGTTTAAATGTATGTACCACTCCATCTCTATACATCCCGTTTGCGTTTTCTGCTGCTCTACATCTGATGATCAGTTGACGTCTATTCTCACTAAACCAGAACCTACGACTGTGTAAACTTTCTACTTCCATATGTTTGTAGACCTCTTTGTTATCAGAGGCCTCCAATAACATTTGGCAACTGTAATACACACACAAATTGATTTCTTAATGTACAAATTAACAATATTACCAAATAGATGAAAAAATAGACAGATCGTGTTAGAAACTTACAGGCATTTCACTTTCAAACAATCGATGGCAGAGACACTCCCCAGGTGTGTAATTATTTTCTCAATAACCGCCATTGGAAGATCAGTGAATGTTGTTTCTGGTACTGTTGTTTTTACTGTTTTTGAAGTAGATGCTTCCATAGGGTTTGAAACTGTTTGGGTTGTTTTTTGGAGAATCAAATGATGGTCTGCAAACACAATCTTCTTTGACTATCAAAAGTCAGTATTCCATTATCAATTATCATAGTTTCATAGTTTGACTATTAAAAGTTAGTATTCCATTTATCGTAATTCAATTTTCATTCACAAACAGTAATTAAATCATTCACAAACATGGTTTTATACTTTGATTATCATAAGTCAGTATTCATTTTTTCATTTACAAGCATTTTTCATTCATAAGTCAGTAATTAAAAGTCAGTTGACTATCAAAAGTCAGTATTCCAAGAATCATAGTTTCATACTTTGATTATCATAAGTCAGTATTCCATTTTTCATAGTTTCATAGTTTGACTATCAAAAGTCAGTTTTACTAGCAAACAGTAATCAAATCATTCACAAACATTAATTAAGTCATTCACAATCTAATGATAGATCATATATATATATATATATATATATATATATATATATATATATATATATATATATATATATAATAGTGTATCCCTAATATTCTAGCAAATTTAACAAAACAAGCTATCTAACAGCAAACTTTACAATTGAATACCCATGGAATGTCATCATCAAAACCCCTATATAGAGCAATTAGCCTTGATCGATGACTAAGGTGGTCGGGACTGGAAAAATTGTATAAACTGAAATGTATTTCTTGCATATCCGCCCGCCGAAACCTCATTATGCCTTGTATCATGCGTAAGGTTCGCTTCAAAATCCGAGCTCTTTCGGAAGGGAAGGCATCATTCAACATGCCAATATCTTCCTCTTTAAGGATGATCTCATCATCTTCTCCTATCTTCAACATCCCTAGAACAAACTTTGCATCTATTTGTCCTAAGGCAGATGCATTCTCAAGCATCTCCTTCCCTACCCTCTTTTGTTCCTCTTCATCAAAGTTGAATAACTTCATCTGAAATGTACGTATAACACAAAATTCAAAAAAACAAATTTAATAAAATGTATAAAACTTAACTTTAATAACAAACAGTAAATGTACGTACCATTCCATCTCTATACATGATGTTTGGGTTTCCTGCTGCTCTACATCTGTTGACGAGTTGACATCTACTCTCACTAAAGAGCCCAAACCTACGATTGTGTAGACTTTCTACTCCCATTTTTCTGTAGACCACTTCGCTATCAGAGGCCTCCAAAAAAGTTTGGCAACAATAATATACACGCAAAATTGATTTCTTAATGTATAAATTAACAATATTACCAAATATATGAAAAAATAGACAGATTGTATTAGAAACTTACATGCATTTGTACTGCACACAATTGATGGCAGATTGAGCCCCCCGAGTGTGAAAATATTTTCTCAATAACTCCCATAGGAAGATCACTTAATGTTGTTTCTCTTAATACTGTTTTTTGCCTATTGTTTGAAGTAGATGCTTCCATGGTGATCGTTGAAAATGTTGTTCGATTCTAGGGTTTTAAAATGTTCGGGTTGTTTTTTGGAGGATCAAAAGATGGTCTGCAAATGCCGATAACTGAAACGACGTGCAGTGGGGAAAGATGGCGCCTAGACTGTGTAGTGTGTAAATTTACATTATTTCCCTTATCAATACTAAGCTATATTTGATTAGTAAGGGTATTTTTGTAAAAACACATAATTCAAACAAACACAATCTTCTTTGAAAAATCAACCGATAAAAGTAAATGATCTTTTCCGTTTTAAACACACATTAATTACGGAGAATTATTTTAACCATTTTGTCTCTAATTAAATATGCCGCAAAGAGTATACGATACTCGAAGGCTTCAATCCCTAATTTCTACTTTCCTTCCAGTTTAATTCTTCTCTATTTCTTGTTCTGTGACATTTATACACATGGACAAGTCTTGGATGGGTAAAAATACGACCACGAGACCTTATTTTGAAGGAGTAGCAGAGTTTATTAATTACTGTAAATTCATAAATTGTATAGAAATAGGAGTTTCTATGTACTATACTCATGGAGTATATATAGGGATATGGCTATTGTAATAGCTAAGGTTTTGCACACAATGAAATAAAGAACTATGTGTTTTCATGGTGTTTTTACACATTCTCTCTAGTTCTACATATGCAATCCTTCATCTATCCTACATATTACTTGAATCACTTGTTATAATGGACTAACAAGTGGTATAAGAGCCAAAGGAGTGAAGATTTGATTATGAATTCAGCAACAAAAGTAGATTTTTTGAAATTTTTTAAAGAAAAAGTGTACTTTCGGGTTTAAAATCAAAGTGAAGATTTAATGGAGTTTTTGAGTGTTAATTGCTTGGATTAGGGTCGCATTTATCATAGTAACACTCGTTGATAAAAAAGGAGTCAATTCATTCACAAATCAGTGGCCAAATTTGAAGATTTTTGTGTTTTCAGGTTTGTGAAGTTCTTGAAGAAAATCGATCGAATCTGCTCACTTGATTGTTGTTTATGGTTATTGTTGATTGAGAAGTGTAAATCGGGGGTAAGCAAAGTGATCTGGACAAGAAATTATCAGATTTGGGCAAAATTCGAGATTTTTTGAATCTGAGCGGGTAAGATCTTGAAGCTGTCGGAATTCTAGGTTTGAAGGTGTCTGAATTACCCTTTGAATCAGTCGGAATTGCTGAATTCCGAGAATAATTTGGTCAGAATTGTCGAATTCCGAGAAGAAATATGTCGGAATTGCTGAATTCCGAGTAGAATTGGTTGGAATTGCTATAATCCGAGAAAATTATATCGGATTTCAAACTTTCTCGGAATTCAACTTGACCGGAATTGGTTGTTGACCGGAATTGGTGATTTTACTCGAAATTCATATTTTCTCGGAATTCTCTATTTTATCGGAATTCAAGATCACCCGGATTTACATTAATTTTTCAAAATTTTAAGATTTCTGATCATTTTTGCCACAACATTATTCGTCAGCCAGAATTCTCTCATTTCTGATCAATTTTATCGGAATTCAAGATCACCAGGAATTCTCTCATTTTTGCTCGACCCCAGCCAGGGGCTCTGCCCGTTGGACCCCGCCAGGGGTTGCCACCCCTTGGACCCCGCTATCAGGGGCGCTACCCCTGAACCCCCATCGTCGTTGTTGTTATTGAATTATCTTGTCACCTTGATTCCTAAGTCATGTGTTTGTATTTTTTGGCTGAGTCAGGAGTTCTCAAAGTTTCAGTTATTATTCTGATGTTTCTAGATTCGGGTGATATTCTGTTTTCCCGTGAACCATGTGTTTAATTGTCTAGTACCCTTATGTCTAGTCATCCGGTGCTTTCCTAACTGATTTTTGGTTCTTTTTTCTTAGTGTCACCAATTTTTAGTCTCAAAACCAGATTTTGGCCATCCATTCCTTGTTTCTTTTGGATCTTGGTTATCTTTTATCAGTCATTTTTGAAGCCCCATATCACATTGTTGGTGAAATTATTTGAAGAATTGACCAACATCATATTACTTCAGGTTTTTGAGAAGATTTTGTATTACATGCGCGCTTGCTCAGTTCTTATCAATCGTTTGGTGCTCTTGAATAAGATTTTTGAGAAGAATTGACTCCCTGATCTTATTACAGTTCACAGTCAAATATCCTCTTATGTGTACCCTAGTTCATTTGCACCCGTATATCTTTCAAAATCTTTGTTTGTCTTGCGGTGATCTGGTGAAGGTTGATTACACGGTATTGGGAGACTTACTTGCCAACATTATTCTCCAATATCAGATTATATCCAACACAGAGCTATAAATCTTCAAGAGTTCAGATCAAATCATTACCACTCCTCAACGATCAAGAGTGGTTCAAGTATCTATTCAAGTCACGGGATTTCTGAAGGTTATTTTGACTTGAAGTGTAGGATTTTCCCCACCCCTTGTCCATGTTTGTTACAACTGAATCTCATGGTGATGTATTTTATGCATGATGCTCATAAAGTATTATAATCATCATGAGGGGGAGATAAAAAGTCAAGAAGTTTTACATTGTTGATTCAGTTGTTGAGGGGGAGTTTGGAGCTTATTGATAAAATCATTGTGTTTACTCATGGGGAAGAGATCATCAGTCTATGTCATGTCTATGGGGAGTAACGATCTATCATATGAAGACATGGGAACAATCTGAGCTACATTGTAGGGGGAGACAAAAAGGAGATTCTTCCCAACACATCAAAAGTGTTTATGCTTCCGCTTTCAAAGGGTCAAGATAAAACAATGTTTCAGATTGATGTATATGGTGGGACGCTACATCCAAAAACTGCTTATATAATCTAAGGAAGACTTAGGTTACTGGCGTGTACACTCCTATTTCAATACAAAGGGGGAGAATGTAAATTCATAAATTGTATAGAAATAGGAGTTTCTATGTAATATACTCATCGAGTATATATAGGGATATGGCTATTGTAATAGCTAAGGTTTTGCACACAATGAAATAAAGAACTATGTGTTTTCATGGTGTTTTTACACATTCTCTCTAGTTCTACACATGCAATCTCATATATCCTACATATTACTTGAACCACTTGTTATAATGGACTAACAATTACGCATTGCAGAATTTGATAAAGATGAGGAACACTGACCCACGAGTGAATAAACAACATCTAAAAATGCTATGTCCGTGTTCCAAATATTTAAACCACATAGAGCATAAAGTGGAGGAAGTTCATCACCATTTGTTCAGTAATAGGATTGATCTAAACTATAAAAAATGGATTAAACATGGGGAACAGGATGAGCCATTAACAAGTGCCCCAAAACCTGACAATGTTATAGCAGAGTTTGTTGAAAACACGGAATTTGGTTCACAAATTCCAACAGATGGACCAGAAACAGTAGAAATGGTTAATGCTACAAAAGATAGTTTGATGAGGAAGACCATGTCAAGTTTCAAGAACTATTATTAGACACAGAGAAGCCACTTTACAAAGGATGTCCTGACTTTACAAAGTTGTCTGCAATAGTCTAACTACTCAACTTGAAGAGCAAGTACGGATGTTCAGATAAGTTCTTTATTGAGTTACTAGAATTGTTAAAAAAGATGCTCACTGATGGAAACGAATTGGTGGAAAACACTTATGAGGCGAAAAAAATTATGAAATTGATGGGGTCAGGATACAGAAAGATACATGTATGTATCAACAACTGCCTTCTTTACTGGAAGGAGGACAAGAAATTGACTGTGTGTCGAACTTGTGGGATATCAAGATGGAAGGTGGATAATAAGACACATAAAGTGTACAAAAATATTCCAACAAAGGTAATGTGGTACTTCCCAGTTATACCAAGACTGCAACGACTCTTCAAGATGCAAAGTATTTTAGAAGACTTAAGATGAAATGCAACAAGGAGGATAACATATGGTGTTTTATGTCACTCGGCAGATTCACAGGCATGGCGTACCATAGATGAAAAATTCCCCGAATTGCTAAGTATCCAAGAAATCTATGGTTAGGAATATCGGCTGATGGAGTTGATGTTAACAGAGGAAATAGGCATCACAGTGTATGGCTAGTCTTAACTGTCATATACAAGCTTCCTCCATGGTTGTGCATGAAAAGAAAGTTTATCATGCTTTCGGTATTAATATCGGGATACCCGGGAAATGATATCGATGTTTTTTTAGAACCTTAGTTGATGATCTGCAACGCTTATTCAAGGAAGGTGTTGATACATATGATGCTTTCACAAAAGAAAACTTTAATCTACCTGCCGTTGGACAATAAATGATTACCGTGCACTTGGTACATTATGTGGCTGCCCATGCAGTGGATTCAAAGGTTGTGTAGTATGTGGGAAAGATACATACTTGATTAGACTTCCTGCCTCATCAAAGCAAAGTTATGTTGGTCACAGATGATATCTACCATATAACCATCCGTTCAAAAAGCAAAGGAAGGCGTTTAATGGACAAGAAGAATTTGGCCGTTCTCCTAATCCAATGACCGGGAAACAAATATACAACGAGGTAAACATATTGAAAATAAGTGAGGAAAAGGAAAACAAACAAACAATAAGACATCAGAAAACCAAGAAGATACGAGAGACAGAGGTGGGAAGATTCAAAAGCAGAAAAGAAATAGAAAACAAGCAGAAGGTAGTTCAAGCCAAGTAAATGAAGAAAACGGTGTGTATTGGAAGAAATTCAACAATTGGTATCGAAAACTTAGGTATTGGAGGCATAATTCTGTTCAATATTGTATTGATTTCATGCATATAGAAAAGAATGTTGGCGAGAGTCTAGTCGGAACTTTGCTAAATGTTCTGGGAAAGACAAAAGATAGACTGAATGCACGATTGGATCTGGCTGAGTTGGGTATAAAACTAGAGTTGTTTGCTAGGCTAGAAGCATACAAAACAACACTACCTCAAGAAGGTTACACATTAACGAATGATGAAAAGGACATATTTTGTGAAACATTATACAACATCAGGGTACCACAAGGCTATTGTTTAAATTTCTCTAGTTTGGTCAGCCTAAAGGATAGGAAGCTCATCGGCCTTATATCTCATGACTATCACATGCTAATGCAAGAGTTTTTGCCCATTTCAATTCGTTCAATAATACCTCAAGCCACATGATATGATATTATCAGGTTTTGCTTTTTCTTTAAATCGATCTGTAGCAAAGAAATCACATTACAAGAACTAGATAGTATGGTTCATTTAACTGTGCACCTAACTAGGGAAGTAAAATTATGTGGATGTATCCCTTTGAAAGATGTATGAAGGTTATTAAAGGACATGTGCAAAACAGAAATAGACCAAAGGGATGCATTGCTGAGGAGACTATTGTAGATGAAACAATAGAGTTTTTCAGTGAATATCAAAAATCAATGAAAACTATCGGTATCCCACATGATAAACATGAAACTGACGAAGATGAGGAAGGAAAACCAATGTCGTCCGGCAAATTAGGTGAAGTATCTGCGAAACTCTTTCAGAAAGCACATTTGTATATAATACAAAATACAGATGAAATTGTACCGTATATTGAGTAAGTGTTACTAACACATGTCTATTTTGTTACTTAAAATGTTCTATCATATATAATAATCAAACACCTTGTTTCAGGCGGCACAAGCAGCTTTTGGAAACAGAAAACCCGGGTAAATGAATAGCATTGCTATAGAATGGGCACAATAAATCTTTTGCTAATTGGTTCCGCAAAGAGGTAATCCGTATGTTATTTATAGTTGTTGCTTGTTGTTCCTTAAATTTGAAGCTCATATATACTTGTAATATATTAATGAAATTCAGGTGGAGAGAGAGTTAGCGATCTCCAAAGAAAGTGTATCAAAAATCGTAAGGTGGATTTCATATGGACCACACGCCACCGTAGTTAAATACGACGCATATAACATCAATGGGTATGCATTTCGTACAAAATCTCATGATGGTAGGGTTTACCAGAACAATGGGGTTAGTGTTGAGGCAATAGATCTACACATATCCAAAGAAGTTGCAACCACAAGACATATTTTATTATGGGGTTTTACAAGTAATATGAGTACTAGATTACCGTTTCTGGAAAATTTCTCTTTTCAAATGTGATTGGGTTAATCATAGAGCTGGTGGGGGGTCAAACGCGATACTAATCTTGGTTATACATTGGTTGACCTGAATAATTTAGGCCACAAGGTTGATCCGTGCATATTAGCCTCACAAGCACGACAAGTACTTTATGTAAAAGATCGGCTATATAAAAAACTGTCTATTGTCTTTAAGACACCTCCCAAGAATTACAAAGATGCATATGACGAAGTCGATGAGGAATTTAGTACTGTCATTCACCCGCACAATGATAACATATTGCCACATGTAGATCGACGTGACTTGGGTAATGAATCACGAGACGATTACTAGCGAACTGACTGTGGTGGTATTGTTATACGCAAATCGAAGTGAACAATGTCTTGGTGAAGTTGGCACACTCTAAAGTTCATTATATTTTTTGCATAACTCATATAGATGATAAATTGTATCTTATTAGTACATATATTGCCAGTTATTACTTGTAGTACAGTAACCTTGCAAATTACCATAATATATTCGAAAATCTGTTGATCATTACAGAAAAAAATATTAGATTTACAACAATTCTCATTTTATCTGTGTCAAGTCAACAAAATGGCAACTGACTTCAAAATAATTCACAGTTTGGCTATCTAAAGTCAAAATTCGGGGAAATGGGATATTAATCACATCAATTAAGTCAAAATGTTTCATGCCGTTTTAGCGCCTTTTTCACCCTATTTTTCCCGCACTTTTGCCTCTATTTTTTTGGTATTTATATGCCTTCCAATATATTGCATATGTTACACGAAGATACATCCTCTCCATCTATTATAAATTTTCCATCTTCCATCTGTTTCACGAACATACTGCCTTTTCATCTAATTTCATTCCCAAAAAATGGATGTTCCTGAATCGCAAAACCCTTCAAAGCGTAACTAGAAATAAAATACACATACTTTAGTTTCTTGATGAAAGAGGTTGATGAATAATTCTTGAAGGACTAGAAAAGACTTGCAGATGTTGAAATGGCTATTGTCGATATTCAGATGAATATAGACGAATTGAATTTCCGTATTTCCCAGATTAATTCTCAATAAAAGATTTCGGTTTTTGACAGGGCCCGTACTGATTTTGTTAATTCTCAATTGGTTCATCACACATGTATGCACGAATAACCAATTACGTGAGCAGATTATCAAGTCTCTTGACTCTGAAAACTTGTACTCTAATGGGCTTATTGATTATCTAGATTAGTTTTTTTTCTTTTTTAGTATCTGTCTCTTGATGTAATGTTTTGAAAATTCACAGATTTTAATTAATGAATATTGTCTGTTGTTTGCTGTAATATTCGTTGTTTGTGTAGTTAAATTTAAAAACAAACGACATCCTCTTTTGAACTAACCAAAACGATTCCCAATTTCGAATTCAACACGGTTCCAATTTTGACTTCACAAGATTTCCCATTTTGACTATCTAAAGTCAAACTTGGGGGAAATGAATATTAATAATTTATGTGACCATATATACTGGATTCTAGCTACACTTAACTCATGTGTGTCAAACTCAACTCTATGATTTAGACACATAAATAATTACTTCAAGTGACCATATATAGACTCATGATTTAGACACACAGACACTCAATATGTGACTAAATATCAAATTTAATCAACTGTTTAATTTTGAAAACAAATGATAAACTTTAGTCACAATGTATAAGTTATGTGACCATATGTACCGTATTTTGGCTACACATAATCATGTGTGACAAACTTGATTCTATGATTTAGGCACATAAACATTTCATTCATGTGACCATATGTAGACTCATGATTTAGACACACAAACACTCAATGTGACCATAAACAGCATTTAGATACTCATTTATGATATGGTGTGGCTATTATAAAGCCATATAGTCACACATGATCGTGCTAGAAAGAAATGTGACTATATACTTTACTTTTTGGTGCCGTTAAACTTTAGACACACATAATAAGTTGCTTGACCATAAGTACCTGATTTTGGCTACACTTAACACATGTGTGACAATTTCGAATATATGATTTAGACACATAAACAATTACTTCACGTGACCATATCTAGACTCATGATTTAGACACACAAACACTTAATATGGCCATAAACAACATTTAGATACACATATGTGATGATGTGTGGCTATTATAAAGCCATATAGTCACACATGATCATGCTAGAAATGAATGTGACTATATACTTTACCTTTTGGTGCCGTTAAACTTTAGACACACATAATAAGTTGCGTAACCATATGTACCGGATTTTCGCTACACTTAACACATGGGTGACAATTTCGAATCTATGATTGAGACACATAAACAATTACTTCATGTGACCATATGTAGACTTATGATTTAGACACACAAACACTTAATGTAGCCATAAACAACATTTAGATACACATTTTTTATGATGTGCGGATATTATAAAGCCATATAGTCACACATGATCTTGCTAGAATAAATGTGACTATATACTTTACCTTTTGATGCCGTTAAACTTTAGACACACATAATAAGTTGCGTGACCATACGTACAGGATTTTGGCTACACTTAACACATGTGTGACAATTTCGAATCTATGATTTAGACACAAAAGCAATTACTTCATGTGACCATATGTAGACTCATGATTTAGACACACAAACACTTAATGTGGCCATAAACAACATTTAGATACACATTTGTGATGATGTGTGGCTATTATAAAGCCATATAGTCACATATGATCGTGCTAGAAATAAATGTGCCTATATACTTTACCTTTTGGTGCCGTTAAACTTTAGACACACATAATAAGTTTCGTGACCATATGTACCGGATTTTCGCTACACTTATCACATGTGTGACAATTTCGAATCTATGATTTAGACACATAAACAATTAATTCATGTGACCATATGTAGACTCATGATTTAGACACACAAACACTTAATGTGGCCATAAACATCATTTAGATACACATTTGTCATGATGTGTATCTATTATAAAGCCATATAGTCACACATGATCGTGCTATAAATAAATGTGACTATATACTTTACCTTTTGGCACCGTTAAACTTTAGAGACACATAATAAGTTGCGTGACCATATGTACGATTTTGGCTACACTTAACACATGTGTGACAATTTCGAATCTATGATTTAGACACATAAACAATTATTTCATATGACCATATATGGCATTTAGTCACAGTAATTCAAGTGTGTGACAAACTTTTGTCACTTTAAATTAAGTGTGTGACCATTTATGGCATTTAGTCATGTTTTCCAAATTCAGTTGTGGCTAAATAATCGGCCAAAAAATAGTTGTAACCTTTAGCCACCTAAATATTTGAATGTGTGGCGATACATTACCGAATGGTCACACGATCTGAATTCATAAGTGGCTAACTAATAACGACGAACTTATTTTCGTACCTTTAGTCACATAAATATTCGAACGTATGGCCGTTCAAATCCGAATATGTGTGACCAAATTGCAGATTGGTACTAGTGCTCGTGAGTTGACCAATCCGTGGTAAAAAACACGGTCGATAGGGCTATCGATCGTGTTAAAAAACACGGTCGATAGAAGATTTAACCCTTACTGACCCTTAGTGAATTTTAGCATAGGTAGGTTCGATAGAACAGGGTCAATAGCTATCAAGATTGATAGGGGTTTTCACCAGTACTTACCCTTGTGTTTTTCCATGTAAACAAGATCGACAACCTAGGATCGATAGACAACACAATCTATAGGGGTTGTTCCCTCACTGACCCTTAGTGAACTTACATTCAAACAAGATCGATAGGATTAGACTGATAGACATTTCACTTACTGATCCTTAAGGAAATTAATGCCAAACAAGATTGACAAGGGTAAGATCGATAGACATTTTTACCCTATGGCCCTTGGTGAATTTAAATGCAAACAAGATCGATGGGCCAGGATCGATAAAAAATCCTAAGTTCATTAACACTTGGTATTTTAAACCCAAAATAGGACCTATTGAGAGACAATCGATAAAACACCATCCATTGTAACATGTGACCACTTAGGAAAATTTCAAAAACAACCAGATTTTGAGAGCCAAAAAGACATGTTTGCGGATGTTTTGCACTACCCATATTTTGGTAGGTTGATTACAGCAAGGCTTCAAAATGCTTGAAGATTGAACAAGATTATATATGTTTTGGTTTTTTTTGAACTTGTTTCTTGTTTTGTTTCTGATTTTTCAAATTCTAAGAATTGAACATTTCAAACACACCCCCCCTCAACTTGTGCATTTATTTCCAAAATTTTGAGATTGAGAGGGAATAAGTTGTTAGCAAAATCAGTGTGTCTATATTTTCTCCCCCTACACATATGCAGTATTGTATATGTGCATATAGACACTCCCCCTCGAGTATTGCATTCGGAATCTGCACAATGAACAAACTATGTAAAACCTACTCAAAACCAAAAAAAATAAGAAAGGAAATAAACAGCAGTATGTCATAGTCTTAAGTTGAGGATGCTTTAGGTATTTTCAAAGTATGTTAGTGGAATAAGTTGATTGAAAGTGCAAAGTATCATAAATTCCCTCGTTTAATTGCTTTATTTATTTCATTGTTTTCTAGTAGTTTAATTTAGTTTAATATATAAATTAGTATAATTTTATCAAATCATACTTGTTCCCCAAGTGTTCAACATCCGTACTTATTTTCTGTACTACAATACGATTAGGTCCTCTTGCCTATTGTTTTATAGTCGTACGTAAATAAAAACGGATTTTATAATTTAAAACTAGTACGTTTTACGCACATCAAGTTTTTGGCGCCGCTGCCGTGGAACGGTTCCATCTGATTTAAATATATTAATTTAGTATTAAATGATCCTTCCCATGAGTTTCGGCTCAAAATGAAGTTACTTTAGTAGTTATGTTCGTATTTCTTTGTCCTGCGATGTCTCTTCTGCAGATATGAACTTCCCCGAGGATCAAATGATCTATTGGGAATCCTTCCTCAAATATTTGTTGAACCCGAATTTTATGACGATGGAATTGAGTGGGATGATTACGATTTCATTCTAATAGATGATGAGGATGACCACCCGATTGGTTTTCCCGAGGAGCCACAACTTAGTCCTGAACCGTACTATTTAGATGACTCTGATTCTGATGAGAGTTTGTGTTTTAACCCCTACGCGGAGATGGAATCGAGTGAAGATGTGCAGTATGATGGAGATATTCTAGAGTGCCTTGTTGACCTGCTTGAGGAACCGGAAGAACGTACAAAGGACGAACCATCGACCTTCGTTGAACCAACACCCAAGTTAGGTTTAGAACGAAAACCCGTATGAGGAACTTTCCCCTTGAAAGAGAAGATGTAGAAAATTATGCAGATAAAATCTTGAATTATTTAAAATTTCTATTATTCGAGCAGGAAACTGAAAAACCAGCTAACGAGCTTACCATAAAATCTACTAAGGAAATAGAGTTGAGGTATGGATTTCATCCGGCACGAGGGACCCTTTGGAACCTGTCGTGTTGGGAGAATGATCAGGCGGTTAGATATTTAGAAGGAATCGGGAGTCAATTAGAGTCTCTACTTGAGTCACGATCGAGTTCGCAATCACGTGGAGGATTCAAATATGAGAACGCGAGAGAGATGTTTGTGGAGATCAAGAAGGTTGAGCGGAACGCGATCACATCAGCTTTAAAAATCAGTAACTCATACATATATCATGGTTATGTATGAGTATTACCACCCGCAATTGATTGCGAGTGTGGGGTCTTTCGTTTAAATTGAATAAATTTGGAGTCAAGCTAGAGACTCGGACAAAAATAAGCGCTTCTAGGGAGGCAACCCGTGTTTAATTTAGGTTTTTCATTTTTATTTATTTTTGACTTCTTTCTCTTTCTGTTCAAACTTTGTGGGTGTGTTGATTAGAAACCCTCACAATACTACAACTCGTCCACTCGGGCTACCGAGGGGTTTAAAGGCTTGTTGCATACGCTAAATGCAACCGTGATTTCTACAAAAGTGAGTTAGGGTTTTCTTTTTCTTTTCGTGTGTTTTTGTTTTTAGTTTTTGAGTGATTCTTTACCTAGATCTATTCTATTTTGATATCTGCTCCGTGTGTTTTTATTGCAGGTTGTCGTTGATATATGGACTACGCGCTGATGCTAGCATTATTTCAGCATGTATTTATTTTTTCTCCGATTGTTATGATAATACCCGAAGGGAGTTTTCTCTAATATTTTTCTACCCTTATTTTAATTTTACTTTGTCTTTATGTACAATGAGGGCATTGTATAATCTAAGTGTGGGGTAGGGGGTTAGAAAAAGATTCATTGCTTGAAATTTATTTATCCTTGATTAAATCATTATTTTATTTGGGCTATAATTTTTAAGTTTTTTAATATCATTTGAGTACGGATTAAATATTAGTTGAAGGCGTTCAGATGTTTGATTTGTAAACAGGTTCACACGTTATATTTAGTATTTATGTATAGTATTTAGTGGCTTTTCATCATTCCTTAAAAATTTTGATTTATGGTAACCAAATTTTTAATTTTTGAATTATTAATAGAAGTATAGTGGTTAAGCCATTTTTGAGTCTAAGTTTGACAAAAATAGGCTGAGTATGAATTTTCTCTTTTACTAATCATATGCTTGATAAAAATAGAATAGAAATAAAAAAGCCAATGAGCAAAAAAAAATAAAAAATGAAATGGCTGAAAAAATATTTAAGTAAAATAAGTGGCCTTTGGAACTCGAACGAGTAAACTTTGAGGGGTGCTCTACACCTAATCACCTAAAGCCAACTGCTTTGGGATCGGTTGAGTTGAATGTTCGCTACATGGGTTTCATCGTAAGGTATATAAGAGCGGAAAAGAATAAGAGGCATATGTCAAATAAAATTGGAAAATCTACAATAAGTTTTGAGGTTAGAGGATTCTTAAGGGGTAAATTAACCGTCAATAATAAAGTTAATTAATTCATTAATTAAGGGAGGACCAAAACATGGATATATGCATAAGTCAAGGTATGATTGATGTCTTTTTTTCTAATCAAGCATAGTGACATTAGTAAGTGATATTTAATGTTTATAAAAATGAAAATATTAGTTTGAATACCTTAGTCTAGATAAAATTGTGATTTGTTTGGGGACAAGTAAAGTTCAATTGTGGGGTATTTTAATATCGTTGTTTTTAACTATATATTTTACGCGATATCCGAGGGTTTTTAGCCTAGAATTATGAGAAATCATTCAAAAAGGTGTTTTTTACCTTTATTTACTATTTCAGGTTAAAATTAGAGAGTTGAAGTTATTTAAAGCTTAAATGAGAGTAAATGAAGGAAATGAGAAAAGTTGTCACCTCCGACACGCCTCCACTGTTTTGATCATATCTCACTCATACAAACTCGGATTGAGGTGATTTAAGCGGCCACGGGAACTACACTCAGAGGGCTACAATTTCCATTTTATGGTCAACCATTGAAAAAGCTATATGTCAGCGCGACGGGGTAAGATCGCGGCGCGAACGTGTAGATAACTCTAGAAATTCAAATTTCAAACGGGGTGTGATAATAGGTATGATTTCAAGATCGCGGCTCGACCTGTACCTGACGCGGAGCGATCTCCTTAGTTTGAGAATATATTTATATTTTTCAAACCATTCAGTTTGAGATTCATAGGCTTTGTACCATCTTCCACCTTACAAAACACCATCAAAACATTCCAGAGGAGTAGAGGAGCTTTGACTTGTAGATTGGAGCTTAAAATGAAGATCAAGAATTAGATCATTCGTCTTTTTACGGTTTTATCATTCTAACTCATCATTCTTTTTTATTCTAGATTTACAAATGTTTAGAATGATCATGCTAGGCTAGGTTTCTTTTTTTCCTCCATAGAGGAAACGAAATCTTGTAATATTGATTGATTCATGGACTTTTGGATACTTTTATCATATTATTATTATTATTATGTGTTGCTTAATCATAGATCATGCATGTTTTTGAGATGTTTATTTGAAGAGTTTTTGTAAAGTAAAAGACCAATACCTTTATCTAACTTGAATCATGAGTTTCTATGATCATTAGGGTTCATGACAAGATTTGTCTCGAAGATCTTCATTTCCGTGTAGAAGCAAACTCTCCAATTTTATACCCTCCTTTAGTGATCTTTCCGGTGATTGTTCAAATAAAAACCTAAAGCTTGAGACTTAAATGTGTATTTCAACATTTAATGACCATTATGTGTTAGTTTTATGTTTTGTTGATCAAACAAGCGTAAAAAGGTTAAGTTTTTACTTGTAATCAAACTTATTCGGCAAATTATACTTTTTAATGGCGCTTTTGACCATGAAGGTTATTAATTAATATAATTATAGGGTTAGAATCGGAACAAGAGTCTAACCACTTTAGAAATCGATATATGACATTTACTAGACATTGCACTTGATTACGTGAATTTAATTAACTTGAAAAGGGTGAAATCGAATATAGGGAGGGAAAGTTATCATTATATAAGATTTATCTATCCATGTTTTTTGCTTTCTTGCTTATTTGGTTTTCTTTAGGTATTTTCTAAGTGTGTTAGTGGATTAAGTTGATTGAAAATGCAAACTATCATAAATTCCCTCCTTTAATTGCTTTATTTAATTTATTGCTTTTTAGTAGTTTAATTTGGTTTAATACTTAAATTAAGTATAAAAAATCCCCAAGTGTTCGACACCCGTACTTATATTCTATACTACGATACGATTAGGTCCTATTGCCTATTGTGTTATAGTTGTACGTAAATAAAAATGGATTTTATAAATTTAAAAATTTGTACGTTTTACACACATCAAACCGCCAAAGAGAGGGAGACATCCCTCCTCCACACGTTGCTTTCGCCGACCACCACATCGCTGCCGTAGCTCCGCCTTCGTCGCCGCCGTGCACCGCCACCGTTGCCGTAGATTTCAAAGAAAATCTCACGTAACACATCTCCTTCGCTAGCGAACACATTTGTACAATTTTTATGCCGATTTTATCTGGTTTTTAGGGTTTTTTCGTGAGCTACCTGTTGCGGCCTAGAAGTAGAAATCGAGAGGTCTTTCTGGTTTGTCAAGCCCTAGCATAGGAAACCTCCGGGAATGTTTAGTAGGATAGTGTAATTTCCTTGATGGCAGGGCTATAGGGTTCTCAATGGTTTGCTTATAGCCTTATTCATGTCGATTCAAACATTCAAACCAAAGGTTCGCTCCCGCTGAAAAAGCTTAGTAAGACGGGCTTCGAGTGTGTGTCTGTGTCACTGAAGAAAATGAGGTGTATGTGGGTGTGTGTGTGTGTATGTGTGCGAGACGCTGGAAAAGACAATGATGATGGGTGTGTGAGTCGTCAGAGACGACCATGTGTTTGTGTTTGCGTGGGTCACCAGCAAGAACAATATGTGTGTGTATGTATGTCTGTGTATGGGTGTGTGTTGTGCGTTTGGGCATCAAACGCCGTTCTACTTGCCAGCGAAGTCTAGATGGGGAAGACGGCCATAAACACAGTCAGGGGAGGGGGAAATTGGTTACCGTGTGATTGGTGTGTGTGTTGGGTCTGATTGTTAGTTTATACGTAGAAATTCTTAGTTGGGCCTGTTGGTATTAGGTGATGGGAGCCCGAGAAGAACACATATATATTTTTACACACTAGTTTGTAGGTTGGCCTTTAAGTGGTGAATTGGATTGGTGTGTTTCGCTCTAATTAATCAAGTGATATTGTGGGTTGGGCTTTCAAGTGGAATAGGATCTTGGTGTACCCCCTTGGTAATTACATACATATGCATATGGATATATATATATATATATATATATATATATATATATATATATATATGTATATACACCTAATATGTAATTATCTACTTATTTATTTTATAAGATATGGACTACCGAGGATATATTTATATGTATGTATATACACACATATTTAGATGTATTCGAAGTCGGGTTTGCTATGTGTGTGAGTGGGCCCTAATTATTTAATCTAAGCACTGGACTTTAATTGGAATAATTATTACACGGAATGTATTTACTTTCCAGTCGGACTGAATATTTTATTAAAGTAAGTGAGGTTGGTGCGACTTGGAAGTTGGTTCGACCTAGGGATGAATGGTGCGGCTTAACCCCATCCGACTTGTATGTGTGACTTACAGCCTGTGCGTCAGACCTACGAGTCAGACTTACTCATAGTTTGGGTGGTTCGACTTTGAGCTTGAGTAGGTGGTTCAACTTAGAGCTTCGGTCCGACTTATGTCCATATGTGTAGGAGGTGCGACTTGGGGTAAGTCCAACCTAGGAGGACTGTATGGTTAATGATGGGGTCCGATTCAGAGGACTTAGAAATTGTAAACCTCTTATTAAGATGTGTAGTATGTTATGTGTTGTAGGTTCTTGCCATCAGACTCGTTAGATATGCAATTTACAGTTGGTCGTTTCTTATGATTGATCTACTGCCAGGATCGTGTTGTGGAGCAGGTTAGTTACACTAACTTATACATGATATTAGTGTGTGATATGTATGTGCATGTGCATGTTATATTTACGTGAAAGTGTAACTAATGTGATGCTACGCGATAGATATGTGACATGTGAAGTGAAGGGTTGCGTTATAATGAGGTGAAAACGTAACTCGGGCACAATAAGACATAGACCCTTGGTACGGCTCGGATAGTCGGTTGTGACCCAAAGTGTGAAATAGTATCTGGTACACTTAGTCGGTATTATGTGATATGATTTGTGATCATGGATTGATATGTTATATTTGATATATACATGCCTAGTATGATGTATAATCTACTGTGCTCGCTAAGCTTTATGCATACTGTTGTTGACTTAATCTTTTCTGGACCTGACCGTGGGGAAGCACCAGCAGTGTGTAGACGTCTCATCGTTTTCTAGCATTATCCACTGTTTCACTTATTCAAACATTTTATTCAAACTATATCTTTATTTAATTATTTAAATTACATTTGACGTGTAGTTTCGGGTGCCGGACCTCGTCAGGGTTTTGTTTAACTTTCGTTACAGATATTGTCGGTTGTGAAGTGCATTTCGTATTTGTTTTACTTATTTCAAAAAAAAAAACTCGGGCAGTACAACTTGGTATCAGAGCCTTGGTTTCAGGGATTCGGACATACAAGTGGTGTGTTCGGACATAAACCTTAATTAGTTCTAAGATTTCAAACTGTCGGGTTTAGGACTGTGATTAGGGTTCGTTGCATGTTCTTGTTTGATTGTTGCTTGGGATTCGACTCACGGTTCGAAGTCAGACTGCATTTTCAAACGATTGATGAGCTGTCAGCCGGAGATTGTTCCTTGTGAGCGGAAGGGTGAAGCATAGTATATATATTTATTGTTTAGTGAAATATACTATGTAGTTAAATATATGATATCTGTTAGAGCGTTATTGATTTTCCTCATGTTAACGCAAATTGTGTACACTATAAGCTGTGCATAGTGGTAACCACATAAGTTTAGAACGGATGATCCGGTCCTAATGCATGTTCTTGTTTGATTGTTACGGTAGGGTAGAATAAAACACTCGAATGCTTATATGATTAACCTTATGCAAAGTTGTATACATAATATGCATAGGCTAAGATATATGGATTGAATGTGAAACCTTACGAGATGATATGACTGTACTGTAGCATGAAACATTAAGTTGTATGTGTACTGCTTAGATAAATATACGGTGTTGATTGAATCGATGAAAATTATTGAAGTGTTAGCGATTGCATCCACATTTATGTGTATTGTGAATACTCCGTGCCATTGGTGTGCAGCCCGCGTACAGGTATTTTTAAGATGATTAAAAGCTTTTTCACACTGGTGTTTTAAATTTATAAAATGAAATTACAAAATAAATACTACACATGACTTAGACAAGTATGACCTAGTCAGTAGTAGTATAGATCGGGTAAGACCGAGTGTCGAACCACAGGGATAAAGTTTGGCAACTACTAGTATTCAAACATCATCATTGTTTGGTAATTAAACAATTATAAGTGATTATTAGATTAGGATTAATTATAGAAAATAGTTTACAAACATAAATATTACAAACTGCTAGATAATCAAGGAAAAGATCACTCAGGCTTCAGAATCAACCTGGCTAGTTATGGCAATATTTATTTTAATTAAATTGTTGATGACTTGATAAATTGCAGTAAAGCACACAACATGTTATTCTCTCTAATACTCACAAATCGTATTATCATACGAATCATCCCTCGAGTTATTGAGCCTCTGACTGACAATCAAACATAACATGTAAGCATAGAATCACAAATTATAACACAGATCCACTTAACCAAGTTCAAATCCAGCTATAAGATATATATTCTGTCAAATAATATTTCTTATAACATTCAGAACTTAGGAAAGTGTCAAAGTGATTGGAAATGGTTTAAACATGAGAAACAACAAACTGCACTCGAATAAAGGTGCATGTGGCCGCATGTCAAAGACATGTGGTCGCATGGGTCCATGCGATCACATGGAAATACCATGCGGTCGTATGACCCCTTTTTACAGCAGAAATCATTTTATGCACCAAGGATCAAACACGTACAACCTGGACTGTCATCCAAGGTTATAAGCAGATAGAAATGAGCACTATGAAGTCATTAACCCAACTAGACTCAAACCACGTGTTTTGAATTTAAGATCGAGCCTTACGTTATTTCCTTAAGATATCATCATGTTAAGTACTATTTCTAGTACTTAACACATGCAAAGCATGAAACATGTAAGCATGCACATAGAATCGTAGAGTTTTGATTCTTAATGGCATTAGGAGTTTATTTCAACCTTGGCATGCTCAAGAACACCTTTTCAATCCTTTTTATTCTTTTGTAGTTGTTATGATCAAATAATATACTTAAATACTTGAAACTTTTGTTAAGATGTTAAGCATGTGTAAAACCACAATATGATGAACATGACCAACTTGTTATAACCTGAAATGATCAAAGACAAGTCCCAAATATGCTTTTCAAATGACAACCTTGCTTGTTACACCATTTCTAGCGATAACTACACAAGATCTTGAGATTAAACCATCATCTTTGAATATGCATGGAATGTAACCTTTATGTTTTCACGTAAAAGATTAACAAAACATGAACATGAACATATTTAACATAAGAACATGATTAAACACATTTAAATCAATGATCAAAACATACTTTTTATATCAAATCATCAAGAAAAGATTTATATTGCCATAACTTGGCCAAGAATCATCTTGGCCCAAGTGAAAGAGTTTAGTGACTCATTACAAGTACAATAACAAGAACAAAACTTGGATACATATTAATGATTAGGTTATACCAAACAGTCTTTAAGCTATATACTCTTTTCACTGAAGTTCTGAGCTTCACTAAGCTTCAAAGCCTTAGAGATAGGATTCGGGAGTGTATGGAAGTAAAGAGACGTGTGTGTTTCTGGTGTGTGTGAAGTTCTGATCGTGTCTCCAACTGATCTGGAGAGAGCTCTTTATATAGGCCTGATCCGGGGGTCCATGCGATCGCATGCCTCTGTCATGCGATCGCATGCCATTGCGGTGGAATTTGACAAGACAGCCTAGGCTGCAGAGCTCGACAAGTGTCAAAGCTAGATTCGGCCCTATCATGCGATATCATGGTAGGTACATGCGGTCGCATGGCTTTGCAGTTTTCAACAGTTCTTTATTTTTCTTCAGTTTTGCACTTGTTTAACTCGGAATCTTCACTTTTAGTCTTTTTAACCTGCAATGGTGAAAACAAAGCATTTGGGGTAATAATTCGTACATTTCACCTTAATTACGGATTAAATACGAGGGTTTTCGGTGCGTAAAACATGTATACATATGGATATATCTGCCATGCATAATGGTACTCATATAAATTTAGAACGGTTGGTTCGACTTTATTGCATGCTCTTGTCTGATTGTTGGACTAAAGAAGAACCAAACGTCCGACTGTTTATATAAATTAATAGTATGCTTGATGGTATACAAAATATATTTAGATTGGGATACAATGGCCCTTATGTGTATGTATGACGAGCCAAACTTGTCCCGGTTATTATGATCGTTTGCTTTGGCAACGGGTATGTTTCGACCATTTGCTTGGGCATCGGGTAGCTCTACCGTTTGCTTGGGTAACGGGTATGTTCGACCGTCTACTTCGGTAGCGGGTATGTTCGAACGTATGTTTCGGCAGCGGGTATGATTCGACTGACCACGACGGTAGCGGGTATGTTTCGACCGTTTGCTTGGCAACGAGTATGTTTGGAACGTTTTCTTCAGTAACGAGTATGTTTCGACAGTTTTCTTCTACAACAGGTATATTTTGACTGTGTGCTTCAGCAATTGTATGTTTCTACCGTTTGCTTCGGCAACGGATATGTTTCGAACGTTTGCATCGGCATCAGGTAGCTCGAACGTTTGCTTCGGCAACGGGTATGTTCGACCATCTCCTTTGATAGCGGGTATGTTCGAACATTTGTTTCGGCAGCGGGTATGATTCAACCGACTACCAATGTAGAGGGTATGTTTTGACCGACGGTAGCGGGTACGTATCGACCGTCTACTTCGGTAGCGGGAAGGTATGAGATGTAAGACAGCTGTCGGTTCGCCACAGTAGCATTCAAAGGAGATGTAATACTACTGATAGTGCGCTATGGTACCATTCAGTATTGACGGACTATGCTATTTAAGTGTTTATTTCGATGATAATACCGCCTTCTATAATGAGGATGCGTGTTCCATGCATGATACTAGATATGTAAGTTTAGGATACTAGAGTTGGTCTTATCGCATGTTCTTGTTTGATTGTTGCGGTAGGATAGACTCAAGTATTAGAAACATTTATATGATCCGGGCTTATGCATAGCACAACATTCGTACTACACTAGACCTATAACTAAAGTGTGACTTGTACTTGACATTTTATAATATGAAATATAATGTGATACATGGCCTAAGCCAGTGAATCAGGGTTTCGAGTTATAATGACAAGGCTCGTTATGCTTGAGGTGTTTGGAATAAGATTAAGGGCCCATATTATTACAAACACGTGATACATGACGAAGCTTGCCTGAATCATAAGAAATCTTTGGAATCAGGTGAGGAGTACTTGTAGGACTGTAGTATGCCTATAGAGTAAGAGTTCCTTAGTACGATTAGGGCTACTTCAGATGATGTGAAGGGCATTTTAGAAATACGTATAGATTTTGTATACGAACTACGAATTTCTTAGGAGAGTATGGGAAAGCCACCCGTCGATGAAGGTGTTATCTATACTTCGAAACGACGATGGAGGAGACAAGAGTAGAGCACGACGTTACTGCAAGCAAGAAACCGTGTGGGTTCAAACCCTAAGTGGGGGAGAATTCTAGTCTACGCTGGATGCGAGAAGGAGAAAACGATGTTGTGTACGACTGTAAGGGCGATTAAGTAACCTCGTAAAGAAGTGTACGGCGTTTCTGGTACACGTGAGCGGCAACAATTTAGGAAGGAGTAAGAAAAAGCATTTCAGATGCACTAGTGGCGTGTGATATTTCCAGAGATAATTCAAAGGGAGTAGAGGACACGGCGACCTACTTGACGCGTTATACGAGGCAAGCAGAGTTTCTGCACTAAGATTTTGGAGACACTACCCACAAAGCGTCAGTTGTACTGCCTGCACTAGCTGCAAAATCCCAAAATTCTTTGCAAATCATAATAACTTGATGATGAGATGAGGAATGTGGATAAATTTAGAAGAAGTTTACGACCACAGGACCCTTTGTCACCTAAGAAATGATGAGGTTGCATCGGATACTTTGTGAAAAAGGGATCAGTTATCTATTACTAAGAGCACAATTATGAAATTGGTGGTGACTTCAACCCTAGCAAGCTCGCTACGAGCCGCCTAACAAGGGACATTGAGAGTCGAGAAACAGAAATGAGATGAATAAAAGGTTAGAAAGCACCGGTGAACAAAGATAGTCACGTATTAATGATACAGTAGGACTTCCTTAGATACCAAAGATGATAGATACCCGGTCAACTTGTAGGCTCAGACAAAGATCCACGCGGGTTAAGGGACAAGAGTCAACGTTAGTACGACTATTGATGGTCAGAGCGAGAAAATGATTCAGACACTAGAGGTTATGTTACGGAAGTATGTGATATGGTTTGGAGGATATTGAGATTCTTATCTACCAGAAGTGTTCAATTAACGATTCTACTTTCGAACCGTTAGAAGATATCGTGATCAAGAAAAACTTGAACTACATAGGAAAGCTTATTGCTATATGCGATCGTGAAACAAAACTACTACAAAATTAACATATTTAGATGGTGAGGATTCGGTGAGAGCATAGTTAGGGTTTGGGAGATTATGTGAACCAGGGACGGTAATGAAAGGTAATACTCGAATATTCGAATAGTGACTTCGGGGACGAAGTCGAATCGAAGTGAGGAGAGTTGTAATACCTATTTTCTAAATAGAATCGAGAAGATTATTCTATTTATATTATTAATTATGATAATGAGTAGACGTTGATGCTAGCGTGGTATTAGTGTATTAAACACCTTAGTAGTTATTAAAATTAGACTTTGAGCTTTTTCAAGTCAACTAACTTTGATTTCACGAAGAATCAGTTGTTCTCTCCCCATAGAATTTTGCATTCTCTACAATGTATCTCTTGTGTCAATTTGCATTTAGACGACGAAATATCTGTAATGAACGGTAACAAAACATAATGAGGTCCTGCACCTAGAACTACACACACAAAGTATTTTCGAATAATAGTTACAGATATAGTTGAGTAAAAAGTTTGAAATAAGTAAACAATAGAAGACGTTGAAAAGCGATGAGCCGTCTTCACACCGCTGGAGCCTCTCCACGAATAGGTCCTCAAAATAGAAAGTCAACAATAGTAAGCATAAAGATTAGAGAGCAGACTAAATTACACACCATACTGCTATGCATATATCATACTTCACATATTAAATCCATGATAATAAAACATATAAAACATATACATTTCACCCTAATATAATGTGTCAGTGTAACTCACCTGATCCGCAACATAGTCAATAAGCAGCAGATATCACAGTTTTGAATAGCTAACAAGTCCAAATACGAGGATCTACAATTCATATATCTCAATGAATCATAATTTAACTGTCGCGTCGCACAACTCTTTAACTTGAAAAACCTATAGCGGTCTCACACTCGGGTCGGACCTCCCTAGGTCGGAGCCCTACTCAAACTGGCCCGTACAATAAAAGAAACCATTAAGTCGCTCGGGCCTAACAAATCGGCCCACTACAATTTAAAAGTAAGTTGGATCATCAAGGTTAATGGGCCTCAAGCCCAAGTCGTGTTGCATGGTATATTAAGCCGTACCCGTAGTCCATACAAGTCGGACGAGCTTCCTTACTACCTTCTCAAGCCGGATCCATATATATATATATATATATATATATATATATATATGTATATATATATATATACACACGATATACACACGATATATATATATATACACACAATATATATATATATATACACACACGATATACATGGCAGTGTCTAACTAGGTGTTGGATTGGTTTTAAAAGAACACAAGTCGGATGGAAGATTTTCTGTCGAACCCACCAATATATCCCCAAATCGGATGGGGCCTTGGGCCCACCTCGGACAACTCAAAAATCAAGTCGGAAGCATCACTAATATATGTATATATATATATATATATATATATATATATATATATATATATATATATATATATATATATATATATATATATCAGACCCTACTAAAATAAATTGCAAGCTGCATGCATGGCTTTGATAAGTTGTACGTACGACTAATCGATACAAGTAGAATAATCCTCAAAATATATGTATATGTGACTCTTGGTAATATCATTGAATAAGTCGGATGAGTTTGAGCTAGCCGGATATAATAAGGTCCTATGTTTGGATTGGGCCTTACGGCCAAATAGGAGTCATGTACGTAATAAAGTCGGAAAGCGTGGCATAACTATAGGTGTATATACTTAAGTCGCATGGCGATAATACATGCACGAGCCGGATGGTTACTAATGTCAGACGTAACTCAATGACGGAAAGGAAGCTTACAAGAAGCGTGTCAATGACGCCTTAGATGTAAGCTACCTCATGTAACACCGTAAAACACAAGCCAATTTTTTTTTCTTAAATAACAGCGGAAGTATTGCAATTAAAATTAGTAAGATAGCAACACCCACAAACTTAAAACCAATACTGTTCATTAACCAGTATATCGTTTCGTGTTACAAAAGAGTTGCAAACATGGCTCATCAATTTCAAAAACATAATATCAGAGTGACGGTCAAACTTCCCCTGTACGAACAAACACCTACCGAAGCTCATCAAAACCTGTAACAGAGAGTTAGGGTGGGGAATTAGCACAAAGCTAAGTGAATGAAATTCAAGCCACAAACAACAATAGCATAATCACAACAAATATCTCAGAAACAAGACCCACAAGGACTACTCAACAGCGTGAACCATGTATCATCAGAGGCACGGCGGCTCTGCAGAGCCTGCAACCCATATGCCAGCCAAGCATAGGTTTACCGAGACTGCCTGCTAACTGGCACAGTTAAACCCCCTCTGCTGCAACAAATGTAACAGGGGTTGAACAACCGCACAACCAGAAGCAAACGAGCCTAGCCCACACAAACCGGCTAACCTCCCTCAAAGACAGCATGCGCACAGTAATCTTCACCGCGCACATATCTTGGACTCGATTGCAATCAATAAACACAAATACCAATCATCGCACAATCATAGTGCCAATCACCAAACAATCACAATCTCAATTTCAATCTTCGTATCATCCTCATACCAATCTCCGAACAATCAAATCAGATCAAACAATCTATCGCATGATTATATAAATGAATCCAGATAATCATCATAATCATAACTAACACCAACAATGAGTTAAATTCCACTCACCTCAGCCTCAAACTTCGTTCTACTCAGTTGTCTAATAACCGAGCCTTTGTTATTCCTGACAACATAAAATCAACCGAATCAGTTCTCAACCCATAATATTCATAAATATATTTATATCAATTATTATATTATCCTCGTAATATAATTACATAATCGATCTCATTTATAATTACATAATCGATCCTCATGCATACGTACTTACTAACATACAAAATTAATCAAACATACATATATAAATATAAATATATATTATCATCACAATAGAGAATATATATATATATATATATATATATATATATATTACATAATCGCATACAAACATAAACAAAACTTAAACATTTACCCACTAACACAGCCAATCGCATACCTATCAGCCGCCCTCTCTTTTCAATCGCATACAATAATTCATATATACCTATCGCATGCAATCAATTATCAAAATTCAACAAAACACATCAATCGCATACAATATATATATTTATATATATCCAATCGCACACATATACTCAGTCGCACACATATAAATATAAGTATATTAACACTCAAGATCAATTACAAATGTATATTAATAACAAGAATCAATTACTAATATATATATATATATATTTTAATGCGCCACATATAAGTATATATATATTTACATATATATATTTTTATTAAACATACGCTATTGCATACTATAGATATATTCCAACACTTATACAATTTTCAACTCAAAGCTTTAACATGGATGTAAAGAAAGCAAGGCTTATATCATTCAACACATAGTAAAATAAAATCAAAGTCTATAGCATGGCTTAAAAAAAACAAAGCTTATAGCATCCAACACTTAGTAAAATAAACTCAAGGTCAATAGCATGACTTATAGAAAACAAGGCTTATAGCATTCAACACTTAGTAAAATAAACTCAAGGTCAATAGCATGGCTTATAGAAAACAAGGCTTATAGCATTCAACACTTAGTAAAATAAACTCAAGGTCAATAGCATGGCTTATAGAAAACAAGGCTTATAGCATTCAACACTTAGTAAAATAAACTCAAGGTCAATAGCATGGCTTATAGAATACAAGGCTTATAGCATTCAACACTTAGTAAAATAAACTCAAGGTCAATAGCATGGCTTATAGAAAACAAGGTTATAGCATGGATATATAGCATGCTAACACTTAGTCAAATTTCCAATCCAAGATTCAAGTACATTTCTATAAGCCTTAGCCCCTTTTTTTATTAAATACTCATTTATATTCAATCAAAGCAACTAAGCATGTCAAGAAAGTCAAGATAGAATTTATTCATTCCATAAACTTATCATCACTTTTAATATTAAACTCTTTTAATATTAAATTCTTTTAATAACTTATCTCCATTAACATCTTCTACAATCAACTTACGTACATACATTTCAAGAACATATTGAACACTTGAATAAACATACAAGCAAGCTTCACCATTTTTATACTTTCAATTTTTAAAACCACACTTTAAATCATGATTTTAATTCATAAACTCATGAATCATCATAAAAAACATATTTCTATTCTTCATGAATACTTAATAACACTTTAAAATCCTTAAATACATAAAACCCACTTTCAAGTTCAAACAAAAACTTCATCCATGGTAACTCCATAAAATTAAGCATGGTAACAACTTGAAATCATGTTATTTAGTAACCATGAATATCATACTACCTTGATTTGTAATTATTCAACACTTAGAACCAAGATGAAAAATCCAAGTATCAAGTTGTAGTAACTTTCTCTCTCAAAACACACCTTAGAAAACACACACTTAACATACACAAAACTTACTCATGAAGCTATATTTAACACTTCAATTTTCGGCCCCTAGTAACTCACATACGTGTTTCAGTATTTAAAACGTTTCGTTCGAATATACGATTTGTCATTTAACCGACTAGTAACAACTAGTAAATTTCTAATAAAATTATATTCGGAATCCTTATTTAAAAACGAATGTAACGATACCATATAAGCATGCATTCAAAATAACACAAGCAATTAATTAAATTACCCACGATACGACTAGCCCGGATTGAGGATGTTACAAATCTCTCCTCCTTAAGAGGATTCCGTCCTCGGAATCCCATCGCAATCAAACAATCAATGACAACGATTTCTCATATCAGTTTCAGTTTCCCAAGTTAATTCCGATTCCAAACTATGCTTCCACTTGACTAACATCATCAGAATCTTTTTTTTTTTTTGCGAAATTTAGTAACTTTACGGCCAACAGTGAAACAGGTTCTCTTATTAATCTTTTCTTCGAATCAACTTTCAATCTCGTGCACAGCAGTATCTGATTATTATTTTCATGTTTACACTTTCACAAATAACACGCGTTGAATATATCACAAATTCCTGCTAACTCAGGAGAAAATCAAAAGTAACTATTGGATCATTATTCATTCCTCATATCCAATCACAATAACATCGTCTGATTGTTAACCACTTGTCGTATCTAATCATAAACGACACCACCAGCGTGAAGATCTGTGTACATTTTCTATCAATCTCTGACGGCTTTAAGTTTGTCTCTCGTAATTACAGCTTTCTCAGCCGTTAATTAAACAATTTTAAAACTCTTGTACTGTTTCTCGCCTGTCTTTAACCAACATGTAGGAGTACAATCAACAACAACCGTATAACATTTCATTTGATGACATCCTCATACTCAAATGATCAATAATATTATTCGCAAGTTCTACCAAGGATAAATGTTAACCCCAAGACTCATCGTATTCGATAACGCAAACTCTCAACATATCCCCAAGTATTTGAATAGTTCGTTCAATCTGACCATCTGTTTGAAAATGATAAGCTGTACTCAAATATATACTAAAATTTTCCAAGCATAGGTACTCAAATATGTCAAAGTTCTCCAAGCACAGGAACTTAAATATTAACTTTCTAAGTCTTTAATCCTAAAAAATCATCAATTAAATCCTCTATCTTCTTGGTCGTAATCTCCAAATTTAAATCTTCATCCTTCAAGTTTCCAATTAAGTAAGTTTCAATTCATCCACTTAGTCAAGGACAGTTTCAATTCACATAATTCGAAAATTACTATTAACTCCCTTACAATTCAAAGCACAAGCTATCACATTAAATTTCCAGATTGATAAGGAATATCGCAATAATAATCTTTGATAATTTCTATCCTCTGTCTCTGGCACATACCCATCTCTTTCTGTGTAAAACACACATTATAAGTTCTCATAATCAGTACAAATCGCACACCTCGCATCGTATAAATGACATTTTCACATTTTTAACGCAAATACGACAATCGCAAGTTTCAAACCGTGAATTGGATAACTCTTTTCATGAGGCTCATCCATCTCAAGGCATAGGCAAATACTTGATTCTCATCAACACAATTCAAATATGCAAACGTAACATTGTAATACACTATAAATTATCAAATCCATCAATTGGTGTTAAAATAGGAGTCTAACACAACAACTGATCCAGAGTCTGAAACGCTTCCTCTTGTTCAATATTCCATCAAATTAACACATCCTAGTGAATTTAGTTTTGGCAACAAATCCATAATCTCACGAAATCTTTAATAAATCTGCAGTAATAACTTGCTAACCCAAGAAATCTTTTAATCTCAGAAGACAACTTTAGAGCGTTTCACTTCATCACAATATCTACTTTCGCAGGATAATTTTAACTCCATCAAAATAAACCGCATATCTCAGAATGTACTTCTCGTAACCAAAATTCGAGTTTGAATATTTCGCATAGAGTTGATTTACATTTCGGAATTTTTAGAACTCGTCTCAAGTGAACTCCGGGTTCAAACTCAATTTTAGAATAGTTCAAGATACATCCTTGATAAACACGATTACAAACTCTTCTAGAAACAGTCGACAAACCCGATTCATTAAATCCATCAATATTGCAGAAGCATTAATCTCACCGAATAGCATATCACATAAGGACTACACTTGATACATAAATCAATCGTATCTTCTTCGAAACTATCTCTGGTTATGCTAGATCCCTCAAGCATCAGAAAAAAAACTGCTCCTCTTTTCCAATCAAAATATAAATACATACTAATCCAAAATGAGAAGACAAATCTTCAAAAGTTAACATAGAACCAACGGTGTTCTTAACACTTATTCACACATATTACATCACGCATCATCTAATTCAATTATTCAGAAAACAATTTCTCATGGTATTTAATACTCGCTCAAAACTGGCTCAACTATCACATACTCAACATGATATCAATCTCAGATACAAACATCAACAAAGTGAACTAACAAACGGTTATCATCAGTTATCTCTACTTCTAGTGAAACACTCACATCAGAAGTAGTCATGCTCAAATCATCACATACAGCCACATAAACACTAGAACAATCAACTCTATAATCAAATAATTATGCGTATAAGTACAAAGCTTAACAAAACATACCCGTTATATCATCTTCATTAGTAGTAGCATTATCTGTTGATCTTTGGTATGCTATACCCTCAGGTGAAGGAGGATTCTTTCTCTTCTGTCCAACTGCTGACGAAGATTCCCCAACCTCTCCCGTTCCTGACCCAGACCAAATCTTCTTGTCAGCCATACAGTCATTCCATCGATGACCTTCTTTCTGACAATTCCAGCAAACACTTCGACGGAATGTACAATTCTTGAGTTCATGACCAAACATTCCACATCGAACACAACGTACCGTTTGGGATGTGCAAAGCTCAGTATGAAAGGACTTGCACTTGCGAGACCATTGTGATTCTTGATTTCCATCGTCCTAGCTACTTTGCCCTCTCTGCTCATATTGAACACTATAATGTTCTAAACTCGAATCCTGTTGAGAAGTCTTATCTCGGTTTCTCTTATTTTTATCCTTGACTTCATCCTCTAGCATTTGGATCGCATATTGTATTCTCAATTTATTCTCAGGGGTACATGCCTCCAAAACTTTTACCATTTCTCGCAAGTAGTTCAAAGTTATGTTAAGGTTTGGGATACCATGATATTCAGATGATTGATAATCCAAAACTGGCCTATAATCGCAAGGTTGTGAAATCTCAGGTACGTATAAGGATAAACTCCCTAGGTGTAAACGGATAGTACAATGGCTGCTGTGCCACTTGTGACGATATTGTAGTCGAAGGAGTAACAGTGGAATACATATGAGTTCGTTCATTCTGCATAGATTTCTGCTGTTCCAAACTACGAATCGTATCTCGAAGTTCCTGTATCTCAGTTTCTAATTTACGGAAATATTCACACTGATCTGGTTTATATTCAATACATGTATCCTTGACATGAGTATGTGTTTCCATATTACTCATTGACGAAATTCCAATCTTTGCTAGGGTCACAGGAGTCTCAGTCGGGATCTCTTTGTCAACTATAACTGTAATACTTACAACATCTCAACACTTATTAGATAAACCGTTAGTACACATATGCTAAACACCACAACACACGCAACAAATCCAACACTCTAATTCCCCCACAGGAAATGTTTGACCAACCTCGAGCCAAGATTTGGGAATTGAACACTCTAATCGTGCTCGCATGCCAAACCAGGGCTCTGATACCAAACTTGTAACACCGTAAAACACAAGCCAAATTTTTTTTTTTAAATCACAGCGGAAGTATTGCAATTAAAATTAGTAAGATAGCAACACCCACAAACTTAAAACCAATACTGTTCATTAACCAGTATATCGTTTCGTGTTACAAAAGAGTTGCAAACATGGCTCATCAATTTCAAAAACATAATATCAGAGTGACGGTCAAACTTCCCCTGTACGAACAATCACCTACCGAAGCTCATCAAAACCTGTAACAGAGAGTTAACCAATACTGTTCATTAACCAGTATATCGTTTCGTGTTACAAAAGAGTTGCAAACATGGCTCATCAATTTCAAAAACATAATATCAGAGTGACGGTCAAACTTCCCCTGTACGAACAAACACCTACCGAAGCTCATCAAAACCTGTAACAGAGAGTTAGGGTGGGGAATTAGCACAAAGCTAAGTGAATGAAATTCAAGCCACAAACAGCAATAGCATAATCACAACAAATATCTCATAAACAAGACCCACAAGGACTACTCAAGAGCGGGAACCACGTATCATCAGAGGCACGACGGCTCTGCAGAGCCTGCAACCCATATGCCAGCCAAGCATAGGTTTACCGAGACTGCCTGCTAACTGGCACAGTTAAACCCCCTCTGCTGCAACAAATGTAACAGGGGTTGAACAACCGCACAACCAGAAGCAAACGAGCCTAGCCCACACAAACCAGCTAACCTCCCTCAAAGACAGCATGCGCACAGTAATCTTCACCGCGCACATATCTTAGACTCGATTGCAATCAATAAACACAAATACCAATCATCGCACAATCATAGTGCCAATCACCAAACAATCACAATCTCAATTTCAATCTTCGTATCATCCTCATACCAATCTCCGAACAATCAAATCAGATCAAACAATCTATCGCATGATTATATAAATGAATCCAGATAATCATCATAATCATAACTAACACCAACAATGAGTTAAATTCCACTCACCTCAGCCTCAAACTTCGTTCTACTCAGTTGTCTAATAACCGAGCCTTTGTTACTCAATCGCATACCTATCAGCCGCCCTCTCTTTTCAATCGCATACAATAATTCATATATACCTATCGCATGCAATCAATTATCAAAATTCAACAAAACACATAAATCGCATACAATATATATATTTATATATATCCAATCGCACACATATACTCAAACGCACACATATAAATATAAGTATATTAGGGTTACAAATGTATATTAATAACAAGAATCAATTACTAATATATATATATATATTTTAATCACGCCACATATAAGTATATATATATTTACATATATATATTTTTATTAAACATACGCTATTGCATACTATAGATATATTCCAACACTTATACAATTTTCAACTCAAATCTTTAACATGGATCTATAGAAAGCAAGGCTTATAGCATTCAACACATAGTAAAATAAAATCAAAGTCTATAGCATGGCTTAAAAAAAACAAGGCTTATAGCATCCAACACTTAGTAAAATAAACTCAAGGTCAATAGCATGACTTATAGAAAACAAGGCTTATAGCATTCAACACTTAGTAAAATAAACTCAAGGTCAATAGCATGGCTTATAGAAAACAAGGCTTATAGCATTCAACACTTAGTAAAATAAACTCAAGGTCAATAGCATGGCTTATAGAAAACAAGGCTTATAGCATTCAACACTTAGTAAAATAAACTCAAGGTCAATAGCATGGCTTACCTTGATTTGTAATTATTCAACACTTAGAACCAAGATGAAAAATCCAAGTATCAAGTTGTAGTAACTTTCTCTCTCAAAACACACCTTAGAAAACACACACTTAACATACACAAAACTTACTCATGAAGCTATATTTAACACTTCAATTTTTGGCCCCTAGTAACTCACATACGTGTTTCAGTATTTAAAACGTTACGTTCGAATATACGATTTGTCATTTAACCGACTAGTAACAACTAGTAAATTTCTAATAAAATTATATTCGGAATCCTTATTTAAAAACGAATGTAACAATACCATATAAGCATGCATTCAAAATAACACAAGCAATTAATTAAATTACCCACGATACGACTAGGCCCGGATTGAGGATGTTACACCTCTTGCTTGCAAATATGAGTCCAGGGTTGTAGAAAAGCATGATGGATACTTCTGCATACGACATGATGTGCCAGCTGAGGGACATGTTTCAAGAGCAAGCTCGTACCGAGCGTTATGATGCTACAAGAGTTCTCAACACTTGCAAGATGGCTAAGGGGACCTCAGTCAGTGCGCACGTCATGAGAATGAAGGGGCACATGGAACACCTGGACAGACTAGGGCACACAGTCCCGTTGTAGTTAGCAACTAATATGATACTCAACTCGTTGTTAGATGACTATAAGCCTTTTATAGTTAACTACAACATAAATAACATGGAGAAATCCATAATTGAGCATCAATCGATGCTTAAGACTACTGAGTTGAATATCGGGACTAATTCCAAGGATGTCCTCATGATGGATAATGAAGGTGGAAAGAAGAGGAAAGGGTGCAGCGGAAAGGGTAAGGGTAAAGGAAATGAAAATGACAAGGGAAACAAGGTCAAAATGAACAAAGCAAGAGCCGCGAATCGGTACTTCAAGTTTGGTTAGGTTGGCCATTACAAGGTCAATTGCCCGAAGCGTCACAAAGGTCACGTAGATTTTACGACTAACTTTAGTGTTTACTATCTACCTATACTTATTATAAGTAGTTTGTCATTTGAAATTGTTTATTGCAATAGATAAAGGAAAGTGAAGAGGCCAAGAATACAAGGATCCCGCATGAAGATCAAGGATAATAAATAATTCGTAGTTCTCAGTTGTAAAAAGTTTTATATGTCTAGTTTGAGTATTTCCAGTTGTAAGAGATATTTACATTTTGAAATCATGGTTTTAAAATATAATGAATTATTTAAGTGATATATCCTTACATGTGTATTGTGAATCAATCTAGTCAAGTTTGACTAAAAGTTGAACTTATTAGTAGTTGATTTTGATCTTTTGCATTTTTATTTCCATTAAATCATATTCATATTAATTACTTGACTAAACTTATAAAGTTACTTGAAACAACAACGTTCTTGTTGTAAATTAGAGAGCTAGTCTAATCAAGTCATTTAATAAGTAATTATGAAAATAAGTTTAACTTTTGAACTAAAATTAAACACTTGAAATTATGAACACTATTTCTGAGGGACATGTTTAAGATTAAACCATTTCTGAGTATAAGATGATTATAATTAATATTGTAATCAAGGTTTTAAATTACTCATATGTTTTAAATAAGAATCCTAAATATTTTTACAAGTATTTTATACTTGTAATAATATGATGTTTCGAGAAACCAATTTACGTAATTGGAAATAGTGGATATAAGGAAAATCCAAGTATGAGGTTTCATAAACTTTAATAAACAAAATCTAAGTTTTACATTTAATACTAAAAATCGGTATTTTGACTCGAAAGTCAAAGTTTGACTAAGTTAATAGGGTATTTTAACTAATGCCATGTTTTCATAACAGTTTGTGGGAGCATCTGGCCTACGCTATAATATTTGTCAAATTATCAAGTGTTGATAAACTAAAACAAACAAACGCGTAGAAGCAAATAAGTGTTCGGATAACACAGTGATTCTTAGTTTATTGAGTTTTAGGAATACAAATAATTCAAGACGGGATTATTGAAAGTTTCAAAATAGTCCAAGTGATAGGACTGATCCGAGAAAGTCAAAGTGATATCTTTTTGAGAGTTTCTCAAAATAGAAGTGTTTCAAAGTCTTGAAGCATCTTTTAAGTCATGTTTTGACTTAGATAAGATGTCATAATTATATATTATAATTCAATGTCATTAATATTAATATAAAGAGTTTAGCGTAGAAAATAATAAACAAATTATTAGATAAGTGTTCAAACACTAGATATTTAATTACATGTTTACGGGTTTTGTTATCAAGGGTTTATTATTCCATCTATTCCTTGGAATAGAAAGTAATCATACATCTACAATGTAACTAAGTTTAGTTACGAGAGTAGTTTATATATTCAAGAACGAGGAGTTATTCTAGTTCTCCAACTTTAAGGAATGTGATAAACTTAAATGTTTAGAATTATTTTAAGGTTTGCGGAAATAATTTATCTAGCAAAGCTAGTAGGAGCACTAATTTTTAATTTTTAATAGAATATTGTAGTTACAAGCTGTAAATCGTGATAAGATTCACTTGAAACCAATATAGTAATAAAAATGGACACCATGAATTGAAAAAAAATGAACCAGCATTAATTATGTATTTTATTCTAGGATGGAATATAGGGAGTACATTATTAATCTCATTGTTTTGGTAATATCCATGAACAAAAGTGTTTTGTTCAAAAGGTGTTATCCTTGACTACTTATCTTGGTTAGAACCTCGATAAGGTTGTAACGTCATCGTAATCCTTGGTGGATATTCATAGTTGTTGAATATAGCTACAAGGTCATGTAGTCCAAGGATTGACGGATATTCATTAGGGATGTGAATAATGGATAGACTCACCGTGAAGAATACATCGTGGTCTGAGTCAAAGGTATTCATCACATAAGTTGTCCTCAAGCCTAAAATATTTGGTTTGCTATGCCGGGACTTCTAGTCACTTAGTGTGTCTTAACATCACACCGTAACAGGATGATAATACGATACGTATCTAGAGCCAGCTGTAGGTGTGTTGCTAGATGAAAATATGTAAGAGTCATTTGTAACTCCTATTAACTATAGATACTTGTTGGTGCATAATTGTGAATCCCTAGTTCTTATCAATCAAATACATACATGAATTGTTAATTCAAATGTGTTTTGATTAATTGTTTGCATGTGTATATATTCTTAGTGATTCTTTGTGATGATCTTAAGCTTACAAGTACTTAATCATGTGTTGATGTGAGTTTGGAAGTTTAAGTCTGTGTGAAAGTTCATCACGTGCGTGATGTGTTCACTGCGTGCGTGGTGAGTCCACTGGGTGCGTAGTGAAGCTCAACTCGCACGTGGTGATTAAGTCGGTTAAAAGGTAATTAATTAACATTAAAATAACCAGTACGTGCGTACTGGACTCACTTCGTACGAAGTGTGATACATTACGTGCGTAGTGAAATTAATTACACTATAAATACTGATTAACTTCAGAGTGCGCGGGGAAATCGACTAATTGACAGGTAATCAACCGGGAGCCTTCGTAATCGACCTTATCCGACCTTAAGCCTTAGTAATCGCGACTTTGACCTCATAATTCGTAATCTTAGTGATAAATACGAAAACCAAGGGCAGCCTTAAGCATCTCTGTGTGAGTTCTTAGAGTTTGTTCTTGTTTCTACTCTGTGTGTTTCTCTGTGTGATACTGTGTGCCGGACACCTAAGCAGATCTTAGAATCCTTAGGAGGTTTAGGAAATAGAAATTCCGCACTATTAAAGTCTGTGTGTCTTCGTGTCAGTTCGCATTGAGTATTACCCACTACGTGCGTATTGTGTCCTGTCCGTGCGTAGTACTGTGTGCTTCGTGCGTTGTGCTGTTTGTTCGTGCAAAGTGTCTTCCCACTCCGTGTGTGTTGAATGTGTGTGGTTTATCAAATCCTAATTTCAGTCTGTGTGTTCTCAGCTCTTGATTACTGAAATGGCATCAAAACAGACAACAGTTTTAAATAACTTATTGCTAGACAGTGAAATGGGGAGTGCCAATAAAGTACCTAAACTGTTAACCATGGAAGACTATCCTATGTGGAAGCCCAGGTTCGAAATATTCCTCGATGGCCTTGACTGTAGACTTCGGAGGGTAATAAGCACCGATTATATGGTTCCCAAGGGGGAGGGAAATATTGAAACCCCCTATGATGGAATGACTGTTGAACAGAAGAGTAGTCATGATGCAGAGAAGAAGGCCTATGCTCAATTAATCCAGGCCATTCCAAATGAGATCTTCCATCAATTCAGAAGATATAAAACTTCTCACAGCCTGTGGAGAGCACTAGAGAAGAGAAATGAGGGAAATGCCGCCATCAAGGAATTGAAAGCAAGTCAATTGAGAAAGGAATTAGATCATTTCATGGCTACTAGAGATGAAAAAATTCCTTCTCTCATTACAAGATATAATCATCTTCTTAGTGAACTGGACAGTCTGGGTGTTACTGTTCCAGAGAAGCAGCAGGTGGAAATTTTGGCAAAAGCCTTGCCCAAGAGCTGGCGGCCATATATTATGATACTGAAGAACAGTGGTGGTTTTGACGGGTTGGATCTAAATGATTTCATCACCAAGTTGAAAGAGCAAGAGCAGGAGGAACAAAATTTGGATTCCATGTCCGGTTATCAACAAAATCCTTCTCTCTACTACTCTGAAACACCTGTATCGTCATCCACTTCTTCAAATGCCCCCTTACAATCTGCCTATGTGAGTAATGTAAATGATTCTGGCAGATCTACACCTGAAGCTTCATCTTCTGGGCCATCCTATACTGTGTCTACTTCTGGATTCAATGTCGAGCATTTCAAGTATGGGAGCACAGATGAAGTAAAAGCACATATGAGCATGCTAAGTGCGCTAGTCTCCTCTTATGATGATCTATTAAAGGGGAAGATTGGTAATGCTCATCTGACACAAGAGGACTATGACCAGATCGATGATGATGAGATGGAAAGACAAGATATCCTCTGGTCATATGCTAACTTAGTCAGGAGGGCAAGAGCATATGAGAAAAGAACAGGAAAGCAAATATCAGCTACAAAGGATACCAACCTTGGTTTTGATAAGTCTGCGGTAACATGCTATAACTGCGTTGAAAAAGTTCATTTCGCGCGAGAATGTGATAAGCCGAAGAGTGTGGGACTGAAGTATCCTTTCAAAACCAGTCCTGACAGTAGATCATTTTCCTCTTCAACCATAAAGTCTGAATCAACTCCAAAACCGGCTAAGGCAATGGCAGTTGTTCAAAAGGATGAGGGAATTGACTAGTCAGTACAATTTGGGAATGATGGTGCTGATATTAATGTGGCAAATGTTCATGTGTTGAACGAAGATTCTCAATCCGAGACAGAAAGTTACTCAAGTGAGGAAGAATCAATTGCCAGCATTGATGATGAACCAGCCTCGGTTCCAGCTGCAGAAAAGACACCAGTGAAAGTTCGTGCCAATGAGTCAAACCAAAAGGTGTGCAGTTGTGGTTAATCATCCGAGGAAAAGGTATGTACTTTTGGCTTACCTTGTGGTTCTTGTAATGATTATGTAAAATAGATAGTGTTCCTAAAGTCTACAATTTCAGAGCTCACATCTAAGTTAGATAAAAACCTGTTGATAAAAGAAAGAGAAAAATAGTTGAAAGAAAAGAATGAAAGTTTAGGCAAACAGGTGCATGAACTAGGTGTGGCTCTGTTAAATAAACAGGATGCTATAGTGTTTTACATAAATGAGATTGATAAGCTGAAACGAGACCTTGCTACTTCAAAGGTCGATTATGAGACTCTGAGTCAAAAACTCAAAAGTTATTCCACGTCTTCTTACTTATTTGAGTACATAATCGATCAGAGAGGTCAAGGTACTGATTCAGAAAAGAACAAGAAGTTATACTCTAAATGTCCACCACCAGTGTTAAATCAACTGGTGAATGATGATGTTCACTCTGAATCTGACCCACTACTCACAAAGGTTGATGAATCTTCTGCATCAACCCCAAAAGAGGATTTAAAGTTACACGAGAATGTGGGTGAGCCTCAGAAGAATGAGGTTCAGCAAGAAGAAATTAAAAAGGCTGAACCAGGCATAAGAGAACTGTTGGCAAGTTCTAATGTGAAAGATCCGTTGATGCATCGTATCCGCGATGCCCTTCGGAAATTTGAAAAGGAGGGTGTAAAGTCTCCTGATACCCGTCCGTACCAAGAGGTCAAACTATTACCCAAACATCAAGGGTTAGGGTATCGATCTCAAAGGATGTCGAAAGGTCCTATAAAGAAAAATCCAGACAGGATTTGCTATGTGTGCAGGAGACCGGGTCACCTCAGTTACGAGTGTGATCAGCAGCCACATCAGCGATGTAACAGGAAAGTTGAGACTTTTCAAAAGAATAAAACGTTTACTAAAAACAATCAAAACTCAACTCTTCCAGTTCAGCATCAAAGGACAAACGGGGATACCATAAGAAAATCTAAAAATCCCGAAGTTGTTAGCAAAAGAAAATCTTCGCTCAATCAGACTTCTAAGTGGACTAACAAACTGTGTGTTCAAATGCCTAAGGATTCGAGTGACAGGTTCAGCAATGCTGCTGAGAAGACTGGAACTTGGATGAAACTTCCAGTGATTGGAGAAGACGGGAAACCCATGACTATTCGGGCTTGGGTTCCTAATGCTTTCTAATTCTTTCTTCTATGTGAAGGGTGTCAACCGCTATAATCAAGTGTGAGGTATTTGTGACTGTGTGTCTATTTTCTGTGTGACTAAATTTTTTTTGTCTTTGTGCTTCTTTCCTATGTGTCTTTGCGTTTCTATTTTCTTAGGTTTTAGTTTCTTTGGTATTTTAGGGGGAGATAGTTCAGAAAACTTAGAAAATACAAAAAAATCAGAAAACTTAGAAAATACAAAAAAATCAGAAAACTTAGAAAATACAAAAAAAAATCAGAAAACTTAGAAAATACAAAAAAATCAGAAAACATAATAAAAAAAAAAAAAAGAGAAGTTGATCCAACCTAGATGGAGAGCGATGGCACACTGGTTCTCAATACAAAGTCGTCTAGTAAAATTAGAACTGAAGGCACTTACATACTTTTGAGAAAACTGTCTGAAAATCTAGTTGAATCAGATAAGAAACAGATAGTGTGTAAGACATATAAGGAAAGTCTAGACTGATAAATGGTTATGCATGTGAAAATCAATCATAGATTTAAGCTATCGAGACATTCCAAGTCTATAAGTCAATAACAGTTGAGAATGACTTAGTTTGATGCACACACCTGTTACCATGCCTAATGTGTTAAATGACATTGAGCTATATGTAAAAGAGGGTGAAAAATTGACCCCAATTTGAGAATGTCAAAAGATATAGATACATTGATCTATCATGTTAAACTGTCAAAGAGCATAAAATGCATTGACAAAAGCTCAGCAAGAAAAATGTCTAGAGAGGTGAAAAATTGACCTCCATGTCAAAGAGCATAAAATGCGTTGACAAATTAACATATCACATAAGCATGGTAGTTTAGGTAATCAAGTTGTGCACCTCACTGAGTGAATCAAAATACTGTGAGATTTTCAAAGAGATAGCCTTAACCATGTATCCAGTCTAGACAATCTGAAAATGTTGAAACAAAATCTGTTATTATCTGAAGAAAGATAGGTTGACAGACAGAGTTTAAGAGAATATGTTTATGCCCAAGGTTCTGAAATGAATGATTACTGAGTATAGACGAGCTAGTACTGACTCCACATTGGAACCTTCTCACAAAAAGATTAAATTTCAATAATTTAATTTCTGCAATTCCTTTTGTTTTGGTTATTCTGCTCTTTAGATTTTTATTAGTTCATAGTTTACATTCGCATTTATTTTCCTTTATTATCAGAAAAATACAAAAAGAGTTCTAGTATGTTCTATTTTCTCTTAGTGTGATTTGTTCTGTTTACATTTCCTTCATCTTACTTTGATGTGTTTTGCTTAAATGTTTATAAGTGATCTTGAAGTTACTGATAGTTTATTGCTGAGTGCATTACTAATAGTAATTAAGGTTCACAGATGAGAAACTCATTACATGCGAAATGTAACCCCACTAAGCACGAGTTACAGCTCACATCGTGCGTAGTGCATGTAAGGGCATGACGAAAGGTATTCGTTTAGCATTTTGCTTTGTGCAAATTTTAATTTAGTGCATTCTGCTGTGTGCATTCTGCTGTGTGCATTTTGCTGTGTGCATTCTGCTGTGTGCATTTTGCTTTGTGCATTTTACTTTGTGGAATTTTTGCTTCGTACATTCTGCTGTGTGCATTTTGCTTTGTGCATTTTACTTTGTGGAATTTTTGCTTAGTGCAATGGTTATTGATAGAACTAGGTCTTAGGGGGAGTTTGTTGGTGCATAATTGTGAATCCCTAGTTCTTATCAATCAAATACATCATGAAATGTTAATTCAAATGTGTTTTGATTAATTGTTTGCATGTGTATATATTCTTAGTGATTCTTTGTGATGATCTTAAGCTTACAAGTACTTAATCATGTGTTGATGTGAGTTTGGAAGTTTAAGTCTGTGTGAAAGTTCATCACGTGCGTGAGGTGTTCACTGCGTGCGTAGTGAAGCTCAACTCGCACGTGGTGATTAAGTCGGTTAAAAGGTAATTAATTAACATTAAAATAACCAGTACGTGCGTACTGGACTCACTTCGTACGAAGTGTGATACATTACGTGCGTAGTGAAATTAATTACACTATAAATACTGATTAACTTCAGAGTGCGCGGGGAAATCGACTAATTGACAGGTAATCAACCGGGAGCCTTCGTAATCGACCTTATCCGACCTTAAGCCTTAGTAATCGCGACTTTGACCTCATAATTCGTAATCTTAGTGATAAATACGAAAACCAAGGGCAGCCTTAAGCATCTCTGTGTGAGTTCTTAGAGTTTGTTCTTGTTTCTACTCTGTGTGTTTCTCTGTGTGATACTGTGTGCCGGACACCTAAGCAGATCTTAGAATCCTTAGGAGGTTTAGGAAATAGAAATTCCGCACTATTTCTCATCCTAGATCAGTCCTAGCATTAGGGTGTTTTAGTTTAGTTTAGAACCCCATTCCCCAACGGTCCTACAATACTTATGGGCCCCTTGACTGATTAAGACTGATAACGTGCATGGCCATGTCTAAACGAACTGATTTGTTCTTTGTCATTTATCATATAGTCAGAATCGGACAGTGAAGAAAAATTGAGTGTTCAAGAGTTTGACTCTTACCATGCTCACATTCATAATTGAGATATCGAGTTGAAAAGGGACAAGCATAAAGTATACCTATAATGTAAAAATTTAGTTTTAAAAGTCGTTTATATGTATTGTATATTATCACAATACTTGGGTATAAGAGTTCTTATGGCCGGTTAGCCTTAGTGCGTGTCTAAGGGCCTCCTTAGGTTAGTGTTATCAAGTACGGGCTGCCGATTTGCGCAAATGGGTGTCTGTTAGATTTATGTGTATATTCACCTAACCTTGATGCTACGTCCAATGCTATAAGGCACTCAAGGGTCACACTTGTGAGGACCTGTTATCCGAGAAGTAATCCAACGACACTCGCAGAGAAAAGAATTTATACTTAGTTAATTATAAATCAAGACTCTTAAGTTACGGTTTTAACTTACGAAGAAGAGAAATTATCAATATAGTTAATTGACAAGAAAATATATTTATTAGTTTATAAATATATATTATTAATTAATTATATACAAGAGTAAAAATTTAAGTTTAAATATAAATTAGTTAATAATAAATCAAGAATCGTAAGTTATGGTTTTAACTTATGAGGGAGAGAAATTACCAATTTAATTAATTGACAAGAAAATATATTTATTAATTAATAAATATATATTGCTAATTAGTTATATTCAAGATTAATAGTTTCAGTTTAAGTTATTTATTTTGGATAATATTTATTAATTAGTAATTAAAGAAAATTAAGAAAAGAAATATATATATATATATATATATATATATATATATATATATATATATATATATATATTAACGGTAGGTTTCTCTCTCTCTCTCTCTCTCTATATATATATATATATATATATATATATATATATATATATATATATATATATGTATATAGGAAGAAGTTTCATTGAGAACCATTTTTAGTGCGATAACCAATCTGAGCCGTCCAATTTCCCGTGTGTCAATGTCATTGCCCACCCATGAATTCATCACATACACCTTTCTACACTTGATTCCCCATGCTCTCCATCCATGAATTCCACTTATCAAATCAACGGCTAAGATTGGTTCTCGCAGTTCTGGTACTAAAATCGGTTCTCAATGAAACCCTCCCGTATGTACATATATCTATATTATATATAGTATATTTTTCTTTTTCTATTAATAAGTTATTAAGAAAAATTATTGTTAATAAATTTTTACAAAATTAAGAAATATTTTTTATTCTCTGAATTAATAAAGGATCATATTTGTATAAATAGGAGGCTAATCCTTTGAGTAATTTTGTATCATTCTAAGCTTTTAGAAAAGCTTCTCTAGTCTTCCTCTCCCCTCTTGTATTCGACCAAACACACAAGGAGAAACCGAAGGTCGATTTCTTGGTTAATCTCGAGTACGTGGATGGTTTGTGGTGTGGTTAATCTCGAGACGCTTGTGGATTCATCTTGACCAACCAAAGTATAGAGGTATAATATTGCTAATATCTTTGTTTATATATATATATATATATGATTGTTCATATGAATACATACTTGTAATATATATTTGATATTAAAAAGATCCTAACCCTTTCGGGTTTTAGGTGTTGTGCTAATATTCAAGTTTCCTCCTTTCTGAGTATTAACAAGTTTATGTTCTTCGTTTCCCATTAGAAACATTTGTGTTTGATTCGGTTTCATGAGGTTTAAACCCTATTAATTACATTGTGTTTTTCCTTCCAAATAAACCGTTCATTCTAGTGTCACTGTCATATTTGTTATAAATGATCGATATGGCACTATGAGTAAGGGAGTGTAGGAATTTCATACTCCAATGGTCAATCCAGAACCAGAAGGATCAGCTCCAGGAGCTCACCATACACTATAAAGAGATAGTATTGGTTACTTACTAGGTCATATAGGTAAGTAGAATCAATTATTATGGGATACTCATAGGTGTGCAGAGGTAAAATAAATTGAGAGGGATGGAAATGCAAAAGAAGGCAGTGCTAATGATCAACAAAATAAAATCTTTGTGAGATAAATCATTGTCACTATTATAATTTTTGATTGTTCATTTTCTTTGATTGATCAAATCATTCTTGACAATCATTTTTAATAGATTATTTCAAGACTATTTTTGTTGTTGAAAAACATTATGATAATCCTGAATATAAACCACGTGTCCTAGTGTATATAAAAATAATTTTGGAAAGAAGAGATATAGAGGGAGAAGTTGAAAAATAAAAGAGAGTTGAGGGTGAGATATGATCAAAAGAAAAACAAGATCCTTACCAAAATCATATAATTCCGGGTAGCCATATATGCTACTGATTCTTATTCATTGAGATTTCGATATTGAAGAAGACATTATTTAACCCAATGATGCGATGCACAAACTCCACCCAGCTACTCAATTATCTCTTAAAAGAAGATTGTTTCAACTTGACGCGGAGAATTAGCACATTTTTATTGACATCTCATTTGGAGATTGTTGATGTTGAAATAAGGAGGACATGCAGCTCCAGTCCTCGACTTTTTTTTTGCACTATACAGTCTAGAGCTTAATTGTAAAATATTTCATTTCTTAGGACACATTGTGGGAACATCACTCGTACTAGTCTGTGAGACCGATACCGGAATATCTTGCCGTGATATCTTATGTGTTATTCACGATGATTCGATGGAAATCCTACAAGAATCAATATTATGCCAGTTTTGAGCATAGGTCACACGGTTTTTAAACAGTTGTGTTAACGAGAATATAAGTAATCTCGGAAATACCTTTTCATACTCACGATGCTCATTCTAATCGATGATCATCATGAGGGGCAGAAAATGATAACCAACAATTTATCTTGAAGTATGATATGGATTTGGTGCTTTTTCCTTGATAAATGTTTATTCAGATCATTCTTAGATGTCGTCTCTTTCTCGAATGGTTTTCTACTACCTAAGTTCTTTAAAACAATGGTAATTAAGGAAAACACAACTTTGATTTCGACATATTTACATCTATCATGTCTAGGCTGTGCCCAAAGGACAGGGTGGAATGTATTATGAATACCATGAGGAGCAACATGCATAACCAAAGTGTGTCTGTGGACCAAGATTACACTCTTGCATACTATTCACATGTTCCTCACCTCTTACTTCCAACTATCATGGTTCTTTAGAGGTTAAATAGTTTGTTGTTCAACAAAAAATGATTGATCTCCTCAACATAGAAACTTTAGATCACTGGGCAATGATCAGAATCAAGATGCAAAATAAATATCCACCAAACTTGTTTGATTCATGCCTCTATAATTGTTATCTTTTGTGTATTACCATCAAATCAATAAGGCGCATATTGATCTGCTTCCTTCATGCCATTTGATGGTCCCGTATTATACGGATGAAGCAATGCATGATGATCAATGTGCATGAGTTCGGGTAGAGAGAGTAAGAGCCGAGTCTAGAGAATACACACACACACATACACACTTGAGAGTAAGTTGGTAAAATGGCAAAGCTTGTATTGAACAACTAAGCCAAAGCCTTACATAAGGCTCTGACCTATTTACATATTTGCACCCTCACTTTACATATCTAACAATCTCCCCCTAAGTGAGGTGTGTACAGCTTACAAACAAACCCTATCACAATTAATAAAACTATCTATTTCTATCTCCGATAGGTCTGTTTCTGATGCCGAATTTGGCGTTCCAATCTCTTATAATCCTCCAGCTCTCCAGAGTCCGTTTCATTTTTATGACGAACCAGAGTATTTGATTTCTTTCAAGTTCAGGCATTGAAGAACCAATATCAACAAATTTTTGCTCGAGCATGTTGTAGAGAATCCTTAGGGAGCCATCAGGGTAGCATAGTAAACCGCACATTCGAACGAGTGTTTTCTTCTTGTATGAGTTTCTGAAGACAACCCCAGGGAAAACCTCTGTAGCTTTCATGCCCTTTTTCGATTATAGTCAACTCTTCTAGTTTATCATGTCGGGATGACTCTATTCTGGTTTGAGAAAATTGACTTTCAAGTAGTTGTTCTCAGCTTTAAGTTGCATGTCATGCTCTTCAACTTACTTCATCAGCTTTCTCATATATTTCATTAGTGAAGATCTTCCGAATGATTCAGTAGGCGTTTTTCCTTGCTTCTCGGACAGATAAGTGTATATGAAGTCAATGTCATTAAGCTGTATATGTCTCAAGTCAGCTTCGTTGAACGTAAATCTTAAACCGTTTGACCGTTCAACTTCAAATATGACATAAGTAAGCCCGAAGGAAGTTTCACTATAGATTTTGAGAAGCTTAGTGATCGGATATTCTGAGATGACTTGATCCTTTGGAGTGCGGTATCTGTTGAGCAGATGCTTGTATCTTCTTGTATGGTTTACATCCAGGTTTCGCAGTTCTAGAGGAGTCCTTTCTTCATCTGTGTCAAAAAAGGTCATAGAAATTATATCTTAAAGATAGGGACCGTTGACAGGATAGTCCCTCCAGACTGGATCCGTTCTTGCGTCTCTTGTGTACATGTTAATTCGATCAAGACCTAGATTGCCTGTTTGAACTGGAGGAGTAGATAGGATAACTGTTTTTGTAGGTATTGGCCATTCTGCATCTTTAAAGAATTCTTCAATTTCTTCTCATTGTCTGTTTTGTTTAAGAATATAAGCTGTTGAAGTTTGGAACTGACCACGAGAATGAGGAAATAGGCTGTGCACTTCATATGATACTCCCCTTAGAACCCGAGACACATCAAATCTTTTCTTTGTAGCTCATCTCTTACCCCTTCTTGCCGCTGCGTATCCTCATCTCCTAGCTTCAACAACTGTAGGATCGAATTCAGGTCCAAAACTATGGATAATGCGGGTATGGGTGGTCTCTAGAGATGTAACGGAAGTGACATATTGATCTTTGTCTTCAAAGATGTCTACATATTCTAAGTCAGCCTGTTCCTCCTCGGTTTTTCTAACCTTATGCCTTTGAGGTGAAAGATGCGGATCCTTGTAAAGCTCCATATCATCATCTATATCTGCATCTCGGTCATTGAAATCCATATCGGATTAGGTACTTTCTTGTAGTATCTCCCCTTCTTCACTACCACTTGGCCTCAGTTCCGATTGATACTGTGGTTCATAGATCACCATTTGTTTGTTAGCATTTAGTTGTTTAAGTTCAAGAACATCATTAGGCGAACTTTGAGTTTCACTTTGACCAGCAGAACCCGCGGAATTTGTACCTGCAAAGGATGTAAGAATTGAGCTCAAGTGTTTTACAAGTATAGTTGCAGCTACAGCGGGGGTAGTTAAGTATAATCGTCTTCGTTTCTCTCCCTCGGGACGATCATCTGGATCTTGATCGTCACGCTTTCTTGTATGACCCGCTGCTTGTACCTTGAAGGCCACTTCTACAGCTTTCAACCTGTCAGTAACCTTTTCCATTGCAGTATAGAAACCTCTGGTGACCCCATCTATATTGGCAATGATATCCTCTTGAAACTCTTCTAGATTTCTACGTTTGAAAGTTTGTTCATTTTGTAGAATGGTGAGCAGATCTTTATTATGTTTTGCTTCGGGCATTTGTTCCAGAAGTTTGACATATAAGAGGCTTTTTAGTGCATCAACATAAAGGGTTGAGGGATCAGATGCATGCGGTTGAGGAGTAGGTGTAGGTCTGGATGTGAGTAGTGTTTCGATGCGATCCAGCTTATGATTAGTCTCATTTAGCTTGGCATGAAGAGGGACCACAACATTTTGGATGGTTGCATTAAGCTCAGCTCGTGTAAAAAACCCGGAATCACTAAGATTACTGGTTGAGGTTCCAGCCACAAAGGCAGAACCACCTACTAGAGCTTTAGGGATGTTGTCTTCTGCAGGATTTCCTTCCGATCCTCGCATGGCACCAGAAGTGGTACCACCTACGGAAGTTCCAGGCACCAGACCATAGATCTTAGCAAATTGTGCAATAGTGATAGATTGTTCAGAAAGATATGCAGACATCTACGTCATATCGAAGTGCAGTGAAGGAACGGTCGAGGACGAGGGAGGCAGTCCTCTTGTTTCAATTCTAACCGTCTCCGAAGGAGTGGTCTGCAGTAGACTTGTTACAACCCTGTGCAATAAAGATGATGTCTGTTGAGAGACACCATAGTGGATGGGAGGGGTTGGAAGATGCACATTTCAATATTTGACCCAAAAATGTCAGGTCGGATAGAATATGTGGCTTCCCGGCTTTGTGTAGCTGGGGATCCCTCAGCACTCACGTTTTCTTTTCTCACCTCATCCTCACTATGACTTCTTAACACAAAACTATTTTCGTCTCCGCTACCTACTCCATACCCATCATACCGATTTGCTGACATGGGGTAATCCTCAGGGGTTACAGAGGCCACTTGAAAAGATGGTTCATTTCAGGGTTCAAGCACCAGTTGGACTTGCCCTAGAGTTATGGTTGGTCACTGGGATGGTTCAAGAACAAGAACAAGACCTGGCTGACTGGCTGGAGTTATAGTTTGGGCAGTATGGGCCAAGTTAGAGGTGGAGGCAACCGGTTCAGTAATTTTCATATATGAAGGGGTGTTTCTTGTTGGTTGGTCGATAGGTTGTTCAGGAGTAACCATGGGTGATTGGATAGGTTCATATAACGGGGTATTCTCCTCATGAAATACCGACTCAGCACTGTTTGAATTTGAACTGGCTAAAGCCACTTGTTCTGTAGGTGTTTCAGGTTGGGTTGCAGGTGGTATGGTGGTATAGGTTAAGGATTCAATGACGGCTTGAATGGTAGCGGGATCATATGCATCCTCTCCCTTTCTATTTGTATCACCTTCACCTTCTTCACCACCCCTCTCAACATTTTCTCTCTGCACTCCCCACTTAGCATCTCCCGCAGATATCTGAGGTCTAGTGTCCACATTCTCACCAGGTACTACTCCTTCTTGGGTAGGTATGGCCGACTCTGGCTCAACCATGGAAGGTACACAAACGCTCAACCTATAGCTCATCATAGTATCATTTTGTTCACATAAATCTAGCAGTGAGGTGGGAATGGGTTGAGGTTGGGGAAGATTCTCAGATATAGCAAGTTTAACAATATTAAACAGCTTTGGAGAGATAGAGGGATAACCTGCTCGCTGGGGAATCTCAGCATTCTGATCCATCACAAATTGGATGATCATTGGGATGAACCGGTTGTTATTAGGGTTCGTAGTAAGGCACAACGGAAGCATGTACGAATTTTAAAAACATGAAAGAACCACATTTTGAACCCCAAAGGAAGTACCAAACTCTACACTATGAAATTCAACTTAAAACAGAAGAAAGAGAAGAGTTATACCCCTTGTGTCTCTGAAGTTTTTGTTATGTGTAAAGCTCCAAGCTCCTTTTTCCTTCATGTGCTACCGAAGTCCACCCCGAGAAGACTTGTGATCTTGGTGTACTAGCACCCCTCTTGAGTACAACTCACTTTTGATTGTACTTTTGGCACAACACCTTTTTGAACCTGATCAAACCACCTAATGACTCAAATTGGTCAAAAATAGGTTTGATTCTACTGGTTCAATCCTAAAAGCGGAACTGGATTGAACACAACCCTCTAAACCCCAAAAAGGGTTAGGATCTTAAAACTTACTTGATCAACATAGTTTCTAAATAACAAACCACACATAAGGTTACAAAAATATACCTGATAAAAAACCTTTAGGATTGCTAAAGTAGTCCACCACTACTGCACCTCCTTGGAACTGGCTGCTAGACCACTCCTGGATCACCCGAGCTTCAAAAACCTCGAAACCCTTGTGTATATGTATCCCTTGCGTCGATCAACCAAAAACGCAAACACCTTTCTTGTTTGTTTCTTGATCGTCGAAGAGAGAGAGAGAGAGACGAGAGAGAGAGAGTGCGATCGAGAGAGAGACCGACTTCGAGGGAGAGAGAGCCGAGATCGAGAGAGAGTCTGTGTATGGTGGCTAGGTTTAATCCCTTGTCTCATATGTTCTATTTAATCCTTAAGGCTTAAGGATATTTATAAGGATTAGATGGACCTTAAGCCCGTTTAATTAAAAACCCACTGGTTTTAATTAAACTTTCAACCTCTTCACTTTGACCCCCTGGATTTTACTAGTTAATTAATTAACTGGTCCGTCAAATATTAAAACTTAATATTTAATTCCCTTTAAATAATAATTAACTATTTATTATTTATTCCTTTCTAATAATTAATACAAACTGGTTAATTATTTATATCTCTCTTTTTAATAATTAATACTGCTGATTAATTATTCGTTTATCTCTTTAATAATTAATCTAACTGATTAATTATTTTCTTTTTCTCTATAATAATTAATCTAACTGATTAATTATTTCCACACAGGTTAATGGTGCTATCCAAACGTTCCGTATTGGGTGTGTAGCAGTGTGACCCTTAAGTCTCTTATAACATTGGATACAACGGGCCCATTAATTAACTCTGCACATAATCTAACAGACTCCCACTTGTGCAAGATAAGTAATAGTTACTGCACATTGTTAGCCTAAGGAGGTTCCTAGCCAGACACTTTGGATAACCAGGTTATAAGAACTCTTATACCCCAAAGTAATTTGTGATAAAACTTCATAAGCAACCTGCTTAGAAGTGACCTGTTATAAACTAGTTGCTTATAAACTAAACTATCATAAACTCCCTGTTTATGAATAGGTACGTTTTTATATATACAAACTTGCATATATATAGCTTTGTCCCTTGCAGCGCGATATTTCATTTTTGAGCATAAACATGGAGGAGGTCAACTCAGAGACTCAAAAATTTGTTCATGACATATACTTGATTTCAAAACTGCGTGATAAACGACAAAGAACAGATCAGTTCATTTGGGCACGGCCTTGCACTTACCAGTTTCTCTAATCAGTCAAGGGGCCCGGAAATATCTCTTCTAAAAAGAAGGTGCAATTACCATCTTGCATATTCGCATTTGGAAATACGGCTCGCACTGAATCTAGACACGCCCCTTATGACCACCCTGTTACGGCGTGGCGTTAAAACGCGCTAAGAAGACAACAATTACTGCATCCCAAACCAAATACCTCAGGCTTAAGGATAACCTTTGTGATAAATACTTTTGACATGAATCCACGAAGTATTTTTCACAGTATGTGAATCCAATATTCGTAATCCTAACGAATATCCGTCAATTTTGGTCCGCAAAACCTTTTGCAGCTATATTCGACATACTTTCGAATCTACCCCCAAAAATACGATGAATTTATAGCCCTATCATAGTTCCCACCACGATAAGTAGTCACGGATAATGTATTTGAATAAACCTAGTTTATTCCTGGATAAACCAAAACATACAAAATTGTGAAGAATAATGAAACTAATTTCTACACCCTTCCATATTCCACCCTGGAATAAAGGTGCACAATTTCTACCATTTCATTGACTCGATTCACGGTGTCTATCTGAATTACTTATTATTTTATATTGTAACTTATCACAGATTACAAAGAAAAATAATATGATTAGCACCCTGAAGTACTCTTTCTTGGTTTTGCTAGAAATCGTTCTTGCAACCTGAGAACAGTTCTAGACTTACTTATTTTATAAAATTCCTTAAACTTGGAGAAACTGTAAATAACTCCAAAGTTTCTGATTTTACAAGATAATCTCCCTGTAATTAAAACTTTAATTACATTTGTAGATATATCAAATCTTACTAGATTTTATTATTCATTTGAAGCGATAAAAACTTTCTTACACCTACTTGTAAGAACCTTGAAATTAGATTCCATGTATATGACAACACTAATCTAATATCACTACTAAGAATGTTAAAGAAATCCTATTTTATCATTTCTAACGTTAACCAACCAACAATATTGAATTAAGCTGACTTACTGAACTTAATGAGTATAATTTTAAGTCATAACTTGACTTATAGTCTCGTAATGATATCTTTATTGAGTACCTCTCAATAAATCATACATTTCTCGGATTAGTTCTTTCTCAAGAACTCACTATTTTAGATAACATCTAAAATCATCCGATAATTATATACTCTAAAAGTTCAAACTTGTATTTATCATACTGGTTAAAAACAACCTTTTATTAACTTTGATAAATACATTAGTCAGGTGCTCCCACTATCTTTTATGGAAAAATGCATTCCTTTAAAACATCCTTTTAGGCCTTAGTCAATCCTTGACTACAATGCCTAAAACTTGTGTTCCAAAAGCATGTTTTAAAACTTAGTTTTTGTAAGAAATTTGTTTTATGAAACCAAGAACTTGGATCTTCATATATCCATCTTTCTAATTACAGATAGTGGTTTCATTAAACTTGCCATGAGTGCAAAACACTTATGAAGGCATTTTAAATTTCTTTCCAAAAAACATTTAGTATAAAACTCCCTTGATTACAGTAACTACCATAATCATTTTTATACTTTCTTAAATGTTTTATCAAAAACTATTTTCACTATTATTTCATTTTGTTCAAGACCTTGAACATTCACTTTTCACAAAAAATAACTTAAACATTTGTTAAGTTAGAAAAACTATCTAATTTAACACTTGTTTATTTAAAGCATTTTTGAATAGTGGAGCCAACATTTATATGACTACAACAAATCATAGCATTAAGATCATAATGAACCATCAAACAAGTCAAGACTTGACTTATTGGTTTTCTTTTAGTCACAACTGGACTAATCCTGATTCATAAGAACACGTGCACGGATATATAATTAAATATCCATAAATCTTAATCCGAAAAGTTTCCATAAACAACCAAGATAAAAAACTGCTCAAATAAACTTAAAAGTTTAATAAACTAGGAAATAAAATAAATAATATATGTCAGCTGCTCGTGGTATCTTCTTCATGCTGGGCCGTATCACTTTCCATCTCCTTTTGCAATAAACGATTGCAAGATGTTAGAATACTCGTAAAAACTTTTACAAGTGGAAAGTGATAAAGAAGCTGTTTACACGATACCTGAGGTGACAGCCTTGCCACCTACCTTCGGGCAATCTCTTTTCTAGTGCCCGACCTCACCGCACTTGAAGCACCGATTCTCGGTTCTTGCTTTGTTCAGCTTTGGCTTCTTGCTCTTGTTGTCGTTATTAGCCCTGGGTGAACTCTGGCTGGGCTGGGCCTTGACCTTTCCCTTTCCGTTGCGCCCCTTCTTCTTCTTATGCCCGCCATGACACACCATGAGAATGTTCTTGGACTTGGTCCCGATACTCTGCTCAGCAGTCCTAAGCATTGAGTGCAACTCAGCCACGGATTTCTCCATGTTGTTCATGTTGTAGTTGACTATAAAAGGCTTATAGTCATCTGACAATGAGTTGAGTATCGTATCCGTTGCTAGCTGCAACGGTACTGGGTGCCCAAGACGCTCTAGGTGGTCCATGTAACCTTTCATTTTCATGACGTGGTTACTGACCGAGGTCCCCTTAGCCATCTTGCACGAGTTAAATGCCCTGATGGCATCATAACGCTCTGTGCGAGCTTGCTCCTGGAATATGTCCCTCAGCTGGCGGATCATGTCATAGGCAGGAGTCTCCATCATGCTCGACTACAACTCTGGACTCGTAGTTGCGAGCATGAGGCAGCTGACATCTAGGGCGTCATTGGAGCGCTTCTAAAAAGCCTCCCTGACGTCTGCCCTAGCGTTGGTGGCAGGAGGATTTCCTAGAGGTTGTTCTAGGACATGCCACTTTTTCTCGTGCCTAAGCACGATCCGGAGATTTCTCTCCCATGTGAGAAAGTTTGGACCGGTAAGCTTGTCCTTCTGAAGGATGGAGCGGAGACAGAGATTGTTAGTACTAGTAACGTTGGTTTTCATCTACAAATTAAAACTTTGGTTTAATTAGTAATTGCAGATAAAATTTCTAATCATATATCATCAAACCCATAAATAATATATATTAGACCTAGGACCCATATTTCACATACTTGACGCAAGGTTTGGGCACTTCCCGCCAAGTCATGCTATTTCTGGTAGGTAACACCCTGTACCAATCGTACCTAACTGATACGACTCCTAGAACCTCGTAGAGCACTTAGACCCAGTCTAGTATGTTTAACTCTACTCTAGTGCTTTTTGGGCCGGGACTCCCGATTATCACCAAAATAGATCGCACCACCTAAGACAGCATGAATTCTGGTCGAGATTCCCGATTTTCGCAGAATCTTTAATGCCTCTTCCCGCAATGGTTTGAACCCGGATACCCAAGGTTTGGGCACTTCCGACACCCGGGTACCGTTTAACAGCAAGGGTGTACCATCAGGTGGGTAGCACACTGATCTAAGATTTTCTTGGGTTTTAAAATTAAGTTAAAAACTTAATTTTCCAGTTTTGAAAAACATTTTAAAACTAACTGTTTTAAAGATACGTTTTATATGTGTACCTAAACTAGGTGCACAAAACGGCCTTTATAAGTTCCAAACTTATAACCTTGAAAAAACTTTAAATTTAACTAACACGACTAGCAACCTGTAGTCATATTATAGTTTGTCATTAAAACGTGGTTTTTCACTGTTTAATAATTAGCTATTATTAAACCCCCTTTTTATTTAGCATCATATAAATGTCGCAAATCTATATGAGAAACAGTAAATAAAAGAAAAAAACACAACCACGCAGATAATAAGAACAATCATATAAAGCCCTATAGTTTTTCCAACTAATCCTAAGGTCAAACCTAAGGATTAAAAAAAAGACTTGGATTCGCCTTCTTGATGTGTTGCTCCCACTAGCCTTGACACTTCCCCGAAGTGTCTGTGCCTTGCGTGAGAACACCATTTTCTTGATCACCTTCTTTGAGTCCATCTTGGTCAAGGGATTAAACTATTACTAATCTATTACAAATACAATATTGAATGGGGTTGTAAGTGGCACGCAGACCTCCCCGAACCAGTACAATATTACAAATATGAAAGGGATAGTAATTGGCACGCAGGCATTCCCAAAACCAAAAGAAAAAGAAGAAAAGGAAAAAACGAGTCCTAAGTCGGCAAAACAATAGCTATATGTATCAGAACCACGCAATTTATATATAAGCACTATATATATAAAAGACAACCACACAGTTATAATATATAAACAAAAAATGTGCTGTTAAGCACATAACCTGATTTGTTTAAACTTTCTCATTTACCCTTTGATTAATAACTAATAACCAAAAATGAGAATCATGATCTTCTAATTTATTTGACCAAACTAGTTTTTCAACAAAACTTTAAAACCTTGATCTCATTCAAAACTTGAATGAAATCTTCATGTCGAGTTTTCTTACTAGATTTCCAAAAACTTAAAACCGACAACTTTTGGTCAATTTAAATACTATCTTATTTGTTTTTCCATAATATTATATAAACTTTAACCTTTTAGAATTTATTCAAAAATGACTTAAACTTGTCATAATAAATAAATATCTAAACTAATATATATTTTAACTAAACTAATTAAAATATATAATACTAGTTTATATAACACCTTATTAATTTTATAACATAAAATTAATAATCCTTTTGTATTAATCCGGAAAAAACATTTGGGCCAATATCTCCCATCAACCCGAGAAACCCACTGGGCCAAGACCCTCTTGGGCCAAGAATCCATTGGACCGAAGAATCACTTGGGCCGTGACTACCTGGGCTGAGAACCACATTGGGCCGAGAAACACTTGGGCCGAAAACCTTTGGGCCGAAGCCCATTGGGCTTTAGCGCCGCTAAGCCCTCTTAGCGCCGCTAAGTCCCTTTTAGCGTCGCTAACGGCCACCACCCGACACGATGATGATCTCGATTCCCGTTTTTCCGATTAATACATGAAATATTTTAAATTCTTTTTAACCTATTAAAACTAACTGTTTTAATATACTGATTAAAAAAAATCAACTGGATTTAATTCAAAAAACCAAAAAAAACTATTAATTATTAATATTAACAAAACTTGTTTTATTAATAACTAATTATCCTAAAACTTGATCTTTGTTGGGAAATTGGCTAAGTCATTGAAACTGTTATATATGCAAATATAAAAAATGATTAAGACTGTTAATAAGTGCTGGGAAAACAGTTCAAAACTGTTAGAAGAAGTGTTGAAGAAACAGTTTAGAACTGTTAGTTGAAATTGTGAAGACAGTTGTAACCAACAGTTGCTGTGAACTTTAAAGCTGTTATATAGAGTTCAGAACTGTTAGTACAAACTACTACAACTGTTTGAAGACCTTGAAGCTGAAGTCTGTTAGAAGAACCAAGAACTGTTGTATTCATTAAACAGTTTCTGTTGAGCTAAATATGGAAAAATCCTATCTTTGAAGATATCTCGAAATACTTTGAAGATCATCAAGATTATCTCAGAAGATAGAAGATTACCTAACTGTCAGAAAATCAAGGAAGATCAAGGAGTATATATATGCTACATTAGAATTCATAATTTGTACTTACTCATTGATTATATTTTTGCATTCGTTCTTCAAGTTGTAATTTTCTTTCTGAATAGTGCTAAGCCTCTAAGTTTCTCGTTGAAACCTAAGAACAATCTGTGTTCTTCGTCTAACATAATAAGTTAGATTGGGGGTGAAGTTTGCTATTGTAATCGTTCTCATTGATTAATAAAATTACTGTTTGATTGAATCTCTTTGTGATCAAAATCTTCTTTAATCAATTAAGTGTGATTCCGCAACTTCTTAGTTGATTGTGATCATAGTTAAAGATTAACTTTTATTCAACTTTGATTGGTTATTCGAAAGTTAGTTCTTGTTATTTGATATAAACTATATCCGATCCTGACAATCTTATCCTTTTTAAACAAAAAGTTCAAAACTTGATTAGGATATAGTTTTAGATAAAAAGTTTATCCCATTTTAACCATTTAAACACAAACCTGGTTTAAACCTAACTAGTTAAAAACAAACCTTTTATTAACTGGATAAAAACAGAAAACTTGTTTTTATCCTTTTATGGTTTTCGAAAAACAGAGGAGAAGAAATAAGATAAAGAAGATCATATAACTATTAAACAAACCAATTAATCAGATTAACTAGGTTTTAACCAACTTAAACAATCTGTTTAATTTAATCTTAATTCAAAACCATTCTTACTCAAAAACATAATCCTTTTAATCATTCAAACTAACTGTTTGAATTTTCTGATTAATAGGATAAACCTGATAACAAAAACAAACTGTTTTGCTATCTTCTTGATTTTCGAAAATTCCAAAAACAAGTAGAGAATCAAGAATAAAACCTTAATCTAAAACAGATAAAACTAGAAACTATGGATCATAGAGCCGAGGCTCTAATACCACTCAAGGGTTTTGAACCTGATCAAACCACCTAATGACTCAAACTGGTCAAAAATAGGTTTGATTCTACTGGTTCAATCCTAAAAGCGGAACTGGATTGAACACAACCTACTAAACCCCAAAAAGGGTTAGGATCTTAAAACTTACTTGATCAACATAGTTTCTAAACAACAAACCACAGATAAGGTTACAAAAATATACATGATAAAAAACCTTTAGGATTGCTAAAGTAGTCCACCACTACTGCACCTCCTTGGAACTAGCTGCTAGACCGCTCCTCGATCACCCGAGCTTCAAAAACCTCGAAACCCTTGTGTGTATGTATCCCTTGCGTCGATCAACCAAAAACACAAACACCTTTCTCGTTTGTTTCTTGATCGTCGAAGAGAGAGACACCGAGAGAGAGAGAGAGTGCGATCGAGAGAGAGATCGACTTCGAGGGAGAGAGAGCTGAGATCGAGAGAGCCGAGATCGAGAGAGAGAGAGTGTGTGTATGGTGGATAGGTTTAATCCCTTGTCTCATATGTTCTATTTAATCCTTAAGGCTTAAGGATATTTATAAGGATTAGATGGACCTTAAGTCCGTTTAATTAAAAACCCACTGGTTTTAATCAAACTTTCAACCTCTTCACTTTGACCCCCTGGACTTTACTAGTTAATTAATTAACTATTAATTAACTGGTCCGTCAAATATTAAAAGTTAATATTTAATTCCCTTTAAATAATAAATAACTATTTATTATTTATTTCTTTCTAATAATTAATACAAACTGATTAATTATTTATATCTCTCTTTTTAATAATTAATACTGCTGATTAATTATTCGTTTATCTCTTTAATAATTAATCTAACTGATTAATTATTTCCTTTTTCTCTTTAATAATTAATCTAACTGATTAATTATTTCCACACAGATTAATGGTGTTATACAAACATTCCGTATTGGGTGTGTAGTAGTGTGACCCTTTAGTCTCTTATAACATTGGATACAATGTGCCCATTAATTATCTCTGCACATAATCTAACAACACCTTGAACCACAAGGAACTCTCTCTCTCTCTCTCTCTTAGTTCTCTCTTTGAACACTTAGAACACCCAAGAAGTTTCTATGTGTTTCTTGAACTCACTTGACCAAGTGTGTGAGAGAGAGATATATGCATGTCTTTTATAGAGAAAAAAGGTGCCCCCAGAACTCCCAAGGTCGGCCAAGACCTAATCATGAGGTTCCCATGCATTCTTGGAATGTGGAGGTGAAAAGAATTAAGTTGCATGCTGTCAGACGGGATTGCGCCGCTAACTTTAAGGTGTTAGCGCCGCTAACCCTTAAAGTTTGGCGCCGCGATCGGGGCTCAGATAGCGACTATAAGGTTAGCGTCGCTAACCCTGTTCAGCCTGCCAACCATCATTTAATTATTCTTTCACACCCTCCCTTTTAGGTTGTTGTCAAGATCTACCCCCGGCAGATGACCCGATAGGCCCATACATCATCGGCAGTGATCAATTGGAATACGTTTGTCAGTGGGCATACTCCAATAGACTCCCATTTGCACATGACTCTCCGCACCCAATGCATCACAGACAAAGAGCACCTCTAGTAAGACATCTTTGCCCCCAAGTCAGTATGGGTTTTGTGTTCGCAAAAACCAAACTGCAGCCCGTGTGAAATGGTCCTATAGATAAGGGATCAAACATCCTTTTGTTCGCGATATCCTTGTGAACACGAGACATGGTACTCAGTCATTCTCCGTTCGTTCATGATTATGTTTCTTGATCTAGATTGGTGGTGACAAAAATATACTAGTTGCAATCGATTACATAAATCATTGCACACTAGAACACGGCCATACATTTTGGTGTCAGCGAGCAATCATCGAGGGTCCCACGGATATCTCTCTGAATAGAGGAACCAATTCCTTTGATTACATTTCCCACCACATTGACCATACTCTGCCCAACTACTCCCTTTACAACAGCCAGTTATGGACTTCGTTGAAAGAAACTAGAACAAAGCACACCAAAGTGATGCAGACACATGCATCTCCAGTATAAGGATGAACTGATATTATCATCCTGATTAACTCATAACTTGTACCATAAAGTGAACTCAGGTGTGGGTCGTCCAGTCACTTGAAACCCTTTCAAATACAGGCGAAGTATTGCGTCCCCATGTCCCAATCCCCATTAGACATATGACCAATCACTTCCCTCAGTCTTAGTTCAGACTTCCTTCTCGAGAAGAATGACCGACTGTGGACATTTAGAATGCTAACACATTCAGGGAAAAATAAAACATGCTAAGTTGGAACACAGTTTCGATCTAAAGAAATAACCGCAACTTGTGCATTACTAAATCTCCATTTAATAATCGATAAATACAATAAATACAACACTGCTGAATGTTCCCAAAAGGGTAAATACATCAAATACAATAACCAAATATACATAATCAAACCAAATCGCTAACAAATCTAATCCCAATAGCACGTGTGTGAGCATCGTGCTTCGCCTGCGATAAAGGTTTGGTGAACGGATCCGCCAAGTTGTTATCCGTATGTACTCTGCTGATAACAATGTCTCCACCATCGACCACATCCCGGATATAATGATATTTCCTCAGAATTTGCTTCGTGCATCGGTGAGACCTATGTTCCTTTGCTAAAGCGACCGCATCCTCGTTGTCACAAAATACCTCAACATGGTCGGAAATACTAGAAACCACTCCCAGATCTTGGATGAACTTCCTTATCCAAACAGCCTCCTTCGCAGCTTCACTGGCCGCAATGTGTTGGGGTTTTGTGGTCGAGCAACGGAAGCAAGGTACAACATAAAATGCATAAAACAACATTATCATGCATGAAAACCAATGAAACCCCAAGAGAAAGTACCAAACACCATAGCTATGAAATGCAACATGAAAAAAAAGTAGTAAAGGAGATTATACCCTCTTTGAACTTTTGGAGTGATAGAAAGTGATGGTGATGACCAAAGAAGCAAAAGAGCTTCTTCTTTACCGAAGTCCACCCCGGGTTTGTTCAACCTCCTTGTACTAGTAATCCTATGGTAATCTTCAAACTTGAAATCACCTCTGGAACAACAACCTTGTTTCCTCCTTGCTCTCCTCTTCTAGTTCACACCAAGAACCCTCATTTCCTTAGTTCTCCGAAGAAACTTGAGAATATTCTTTACTGCCGTCCAATGTGCCTCACCAGGGTTGGCTTGATATCTACTTGTCATACTCAATGCACAAGAAACATCAGGCCTTGTACATAACATGGCGTACATGATTGAGCCTATTGCCAAAGCATAAGGAACTCGACTTATTACTTCCCGTTCCTCTGGGAAACTCGGGCATTGAGCCTTGCTCAAAACCAAACCATGTGACATAGGTATAAACCCCTTCTTGGAATCCTCCATCCTAAACCTCTTTAGGACCTTGTCAATGTACGTACTCTGGCTCAAGCCAATCAACCTGCAGGATCTATCTCTATAGATCTTAATCTCAAGTACATAAGTTGCATCCCCAAGATCTTTCATTGAAAAACAACTCCCTAGCCAGGTTTTTACACCTTGCAAAGTTGGGACGTCATTCCCAATTAGTAGAATATCATCTACATAAAGAACTAGGAATACAACTATGCTCCCACTAGCTCTAATATAAACACATGGCTCATCCTTGCTTTTAGAGAAGCCAAAGTCTTTGACCTTGTCATTAAAGCACAAGTTCCAACTCCGAGAAGCATGCTTAGGCCCATAAATGGAATTCTTAAGCTTGCAGACTTTATCCGAAAACTCTGGATGTACAAAACCCTAAGGCTGTGTCATATACACCTCCTCTGAAAGTGTTCCATTAAGGAATAAGGTTTTGTTGGGAAAATGATTTCATCAGCTTAACTTTGATGAGACAAAGGTAAGTTTGTATGATATGTTCTACATATAACTTAAATAGAATTATAAAGCTTAGTCAGACTGAACACTTATAGTGATTCAGACTGAGTACAAGCTGAGTATAAGCTGAGCATATGTTCGATCAGCTTAGACTATATCTTAGTTAGATTATCAATATGTTTGATAAGCTGTGTGCATAAACTAAGATATCTATATTGAGTTTCAGCTTGATGAGTTTCAAGCTGAGTGACTCAGCGTGAAGACTGAGTCAGCTCAATAGAGTTACTAAATATGTTTTAGTTAATTCTTTAGACTTCTAAGGATGAGTTAATAATTATACATGTTTGTCCATGTTTGTTTTCGAGTGTGTTCTCAATGAACTCAGCTTTATGAGATTCAAGCAGAGTAACTCAGCCTGACTAAAGAAGTCAGTTTGAAAGAATTTAAATGTGTTTTAAATTCTGTTTTAACTCTCTATATCTACGGAAAGGATAAGAAGACTTCAGAATCAAGATTGAAGATTGAAGACTCAAGATAAGAAGATTCAAGATTCAAGATTCCGAGTTATCCGATAGTTACTTAGCAACTTATCTCCTGATAAGTTTAGAGGTACGACTTCAACTACGACTTAGAAAAACAATTAAGTGTTGTAGAGCCAGAACCTCACCTCACCGTATGTGTTACGAATCTTGATTACAGTTTGTTAGTTCAACTTGATCAAGAAAACTCACAGATTCCGAAAGTGTTCGTGTGTTCGAATATTCACATTTGTTATGAAGATTGGTAAGTAATCATAAGTTGATTGAATCTGTGTAAATCCTGTTTAGAGAGTCGTCAGTATCTATAATCATAAGTTGATTATAGATAGCTAAGTTTGAGAAATTAAGAGATTTATATTAGGTGGCTATATATCAATAGTTGCTTACTTGATAATTATTATAATCATCTTCTTATTCAAAGCATTGTATTCATCTTCTTAATAAAAGCATTCGACTAATTGTGGTTTGATTTACTGTGTGTAACACTTTTATTTGATTTTTTTAATTTCCGCAGAAAGTGTATTCAACCCCACTTCTACACACCTGTTGCTTGTTGTTAGTCTCATACAAGGGACCAATAACTGGTATCAGAGCAGGCTGAACGATTTCATTAGTTGAAGGTTCAAGATTCTGAGAAAGTTTACAATGTCTACAAGCAACAATTCTTCAAACTTTCCACAGATGTCTGCCAAAGGCTGTCCCATATTTGATGGGTCTGACTATCATATGTGGAAGTTCAGAGCCATGCTGTTCCTCAAGTCCATTGACAACCGTATGTCGGATGTTATCACAAAAGGACCTATAATCCCCAAGATTCCTGCTACTGTCAGTGATACGTCTCCTGGCAGAGCTGAAAAGGAAACAAGAAAGCCTATTGCATCTTGGACTGATGAAGATTGGAAACTTTACAATCTGGATGATAAGGCTAAAAGTGTTCTAGCAAATGCCCTGTCAAATGAAATCTTGCGTACTGTGACTGGGTGTCAAACTACAAAAGATATCTGGGATACATTGAGTGTTACATATGAGGGCATGGATCTGGTCAAGCAGCATAAGAAAAATCATTTGAATAGATCTTATGAGAACTTCTTTTCTAAGAAGAATGAAACCTTGTCAGATTTGTTCACAAGGTTTCACTGCTTGATAAATGACCTACTAAGTGTGGGTGTAAAGAAAAATGAAGCTGAACTGGTGCTGAATTTTCTGGATGTGTTACCAGAAAGGTTTAATGATGTGACTACCGCACTGAGGGTTGGGGGAACACTGCACGTGTACAACCTACAGTCCATATATGGGTTCTTGCTAAATCATGAACATATCACTGAACACAAGAAATCTTCTCAACAACAACTTAAGGAGTCCTTGGATAAATATGATATTGCATTACTTACACACAAGAAGAAGAAGAAAAGTCCCAAGGCATTAGTTGTTGAATCTGAGACTGAGTCAGAATCTCAAGCTGACCACTCAGACTCAGACTCAAGTGATACTGATGATGTTGAGAATATCACTGAGCAAATGGCAATGTTCGCCAGACGTTTGAGAAGAGCTCAAAGGGGAAGAGGAAGATCTGACATGGGCAAAGGAAAGAGTTCTTTTGATCCCAAGAATGTTGTGTGCTTCAACTGTCAGAAGAAGGGACACAATGCTGCTGAGTGCAGATTAAAGAAGGTAGAATCAACATCATTTGTTGATAAGAATGCTTACAGAGCTGATAAATACAAGAAGAAATACACTCAGCTCAAGAAAGGAAAGTCTGAAGACAAACCCAGTGGAAAAGGACTAATTGCTGAAACCTGGGATACAGAATCATCTACTTCAGATGATGATGTATGTCTGATGGCTCAAGAATATAAAGAGTTGGAAATTGATGAGGTTGATTATGGTATGTCCGAATCAATCTTTGAAGCTGACATGAAGGAAGCTGAGGAAAACAGCAAGCTCAGTGATTGGGATCCTGCTTCCATGTATGAGGTTAGTAATTTCCACTCTTACACTAATGAAGAAAAGGGTCTTGCGTTTGATTATCTGCTAAATGATTTCAAGACCAGCCTTAAGTCTCAGACTGACCTCAAAGATGAAATAGCTAAACTTAAAGATGAGATTAAGGAAAATCAATCTCTCATTGATGTTGGTAAGAAAGCACAATGTGATCTTGAATGTCAAAGACACATTAACAAAATTCTAAGTGAAGAACTTCAGGAAGCTAAAGACAAAGCTGACCAACTCCAAAAGGTCACTGAGTCTTGGTGTAAGTCACCAAAGATTGCTGAAAAGTGCATAAACCAACAAAAATACTTAAACAGGTAAAGGCTGTACTTGGAGGTGACTATGAAACATCATCTTGCCCAATAAACAAGATTCGCATACTTCATTAGACCCGTGGTCAAATGATTCAAAGATCCCATCCGCTTGGAGCTTGGCGATGCGTTTCCTGTTTATGCGGCCTAACCGACCATGCCATAGAGACAAGTTATCCAAAACATTTTTCGATCCCGAATCAACATTCATGATTGATCTATTCTTTTGCAAGCTTACGCTTGTCTCATATATGCCATGACATGGAAATGCTTTGAAATAAAATGCACCATTCTTGTAACATAAAATAGAGCCATTATTAAATTCAAAATCAAATCCATCATCGTACAAAGCATATAAGGAAATAATGTTTCTTGCCACACAGGGCGAATTAGATACATTTAATAAAACAATAGATAAGCCAGATGGAAAGGCGAGCTCCACACTCCCAATCTTCTCAATCGGGACAACCGCCTTGTTTCCCATGATGAGATCCAGCACTCCATCAACCAGGTCCCTACTTCTTCTTAGTAGCTGCACATTATTACAAACGTGAATACCACCCCCGCTGTCTAAAACCCACGCGTTAGAAGTAGAAGTGTTATGGAGTTCAATCATGTACGTACCGGAGGCAGTGGCACCTTTAGCTCGTAGCTTCTTGAGCTCCTCCGTGTACTTGGGGCAACTACGCCGGTAGTGACCCTTCTCCCCGTAGAAGAAGCACTTGCCTCTTCCATTGAGGTGGAAGCGGTAGCCACTTGCTTCCCCTTCGGCTCCGGGGTTGGGTTAGGTTTGGGCTTTGGCGCATAGGCCTTAGCCTTTCCGTTCCCCTTCCCCTTGGAGCTTGAGGCGGGCTGCTTCCGCTTCTTGCCACCCTCGTTGATGGTAAGGACGGCAGTGGAGGTGGAGGTCTTCGACTTGGCAAGCTCGGACTCGGTCGTCTTAAGCATGCCATGAAGTTCCATAATGGATTTGCCCATAATATACATATGGAAGTTCACAATGAACGGCCCAAATGACGGAGGCAAAGATTGGAGGATGATATCAACCGCCAACTCTTTCCCCATAGGAAAGCCCAACTCCTGGAGCTGATCCACGTATCCCTTCATCTTAAGGACGTGGGAGCTTACATTGCTGGCTTCCTGCATCCGGTAACCAATGAAGGCTTTGACACACTCGTAGATCTCTTTCCCTGATCGATGTTAGAACATGTCCTTCAGCTGAGATATCATCTCGTACGCACTCACTTTCTTGAATTGCCTTTGCAATTCGGGACTCATGGTCGTGAGCATTAGGCAAGTCAAATCATTAGTGTCTTTGAGGCGTTTTTCATACGCCTCTCTAACAGCCCTTGCCGCGTTGGTAGCAGGCGCCTCCGGAAGAGGTGACTCTAGGACCTCAAGCTTCATTTCGTGACGTAGGACAATTCGCAAAGTCCTACGCCAATCCATGAAGTTTGGCTCCGTGAGTTTCTCCTTTTCCAAGAAAGGATGGAGTGATATGTTTGAGGTAGTGGTATTGCTAGTAGATGCCATCTACAAGCAAAGTACGGATTTGGTTAGTATGATGTATTAAATCCTTGTTAAATAATTACCCACTTGTTATAAAACAAATTATATTAACATGGGCTAAGAACCTTATTTCACTTCAATCCATGACGGGTTTTCCGTGGATCACTTCATGATGTTATTTAGGCCGGTAAATGCTTTACCAATTGCAGTTCGAGATTGCAACTCTTAGACACTTGCAGGATCCTAGGTACTCATAGCACCCATTTGGCATGTTTGATCCCTCCACACCATTTCCTCATTAATCCACTTTGGTAGCTCGGTATGGGCACGACAACTACCAAGGCGTATTAAGTCTTGGAATTGTAAATCAACCGTCAAAATACACGGTGGTACTCTAGCCCAATGGCCAGCTCGGCTAGAGCTCGACATCCGACCTTGCGTGTTGCCACACGCACCTTCCACACAGTTACACAAAACTGAGCTCGGCTAAAGCTCGACGACCGATCTTGTTTCACTAGATTCGGGTGGTGTGATCTTACGGGTAGTGTGAGATTTACTTTTGAAAAATAGGATTTAGTTTTTCCGGTTAAAACGTTTTTAACCAATTTTTGTCTACGTGGCGTGCGGAGTTTGTAAACCGATTCAAAACTATTTTGGTTTTATTATTTTGAAAAAAAATTTAGCATCCGAAGATCCTAAACATCAATGCAAGAGAAGTACAAAATACTTAAACAACCACGCATATAATAAGTATCCGATAACGAGCCAAAATCTTGTGCGCATTTCCCGTGAGCCAACGGGCTAGACTAAGTCATCTAAGGACACAATCCATATGACTTGATGTGTGCTCCTCCCATTTGATCCATCGCGTCTCCCACCGACCTCCGGATCCAAGTCCGTAAAGACACCTCTCCAAGGTTCTCGTTGGTTGCTTTCAGTTCTCCTTTTACAATTTACAAATTTAAAAAGAAATGGCATGCAAGATACAACTCTCTATTCTAAGCTAATACTAAAAATTACAAAGAATAGAAATCAGCATGCAAGCCGTTAAATAATTACAAACCGAATGAATTAAATTAGTATTACAAACCATTGTGATACAAACCACCTAATGAATGAATAAATTAATTTAAACACAACCAAACACATCACATAGGTCTAAGGCTTATAGTGTTACCGGATTTCATATTACAAACCACATACATCAACACAAATCTAAACATGGTCTGCAACACATGAACCATGCAAATCTTAAATATCTTGGTTAAGATTATCTAAATAGTCAAGGCACATATAATCATATGTACATATGCATTAGGAACCTTAAACAAGTCAAAATTCCATATTCATAAATACACAATGTAAGTATATGCAATTTGTCAGGATCGGATATATATTATATCAAATAACAAGAACTAACTTTTAAATGATAAATCAGAGTAGAATAAAAGTTAATCTTTAACTATGATCACAATCAACTAAGAAGTTGCGGAATCACACTTAATTGATTAAAGAAGGTTTTAAACACAAATCAATTCAATCAAACAGTAGTTTTATTAACCAACCAGAATGATTACAAAAGCAAACTTCACCCCCAATCTAACTTATTATGTTAGACGAAGAACACAAATTGTTCTTAGGTTTCAATGAGAAACTTAGAGGATTAGCACTATTCAGAAAACAAATTACAACTTGAATAACGAATGCAAAAATATAATCAATGAGTAAGTTCTAATTATGAAGTCTAATCTAGCATATATATACTCCTTGATCTTCCTTGATTTTCTGACAGTTAGGTTATCTTCTATCTTCTGAGATAATCTTGATGATCTTCAAAATATTTCGAGATATCTTCAAAGATAGAATTTTTCCATATTTAGCTCAACAGAAACTGTTTAATAAATACTACAGTTCTTGATTCTTCTAACAGTCTTCAGCTCCAAGGTCTTCAAACAGTTGTAGACGTTTACACTAACAGTTCTCAACTGTTTTCATATTTTCAACTAACAGTTCTAAACTGTTTCTTCAACACTTCTTCTAACAATTTCAACTTTGCATGTTAAACAGTCTTAATGCCTTAGTTAATTTCCCAACAATCTCCCCCTAACTTAAAGAATTTATCAAACTCTTTAATTTCTTTCGATTATAGGGTTCAATCACAGACAAATTAAGCATAAGCAAAGAATGAATTCCATATATTTATGCAAAGTAAACTGTTACACTCAAAATTGAGAGAAAACTTACATAGACTTGACTCATGCCAGTCTTTCTTTCAATCTCTTGAACAAATCATCTTTTATTCTATCTGATCCATAGAATTTTGCTTTTAGTATATACTGAAGCTTGACTTTATTGTGCTCTATGAACTCCAAAGCAAACCATTCTTGTTTAGTGTTAGCCATCACCATATGGTACACTCCAGCTTTAGCATACACTCTTACTGACTTGATAGGAAAAGCTTCATCAGCAATCAAAACTTGCATAATCTCATTTGGACGACATATGCTAGTTAGATGCCTCATCAACACTTCTATAGCAATCTCCTCAGTATTAGCAAAATGATTAACCCCATATATATACATTTCTTCAAGACCTCTCCTTGTACAATTATTCACTAATTGAAAGAAATTAGAGTAACTTTCAATCAACCCTTCTCTAACCACAGTTACTCCTGTCTTTCCAATGTCCTCTCTTAACATCTCAAATCTCCATTCTGTGATATGAGATTTTTGACCCAACTGTTCTTTTTCCAACTTTTCAATCCCTGTTTCAAGCTCAGATCTCAGTCGGTCTTGGAGAATTGTTTGAACCATTTGAGCCTTTTCCTTTTCAACTTGTGGCTTGGAAGGAGGTAAAACAGTTTTCTTCTTTACAATTCTTTTTCTTTTCACTCCCTTATCAGCTTTCTTTGCTTTCTCTTCCTCATCAATCTGAGCAGTGATCTCATCAGCCAGCTTCTTTGCTATCTCAAAACCATACTGTTCTTGTTCTCTTTGCTCAGCTGCTAGCCTTAATGCAAAATCATGATCACACTCTTCTTGTTGTTGTCTTGAAAGCTTGAGCTTAGGACAAACAACAACAATTTCTTTACCTTTGCCTGGAACAGGAGGCAACTTTGATTCTTTCTTTCCTTCCTGGATGGCTATGCCTTTATACCCTTTCTTTGGTGGTAAAGATTCTAACGTAGCAACCTTTCCATCAAGCCATCCATCATCGATTTTCTGTGCCATTCTAGAAGAACTTATTCCCAGATATTGAGCACTAATATCAACCAAGTAGTTCTGCTTAACTGTTGACCAAGATTTGAAAATCTCAGTGCTTGGAACATCTGCAGTTGACACCATCCTGTTGATTAGCACCCTATCAACACTTGAAAGCTGTTCTTCTTCTTCTTCATTAACCGCTTGGACACTTGCAACTGTTAGTTGATTTAAAGTTGCAACTGTTGGTTGTTGTGTTGCAACTGTTTGCTCATTTGGAGCAACAACTGTTTGTTCAGGTTGTTGAACTGTTTGTTGAACCTCTTCTTGCTTAGACTTTATTTCTCCTTTTGCTTGAGAGGTTGAAGATGATCTCACTGTGGCTTTATGTTTGTTGAGCAGCTGTTCATGATTATGAAGAACATCAGTTGCCTTCATAAGAGTTTCTCCCAGAAATTTCAGCTGCTTGTCTTGTCTGATCAGCACCTCATTATGCATTCCTATCACCTTAATGACTTCATTTGCCTTTTCCAACTTTTCAGATAGCTCTTTTATTTTCTCATCTTGTTTAATTATCCTCTTGTTTTGAAAAGCAATCTTCTTCTTTAGGTGTAGGTGAGCAGCAAAGTAAGGTGCAAAGTTAGGATCCGTCAATGCTCGTTGTTTCAGTCTAGTCTCAATGTCATCCAGTGTTTCCACTGTTAGCATATCATTGACAGATTTAACTGGTGGTTTACTCACTTGAGTTTCCCCATCAGTACCCCTCTTTTCTTGGTTCTGGGGATTACCAGAAACTGTTTTACCAGTCTCTGTTGCCATGGTTGAGGTCTTAGGTATGTTAACACTGTCCTGGTTATCCTTTGCGGATAAAGTAGTAGTGTCAGCCTCAAAAACCATATGATCACCCTCAAAAGGAGTGATCACCTCCTCATTGTGCCTGGGAGACAGCACAAGGGATTCCCTTTGGATATTCTGCACAGGTGAATGCACCTGTTCAGGGCTAACAGTTTCAGTTTCAAGAACTGTGGTGGAAGGAGCACCAACAGTTCTTTTCCTCTTCTTTTGAAATATTTTTAGTGCAGGGGCTTGTGTTGTAGCTTTTTCATAGGAAGCAGATTGGGAATTTTGAGTATCTTGGACTGTGGGTTCCAGTGTTGGTGGTGTAGCAATACGTTGGGCTTCATGCTCAACACTGGTAGTCCTGTTTCTTGAAAGAAACTCCACCATTTTAGAGAGTGGAGGAGTTATGGCACCAGAGAAACTCTTGCCATTAACCAAGAGTTTGCTCAAAGTGGAAGCCACATGAGTAGAGAGAATAATGACCCTCTTGTGTATTTTAAGGTTTGGAATCAAAAAGTTTAAACAAGTTTGCATAAACCGTGGATACATCAAAAATAGACCATACTTGGTCCCCAGATGTTTTACCATACCATTAAATATCAATTTTGAAAAATTAAAACATCTGTTGTTGGCTAGACAGATGAGTGCTAGAGCAATGTTGCTCCCAAACTCATTCCAGCCCGTTCTCTTAGGGCTTATGCACTGCTGGAGAGTATGGATAATGAACTTCCAGTGTGCGCAAAACTGCCCTTTGTAGAAGGTACCCTTACCCCCAGGGCCCTCATACCCAAGTTTCAGTAACTCGGTGTGTAGATATTCTAATGCAACCGAATCAGAATACTCACCATTAAGATCATTCAGTTGTAGTGCATGGCGAATAGTGTCTTCGGTTATAGAAACCTCCATATCATCAACAGTTGTAGAAATCTGTTGCACTCCATCAACTTCTTGGACTTTGGCATTCTTCCAGAAGTTCTCAATATGTGAGGTATAGATTGTGGGGTTGGCAATTATAGCATAATGAATGTTTGATACCGTTAGATAATCAATCATGACGTGAAAAGAGTCAAGATTGTCTGGTTTTTCAAGATAAGCGATCACATTGTGCTCTTTGACAAATGGAAGAGGAGACATTTTGATTTCGATCTCTGAGAGTTGTTGAGGGTTAGGGTTTGTTTCTGATCGAAGTTCGTTTTGGACGTGTGAGTTGCTTGGTAAGGAGGGAATTGCCTTATATATGTTTCGAATGTTGAATGCAATTCAAAGTTTCCAAAATTCTGCAAAGACCAAAACACCCTTTAATAGCTTAACAGTTGACGGACAAAATAAACTAACAGTTTTAAAGCTGTTTTCATAAAAAGTGACAACTGTTATTTAAAAGTTAACTCCCTTTTGTTTGATCATTTATTTGGATTAACAGTTGTTTAGTGTTTACAACTGTTCTCATTTCTCCCCCTTAGTTGATGAATTTCTCCCCCTCAGTTGCACATGGACTTTGCCTAACAGTTGTGGAAGCCATATACTAACAGTTGAAAACTGTTAGTATTGATTGAAACAGAATTGTGCAACTGTCAAACAAACTTTAGCTCATATATGTCAAATGCTTTATCTCTTGACAAGGACATTCACGGGTGTGAAAACTGTTTGTGAGACAGGTAAGCAGATATGGCCAAAACTGATGTGTGAAATTGCATTTCCTTCTCTGAATACTTAAAAGACAACAGTCGTTAGAAAACGTAACTAACAGTTGCAAACTGTTAGTGTGAAAAACATGGAATAATGAACAACTGTTAGTCCAAGTTAATCATTCCAATGTTGGAAATCAAAAAGTTGAATCTGCTCACATCAAAAGCTTTAGTGAACAAATCAGCTAATTGATCATTAGTATGAATTTTCATAACTTGGATTAATCTCTTTTCATTGCAGTCTCTTATGAAGTGAAATCTGATTTCAATGTGCTTGGTTTTAGAATGCTTCACTGGATTATTAACTATGCTAATAGCACTGGTGTTATCAACATAAATAGGGGTATTTAAGAAAGACAAACCATAATCCAGAAGCTGATTTTGGATCCATAACACTTGTGAACAGCATCTTGATGCAACAATATATTCAGCCTCAGCTGTTGAAGTTGAAACTGTTGTTTGTTTCTTGCATTGCCATGAAACCAGCCTTGATCCAAAGAATTGACATCCTCCAGAGGTTGATTTTCTGTCCACATTGGCTCCACCATAGTCACTATCAGAATATGCCACCAAATCAAAAGGTGAATCTTTAGGATACCAAAGTCCCAATTTTGGTTGGCCTTTGAGGTATCTAAAGATCCTCTTTACAGCAAACAAGCGTGACATCTTCGGACTGCATTGGAACCTTGCACAAACACACACAGCAAACATTATATCAGGTCTAGAAGCAGTTAAATACATTAATGAACCTATCATTGACCTATAAAGATGTATGTCAACATCCTCCCCCTCAGAATCTGCTCCCAACTGTTTGTGTGTCTCCATTGGAGTACTTGCCAGCTTCACATCTTAATAGCCAAACTTGTCCAATATGTCCTTGACATACTTAGATTGGCTTAGAAAAATACCAATGGGCTTCTGTTTGACTTGTAATCCCAAGAAAAATGTGAGTTCACCCATTGAACTCATCTGAAACCTTTTGTGCATGATGACTTCAAATTCTTTGCACAAGTTGTCATTAGTGGATCCAAAGATTATATCATCAACATAGATTTGAACAAGCAAAATCTCTGTTTTAACAATCTTTGTAAACAATGTTTTGTCAATTGTGTCTCTCTTAAAACCATTCTCAAGAAGGCAGGATGATAATGTCTCATACCAAGCTCTAGGAGCTTGATGTAGTCCATATAGAGCTTTATCCAACCTATATACCTTGTCAGGGTACTTTGAGTCTTCAAAGCCAGGGGGTTGATACACATATACCTCCTCATTAATAGTTCCATAGAGAAAAGCATACTTGACATCCATTTGATACACCTTAAATCCTTTGAAGCTTGCAAAAGCAAGAAATAGTCTAATGGCTTCAATCCTTGCAACAGGTGCAAAAACATCATCATAGTGTATTCCTTCCTCTTGTGTGTAGCTTTGTGCAACCAGTCTTGCCTTATTCTTGATTACAATCCCTCTTTCATCTTTCTTGTTTCTGAATACCCACTTGGTGCCAATTACTCTTTTGCCTCTTGGAAGCTCAACCAACTTCCAAACTTGATGAATTTGAAATTGTAAGAGCTCCTCTTGCATTGCTTCCACCCATGAAGGGTCTTTCAATGCCTCAATTGCTTTCTTTGGTTCTATTTGAGATAGAAAGCAAGCATTCACATCAAATTGGGTAAGATCCACACCACTGTTTTCATTTTGCAGCATATTCCTTGTTCTGATAGGAGTGGTTGGATCACCAATTATTTGTGATATTGGATGAATCTTGTGAACTCTTGATGTAGGAATGTTTTCTTCAGTCAGTTCATTCCCTAGATTAGACAGATCAAACTCACATTCACTTGAATTTTCAGCATTATCACACACTTGATCAGCAACTGTTTGGGATGCAGAGTCAGTGTGTTGTTGAGGATCATGAGATTCCATGTCCTTTGAAGATTCAGCATCAATCAATGGATCAACAGCATTGGAGAACTCTTGTTGAAGCATAGGAATCACAACAAAGTCTTCAGTAACTTTGTTTGAACCAACAGTTGTTGGTTTTGAGCTAACAGTTTCAAAACTGTTCGGGCTGGTGGAAACTGTTTGTTGATTTTCACCAACAGTTGTTGGGGTACCTGTAGCTGTTTCAGTAGAATACTCAAAAGAAAGAGATTTAGACAATGCATCAATATCAAATAACCAATCAGGTCCATTATCTGCAATATTGATCCTATTCTCATTGAAAGAGACATTCATGCTCTCTTCTATGATTCTAGTGACATTGTTAAAAACTCTATAAGCTTTACTTTGAGTGGAGTATCCTACAAAGAAACCTTCTTCAGCCTTACTCTCAAACTTGCCTAGTTGTGATTTTGTATTAAGGATAGTGCAAGGACAACCAAATGGTTTGAAGAAGTTGATTAAAGGTTTTCTCTTGAGGAACAACTTATAAGGAGTTTTCCCTTTGGACTTGACTACTTGTACTCTATTCTGAACATAGCAGGCAGTGTTCACTGCTTCTGCCCAGAATGTCATTGGAAGCCTAGAATCAGATAACATGGATCTAGCAGCCTCTATCAAAGTCCTATTCCTTCTCTCAGCAACTCCATTCTGTTGGGGAGTCCTAGGGGCACTAAACTGTCTTTCAATACCTTTACTTTCACAAAAACTGTTTAGCTCATAGTTCTTAAATTCAGAACCATTGTCAGATCTAATGACTTTCACCTTCAAATCAGATTGATTTTCAATTTTAAGAATAAGAGACTTAACTAACTCAGCAGTTTCATCCTTAGTTCTAAGAAATTGAACCCATGTGAACCTGGTGAAATCATCAACTATGACTAAACAATATGCTTTCTTCCTTATACTCACCACAGATGTAGGACCAAAAAGATCCATGTGTAACAATTTTAAAGGTGCAGTAATGGAAGAAACTTCTTTGGTCTTATAAGAAGTTTTGTGTTGCTTGCCTTTGAGACAGGCTACACAATGATCATCACATGAGAATTCTTTTTGGGGCAAACCTCTTACCAAACTGTTTTTAGCTAACAAGTTCATGGTTTTAAAATTCATGTGACACATCCTTCTATGCCAAATGGCAGACTCATCATGAGATGCCTTTGAGAGTAAACAACTTAACACATTCTGTTTAGCAATCTTTTGTGTATCTAGACAGTATACATTATCTTTTCTAGGTGTTCTCAAAAGAACATCCTTCTCATTTAGTTTAAAATCTTTTGAAAGAATAATGCATTCTGAATCTGTAAACAAAACTTTGTTTCCATTGTCACAGATTTGAGATACACTTAACAGATTGTACTTAAGCTGTTCAACAAAGAAAACATCATTAAATGTAAGTGTACCTGCCTCAACAGCTCCTTTACCTTTGATTTTTCCTCCCTTAGCATTTTCTCCAAATGCTACAAATCCACCATTGATGCTTCTGAAATCCTTCAAACATTGTGGATTTCCAGTCATGTGCCTTGAGCATCCACTATCCACATGCCAGATAGATCCATGATTGGCCCTATGAATGCTCTGCACAAATAAAATCAGTTAGTAGCAGGAAGTAACCAGACCATGCAGGTCTTGGGTACACCATTCAAGTCATAATACTTAAACAGAGTTTGGTTCTTTTTGATTTCATCCAAATTAGATTTCTCTAATTTGTGTGAGGAATACTTTGTAAGAACATGTGGTTTCCAACTGTTGTGATTAACAGTGAATACCTTTGAACAAACAGCTGGTGAAGTTGGTAAAACAGATGAATCAACTTGTGATTCCTTTTGATTTTCAGTTTGAAGAACAGTTTTACCCTCTCCAGAATCAGTTTGTTTTTGAATTTTCATCCAAGCCAAACCAACAGTTTGAAGAACAGTTTGTTTTGGAACTGTTAGTTGGTTTGGATGTAACAGTTGTAGAACTGTTTGCCTGTTTTGGCTTAGCAGTTTTAGAACTGTTGATCTGCTTTGACTTAACAGTTTTAGAACTGTTATTTTGTCTTTTGGGACTTTTGTTTTGAGTGCCATTGGTCTGTGGGTTATAGTAACAATCTTGAACTAAATGATTTGATCTCCCACAAATGTAGCACTTTTTGGTTTTCATAATAGGTAAACCAGTTCTTTGTGACCAGAATTGGTTCCTATTTCTTTGATTTCCTCTAACAGCTGCAGATTGAGGAAACTTTTGGACACCATGTTTTTGGCATGTGCATGCAGGCATTTCAGTATGCCTTTTCTTAGGCTCGGGTTTAGCCTGAGATTTTGGAGCTTCCATCTTCTTCTTTGCATACACAACCTCACCAACTTTCTCCTTTCCTTTGGCTTTTGTACTAACAGTTGGGCTTTTTAGCTTAGAACTGTTTGGGTTCTTGTTGGAACTGCTAGTGTAAAAATGGGGACTATTGGCAACAGTTGTGGAACTTTCTATGGTTTGGATAGCTTTTGAAGGTGTTGGCTCAGTGATGAGGGATTCTGTGGATGATTTTACAAACACCACAGGCTTGAAAGGTGGTTTTGTGGGAATGGGTTCACAACAGATGCGATTTTCATATGGAATCACCTCATCTTTCTTCACAACTATCTCAATATCTTCAACACTTACTACTGACAGAACTTCATCTTCATAACTCTCAAACTTTGGATCAGCTGACTTTAATTCATCTGCCAAAGGTTCATTGACATATCTATCAGCTGCCTCAGACAAGGGTGTTATGTATGTGTGATTGTATGGAGGTGGGGTTTCCTTATATCCAAGTCCAGTTTTCACCTTGTCTCTTACTTGAGAATGTAGCAGAGTCTCAAGCTTAAGGTTTGCAGCCTTGAACATTCCAAGATCAATGTCCACACCCTCCAATTTATTTGTGAGTTCATCCACCTTGCTTTCTTTTTCAACCAATTTCTTTTTCAGACTATCAATCTCATCTTGAAACTGCTCTTTCTCCCACTTATGATATTTTCTATCATAGTCCATTTGCAGTTCATTAGCCTGATAGTCTTTAATTTTCTTTTCAATATCTTCTATCACAGTAGTATACTCATACCTTCTTTCCTCCATTATACTTAGAGCAGCACATACTTTCTTATTGTGTTCTCTAAACCTCTTAACAATAGCTCTACATTCACCAGGACATAGTTTGGAAGATACCTGTATGTCCTCAGATTCTGGGGAATCCATCTTGATGGAGGAGTCAGTCAATGCCATCAAAGCTTTGTTGCTTGTAGCCTCCTCTGCTTGATCACTCCAATCAAATCCATGGCCTTCTTGTGAGACCAATGCTGAGGAGGTATGATTCTGAGTTGGCCTCTGACCTTGATTCTGAACTTGTCCACCAGATCTGCATTCTCTTGCAAAGTGGCCAAGTTGTTGACATTTGAAGCATCTCACCTTTGACTTGTCAAATCCAGCCTTGCTATCAGCTCTAAAATTCATGTTTTGCCTTCCAGTCCTTTTGATGAACCTCTTGGCTCTAACAGTAAGCATGGCCATCTGCCATTTAAGATACATCTCCTCAAGATCATCAGGGTGCACTTGTTCAAGATCCTCATTGGTGAGGGTTGAATGCGCATGGCTGGCAAGAAAAGCTTCAAGAACAGCATCTGGAGTGTTCATTTCTAGTCCAACAGCAGAACTAGTACCTGCACAACTATCAATAGAGTTAGTTAATGAATGGTTTGATTCCATACCTGAGGATGACAGGAGAGCAGCATTGTGGCTAGGGATAACAGTTTTTCTTTTTCCCTCTATCTCTCCCTCAAACACTATCAAACTATTATAGAGGTCATCTAACTCTATGTCTTCAAGAGAATCCTTGGTTCTCCATTGTGCAGCAAACACAGTCCACTCCTTACCTAGAGATCTAAGAAACTTTCTATTGATCTCATCTTGATCAAGCCTAACCTTAGCACTCTCTAGTTGGCTTACCAGCTTGTAAAACCTATCAAAGATTTGGGTGATACTCTCATTCTTCCCACTGGTGAAGTTCTCATAGGCTTGTTTAAGAAGATCTCTTTGGTTTCTCTTAGAACTAGCATTCCCAGCAAACCTCTTCTCCAGAGCATTCCAAAGTACATGAGCATCATCAAATTTCTTGAATTGATGTTGATACTCATTGGGAATTGCAATCTGGAGGATGCTGAGGGCTTTCATCTCAATCATTCTATCCTTCTTTTCAGCATCTGTCTTTGGTGGTGGTTTCTTCTTTGGTTTTCCATTCTCATCTAGTTCAATGAGATTAGTGGGAACAATTTCAATGATTTGCCAAACAGCATAGTCCATTAGTTGGACATGCTGTTTAATTCTTAGTTTCCACATCTCAAAATCAGATGGTTTGAGCATGGGAACACGAATGTTGGACCCTGACACATTGTTATCAGAAGAACCTCCCGAATTCATTGAAACAAATTGATTGAAAAACAGTTTTTTAAAAATAAAGCAAAGTAATGCAAAAACCTTCAACTGGTGATCAAAGGAACCTTAATGATAAGGCTCTGATACCACTTGTCAGGATCGGATATATATTATACAAATAACAAGAACTAACTTTTAAATGCTAAATCAGAGTAGAATAAAAGTTAATCTTTAACTATGATCACAATCAACTAAGAAGTTGCGGAATCACACTTAATTGATTAAAGAAGGTTTTAAACACAAATCAATTCAATCAAATAGTAGTTTTATTAACCAACCAGAATGATTACAAAAGCAAACTTCACCCCCAATATAACTTATCATGTTAGACGAAGAACACAAATTGTTCTTAGGTTTCAACGAGAAACTTAGAGGATTAGCACTATTCAGAAAGCAGATTACAACTTGAATAACGAATGCAAAAATATAATCAATGAGTAAGTTCTAATTATGAAGTCTAATCTAGCATATATATACTCCTTGATCTTCCTTGATTTTCTGACAGTTAGGTAATCTTCTATCTTCTGAGATAATCTTGATGATCTTCAAAATATTTCGAGATATCTTCAAAGATAGAATTTTTCCATATTTAGCTCAATAGAAACTGTTTAATAAATACTACAGTTCTTGATTCTTCTAACAGTCTTCAGCTTCAAGGTCTTCAAACAGTTGTAGACGTTTACACTAACAGTTCTCAACTGTTTTCATATTTTCAACTAACAGTTCTAAACTGTTTCTTCAACACTTCTTCTAACAATTTCAACTTTGCATGTTAAACAGTCTTAATGCCTTAGTTAATTTCCCAACACAATTAACCATCATGTATACACAATGTAAGTATATGCAATCCACATATAAATACATCAACCAAGATATAACGCAACTTATTCATATTAAATCTCAAATGCTGGAAAAAATTCCACAAAGTACAAACGAGCCAAAAATCCGAACAAAACTGATTTTTAACAAAAACCTGCATTCTCCAAGACCTAATTATGAGGTTCCCATGCGTTCTTGGAATGTGGAGGTGAAAATAATTAAGTTTCATGCTGTCAGACGGGATTGCGCCATTAACTTTAAGGTGTTAACGCCGCTAACCCTTAAAGTTTAGCGCCGCAATCGGGGCCGAGCTAGCGACTATAAGTTTAGCGCCGCTAACACTGTTCAGCCGGCCACCCATCATTTAATCATTCTTTCACACCCTTCATTTTAGGTTGTTGTCAAGATCAACCCCCGGCGTGTGACCCGATAGGCCCATACATCATCGGCAGTGATCAATTGGCATACGTGTGTTAGTGTGCATACTCCAACATTGGTATGGTAGGAAATCTGTTGCTTTATTCCTCTGGTTTTTTTGTTCATAATGGTGGCTTTCATATCATGAAAGAACAGGTATACAAGTCTACATGGACGTGGTTAGCAGCCGCCACAAAGATTTTCCACTGGTTTTCCCTCATAAACTCATACCTACTGTGTTTAGGTGTTAGGCATTTCTAGAGTATGGTCATGAGTATATTGTACATAGGATGCAGGTTGTCACGTCTAAACTGGGCTTTGATTTCTAGTGCTCCAGTGTATCCCATAGCATGAATAGCCGCGACACAAATGGCCTCTATTGGGTTTCTATGAACACAGCAGCGGAAGCATAGCCCAAGAATATAAAGCATAAAAGGCTTGAAACCAAAAATGGACCAAGAAGTCTATAACTACAAAATGCAACATGTAAAAGGAAGAGATTGAATAAGGAATTATACCATGCTCCAGCTTCTGAAATCTTCAAGTTGGGATGAACTCTAAGTCACAAGAGAGCAACTCTCCATTGTTAGTCCATACCAAGTTTGTTTGATCCCCAAATACTAGTATGCCATGTTTTGATCTTCAAAACTTGAAATCACTCTTTGGAATAACTCACAACTTCCATAAAATCACTAAACACACTTATGATTTTCTGGAAAAGATCAAGAACAACCAAGAACCCTTATGAAAGTCTATGTATGTGTTCTTGAGTGAGAGAGAGAATTCCTCTTTTCTTACTTGATCAATTATTCAACCCCAAGACATTTGAATGATCTACCATGACTTTATCACCTTCAACTTCAGATATATCAGGCAACAAAGTCGTGCATGCCATTCCCCAATGTCACCAAAGTCAATAACTTGAGTCAAGCAATAACCAAAAAGTCAAGTTACTGTCAGACGGTTTACGCGTCGCGGAAACCAAAAGTTTACGCGACGCGTAAACACCGTCAACAGAATATTTCTTTCTCTCTTCTAGTTGCGTGTTGTCGGGATCAATCCTTGGCGTGTGACCCAATAGTCTCGTGTATCATCAGTAGCATTACTAATATACGTGTGTCAGTGGGCATATCGATAAGTAACACGGACAGAGAGCGGCCTCTAGCAAAGCATCTCTGCCACCCAAGTCAACGCGAGTTATGTCATCCCAAGACAAGTGCCAAATCACAACCCTATAGGTTTGATATGGCCCTATTGATAAGTGATCAATCATCCTTTCTTTCACAATATCTGAGTGAACATGAGACATGGTTAGATGTCAATCTCCAGATCGTTCACGATTATGTTTCTCGATCTTGATTGATGGTGACCCAAAATCTAGTTGCAATCGATCAAATATCATTGCAGCTTGAGCATGGCCATGCATTTTACGTCAGTTCTCAATCATCGAGGGGCCCATGGATATCTCTCTAAGACTAGAGGAACGAATCCCTTTGACTACATTGCTTTGCTACAGAACCCCATACTTTACCCAAAAGCTCCCCTTATAACAACCAGTTACGAACTGCGTTAGAAAGCAATCAAAGCAAAGCTGGACCATGCTTTGGAACACATGTATCTCCGGTCTAAGGACGAAATGATATTATCAACCTGAGTTACTTGTGATAGAAACCATGAAGTAATCTCAGGTGTGGGTCATCCAGTCACTTGACCATTGCAAGCACAGGCGTAGTGTTGCGTCTCTTTTATCTAATCCATTATTAGATATCGACCAACCACTTCCCTCAGCCTTATCTCAAACTTCCTCCCCATGAAGAATGACCGACTGTGTACATTTAGAATGAAAAAGCATTCTGGGAAGTATTAAACATGCTAAGATGGAACACAGTAAGGATTCATGAAAATATCCGCCTTAAGCGCATTATTAAATCCCCATTTAATAATCGATATAGTATGAAGTACAATACTACTTTACGTTCCCCAAAGAATTATATGTATCAAACTTATAACTAAAACAAACTCAAGCCTTGTTCACTTAGGCCTAGTGTGACAATCATCACTCGCCTGTAACAATAGCTTAGTTAACGGATCCGCTATAAAGCTATCCGTGTGTTCTCTGCCATTAACCATATCTCTTCCTCAGCCTATCACTTCTAAATTATGCGTTGGAGAGATTATGGTCTTTCGTTCAAGGCATTTTACCTTCATTGTTTCAGAAGATCCCAATAAGGTAAATGAAGCTCGAACTCCAAGCCATTATACCTTGATTGTCTCAAAAGCCCAATAAGGTAAATGATGCTTGTGATTTTAGTTCTTATATGAAAGCCATCATACCCTCATTGTTTCAAAAGATCCCAATAGGGTTAGCGATTCTTTTAAGAACAATTTACGATCAACAATACCAAATTTTGTAGGATCGTAATCTCCGATTAAAATCTGCAGTTATCCCACTCTTTTCAGAGGATAGTAATTGAGTAATAATTTACTCGTAGCATCTTCTTGTATAGAGCACCAAGAACATATCTCAATATTTCTTGATCTCCTAAACTTGTTTTGTATATTCTAGAATCGATATAGATGCATAATTCCTTAACTTATCTTTTAAAGTAAGCTCAGGACATTATCTCCATTATGCTGTATATGCATACAAATATAGAATTACAACAACGCTCCCACTAGCCCTGATATTCATCCATGTTTAATTTTTGCTTATTGAAAACACAAACTCATTGATTTTCATATTGAAGCAAATATTGAACTTTGAGATGCATATATATATATATATATATATATATATATATATATATATATATATATATATATATATATATATATATATATATAAGTCCATTAGTGGACTACTTTTCGTTTGTAGAATTTAGAAGGATATGCTTGATGTAATAGACCCTCGGAAAGTGTTGTCAGCACTTCCTCAGCGAATTCCTATTAAGAAATGTGGTTTTTACATCAAATTGTCACAGTCATAAAAAGACACAATTAGTATCCGAGTAAACTTCGACAAAACCACCAGTAGAGAGTTTTAGATAATACCTTCCTCATTGTCAATTATCATAAAACCATCTCCTACTAGTCGGTATTTGAAGTTGTCTATAAACTTATTATTCGACATAACCACTGAGATAAAGTTTCAAGATGATACCTTCCAAATGGTCAATCATCACTATAACTTTTCTTATCAGTCGGTATTCGAACTTGCAAATTTATCATGTTGGTCTCTTTCTACAAAGAACCAATTTCACCCTTTGGGTTGCCACCTTGGTGTAGGATTAACCAAGTCCAATACTTGGGTATCCACATGGATTGCATCTCACTATCACTACCTGTATTCTTTTAGTGGACTTTGGGCCCACTCTGGTTTATCAGTAGTTGATGTATCCATCATTAAGTTGTCTCCCTTAGATATAAAACTATATCTTTCTGGACTTATGACAAATTCTACTAATTCTATAGAGAGGTAATGAATTTAATGTCAGGTACTCCAGCATTGCCATGCTGAGTTACAATCATATCTGATTGTGTGCTAGTGCCAACATCAGGTTCTTCTGTTTAAGGTATATTTACTCTCATTTGCCTTAGTAAAATACCTAACACAGCAGCACCTCTAGATTCCGGGTTCCTCCACCTCACGTCTAAACGCAGGCTAGATAATCCAGACTTCGAGATGAAATAGCAAAGACATTCTTTCTAGTCTCATCATCTAAGGTGTGTACTGAACCATCTTTGTTGGTATTCGATTAGGAAAAATGCCCACCACTTTCATAATATACTCCATCAAAGAAGGACCATATCAAAATTGTCCGATTCCTCCACTTGGCGACTCATTTCACAATGTGTCCTAGGAGGAATGAATTATGAGATTAATCATAACTCTTATGATGGTCATTTAAAATCCAGAACTAAAGCACTCAACATCTCTATTAGATTTGAGTATTGTAGTCCTTTTGCCCTCTTATTCATATACTTTGTCACAGGTGTGTCTAGAACACCTCTCAAGGTTTCAGACGCGTGTCTAACAAGTTAGACATTCCCATCCCTTCATTGGTAAAGATAAGAAAGTATCCATAGTTACCCCTCACGATTTGCTTGAATGATCTTCACATAAATGTGAACGAAACTCAACAACCTTCATTCCTCTCACTTACACAAGTGAAGGATGTCTAAGTCATCTTAGCCTAATAAACAAGATTTGCACTCAACAATTGATACAAGATCAAAAGATCCCAAGTTCCTAACCTCATGGATCTTGGTGATGCAAGCCTTGTTTAAATGGTTAAATTGACTATTGTCATAAGAGTAACTTATATAAATCATTCATGATCATTCTATTACTTGTTAAGCAAATGCCACAACATGGATGAACTTTGAAATAAACCACGAAAAATACATAATTCAAAGCAATATCCATCGTTATCAACGGCATAATAGATTTATAGTTTCTTGCCTCGCAGGGCACAAAACATAGATCTTGTAAAGTAATAGTCTAGCTGGAAGGAGTGGCAAGATCCTGTCTTCCAATCCTTTACAATAGGGGAAAACCATCCTGTTTCCCGTTATGAAGTCCAGCTCTCCATATCTTATATTTCTACTTCTTACATGCACTTTGCAACAATCAAGACTGTAACAAACGTGAGTATTATGGCCAGTATCCAAAACTTGCCTATAGAAGTATAAGATCAGTAGAGTTTGGTCATGAATGTACCTGAAACCGAGGAACCACCATTTCTCATTTTTCATTTTGTGTATCCTTAGCTCTTCCAGGAACTTAGGGCAGGCGTGGTGGCGCCAATTTCCAATCTTCCCACAAAAGTAGCAAACTTCCCCATTAGGAGTCTCATCAAGAGGCGCAATCTCATAGCCCTCAGACTCCATGGTCATAGTGAGCTTAGATAGACCAAGCTTCCCATTTGAGGTAGTTTGCTTGTTGGTAGCCTTAGTGAGAGTGGAAAAGGTGAGCTTACCTTTGGCCATGTTAGACTCAAAAGTCTTCAACATGCCGTGAAGTTCCATTAAGGATTTGACCATACCATGCATGTGATAATTTACATTGAATTGCTCATATGATGGTGGAAGGGATCGTAGGATAATATCTACCGTCATCTCTATTTCAATGGTAAATCCTAACCTTTCCAAGCGCTCCATAAGTGCTTTCATCTCAAGAACATGAATGCTTATGTTCTCACCATCCTGCAGCCGGCAACCAAGTAGGGCGTTTAAACACCCAAACCGTTCTTGCCTCGCTTGTTGTTGGAACATGTCCTTCAACACAAGCATTATCTTGTAAGCACTCAGATGCTCCAATTGCATTTGCAATTTGGGGCTCATCATGCTTAACATGAGGCAAGAGACCTCGTTGGTGTCATTGACGCGTTTATTATAGGCATCATGAACGGTCTTACTTGCGTTGGTAGCAGGGGCTTCCGGAAGGGGATTCTCAATGGTATGTAACTTGTCTTCGCATCGTAGGACAATATTCAATTGCCTAGACCAATCCATAAAGTTACTTCCATCGAGTTTCTCCTTCTCAAGAAACAAACGTAGAGTAAAGTCGGTGTTGTTGATGTTTGTCGATAATATCTAAAAATGCAGAGAAGTTTTAGTTAGTTTGATAAACCTTGTTAGAATAATTACCCCATGTGTTTAGAAACAACTATTTTTTTTGAAAAGGGTTAAGAACCCTATTTCACCTTGCACCGTGATGGGTTTTCTGCGGATCACGTGGTAAAGCTATTTAGGCCGGCAACCATTGACCGATTGCAATCCATTATTGCAACTCTTAGTTCCTTGCGGGATCCTACTAGACAACTATTGTTTCTATTTTGGCATGTTTGATCCCTACACACCAACTTCAAACTAAGATTTTGAATAACTCGGCTAAAGCTCGACAATTATCCAAAATGTTATTTTGAAATCGTAAATAAACCATCAAGATACACGGTGGTACTCTTGCCCAAATGATTGACTCGGCTAGAGCTCGACAATCGACCTTGCGAGTTGCCATACACGCCTTCCACACAGCACATACAAGGGTCAACTCGGCTAGAGCTTGAAAATCAACCTTTGCACGGCTAGATTCGGACGGTGTCATCTTATGGGTGGTGTGCAATTTACATTTAGAAACGGGATTTAGTTTTCCGTTTATAAAACCATTTTGAGTTTGATTAACAAAAGTGACAATAACAAAAAGTTTTCACTAATCGGATACTAAACCAATTTATATCCGTCTTGTTAATCATGTATACGCGCAATCAATCAATCCTATAATCCATGCATAAACAACAAATAATAAAACAACCACATGCATACATTAAGATTGGTAACCATGCCCCTAAAACCTATGCGTTTTCCCGTGAGCCACTACGGAAAAATGAAGTCATCTACGGACATTTCCTTGACTTGGATATGCTCCCACTAAACCCGCTACCTCCATTGGGCCTCTCGGTTTCGTGTTTGCCAAGACGTCAAACCTTGACTCCCGATGGTTGCCTCCATATTAATTTTACACAGAAAATGAAATAAACGGCATACAAGCCACAAATCCTATTTTCTAGTACAAAATACATAACATGGATTTTAAATGGCATGCAAGCCACAAAATAATTTACATACCAAATAAATTAAATAAATTAATTATTACATACCATGTGACATATAGTAACCAAATGAATGAATAACTAATTTAACACAACCAAACATCCACAAGGTCTAGGGCATCTATTGGTTACCAACATCACATGAACAACATGAACAACATATTGTGCCACACAAAACAATGTAAACTTATATATCTTGATTAAGATTATTTCTCAAAACTCAAGGCACTAAATAATCCCATGTATATATGCATTAGTAACAACAAACCATTAATGTAAGTATATGCAATTATTATTTTTATGCCAAAAATAATAATATAAATACAAATACACCAACCAAGATAGAAGGCATCTTAATATACCAAAAAATAATTTATGGAACAAAAATTCCAGAAACCATTTTTGGATGCCAAAAACCCGACTGCAAAACTGTTTTTAAAAATTTTAAAACAATCTGTCAGACCAAATAACGCGCCGCGTAACCCTAGTGGTTCCGCGCCGCGTAATCTACCTGACAGCAAAACTAGTTTTTCGATTTCGGGTTTTTCAGGTCACCATGTGCATTTTTAGTATAGAGGTGGCTCTGATATCACTGTTGGGTTTCCATGAACACAGCAGCGGAAGCATAGCCCAAGAATATAAAGCATAAAAGGCTTGAAACCCAAAATAGACCTAGAACTCTATAACTACAAAATGCAACATGTAAAAAGAAGAGACGGAATAAGGAATTATACCATTCCCCAGCTTCTGAAATCTTCACGTTAGGATGAACTCTAAGTCACAAGAGAGCAACTCTCCATTGTTAGTCCACACCAAGTTTGTTTGATCCCAAAATACTAGTATGCCAAGTTGTGATCTTCAAGACTAGAAATCACTCTTTGGAACAACTCACAACTTCCATAAACTCACTAAACACACTTATGATTTTCTGGAAAAGATCAAGAACAACCAAGAACCCTTATGAAAGTGTATGTATGTGTTCTTGAGTGAGAGAGAGAATTCCTCTTTTCTTACGTGATCAATTATTCAATCCCAAGACATTTGAATGATCTACCATGACTTTATCACCTTCTACTTCTGATATATCAGGCAACAAAGTCGTGCATGCCATTCCCCAATGTCACCAAAGTCAATAACTTGAGCCAAGCAATAACCAAAAAGTCAAGTTTCTGTCAGTCGGATTACGCGTCGCGGAAACCAAAAGTTTACGCGGAGCGTAAACACCGTCTACAGAATATTTCTTTCTCTCTTCTAGTTGAGTGTTGTCGGGATCAATCCTTGGCGTGTGACCCAATTGGCTCGTGTATCATAAGTAGCATTACTAATATACGTGTGTCAGTGGGCATACTCCACCAGCCTCATCATGTATTTCATCAAATGTTGTGGCATAAGGCCTACTATTAGCAGTAGGGAGTCGGAGAATCTCTCTAAGTCTATCCACTGTGATGAAGAGATAGAATTGATCAACAGTAGCTCGGATGGACACATTTCAAGTCCTGCTTGTGCGTATATGATACGTCCTCCAGAATTATTGAGCGTAAAGCTCTGGGACATGAGTGCCAGTGGTGGCAGGGTTATATGTGAGAAAATGGTTTAGTAGGTGGATTTTGAGTATTTAAGTGATTATAGGTTACTGAGGATTTTTAAATGTTGAGTGGTTTAGGAATTGGTTGTTTTCGTGGGTGGCAACTAAAAGGAACTCAGCTCTGAGTACTAAGAGCTCATCAGGGTTTTCTTCCACTTGAGCCATTATATTTACACAAGTGTTACACAAGTGAAGTCACACTTAGATCAAATTGATACTATGGTGACATGATTTGACCAAAACCAACAACATTGAAATTTTAACTTTTCGTCAAATTCCTCAACTCTTGAAAATCCACATTGATTACATGATGTAAAATGTTGTAAAATCTTAGTTTTGATGGTTGATATACACTGATTAGATGTATATAAACAACTTTGAAACAGTGAAGCATAAGCTAAAAATCACCATAACATTGATTTATGAACCAATAGTTGAATTCAAGTGTATATTCATACATCCGAAGAACAAGAAGAACACATTTTAACATTTTTGAAATATTTTTTAAGATCCATGTTCTCCTAGTGCACTTAAGCCCCATCACAAAAATAATTTGTCCAAACAAGATCGTTTTGAAGGTTAAAAGTTCCAACAAAGACTCTAAAACCCTATCGATCTCGAATTTTCTCAAGGCTAAAAACAACAAATAAACACAAGTTTGAACTTTTTAATCCGTTAAAGTTGTTTACCTTACTGATTAGAAGTGTTTTAAATCTAAAATTACAAATTTCGGCAGAGTAACGAGATGTATTGAAGATTAAGTAACCGAAATCAAGAGCAAAAAGTATGAAGGTTTGAATTTTGAAAAAGTGAATCTGATCAGATCGAGGATGGGACATTTATACCGACTAGGACACATGTCACCTCGTGAGTGGACCAATCCGTGGTAAAAAAACACGGTCATAGGGATATTAATCGTGTTAAAAAACATGGTCAATAGAATATTTAACCCTTACTGACCCTTAGTGAATTTTAGCATAAGTAGGATCGATAGAACAGGGTCAAAATTATCACGGTCGATAGGGATTTTCACCGGTACTGACCTTTGTGTTTTTCCTTGTAAACAAGATCGACAGCCTAGGATCGATAGCCAACACGATCTATAAGGATTGTTTCCACACTGACCCTTAGTGAACTTACATTCAAACAAGATCGATAGGATTAGATCTATAGACATTTCACTTACTGATCCTTAAGAAAATTAATGCCAAACAAGATCGACAAGGGCAAGATCGATAGACATTTTTACCCTTTGACCCTTGGTGAATTTAAATGCAACAAAAGATTGATGGGTAAGGATCGATCAAAAATCCTAAGTTCATTAACACTTGGCATTTTAAACCCAAAATAGGATCTACTGAGAAACAATCGATAGAACACCATCTTTTGGTGGGTTGTTTAGAGCAAGGCTTCAAAATGCCTGAAGATTGAACAAGATTATATATGTTCGTTGTTGTTGAACTTGTTTATTGTTTTGTTTCTAATTTTTCAAATTCTAAGAATTGAACATTTTAAACACACTCCCCCTCAACTTGTGCACTTATTTTCAAAATTTTGAGATTGAGAGGGAATACTTAACAGCAAAATCAGTGTGTTTATATTTTTCTCCCCTACACATATGCAGTATTGTACATGTGTATATAGACACTCCCCCTCGAGTATTGCATCTGGAATCCGCATAATGAACAAAATTTGTAAAACCTACTCAAAACAAAAAAGATAAGAAAGGAAATAAAACAACAGTATGTCATATTCTTAAGTTGAGCATGCCTAACTTGGAGACCAACTCATTAAAATGACTTTCATCCAATTGTTTGGTAAACAAGTCAACAACTGATTATTAGTTGATCTTGGAATATATTTGTTGGTTATTCAATTGAAAACTCCTTACGAATTGTTGCACAATAAGATTCCAAATGTTGGTCATTTGAGAATCTTTGGCAGTACATGCTTTATTCTGAACAGTAAGGATCGGCCGAGCAAGTTTGCATCCAAAGCTGATGAAGGGATATTTCTTGGGTATTCTAGCATCTCAAAGGCATACAGAGTGTTCAACTTCAAAAGCAATACAATCCTTGAAACAATGGATGTCACATTTGATGAATTAGATCTTCAGTCAAGATATTCAGATCAAAACACTACAAATTCAGACGATTGGGATGCCTTGCTTTCATCTCCATTTGAAGACACTTCAGCCGCTCAGCCAAAAGAAACAGTTTGCGAAGATTATGACGATAACGGCATACCTCATGTTACTCCTATACCCATTTTAGTTGAAATATCCTGTAAAACACCAATTCCTGAACCCATAAACTACGAAATACCACTGATTGATTTTGAATCCCAATCTCCATCTTCAACTGAAGTTCCCTCTGATCCATTTATTGAAGTAAACTCTCCCATTCTTGAATTTCCAACTGATCCTTCTCCAGTTAAAAATCCAATACCTCCTAACACCAAATGGACCAAAGATCATCCCATTGATCAAGTAATTGGTAATCTAAATGAAGGAGTTCGTACTAGAAGATCTGCAACACCAGGGTTTTGCATGTTTGCTGATTTCATTTCCCAAACCGAACCAAAGAAGGTTAATGATGCTTTAAAAGATTCACACTGGGTATCAACAATGCAAGAGGACCTGAATGAATTTAAAAGGAATAAAGTATGGAATCTTGTACCACCTCCCTCGAGTCAGTCTGTGATAGGAACCAAATGTGAAAATCAAGAAAAAGATCAACCAACAAAGAAAAGAAGAAGAAAGTCTTCTAGGAGAACTAAAGAAGAGACTATAAAGCTTATGGCTGCTGGTATTCTTCCAAACTGCAGAAACATGGATTGTTCAATCCCTCCAGGTTTTGTGTTCATTGACAAACAGGTTCTTGAAAATCCTAGAGGATTTTTCTTCAAAGATGCTTATGACAGTCCAAGGTTTCAGAGAATATAAGAACTGGACAATGCTGATTGGATGCATCTACAGGCAATTTCATCCTACTTTGATTCATGGGATCCTGACACAGCAGACATTCGCCTGAAGATTGTAAAATTGTTTGAAGCCAAGAAGCCCAAAGATCCTAAAACCGAAATATGGGAAGAAAAAGTCAAAGTTTTAGAAAGTACTCAAGCATAGAAACCTTCAAAGAGTTCTTAATTCTATGTGTACTTTATTTTCATGTTTTTATTTTCAGCATGTACTTTTGGATATCTGAAAATTACAAAAACATTGAAAAATGAAAAGAATCCAAAAACAAGACAGTCTGGATCATGTACATATGAGTTCTTTTGAGTAAATAGTTCTATTTGTTTATTCTTTTTAAATAATGATGGATTATAAACAAATAGGGGGAGATTGTTAGTCTTGATTTGTTTACATTCCATCAGCACTGAAGTCTTCGAAGAAGATTTTAGTAGAAGAAGCTATCTGAAGAAACGTCTCAACGCTCAAATAATGTTCATCTGAAGAGCTGAAAGTTTCATCTCTGAAACTTTTAGTTAAGGTTTACTGAAGTCTGTCTTCAGCAAATGGTTCCCTCAGTGACGTCATCAACTGTCACTTTCAAGATAGTTTTGCATGATGAAAATCTGTTACTTATCAGTCTACAAGATTGTGACATGTGTCACTGTATCAGCGGATAGGATTGATAAGGGAAATGTATAAATACTGTTCTCTTTGTTGAGAAGAGTGGCTTGCTCATTCTGTAGGTTCAGATAGCTATAGCTTTGTGCTAGTATTTTCTTTCAAGTTTGTTCTTGAGTTTTCAATTGAATTTAAGAAGTTTGTTCTTCTTAAATTCCAGTCTGTAAGTTTGTTATATCAATATTAACAACCTTAGACATTTCTCACTGTTCTTATAATTACTATTTTCGCACTTAATATTTCTTTAAGTTAGTATTATTCACAATTTGGGAACAACAATAATACAAGGAGAAAGGCCATAGAAGAATCAATTCATATCTCATTTGATGAAGACTGTTTTGATCAAGCTGAGAAGAGTCAAGCTGACTTGGTCAGTCTGAGTGAGCTTGAGAGGCCTAAGGAAACCAGCTTATCAAATCCTATGTATGTCATAGGAGATGACATTGATGATGATGTGTGTTCATCAAAGAAATCATCACAAGCTCCAAGGGACTCTCAAGCTGAGAAAGATGATGAGTTCGTTAATCCTTTTGGAGCTGAGGTCACTCAGACTGAGAATCTCAGTGATCATCAGTTTGTTGACAATGCTGCTGTTGAGACTGAGGATGTGTGTTCACCTCAAAGTTCTCAACATCACTCAGATTCAGAACCAAACTCTCCAACTACAACATTTAAATTCCTCAAAGATCATCCTCAAGATCAAATCATTGGAAATGTCCAAGAAAGAGTTAAGACCAGATCCAAGGCTACAGCTAACTATGCTGCTCACTTTGGTTTCCTATCTCAAATGGAACCAAAGAAGACTGAGGAAGCCTTAGAGGATGAGGATTGGATTGATAATATGCAAGAGGAACTGAATGAATTTGAGAGAAACAAAGTCTTGAAACTTGTCCCTACCCCAAAAGATCCTTCTGTTATAGGCACTAAGTGGGTCTATAGAAATAAAATGGACAAGGGTGGAGTGATAGTTAGGAACAAAGCCAGGCTAGTAGCACAAGGGTATAAGCAAGAAGAGGGAATTGATTATGATGAGACCTTTGCACCTGTTGCTAGAAGTGAAGCTATAAGGTTGTTCTTAGCCTATGCAGCATATAAAGACTTCAAAGTCTATCAAATGGATGTGAAGAGTGCCTTCCTTAATGGAAAACTTCAGGAGGAAGTCTATGTGAAACAACCTCCTGGCTTTGTAAGTTCAAAGTTTCCACATCATGTCTATAAGTTGGACAAGGCTTTGTATGGTCTTAAACAAGCTCCAAGAGCTTGGTATGATACTCTGTCCACTTATCTACTATCAATGGATTTCACCAGAGGTAGTATATATAAGACACTCTTTATTAAAAATAGTAAAGGACATGTGATTCTTGTACAAATCTATGTGGATGATATTATATTTGGTTCTACCAATAAATCTATGTGTGAGTGGTTCTCCAAAATAATGTCACAAAAGTACAAGATGAGTATGATGGGTGAGATGACTTATTTCCTAGGCCTACAAATCCTACAAAAGCCTGATGGAATATTCATCAATCAAAGCAAGTATGTTCTTGATTTGATAAAGAAATATGGTTTTGATTCAAGTTCAACCATGAAAACACCAATGTCACCAGCTGTCAAACTGAGTAAAGACTCAGATGGTAAGTCTGTGTGTCAGTCTACCTATAGAGGAATGATAGGTTCATTACTCTATTTGACAGCTAGTAGACCTGATATCATGTTTGCTACATGTGTTTATGCAAGATATCAGGCAGATCCTAAAGAATCACATCTTCAAGCTGTGAAAAGGATCTTTAGGTACCTTAAAGGTACACCAAATCTAGGTCTTTGGTATCCAAAGGACTCTGGATTTGAGTTAGTTGGTTTTTTAGATGTTGACTATGCCGGGTGCAAGTTAGATAGAAAATCAACTACTGGAGGATGTAAAATGCTTGGAGGGAAGTTAGTCTGCTGGACTAGTAAGAAACAGAACTCAGTGGCTACTTCAACTGCTGAAGCTGAATATGTTGCAGCAGGAAGCTGTTGTGCTCAAATCCTACGGATGCAGCATCAGATTCAAGACTTTGGCAAGAGTTGCAAGAAAACTCCTATCTTCTATGATAACCAAAGTGCTATAGCGATCACCTACAATCCAGTCTTCCACTCAAGAACCAAGCACATTGAAATTCGACATCACTTCATCAGGGACATCGTGGAAAAAGGTAAAATTGAAATTAAATTTATTTCCACTGATGACCAGTTAGCAGATATTTTCACTAAACCCCTTGATAAAAAGAGGTTTATGTATCTGCTAAGTAACTTGGGTATGCTTAACCCCTAGCTAAGTGTCTAGAATCTGAGTTTTCAGTTTGACAAAGACTAAGTGTCTTAAGCTGAGTGCATAGTTTATAAATAGGTTTTCATAAATTATAATACCTGTCAAGCTGAATGATGAGTTCAGATGTTTGGTGAGTTCTAGACATATATTTAACAATTAGTGTAGTTATTATATAGTTTGAGTGAGTCTCAAACATAAATGACTAAGTGTCATTGAGTCTGAGCTATGTGCTTAACTCAAGCTGTGTGATTGGTTCACACGTTTAGTAAGTTCCAAACTTGTTTTAAACTACTCAGTGTAGTTAAAAATAAGTTTGAGTCAGTCTCAAACATATATGACTAAGTGTCACTGATTCTGAGCTGAGTGCTCGAAATCGTGCTAAGTGCTCAAAATTGAGCTGAGTACTCAAACTCAAGCTGAGTATCAGCCTCAAGATGAGTAATGCAATCAAGCTGAGTGCTTGATTCACGCTTAGTGATTAATTTCCTCAGCTTGGTGTGTCCAAATTATGATTTAATTACTAAGTGGTATTAATTCATATGTACATGTGTATTTGAGTAAGTTTCAAATAGCATCGTATATCAATTGTGTATTGGTATACTTTATCAGTGTTTCTACTATAATTATTCGTTAATTATAATATTTTACACTTGTATCCGTTGGAAGATGATGTGTTTCTACCCTCTCACTGTTACATCAAGTCTGAATTTTTTTACGGTGTAACGGATAAAAAGGGAGTTCAACGGTAACTTTTCTCTCTCCTCGGAAAGGTATATATACCGACTTTATTCGTTTTAGAGAAGTTTACGCTTACAAAAAAAACTTCTCATATTCTGAAATACCTTTCGCAAATAACCACTTGCTCAGTACGATTACTCGTTTCATCGTTCTCAAAACTCTACATTGCTCAGTGCGACTTCATTTGCTCAGTGCGAATACAGAAAAGTTACTCAGTGTAATTTTCAAATTTCAACGATGGAAGGAACTGTTCTGATTCTAAGTGACATAATGGTAAGAGGTGTTTCATTCAAGAACAACGGATTGCCGCTGATCAAAGTCAACAATCAGCGTGCTTGTCTCGCAATCCCTCAACACAAGCTTAACAGAGGATACGAACCATGGGTCGATTACATTCGAAAATGCCCATTGGCCTTCACTTTTACTGGAGCACCTCTACATATGGTTCCTCAGCATCTGCTCGAGTTTTAGTACACATGTGTCTACGACCAAACCTCTGCCTCAATCAGAGGCACAGTACTGAATGGGGAGAGGACCATTACTCTCACCGTCGATAGGCTAAAGGTAGTTCTTCAACTCCCTCAATCTGATGTGTTCGAGCCTGCGGTGATGAGACATGTGGCTAGGTCTATCCTACCTAGAATGGTTCACCCGCAGACAGAGGGTGTAATAAAAAAGGCCACCTTTCCAACCAGTTGGGGCTTCATGGTTTCTACAGTGATTCATTCACTAGGAACTAAGGTTGGAAGATTGGACCAGGTGAACGAGTTTGAGATGCAGCTGCTGTACAACATATACGTTGCACGCAATTTGGATTACGCACAACTCATCTTCAACGAACTCAAGGTCCAAGTGATGAAGACCACAAGGGATCTTCATGTACCTTTCATTAGGTACTTGTCCGTGGCATTTGAAGCCGAGCTAGGGACAGCGCTATATGAAGCTTCACAGGGTGTGTTCCTGTCTCCTACACTCAGCCCCAAGATGTTCAACAATGACATCTTCCCTGAGCAAGAAGGTCTGAGTGCACCTATGCTTCTTATTGTTGAGGTAGCTTCTTTAGAAAGTGAAGAAAAGGGATCGAATCAAGGGGGAGCTTCCCAAGCTGACACCGAGGTTCAAGCTGAGCACTCTGCTCAAGCTGAACCAGCAACCATTGAAGCTGCTTCTGGTAAGACATCTCCATTTTCTCTTTCTTCTCACTATTCTCCATCCGTTTTTGGAGATAAGGTTGTGGTTAGCCCAACCCAGTCTATCCCATCTCCTCCACCTTCATTCCATTTACAATCCCACTCGGAAGCCACCCCTAGCTTGCCCACTGCTGCTAGGGAGAATATCCGAACCTATACATGTAAAACTGCTATAGGTGGTGCCACTCCTAAAGGCATCACTGGAGCTGAGATCACATTGATCCCTCCACCGGCAGGAGTTGAGGGGGAGACGCCTACTCTTAAGTTGTCAACCTCAAGGCTCATTACTACCCAACAACCTTATCCGGGTGTGGTGCCTACTCAGCCCACACTCTCTAGTGCCATGGGAGAGCCCACTACTGTCCCTAAGCAGACACACTTAAGTGACATTGAATATATGACCAATCCCCAGGGTCAATCACCCCCCTCCAAACAAATCAGCCAACCACCAACCCATACACTTCACATTTCGAGCCCTATTACTTCTCTTCACTTCTCACACCCTACCGCACGACCTATCAATGTTTCATCTTCAAACCAAGGTGATTCACAGGGTCCAGACTTTGGTGCAAATGAGTTTGAGGGTCCACGCCAACCCTTGGATGATGTACCCAAGTTCCAACCCACTCAAGCTGACTTGGATAATTTGCTCACATTCTTCAAAGGTCAGTTTGATGCATTACACCTTGAAAGGAAGAAAGGAAAGAAAGATATGCTGATGATCCTTGATAATCAGGATGAGGAGGTGCTAATGTTAAAATCTGATGTTGCTGCCTTACAAAAACAAAAGACTTCGATCCCTATTGATGATGACAAAAAGGGGTAGAAGGTTCAAGAAGCTGAAGCTTTACTACTATTGGCAGAGGGAGCAGATCAGAATGAGGGGGAGAAAGAAACGGAGAAAGAACCTGAGTTGACTGAGAAAGCAAAAGGCAAAAGACCAGTAGTGATCAGCTCAGATGAATCAGAAGCCCCTCAACAGAAAAGAAGAAAAGTGATTCTAAGTGAATCATCAGCCTCAGATGAAGATTATGCGGATAAAATGACATTACAATAGAGAGCTTCACTCATGGCAGTTAGAAGATTAGAACAAGAGGAAGCTGACCAGCTTGGGATATCAATTAATGAATTAAGAATAAGACAACTAGATGCTCAAGCTGTGTTAGCAGAGGAGAAAGAGAGAAGAGAAAGAGCTTGGGCTGAACAGATCAAGAAGCAGAATGAAGAGCTTTCTAGACTCAGACTGCCAATTGTACCCAAGGAGGAAGAAGTAGACGAGCTTCCTGTCCAGAGTCAACCTGAAGGGGAAGACATAACTCAGTGATATACAAGGACCTATTTCTACTCTCAAATAAATACACTAAGGTTGAGTTCAGTTCAAGGGATTATCATTCTAGAATTTGTCTTAAGGAATGGTGAAACTTCTTCTCTGGATCTGAGTCAACTGCATAAGCTGGGATATGAAGAATGGAAGTAAGTAGCTATACTTATCAAGCGGATGGAAAAGTCCTATGCGAGAAATTAAGTTAAGGATGAGCTGCTAAGGCTACTTGCAAGAGCTGATTCGTTGAAACTCATACCCAGATCTGAGATTGTAACCCTACTAACTTCCTTTCACAAAATGGGGAAGGGCAAGTTGCAAAATCCAGCTGGATTAGCAAAAGCAAATAAGTACACTCTGAATCTTCCTGAAGGCTTGGAGTTTAAAGAAAACACCTATGTGGAAAAGCCTGAGAAAGGATTAATGTACTTGGATAGGAATGGAGAACAATGCTTCCAGTCTGATGCGAACATATACACTTGTGGGGTATCTCAAGTGTTTGCTCTAAGACAAATTGTAGAAAAGACTGAACTAACTGCAAGGTTCATATACAGAATAAACAGAGCAATCAGATCTCAAAAGGATCAGCTCCAACATATATCTAATCTGCAAGAAATCCTTGAAGAAATAAATAATGAGATTAAGGAGTTTGAAGAGCTGCATCCAGAATAGATTAGTTCTAATGTAAATATTAGATTAGTTCTAATATTTTGTAAAGCACTTAGTGTGCATGATCTAAGTGATCAATCATTTTGTATTATGATTAGTTCAATTAATACAAGTACAAAGTTTGATATGTTCAACTATGTTGTGATGTGTTCATATTTATAAGTCTGATGAGTTCAGCAAAATGAATAATTGATAAGTTCTTATTCATTAATGTAATTGGTTGCTGTGTTCAACTAAAAGTTGGCGTGTTCCAATTTAAATTGATAAGTTCAATTAAAATTGATATGTTCAATTAACATTTGATCAGTTCAAATATATAAATCTTAATAAGTTTAAGACTTAAGACATAATTCTGTTAAACAAACTTACTAACTGTTTGATGGTTTTGTCATCATCAAATAGGGGGAGTTTGTTGGGAAAATGATCTCATCAGTTAAGATTTGATGAGACAAAGTTAAGTTTGTAAGATGAATTCTACATACAACTTAAACAGAATTATGAAGCTTAGTCAGACTGAACACTTATAGTGATTCAGACTGAGTATAAGCTGAGTGTAAGTTGTACATATGTTTGATCAGCTTAGACTATATCTTAGTAAGATTAGCAATATGTTTGATAAGCTATGTGAGTAAACTAAGATATATAAATATTGAGTTTCAGCTTGATGACTTTCAAGCTGAGCGACTCAGCGTGAAGACTGAGTCAGCTCAATAGAGTTACTAAATATGATTTAGTAAATTCTTTAGACTTCTAAGGATGAGATAACAATTATACATGTTAGTTCATGTTTGAATTCGAGTTTGTTCTCGAAGAACTCAGCTTGATGAGTTTCAAGCTGAGTAACTCAGCCTGACTAAAGAAGTCAGTTTAAAAGAATTTAAATATGTTTTAAATTCTGTTTTAACTCTCTATATCTACGGAAAGGATAAGAAGACTTCCGAATCAAGATTGAAGATTAAAGATTCAAGATAAGAAGATTCAAGATTCAAGAGTCCGAGCTATCCGATAGTTAGTTAGCAAATTAGGATTAGTCCTGTTTGTTAGGAACCGTAGTAACAGGATTATAAATACTTATCTCCTGATAAGTTTAGAGGTACGATTCTGAAACAAGTTACAGAGCCAAAACCTCACCTCACCGTATGTGTTACGATTCTTGAATCATTGTTTGTCAGTTCAACATGATCAAGATATTCACAGATTGCCAAGTTGTTCGTGTGCTCGAATAATCACATTAGTTGTGATATTGGTAAGTTATCAATCTGTGTAAATCCTGTTTAGAGAGTCGTCGGTATCTATAATCAAAAGTTGATTATAGATAGATAAATTTGAAAGATTAAGAGATTTATATTAGGTGGTTATATATCAAGAGTTGCTTACTTGATAATTATTGTAATCATCTTCTTACTCAAAGCATTGTAATCATCTTTTTAATGAAAGCATTCGATTGATTGTGGTTTGATTTACTTTGTGTAACACTTTTATTTGATTTGTTCAATTTCCGTAAAAAGTGTATTCAACCCCCCTTCTACACACCTGTTGCTTGTTGTTATTCTCACCAAGGGACCAACAAGAACTCAAGCACATACTCGTAAATGTTCCTTGATATACACCATATAAACACATTTTATTATTAATTCATGCTTTTCACCCCAAAACATTTAAAATCATAAAAATAGGGGCAGTGAATACTCTTGAGCTAATTGCTGGTAGAGAAGATGTGGTCGGCTTGATTGTCCTACCCGGTGTTTCTTCCTATTACCAAAAATGCCTTAAATTAGTTATTGATTTCTCTTTATATTGTATCAAGGTTTTAACTTATTTATTTGCTTCTGATTTACCTAAGTCATACTCCTAGGTCTTATTTTATATATATATATATATATATATATATATATATATATATATATATATATATATATAGTGGGAGGTTCAAATGAAAACTTAAATATTTTTGAGAATGGGAGACTCATTCCTAGTCGTCCAATTCCCTTCCTTCAATGTCATTGCACACCCATGAATTCCTCACATGCACCCTGCCACACTCGATTCCCCCATGCTTTCTATCCATTAATTCCACTTATAAAATGAACGACTGAGATTTAGTCTCCCATTTTCAATTAATTTCTCATTCTCATTTGAACCTTCCTATATATATATATATATATATATATATGTGTGTGTGTGTGTGTTTATGATTTACCTAAGTCATACTCCTATCATAAATTTTACCTAGATATGCTATACCTTGATTATATAAGTCTCATTTCATAATGTCTAGTATTTATAAAAAATTTGTTCTTCTAACATTATTGAAAGTTTATAAATCTGTCTTATACTTTACTATAATTTAGTTACCTATTATGGTACCCTAATGTTATATTTAAGTACTTTATTTATTATTCCAAATCATCCTATGTCTTATGAGTAATATGACATACTATTTGCGAATTTTGGGAGTTTATTTCGTATTTTAAATGTTACCTATTCGGGAGTTTGTAAACCAGTGAACCTTTCAGTGTTGTGTCAAGCATTTGAGGGAAAAAACAACCATAGTTTTGAGTGATTCAACTTGGGTCCATAGTGTAGGTCACAATGCTTCATTCCAGAAGAAAATTGACCATTTTTAAAGTTCATATGAAGAAGTATGGTCATTAAACGTGAGGTACACATTGCATTCTTTTATTCCAGCTTTGCACCCTTAAATGGTTTTTAGTGTTTGAAGGGTCAAAGAATATTATTTATGCATGAGGTTTGTTTTATTTGAAAGTTAACACATAAAATAATATTTTAGAGGAAGAACTAACAAATTTTGATATCATTTGAATGAGATATAATAAAATCTTTCAAATATTCCACTGTCCAGGTTCTGTTTAGACCTTTGGTCTTCCATCGACAATTTAAGGTATCAAACCTAAATGGATTTACGATTTTCTACGTGGACATTACAGGTAACTCAATAATAAGCATTTTAGATAAACGAATTATCTCATTTGGATGCGTTTTCATCAAGTTATGGGTCCTTAAACACGGATCTAGGAAATCTCAAATTTCCAGATTTGAACTTTCTAGGGTTTTAAGTGTTTAAACTCATCCCTTATGTTCTTATTGCTTAGTGTTATCATTAGGACCCTTACTAACCATCATTAGACATATAAAATGACTTTTATTGCTTATATGTACATGCATGGACCCTAGAAACTCATATTTCTTCTAGGATGTGTTTATGATGGATGCATCATTGATTATCACTGTCCAAAGGTGTTTCTCAACTTTTGGTGATTGATCTAACATCTAAACACATTGTTTATGATATTTTTATTTCCAAGAAGGATTACTAGAAGAAAAGAGGAAAGGGATGAAGAAAAATAGAAGAAATGATGTCAATAGAAGCAACTAAAATAGCAGCTTGAAGATTATTACCTTAGATGAAGCTAGATCTTCAAGAACAATTCAAAACTTGTCTTGAATGGGTGTTTTAATAGGGAAAACGACCAGATTTGGTTGAGAGATAGTTGGGTGAGTTGAAGGGTGAAAATGAGGGGGAGAAGGTCACACAAAGTGATGTCATGATGAGTTGCATAGGTAATGTGAAGAGATTTCTTGTAAGTAATGCAAAAGTATCATCATAATTGCTTTTTAAAAATATGAGAGAGAGTATGTGTGTATGGGGTCCAGCCAAGGGGGTAGGTATATTATTTTTTTATTTTTATTTTTTTACTTGTACATGCACATATATATAATTCTTACAATTTATTTACTTATATTTGCTTAATTACATCTTATATTTAGTTTATCTTAAGCTTACAAATACTTATAACTTTTATATAATTTTTATTTATTTTAAGATGTCCTAATAATTTATTTGAAGTAATTTTTTGTCGGTTTTATTTGTTTTTACCCGATTAACGTTTAATTGTACGTCATTTGACCTAACCGTCGAGTTTTCACTGTTTATTTAATTTTAATCATTTTGTTGGTTGTTATTTATATAATTTAGCATGTTTTCACTATTATTTATTTTATTAGGCATTATCCATCATATCCGGCTCATTTCGCTAGCCAGTATTGCCGGTTTTTTAATTTATAAAATTTTTGGAGCACTTGCCGGGATTTTTATATAAAGTAGGACTTTTTATTGTTTATTTGAGCCACATCCCTCATTTCAAACCTACCAAACATACTTTAGGGTTTATATGATTCTAACCTTATATTTAAAAATTTGTGGGTGTCACAATCAGTTGGTTAAGATTAGCTTTGTCTATGTGTTAGACAGTTTGTTGCCACGTTTATTATCTTGGCTTTTGTGCATCTAGTCCATGTAATTCTTGATTAATATTAGTAAGAATAATATAAAGTATAATAGCTAAAGTTTGTATTCAACCCATCCTTCTACAAATCTTTGTTGTTGTAGTATCCATCCGGGACCAACATGGTATCAGATCGGGTTAGATAATTGATGTCTAGATTTGTTTTCCTTACTCTTCAACTGCTTCTACCCCTCACTAAATGGTCGCCTCAACTACTGCTTTGAACAATATGTAAAACAATAGGTCCCTATCCAGGTGTCCCCATGTGTGATGTGGATAACTTCTCTCTGTGGAAAGGTAGAGTTCTTCAATACACGGAAAGTATTGACTCAGAGATGATGACTATCATCAAAGAAGGCCTTATGTTCCCTCTTCCACAATCTCAGTCCATTCCGAAACTGAAGGTGACACCCCCTCTACTGAAAGAGTCATTATCAAGCATGTATCCATGTGGACCGATGAAGACAAGAGGTTGGTGAACCTTGATGTCAGGGGAAGAACATCCTTAGTCTCTACGCAGCCAAATGATGTCTATCATTAAGTACTTAATTGTACTTCCACCAAGGGTATGATTGCAACTCAAGTTGCATACGAAGGTACAGAAGATGTCAAGGAAAACAAGAAGCTTCTCCTCGTCCGAGAGTCTGGATTTGTCTTTGCTAACAAAGGTGAAAGTCTTATCCATACTTACACCCGGTTCAACTATCTCATTAATGATCTTAGAAGAATGGACATAATCAAGAGCTTAAAGAAGTTAGTTAACAAGTTTTTGGACTCCCTCCCTGAAACATGGGATCACTTCATCATTGTTCTAAAGCACGGTGAGAAGATAAAGGGATTGTCACTGGTTGGTCTATAAGGTAATCTCATGAACCATAAGCAATCAATCAGGCAAAGGAAACTGTCAACCAAGGAGATGAGAGAGGATGCAAAAGCTCCTTCAACTGCACTTGTGTCTAAGGATGCAAGATCCAGGAGTTTTGCTACTGTTGTGGATGATTCAAGTGAAGAGGATGAAGAAGAGGAGTCTTCTGAGGATGAAGAGCAGGTTGATGCTTTGAGGAAGATAGACAGCATTGAAGCTGTTGTTGAGCAGGCTGCCATGTTAGTAAAAAGGTTCAAACCTTTGCTTAAAGGAAAGAGGCTCGAGAAGTTTGGGAAGAGATCTTTTAAGGACAGATAGTTTAAGTCCAGACCGTCAGAAGCATCTAAAGGAGAATGGTTTTCCTGTGGCAAGACTGGTCACTATACTACTGAATGTATGTCCAAGGGAAGCTCTAGCTTCAAGGCTATTCCCAGACCAGATAACAAGATTGACTATGAATCCAAATACAAAAAGAGTCATGCGGCTGTTCTTGACAAAAAGAAGAGAAAATCACACGAGAAAGTGTTGGTGGCTGAAAAAGAAGATTAGGCTGACGAAGACCTTTCAAGTAATGAAGATGAGGTCATGTATGCTCAGCTCAGTTAATGCCCACAGAGGTAGTACTAGCACTTTTGATGAGGATTAAAGCCTATTTATAGATAACTATCTAGTTATCCTTAAATTAGACAACCTTTTAAACCTTTATTATTAATATAAAGTATATATATATATATATATATATATATATGTGTGTGTGTGTGTGTGTGTGTGTGTGTGTATATCCCTTTAATATATTTTATCTTCTTTAATAATAATAGCAATTAATAATAATAACCCTTTTAATTAATAACCAAGATATTAATCCAAAAATTAACAATGTATATTTATTAACTAATAAATATATATATTCTTGTTAATTACATTAACCTGCTTACTTTCTCAACTCCCAATACTTGTTTATGACTAACTGTCATAACACCCATCTCCAATAGCATGAATTTTCCTTCTTGAATTACGTACCCTCACAGGTGTGACCCTTGAGTGTTTTATGGCATTGGTCGTATCATTATGGTTCGATGGTTATGCACACAAATCCTATCAGACTCCCACTTGTGCTTACTATTAACCCGCGGTCTTGATGATACTGTCCTAACGGTGCTTCTAGACAAGTCCTTAGGGTAACCAAGCACATAAGAACTCTTATACCCAAGTGTAATAATCAAATCCTTCATAAACAAACTATTTTATAATTCATAAAACTAACTGCTTTATAATCAAAACTTCATAAGAACTCCATGTCTCATGATCGGGTATACTTTAGGCTTTTCTGTCTGCATCACGATATTTCGATTGTAAGTGTGAGCATGGAATGACTCAACTTTGAACACTCAGAACCATTTCTCGACTATCCGACTTTGACTGAGTGATAATCGACAAAGAACATATCAGTTCGTTTGGGCATGACCATGCACTTCCACAGTCTATGTCAGTCTAGGGGCACGGAAATATCTCTCCTGAAAAGGAGGCGCATAATGCCTCTCCCATATTTGCATTTGGCAACACGCTTTCCGCTGATACAAGATACACCCGTTATTACTACCAAGTTACGGCATAGCGTTAGGTACAACCCAAATACCAGTAGTCCACATATCCCAAACCAAATACCTTAGGCTTGAGGACAACCTATGTGACAAATACCTTTGAGTCGTTAACCACGCGGTAGTCTTCACCATGTCACTATCCGATATCCATACCCCTGGTGAATACCCGTACATCCTTGGCCTACACTCCTGGTAGCTATCTTCAATCAATATGAATCTCCACCAAGGATTACAATGACTTTATTATCTCCCTAATCGAGGTTCCCACCAAGATAGGTAGTCACGGACAAGATTTTGAATAATAATCATATTATTCATGGATATTACCAAAACATACAAAATCTGTGAAGAGTAATGAGATTAATAATGTACTCTCCATATTCACCCTCTTGGAATATAGTACATAGTTAATACTGATCCATCGTCTCGATTCACCGCGTCTATTTGTATTACTATGTTGGTTCAAGTGGACTTATCACGAATCACATCTTGAAACCACAACATTACTGTGAACTAAAAATGAGCATGCACTAACTAGTGCTCCCACTTAGTTTGCTAGACAAATTGTTTTATCGTATTATCTGAACTCGGAGAAGTGGATTAACTCCTCGTTTCTGAATATGTAAAAGTATCCCATAACCACACTTGGTTATATTGTAGATGTATAGATACTTCTCTATTCCAATAAATAGACTGAAATAATAAACTCCTCTTTGTTTACATCAACTTGCAAACAAAAATAAGATGTACAGTACAAAAAACACATATCTTATAACCTGTTTATTATTTCCAACACTCAACTCTTTTAATATGTTTAATATTTGTGACATTGAATTTCAATATATAATTATGACCTCCTGGGACTAGTCCACTTTCTTGGACTTATTTTGTAATCTCAAAAATTCCCGTCATTAAAATTATATACGTACTTGATATTCAATAAACTAATAATTTTCCGTGCTTTTCTAAGCACTTATTTGACAGAAGGAACTTTCTTCCTGTGAGTTCTTCCTCTTTTAGGAAATTTCTTGACAGAAGGATCATCTTGCTGTGATGCAACCTGTGTTGGATGTGATTGAGAGGATAGCATGATGATTTCTTCTTCTTGTAATTCTCTCAATTCATCATCAGTGACACCAACTGCAGCAGCAAGATCCTCAGTGGTAGTGAAATCCTGGTGTCTCTCTTTGGCTTTAAGTACTTCTTCAATGGTTGAACCAAGAGCAGCAGCCAGTTCACTTAACTCTCTGAGATTCTCATCTTCTTGATTTAGCTCTTCCTCTCTTCTTTCTTCTTCTTCAATCTCCTCAGCAGTCATTATCTTCTTACCTTTTCTTCTTGATGAACTGCTGGGAGTTGGTTGACTTGATTGAACTGGAGAGGAAGCTTGGACTGGTGGAGCTGTAGTGGAGGAGCTCTGCTTCCTTATGTTGAACATATAGGACAAAGGCATTTCATCATCATCATCATCATCAGAATCCTCAGGTTGTAGTTCAATTGGAGCACAGGATTCACCTTGCTTTGATTTCTTTGTCCTTCTAGCCATTTGCTTTAGCCTTCTCTTTGGCCTATGCTCTTCTTGAGCAGGTTGCTCCCTCTCAGATTTATTCTCCCCCTTAACAGCTGATCTTATTTCACCGGGGGTTGATACATCCTCTGCTTGTAAAACTGACTTTGTCCTAACTGACTTCTCCCCCTTTTTGTCATCATCAGAGGAAGGAAAAACAGCAGGCTTTGAGGGGCATCAGGAATGGTGAAAGAATAAGGAGTTGGGGTAGGTGTAGAGGTAAAGGGTGGTATGGTTGAGGATGAAGGTGAGGCAGTGGATGTGGGAGGCTGAGTAAAAGGTGATGTTGAGTGCCTAAGGTGAGAGGGAATAGGAGAGAAAGAAGGAATGAAAGTTGAGATAAGAGGTTTTAGGCTGTTGATAGCTTCAGTGAGATTGGAGAATTCTCTCAGAGTATCACTGTGCCTTATCTTAGCAGAAAAGTTGGACCTATTTACCTCAGTATCAATGTCTTTGAGAAGAGAGGAGATAGTGGGAAGAGATTCAGGAATGGTAATGGAGGTATCAGGGGGTGAGGGTATAAGGGTTTTGAGTTGGGAAAGGAGATTGGAAATGGTATGGTTTAAGTTAGAAATGGTTTGGGCAGGTATAGGAGGGGAGGGTGTAGGAATAGGAGTAGAGGTTTGGTTTAGAAGTTGATCTAGTTTGGTAAGAATAGGGTAAAGATCAACAGGGGCAGGGGTGGGTTGGGGTTTGGGTTGGTTGGCTTTAAGTGACTCAATCTCATTGGTTAGGTGAGCGATTTGAGTTTCTGTTTGAGTTTGGAAAGAGGTAAAGGAGGCTTGAAGACTATCCATCTTTTGAGAGATAGATAATAAGGTTTGAAGTAGTTGGGGTGAGGGTTCAGAAGTAGTAGAGGGAATGGGTTGGGTTGGAATTGATTGAGAAATTGTGCTTTGAACTGGAATGGATTGTGGTCCCTCACTTAGACCTTGGTTTATATGCCTAAGATCACTGGGAGCAGAAGTTGTACCCTGTACTAATGATTGGTTTATGCCACTAGTATTGACAGGTAGTGCACTAGTATGTGTAAGAATTGAATCAAAAACATGTGCAAGTAAGTGAGTGTGAGTGAGGGTTGCACTCAAAGGGGTATCCCTTACTACAGTAGCAAGTTGTTGTGAACTTACTAGGGGATAGGCTTGACTCAATTGAGGTGTAGACACAGTATGACCTTGGGAGAAGGTATGTCTTTCAATGGTATCACCCTGTTGGGAGGGTGACCCAGATTGCAGCAATCCCATATTTACAGATGTGCCCTGTAGTGAGGACACACCCACTGGTTGTAGGGTTATATCAACTTCCATGAGCCCCCCCCTCAAAATAAGAGGTAGCTATAGGAGTTGAGGTCAGAGGTGCAGTGTGCATTTCCTCTGAGATAAGTGCAGTATGCACCATCTCTATTGACCTTGTTTCTATTTGGGTTGCAAAGTGAGTAGAACTAGCAACTGTTGGGAGTTTACTAGAGCTTGGTAGTTGTGGGGGTGTTACAACTAGAGGTATGGATGGGTTCTCATTGGTGGGGTCAACCAAATGAGTATCCTCAGAGATTGAGAGTGTACCTGTGATGTGTCTTGTTTTGCTGATCTCAATGAGCTCCTCCAGCCTATCAGAGACCTCTTCATCATCAGGGACATCTTCATTTCCACTACTTGGTGCTCTATGAACAGAGTCACTTGATCCTTGTTATTGATCAAGGTTGGGATAGGCAATAATACGTCCAAGAGTTCTACTTAGAGAATCATCATCAGATTCTTCATCACTTTCATCAGTGCTTAGGTGTCCGGACCTCTCTGAAGTAGAGGAACTAGAGGGAAACATTTGTAATGGCATTCCATGTTGACTGGATGAAGTAGAACCAGATTGATAAGGCTTATCTCTTATGTAAAATCCACCATTATCATCATTATGGCCATTACCACCATCACTGTCATCTAAATTTTCTCCTTCAAATATGGCTTCATCATGAGTAACAGATTGAGCCACTTCCTTAGTTACAACATCAGGGGACTCAGAATCATGAGCCACTTCTTCTTCATGCACTTCCTCCTCATCATTATCATTAGCAATATCAATGAGCTCTTGCATCTGTGTAGTGATTGCTGGACCCTGATCTTCCCTTATCAGATGAAAGATCTTTTGACCCATTTGTGGTATGGTCATTGTGTCCAAAACAGCAGCAATCCCAGTGTATTGTTCCCATTGAAGATGATGAAGTACAAGTAAGCTTAGGTACCTGATATAGGGAACAATAGTTCTGGTGGATTTCTTTGCAGTGCCAAGAGTGATCTTGTCCACCATCTCCGAGAATATGACTTGAGCAAAGTCAATATTCCTCCCTGTGACCAAGGCGTGCAGAATCATCAGTTCTGTTTGATTCATTTGGTCAAAGCTTCCAGACTTATGGCCAAAGCACCGAGTAATTACACTTGCCAGGTACTTCCATGGGTGTCCCAGCACAGACAACTTATATTGACCATGGGTGACATCTTCATTGTAGCCAATCAGGGGTAAGACCTCCAAGACTTGATCCATTTGAGCAAAAGGTTGATATGGAGCTAAGTTGGGCAGAGAGATGGCTTGATGAAGAGTATTGATATTGATGTTGATGTTGATTGTACCATTTAGACATGTACAGGTAATGAGTTCTTGATCCGTATGGTACCTTACAGTGTACCACATCTCACCGACAATGTTTGGAAAGATGAAGAAAGGATGGGCAGAGAGACATGGAAACAGGGGATGAGCATTTATGAATGCTACCATTGGTTCGTATCCCTGGTTTGATTTATTTGTGGGAATTTCAGTGTTGATTATAAAGTTGTTTGGACGAATGGTGATTTCTGAGTTTGGTGTGACATTTTCACCAGCAATGGCGTTTGGAGAAGTTGCAGGGTTGAAGATCACCATGATTACAGAGTGAATGAAGTTTGAGCAACGAGAGTTTAGGGTTTGAAAGTTTGAGAGAGAAAGAGTGTTTTGGGAATTTTGAAAGCTTAAGAAATGAATAAACCCTCGAATACAACTTTAAATCTTCCTTGGAAACCTAAACTGTTACACAAATATTTTGCAAAAAGTAACTGTCACTTGTGCAAAAAAACTAAATTAAATAACCTAGTAACACAATAAATACAAATGAGAAATTAATAAAATAGGTGTGGGGACACAATATTTTTGACTTTTGAAAATCATCAGCTGACAGACGAGAGTGTCAGCTGATCCATGTTGAGATAAAATAAGTGTCAGCTAATGAATTCACTTAGCTGAGCTTCTAAGTCTTAGCTGATGGTTTATCAACTGAGGTATAGTGTCAGTTGATGATCGTCAGCTGACATAATTCTATTAGCTGATCTACCATAAGTAAAATATGTAGAAGCTTAGATAAGTACTTCATTTCACACACAAATAAAATTATTTTCTCACACACAATTAACTACCTAAGAAGAGAATATATTACAAATTTAACATGCCAAGTTTGGATATTAGGAAATTGAACCGAGACTCATCCAAAGGTTTTGTAAAAATGTCAGCTAATTGAACATCAGTGTTGATATAATGCATTGAAACTTTCTTTTTCTGCACATTATCTCTAAGAAAATGATGTCTGATTTCAATATGCTTAGTTTTTGAATGCAAAACAGGATTATTAGAGATAGATATAGCACTTGTGTTGTCACACAGAATTGGGTAGTTTTCAAACTGTAAGTCATAATCCAGTAGTTGATTTTGCAGCCATAGCAATTGAGCACAGCAGCTTCCAGCAACAATGTATTCTGCCTCAGCTGTAGAGGTTGAAACAGAGTTTTGTTTCTTGCTTGACCAGCTGACTAATCTTCCACCTAATAATTGATAACCCCCAGATGTACTCTTTCTGTCTAGTGTGCAACCTGCAAAGTCAGAATCAGTGTATCCAACTAACTCAAAATCAGAGTCTTTGGGGTACCAAAGACCTAGATTAGGAGTTCCTTTGAGATACCTGAAAATTCTTTTAACTGCAGCTAAGTGAGATTCTTTGGGATCTGCTTGGTATCTAGCACAAATACATGTAGAAAACATAATATCTGGTCTACTTACAGTGAGGTACAAAAGAGACCCTATCATACCTCTATAAGCTGTAATGTTCACTGATTTACCATTAGTGTCCTTTCCAAGCTTTAAGGCAGTGGACATGGGTGTTTTCATTGAAGAACAATTTTCAAACTCAAATTTATTAAGTAAGGCATTTACATACTTTGTTTCATGAATGAAAATTCCATCAACCTCTTGTTTAATTTGAAGACCTAGAAAATAGTTTAATTCACCCATCATACTCATTTGATAGTTATCAGACATGAGTTTGGAAAACTTTTTGCAAAGATCAACATTTGTAGACCCAAATATTATATCATCTACATAAATTTGTACAAGAATCACATCACCCTTGAATTTTCTTATAAATAAGGTGCTATCTATGCTTCCTCTTATAAATCCTTTATTGGTCAAAAAGGAAGAGAGGGTATCATACCAGGCTCTTGGAGCTTGCTTCAGACCATACAAATCTTTGTTCAAGAAGTATACATGATCTGGTTTGCTTGTATCCTCAAAACCTGGAGGTTGTTTGACATACACCTCTTCTTTCAATTCACCATTTAGGAAGGCACTCTTAACATCCATTTGGAATACTTTGAAGTCTTTGAAGGCAGCATAAGCAAGAAATAGTCTTATTGCTTCAAGTCTTGCAACAGGGGCCAAAGGTTTCATCATAATCAATACCTTCTTCTTGACAATACCCCTGAGCAACTAATCTTTCCTTGTTTCTGATGATCAGCCCTTGTTCATCCATCTTGTTTCTGAATACCCACTTAGTGCCAATGATGGATTTGTCCTTTGGTCTTTGCACCAAAGTCCTTACATTGTTTCTTGTGAATTCAGCCAATTCTTCTTGCATGGCACTTATCCAGTGAGGATCAGTTAGAGCTTCATCTACCTTCTTTGGTTCAATCATAGAAACAAAACCTGTATATAAACAGAAGTTACAAGCGTTTGATCTTGTTAGTACAGGTGCTTCTATGTTACCTATGACCTGATCAATTGGATGATTTCTAAGGTCCTTGTAGGCATTTTGGATTCTTGGAGTTAAAAATCTTTGGTTTAGGTCAGCTGATGAGACTTCTGGTTGATCAGCTGATAGAATTTCTTGATTACAATCTGATGAGACTTCTACTGATGAGGGAATGTTTGATATGGAATTAGAGTCCATTGATGTTGAATCATGATTCCCTTCATTTAGTAAAAGTGTGGGTTGGTTTAGGATAGAATGTGCAGAGGTGTTTTGTAAGTTTGGAACAGGTTCATCTAAGTCATCTATGTCAGCTGATGAGATTGGATCAGCTGATGGGAGTGGATCAGCTGATACTGGAATGTTATCTTTAGTTTTCAGTAGATCATTAAATTCCTCACCTGTAGATGGATTAATAGAACAGGAAGCAACAAAGTCATTTTCATTAAAACTTACATTGATTGATTCTTCTATGACCTTTGTTTTGATATTGTAAATTCTGTAAGCTTTGGAGATCACAGAATATCCAACAAACACACCTTCATCAGCTTTTGGTGCAAATTTTTGCAATTGATCTTTCTGGTTCAGAATGAAACACTGACACCCAAAGATGTGTAGAAAGCTGATGTTGGGCTTCCTTCCCTTGAGCACTTCATAAGGAGTCTTGTTGTGCCTCTTTATTATAAGAGATCTGTTCTGAGTAAAACATGCACAGCTGACAGCTTCAGCCCAGAAGTTGAATCCTAACCCACTCTCACACAGCATGGTTCTTGCAGCTTCAATCAAAGTTCTGTTTCTTCTTTCAGCTATACCGTTCTGTTGTGGAGTTCTTGGAGGAGAGAAGTTTTGAGATATTCCTTTCTCATCACAGAAACCTTCAAGAGTTTGATTTCTAAATTCAGTTCCATGATTACTTCTAAGCATCCTTACCAGATTGCCATTAAGCACTTCCATCTTTCTAATAAAGCTTATAATCTCTTCAGCAGCCTCACTCTTTGCTTTTAGGAAGATGACCCAAGTGTATATTGAAAATTCATCAACCATTACCAATGCATACTTACTTCCACCAATACTAGAAGTAGCAACAGGACAAAATAGATCCATGTGCAACATGTAGAAAGGTTCAGTAATGGAGAAGGCTTGCTTAGATGGAAACGAAGTCTTGTGCTTCTTTCCCTTCTCACAGGCAGAGCAAGGTTTAGGCTTAACATACGTCAGTGAAGGTAGTCCTGACACTAGTTCACCCTTGCTCAACTTGTTAATGTTTTTGAAGTTTAAATGGGAAAACCTTTTGTGCCATAACCAGTTGTGTCAGTTATAGACTTGGTATACAAACAGGTTAACTTGGATGGATCACCAGAGGACATATCAAGAGTATATACATCCTTGGTTTTCTTTGCACAAATTATTGTTTTACCTTCTTGATCTAAAATGGAACCACCTGTCTTTGTAAAGAGGACTTTATGATCACCATCACATAACTGACTTATGCTGATGAGATTATACTTAAGTCCTTTAACATATGATACCTTGGATAAAGTTAGGTTCCCATTATGAAGTTCTCCGTAGCCTTTTGTTTGCCCACAATTATTATCACCAAAGGTTACTCTTGGACCTTTTTCCTTCTTGTAGTTACTAAGCAAAGCTTTACAACCTGTCATGGTCCTTGAACATCCACTGTCAAGATACCACGTGTTCAAACCCTGCATAGATGTGATTGAAAGAAGGTTAGTGAGATTTTGGCATCCATATTTAAGTGGACCCCTGTGGATTGCACCTAGCCATCCACTTTATATTAGGTTGTTTATGAATGAGAGAAACAGCTGTATTATCATAATCAGTCCGCTGTCTTGAGTTACCTTCTAGAGAACAGTTACCTGCCTATGTTCTTTGCTCCCACATTTATAACATTTTTTATTTTTGGAGCTTTTAACATGTTTTGTTAATTGACTAAGAGATGTCTTAACTGTTTTCTGATGACTATGGGTCATCAGCTGACATATTTCACCATTCAGCTGTTGCAGCTGATTCTGTAAACTAATAAGGTCTTTGTTTACAGTCACCTTAGGTTGACCCTTAGTTAAAATGAGTTTTTGATCAACTTTAGGTGTGGCAGACTTAGACTCTTTGTAAACAAAATGTCATTTTCCCTTAGTTTCTCCTATTAAAAGAGTTTGAAGTGAAGTTTGATCAGCTAAACAAACAGAAGAGGATCCATGATCAGCTGACAGGATATCAGCTGAGCAGTTATCATCTACTTTTTGATCAGCTGATGTAATATCATTAGCTAAGGAATTTTCAGTCAGCTGAGTTCCTAAATTTAATGTATCAGCTTTCAAGGTTTGACAACAGAATGTCTCTTTGGTATCAACAAATGATTCCATTCCTTTACTTACTTCCTTTACACTTAAATTTTTAGTACTTTTGCTTTCTGTCAAGACAATAGAACTTGAACCAACTTTTGAAGAGGTTGAGTCTTTCAGCTGAGTACTTTTACTTTTGACAAATCTGTTAGTGATAATACTTTTTCCTTTTACAATCTTTTGAAAAGTAAGAGGTAAAATATCAGCTTTTTCTAAGATATTTATGTTCTTGCTAAAATCAACACAGTTAGCAGCTTGGGAATAATTTCCACCAATAATAGCTTGAACTTGTTTTGAAATCTGCTCATTGACACACTGAGTGGTCTTCTCAGCAGAAACACACCAAGATCTAACTACTTTTTGAAGGTCATTAAACTTTATTGTTGCTTCATTGGTTTCTTTTACCAAGATCTGATTAAGTATGTTTTGATTAGCTAAATCATCTTCCAGTTTTGTCATTTGTTTAAGTTTATCATCTTTAAGACTTAATCTCTCTTTTAGTGATTCTATTTCTAATTTTAGCTTCTTTTCTCTTTGAATATTTGACTGAAACTCAACACACAGATAATCAAACATAGTGTTCTTTTCATTATCTTCATAGTTAATAAAATTTCCAACCTGATACATAGAAGAAGGATCCCAATCAGGAGAAGTACAAGCTTTAGCAGCTTTCTTCATATCCTCATCAAAGGAACTTGTACTAGCTGTGTTGGCCATCAAACTGAACTTAGCTATGAGGACCTCATCTTCATCACTTGAGAGATCTTCCTCAGCCCAATCTTCTTCTTCAGCAACCAGCACCCTGTTCTGAGCTTTCTTCTTCTTCTTGTCAAGGACAGCAGCAAGAAGCTTCTTATATTTGGCTTCATAATCAATCTTGCTGTCTGAGCTTGAGGAACCCTTGAAGCCTGTGTTTCCTTTGGACTTACATTCACTGGCATAGTGACCAGTCTTGCCACAAGAGAAATAACTTTCAGAAGCCTTTGGTTTTGACATGGCTCTTTCTCCTTTCAAGGGTTTCCTTTCAAACCTCTTGACACCCTTTCTTTTCAAGAATGGTTTGAACCTTTTAACCAACATGGCAGCCTGCTCAACAGCAGCTTCAATGCTGTCCATGTTCTCCAGAACTTCATCCCCATCAGCCACTTGCTCTTCATTAGAAGATTCCTCCTCTTTCTCCTCATCACTGGACTCATCCACAACTGCAACAAAACTCCTAGATCTTGTATCCTTAGATACAAGGGCAGTAGTTGGAGCTTTTGCAGCCTCCTTCATATCCTTGGTAGAGAGTTTCCTTTGTTTCACTGATTGTTCATGATTCATAAGATTTCCATATAAACCAACCAGTGAAAGACCCTTGATTTTCTCACCATGTTTAAGCACAGTGATAAAATGATCCCAAGATTCTGGGAGAGAGTCTAGAAACTTGTTTACAAGTTCCTTATTTCTTTTGTGAACATATGCCCTTCTTAAGTCATTAATGAGGTAGTTGAACCTGGTGTAAGTCTGAGTGAGACTTTCACCTTTATGAGCAAAGAAGAACTCATATTCTCTAACCAGAAGGAGTTTCTTGTTCTCCTGCACTTCTTCAGTGCCTTCATATGCAACAGTCAAAGTGTCTAGCATCTCTTTTGCAGATTTACAGTTAAGAACTTGATGATAGACATCATTTGGTAGTGCAGAGACTAAGGCTGTTATTGCTTTAACATCAAGATTAACAAGCCTTTTGTCTTCATCATACCACTGATTTATAGGTTTTATAATCAGTCTTTCAACAGCAGGAGCTTCATCAGTTGCTTCATGTACTTGGATAGTTGAGGAAGGAACATAAGGACCTTCAGTAACAGTTTTAAGCATCACATCATCAAGGCTTGACATATAGAGAAAAACTCTACTCTTCCAGAGAGAGAAGTTCTCTCCATCAAATGTAGGACACCTTGTGAGTGAACCATTGTTAGAAGAACCATTAGAGGCAGCAACAGTAGTGGCCATTTTGTAGTGTGGCATAGAAGCAGTTGAAGAGTAAGCAAAACAGATCTTAGATATGGATTATCTAGCCTGCTCTGATACCAGTTGTTGGTCCCGAATGGATACTACAACAACAAATGTTTGTATAAGGGGGGGGGGGGTTGAATACAAACTTTAGCAAATTAAAATTTAAGAGACACACGGTTTACTTTTATATAATTCTTATTGACGTTAATCAAGAATTACATGAACTAGATGCGGAAAATCTAAGTTCAATAAAAGGTGGCAACTAATTTTGTCTAACACATAGACAATGCTAATTTTAAACAACTAATGTCTAAGATGTTCAACACATGAACAAGTTTGTTACACTGAAAGTAAAATGCTAACTCTTCTAATTCTCAACTTATGAGATTTCAGTGCTTTTCAACGCATTCGCTTGTTTAGCATGTTTCCATGCATGAATATATATAAGCAAAGTGTGTCCAGGTTGATGAAGAGAGAATGAGACAAATGTACTTGGTTTAATAATATTATAATAGATAAAGTTAGTGGGTGAAAAGGTAAGTTAACTTTATACACAAAGTGTGTAAAGTGAACATACTTTTCAGTAATGAGTATACCCACTATCTATTATTATATTATTAAATTACTACATTTATGTCTTGAAAAAGTAACCTTATCCTTCCATGCTTGTGCTTTAATCGACACCATGCTTTCTGAAGATTTGACTTTACCAAATATGGAGTTGCCAGCCATACTTAACATCATATCTTCGAGATCTTCTTTTCAAGAGTATTTTTCTCCTTTTCCAGGGGATAAAGATCTACCCTTTTTGTATCATTGTAGATCCAAAAAGTGCTAAGTACTTTTACAAAAGAAAGATCTAAGGCATAATAAGAACAACACATTTTCTGCCTTTGACTTTAAGAAAATATTATATAGAAAAGCTATTAACTGAGATATACAATAAAGACTTAGTTAACAGACACTGAACTACAAATATAATTTTGCTCAGCTAAGGATAAGTGTGAAAGACTCAGCTGACTAGACTTGCTCAGCTGATCAAATTGCTCAACTGATAATACAAATCGTAGCAGCAGCTAATAAACTGATTAACTCAACTGTCAGTTGTTCCCAAGGGCTCAGCTAATCATTTGAGTATAGTCAGCTCATAAAGAGAAGATTGGATAAGTAGCAAATACCTTATCTGACAGATGGAAGGCATCAGCTGATAACTTGTGATTGTGTCAGCTGATCCTTGACTGCTTAGCTGACCTTGAAATCTTCATCAGCTGATGGTTCTAGGCCATCAGCTGATCCAGTGTGATTCCTCAGCTGATGCTTCTTTGACTGATCTTTTCTTCTCAGCTGATCTTTCTGAAGCTGGTCCTTTGGCTGATACTCAGTGTTCAGCTGACACTATGATTCGTCAGCTGACATTTCTTACTTAGAAATTCTTTAAGTCTCAGATAGAAAAACAACACATGTTTTTCATCAATCTAAGTCCAAAACTGAATATATGGTTTTGTTAACATCAAATCCTATTTTACTTAATAGATAGGTTTGATTAAGGTTTGATATTGCTATCTCACCAACAATATATATATATATATATATATATATATTTATAATTACGTATACATATAATATTAATATACATTTAGTTTCTACACGTTACTATGTGATACTATATTTTATAGGTTTTGAAAAATCATACACACAGACATATATAAATGGTATATATATATATATATATATATATATATATATATATATATATATATATATATATATATATATATTGTTCTTGAAACTACTAAGTATCTTTACATACATATAGTAGGTAACACTTGTATACATGTTTTAAAGTACATATATTTAACCATTTTATTTAAATAAATAGTTTTTTTATTACATCATCTTATATTTATATTAACATATTGTATTTCTTTGTATTCTTAATTAGGACTTAACAACTTCATTATTTTTAACAAAATTATAAAAGCTTCAAGATAAGTTTATGCTAGTTCATGTACTTTTAGTCTTTGTACATTTGAGATTCTTGTTTATTACCCATCATTTCCACCAATCTTTTTCTTGCACTACAACATTTGGTAGGATTAAATCCATACATCAAAAGGTAGGATAAAGTCCTTTAATTGGATTGTTACATGCATGTATTATAATGCCACACAACATTTAATAGGATCAAGTTCATACTTCAAAAGTCGGGATAAAGTCCTTTAATCGGATTAATTCATGCATGTATTTATAATTTTATCTTCTTGAATCTTTTTGGTTCTAGTATTCAAGAAGATATGAAGGAAAAAGATGATGGAGATGGTGGGTTTTTGTTAAGAATAACAAGTGTACAAGAAGTAGTACTAAGGGTTAGTGATTTTTTTACCTTCAAGATTGCCCTTACTTGAAGAAAAGAGAATGGTGAGAATAGTTCCTTCTTGAACTTCTTGACTTGATTTGGAAATGGTTTTAGAGTGAATGTATGGTAGTAAGTATGGAGGGGATGCAATTGTGAAGGGATGAAGGTAGTATTTATAGGCAAAAATGAAATGGAGGGGGGGGGGGGGGGTTGTGGTGGTGAGGTGATAATGATTGTGGTGGTTGTGTGTAAGTTTGGTTAAAATAATGAAGTTTGACTTCTCTTTTATTATTATTGTTATTATTATTATTATTATAAGATAAACATATTTTCTATGTTTATTATTTACCTTACATTTTTATTTTTATAAAGTACATATAAAAATGTACTTTGTTACTTATCTAAGTTTTTCGTATATAAAATATTTCGGACATTTTGACGCGTAATATCTAGGTGAAACGTCGGGATTTTTGCAAGAACTAGGATTTTTATTTATTTAATAAAGCTATGAAAAGTATTTCTAAATTATCGAAATATTATCGAATTCTAATATAGAGTTTTTAAGGCAAACCTTTTATGATTTTTAGTGACAGTTGTCACAGTTATTAATATCCTTTTTCCGTGTGCATCGTCCTTTTAGGTTAGCGGCGCTAAATCAAGGTTAGCGGCTCGATCTCGCAGGAAATTTCATGTATAAATAATTGCATTCCTCTCCGTATCTGGGAACTTTTGCATCAACTTTGGCCGTCACACAACCCTAGAAACGTATCAGAAGCGATCAAGGGCAGCTTGGAGCATAATTTTGAGGATTTGAAGCTTGAAGTGAAGATTGAAGGCTTAGCATCATCATCTTTTACGGTTTATTCATTCCATTCTACCATGTTTCTGTTCTTTATTATTTCCAGAGTATTAGAATGAACATGATAGGCTAGACCTCTGTTTTCCTCCCTAGAGGAGATGAACCCATGACAAGTTGATGTTTTAATGAGTTTGTATGCTTTTTAATCTTGTTTATGTCATGAATCTCTTAATCACTCTATAATCCATGTTTTAGATTCTGTTTCTGGTTATTTTAAATCTGAGTTTTGTTAAAAGTGTGATGATCAATCTATTTTTCATAAAGCTTGGATCTTTATTATCTATGATCATTAGGTAATCTTGACTAGTGGTTGATTAATCCTAGGTTAGACAACTAAAATCAGATCTTTTGCATGTGGTTCAACATATGATGACCTTTGTGTGTTGGTTTCATGTTTTGTTTCTTAACAAATCATTAGATTAAAGATTTTCATGAATCGAGTTTAATTGACTAATTGGACGAGTTAATTAATCCTTTGACCATAAGGGTTGTTAATAAGTACAATTATAGGGTTAGATTTTCGGAACAAGAGTCTAATCAATCTAGGAATCGATAATTGGTCTTAATTGTTAAATAGCACACATTCTATGAAATTTTGTTGGCTTGGAAAAGGGTGAAATCGAATCTAGGGAGAGAAGACTTTCTTCATATAAGTAAAATCCGATTATTTTCTTGTTACTTGCTACTTTGCTTGCTTTAGTCTTGATTAGGTTTGTGTTGGTGATTTTGGTTCTATAGTAATTTCAAAAACTCAATTTCAAATCCCCCTTTATTGCTTTCTTTATTTATTTGCATTAGTAGTTTAATTTAGTTTATTCTCTAAATTTTTATAATTATTTTCAAATCATTTACGTTCCCCTTGTGTTCGACACCCGTGCTTACTGATTATACTAAGAACACCGATTAGGTACACTTGCCTATTCGTGTCGTTTTTGGTACAAATTAACACGAATTTATAAATAAAAAATTAGTACGTAAAACGCACATCAAGTTTTTGGCGCCGTTGCACATCAAATTTATCTTCCAGCCATTTTATCATTGATTTTGAGTGATTCTTGCTGGATTAAAAGTAAGTTCATGTTTCTTAGATGGTTCTTCATAATATCCCTACTTGTTCTTGTCAAAAACATGGTTATTCTTGAATTCTAGGGTTGAGAATCAAGTGGGTTTTGTTGAATCCGAATTGGTTTCATGTTTGTTTAAGTATGAGGAACTTTATGTACTGATTTCGAGTTAAATACTTTGATAATTTCAGTGTTCTTACTTTATTTGAGCTTATGATCAATTAATGGAGTTTTAGGTTTATTTTGAAGATTTGCATTCATGAATTGATCCTAGTTAATGTGTTTTGATGTTTGGCAAAGGTTCCTAGTATGTTACTCGAAGTTATAGGATGTTTAGAATTGATTTTAGTTGTTATTTACTGCTGCAAATCGAAGTACAAGGGTTGTATTGCAGGCTGGAACGAACAGGGAAGAACAGACCTGCTCCTGTTCGCAAAATTCCGCGGCGCGTAATAAGCAGAGGACCACGGCGCGGTAACCTCTGCACAGCCCAGTATTTTGTGTTGTTTTTATCTGTTTCGTGTCGTATCTTCTCGTATGCTGTTGTTTGATGTTAGTACATGTTAAGTATGTATTAATATGATAATTATGTAGGTCTTTTGTTGTTGAAATATGATTAGAAGGGTCATGAACTTTGTATGCTAAATTGTTGTTAAATGCTCACTTTAATTGCAAGAATTGTGCTCATGATGCTTATGGCAGAGGTCAGCTAAGCGTGGTTTTGGGCTGGGTCAGTTGCTTTCTGGTTAGGCAGTTTTAGATCCTCTGTTGCATTTGTTGTAGCAGAGGGGGTTTAACTGTGCTAGTTAGCAGATGGATATCGGTAGATCATTGCTATGGGCAGCATTGGTCGTAGGTTCGGCAGAATCGCCGGTCCTTTCATATTTGAGATAAACTGTTCTTGTGATCGTTGTGGTTCTGCTTTAATCATTTGTGACTTGATTTCCATTCACTTAGCTTTGTGCTAATTCCCCACCCCAACTCTCTGTTTCAGGTTTTGAGAGCACAGTTGGTTCCAGCTTTTGTGTACAGGGAAAGTTTGACCGTAGCTCTGATATTTTGGGTTTAGAAAGGATGAGCCAAACTTTTTGAAATGTTTTGTAACACTAAACGAGGTACTGTATGTTTGTACAGTGTTGGTTTTAACTTTTAATGTTATTTCCTTTTTAGATTTATGACGTAATACTCCCGCTGTGATTTTAAAAAAAATATATGGCTTGTATTTTGCGGTGTTACACCGGGTCTCTGAGTTCTGGGCTACCATAGCCCATCGTGATTATAACCCACAGCGGGCGATAGAGAGCAACATCCGCCAGCCAGCGCACCGTCTTATCCACCGTCTCATCAGTACAACCATTGCTTATCGCCTTGGCGGCGAGAAGGTCACCAGTGTTGTCCTGCTTTATATGTTTCCTATTCTCGACCCGGAGTTCCGCCTAGATATACCTCATCATTTAGCTTTCTACTTGGCTAGGTGGGCCGTTGGGAACAAGCAGGCGAGCCCCATCTGTGGTGGTCAGTTTATCACTATTTTGGCACGATCTTATGGGCTCCTCACCGAGCAAGAGGAAGGACGCCTGGTCCGGCTTGAGTCTAAGATCATCGGAGCTGCATTTCTCAAGCCGATGAGCGTTATTGAGCAGCTACTGACCGGTCATTACCGAGTTGTTCCCTATGTTGTACAGAAGGAGGAGGCCCACCGGGCAGAGGGTGCGGGAGTAGAGCCCGAGGCTGCTCAGGAGTAGCCTGCAAGGAAGGTGCGCCGTAGGAGACGGGCACCAGAGCAGGCTGAGGATGATAGCCTCCACAGCCGAGTGGATAGGTTGGAGCATAATGTTGCCTAGGTAGGCCAGTACTTGGATGATATGAGGACCCATCAGCGTCTCCTTACAGCATACATACAGGCCATGGGTACCGGCCTATCTGATATTATGGTTCGATCAGGGGGCAACCCACTTCCCCTGCCTGAGTTGCCACCTATGTATCTGGATTGGCGGACGCGCACCACACTGCCTGATCCAGACATTGCAGGACCATCTGGGCACGGAGGGCACGAGTCCAGTGATAGTGATGATGCTTGATGCTTACGCTCTGATCTTTTATATTTTTATGTATTCATACATTTAAACTTTGATGTATATATATCTTTTGAGGTTATGATAATTGTCTGATCCTTGCTGTGAGTTGTTTCTTTTTCATTGTTTGTTTGATAGATGTATGGAGTACATGCTTATATTCTGGCAGTCAGTTCAACAAAATTCATTATTGCTCCGTTTGCCATGTTGATACCCAAGGAGTTTATTTCTAATCTTTGTCTACCTTAGTGTTTGATTTTGTGTACAATGGGGACATTGCACAATCTAAGTGTGGGGTAGGGGTTAGAAAAAGATTCCTAGCTTGAACTTAATTTGTCCTTGATTAAATTATGATGATATTTGGGCTATAATTTTAAAAATTTTTAATGTCATTCGAATAAAGGTTAAGTATTGGTTGAAGGTGTCAAATGTTTGATTTGTAAACAAGTTCAGAGGTTATACTTGGTATTTATGCATAATATTTAGTGGCTTTTCACCGTTCTAGAGATAGTTCCATTTATGGTAACCAACTTTTAATTTTTTAATTTAAATAAATTTGGTTAAGCCCTTTCTGAATCTAAGCTCGACAAAAATAGGCTGAGTGTGAATTTCCTCTTTTACTAATCATGTGCTTGCTTAATTGTGAAAATCAGAAAAGAAAAAAAAAATAGAGCAACAATAAAGCCAAAAGGCTAGTAGTATAAGTCAAACATGTGGTCTTTGGGACTCGAACAAGTAAGCTCTGAGGGGTTTTCTACACCTAATCACCTAAAGCCAACTGGTTTGGGATTGGTTGGGCAGAAAGTTCGCTACATGGGTTCCATCGAAAGTCATAGGCTTATATGAGCAATAATAAAAGCATGTGTCACGTAAAATTGAGAAACCTGCGATAAGTCTTGAGGTTGGGGGGTTCTTAAGGGGTAAATTAACCATAAAAGATTCTTTAATTAAGAGTTGGTTATTGATAAAAAGAGAATGCATTTGGGATGGTGAGAAGTTAAAAGAGGACCACAACACGGCTATATGCATAAGTCTGGGTGTAATCGATGGGTTGTTTCTAATCAAACGTGTTGACCTTTTTCAGTTGTATTTAGTATTTATGAGAATGATATTATTCATTTGAATGTCTTAGCCTGGATAAAATTGTGATTTGCTTGAGGACAAGCAAAGTTCAAGTGTGAGGTATTTTGATATCGCTGGTTTTAGCTATATATTTTGCGCGATATCCGGGGTAGTTTTAGCCGAGTACTTGTCCTTTTAATGTAAAAAAGGTGCGTTTTACCTCTCTTCGTTGAATTCAGGCTAAAATATACAAAAGGATGCAAGAAGAAGGCCAAGAGTTGAAAGAACAAGAAAAGAGTGAATTGAAGAGATAGCGGCGCTAAAGTTATCAGTTAGCGGTGCTAAACATTAGTGTTTAGCACCGCGATCGCGGAAGATAAGGGCCGGATTCTCTGAATTTCAAATCTGCTACGAATTTGGGATAAAATAGAGATAGTGGCTCTAACTAATAGTTAGCGGCGCTAAAGCAAGGTTAGCGGCGCGATATCGCACGAAATTTCATGTATAAATAATTGCATTCCTCTCCGTATCTGGGAACTTTTGCATCAACTTTGGCCGTCACACAACCCTAGAAACGTATCAGAAGCGATCAAGGGCAGCTTGGAGCATAATTTTGAGGATTTGAAGCTTGAAGTGAAGATTGAAGGCTTAGCATCATCATCTTTTACGGTTTATTCATTCCATTCTACCATGTTTCTGTTCTTTATTATTTCCAGAGTATTAGAATGAACATGATAGGCTAGACCTCTGTTTTCCTCCCTAGAGGAGATGAACCCATGACAAGTTGATGTTTTAATGAGTTTGTATGCTTTTTAATCTTGTTTATGTCATGAATCTCTTAATCACTCTATAATCCATGTTTTAGATTCTGTTTCTGGTTATTTTAAATCTGAGTTTTGTTAAAAGTGTGATGATCAATCTATTTTTCATAAAGCTTGGATCTTTATTATCTATGATCATTAGGTAATCTTGACTAGTGGTTGATTAATCCTAGGTTAGACAACTAAAATCAGATCTTTTGCATGTGGTTCAACATATGATGACCTTTGTGTGTTGGTTTCATGTTTTGTTTCTTAACAAATCATTTAGATTAAAGATTTTCATGAATCGAGTTTAATTGACTAATTGGACGAGTTAATTAATCCTTTGACCATAAGGGTTGTTAATAAGTACAATTATAGGGTTAGATTTTCGGAACAATAGTCTAATCAATCTAGGAATCGATAATTTGTCTTAATTGTTAAATAGCACACATTCTTTGAAATTTTGTTGACTTGAAAAAGGGTGAAATCGAATCTAGGGAGGGAAGTCTTTCTTCATATAAGTAAAATCCGATTATTTTCTTGTTACTTGCTACTTTGCTTGCTTTAGTCTTGATTAGGTTTGTGTTGGTGATTTTGGTTCTATAGTCATTTCAAAAACTCGATTTCAAATCCCCCTTTATTGCTTTCTTTATTTATTTGCATTAGTAGTTTAATTTAGTTTATTCTCTAAATTTTTATAATTATTTTCAAATCATTTACATTCCCCTTGTGTTCGACACCCGTGCTTACTGATTATACTAAGAAAACCGATTAGGTACACTTGCCTATTCGTGTCGTTTTTGGTACAAATTAACACGCATTTATAAATAAAAAACTAGTACGTAAAACGCACATCATGGACCTAAACCCATTCTTGAATTTTCCTAATTGGGCCATAAAGCTCATTAAGTTCATTAAACCCTTTTAAGTTCATATAAGCCTATTTTAATTTAAATAAAACATTTATAAACAAAATACTTCGGCTTTTATGAAATTAAATTAACGAACTATCCAATTCAACCATGACTAGGCCGAAAAAGGCTTATTGGGCCGAGGACCCCTAGGTACGAGACATCTTGGGCCGGGGACCCCCTTTGCGCCGTAGACCCCATGGGCCAAGAAACCCTTTGAGCCGTGGACCCCTTGGATCGAGATCCCCTTGGGCCGAATCCCTTTGGGTCGAGATCTCCCCTTGGGACGAAGCCCCCTTGGGCCGAGGACCCTTATGTCGATACTCCCCACTTGGGCTTTGGTTCTTTTCTTGTTTACTCTTAATTCGGATCCTTTACGTATTAAATATATATATATGATTATTAATTCTAGAAATTCCCTTTTTATCCAAAAATTCAAATTTTAAAACAAAACTTATTTATTATTTAAATTTTGAAATCATATTTATCAACATAGAACTCGTTGATAAAGATGGGATTTCTTAGTTTTAGGGTTTACTCTTTAATCTTAGAACTGAGCTAGTTTTGATTAAAAACTTTAAACTATCCATATTAACACAACTGGTATATATATATATATATATATATATATATATATATATATATATATATATATATATATATTAACACATAAAGTTATCCTTTTATAGTTTTAATCATTTTTAACCAGTCAAACCTAACTAGTTTAACTTTTCAGATTAAAAATTTTAATAACTATAAAATATACAATTTAAACATTGAACTGAGATTGACATAAATTCAATCCCTATAATTCGAAAATATGCATATTAAACAGATAAGCATATAATTTCAAATAACTTGTTTATTGATTTAATCATTTAACCGGTAAAACGTAACTGGTTTACGTTTCTGATCAAAGGTTTAAATCTACAAACCTTATCCAAAACAAACTGTTTTAGATAAACTAGGATTTAAACATAAATTTGTTTAATCCTTGTGATTTTCGAAATCACCATATACACAAAAGATATTCTAAACAATATGATAATAACAGATATACCAACACACTGTGATAAACTGAGCCAAATCTCCGATACCATTGTTGGGTTTTACAGGTCACAATTCATACTTAAATTATCTTGACTCATAACCAAACTGGTTGAACCAACTCAGAATTGTATATAATCCAAAACAGTTATTATTCATAAAAGCGGAAACAGAATAATAAACTTAATCCTATATCCCTAAAGGATTAAAGATCTTTGTTTACCACATGTGTATATATATCCATTATATGGTTTTCGAAAAACATGAGGTTCAACACATAGCCAATTTGCGCATAACATGATTAGGGCAAGAATAGGATTGGATCAAACTTAAAACTAAGCATACAATCAATCCAACAAACAAACTGAAATTCGATACATGTGTATACACACATGTATACCCATCGAATTATCCACAAGGCTGTTAGATTGTGTGCAGAGATAGATAACACGTGTCATCGTGTCCAATACTATGTGACACTAAAGGATCACACTGCTACACACCCGTTTAGAATCTTTTGGATTTTACCATGTTGTGCGCAATAATAATTAATTATTTAATTAATTATTGAGAAGGAAAATAATAAGAGTTATATATTATTTTAAAAAGGGAAATTAATATTTAAGTTTAAATATTAATTACACCAACTAATTAATAGTTATTAATTAATTAGAATGGTCAAAGGGTATATTATGCAATTTAGTGATAGTTTAATTAAAGCTGGGCTTTAACTAATCGGACTTGGGCCTTAATGAGGCTTATAATATAAATATCCTTTAAGGTTTAAGGAATCACAAAAAGATAATTACAAGTTGGAAAAAGATAACCCTAGCCCCTCTGGTTCCCTCCCTTTGCGTCGAACTCAACAAGAACCCCGGGGGTTCTCGGCTTTTGCGATCGACGACACACACACACGCAAGCCTCGCGTGCTTGAGTTTCGTGATATCCTCAGGCGGTCTAGCAGCCATTTCAAGGTGGTGCAGTAGCGGTGTTCTACCTTTAGCTATATGGATTGAGGTTTCAAGATTACTGCTGAAAGGTATAATTTTTATTCCCTACTAGCTATTAGTTTATGTACGAGTTAGATGAGATCACTGGAGGGGGTTTTGTTTTATTCCGCTGTGCATATTATAAGATATGTTTTTATACCCTACAAAACCCTTCAATGGTATTAGAGCCACTTCTAACCTCGTAAGGAACTAGGTAGGTTTCTTTTTATCATGATGAATAGGTTTCTTTTAATCAAGGATTAACTTTTTAATTATCCAAGTAATTTTAAAAATCAAGTTTGGTTTTTAAAATGGATAATAAATTAGTTATGATAAAAGGAGGATAAGGTTTAATTTTAAATTTTAAATTGTTATTTTTATTTTTGTTGTTCACGGCGTTAGCATCATCGCCGGCGTCGGCGACTAGCTGCGGCTAGTTGGTCGGCGTCGGCAGCCCTCGTTGCCACAAGTTGAGTCGGCGGCGAGGTCGTGGTCGGCGTCTGTGTTTTGGCGGTAGCGGCTGCTCTCGGTTGCCAGCCTTGACGGCGACGGTGGAAGTGGAACGTGAGGCTGCCCAGCCGTGGTTTGCACATGCGGCCCAAATTAAATTGGCCCAGTTTTTGTGGTCGGTCCACCGGTTGTCTATGGCCCAGTTTTGAGGCCTAAATTTTTAGTTTTAGGTTTTGGGCAACACCAAACAGGATTAAAACTAAAAGGTTTCTATAAGTTTTATTTATAAAACTTATGTTTAAAATATTTAATTTTTAATCATGACTGTTTTTATAATAATCAAGTATTGGTTAAAAATTAATTATTTTAGTATTTTTAATCGCATAACAATAATTAATATATATGACAATTATTGAACCAGGTAACAGGTAGTTAAAGTCAACTTAATTCATCAGGATATGATAATTCGAGATCAGTTGTTTGTATGTATTAGTTTAATACATGTTTGGGATGTCATAGCCAAGCCCTAGACCTTGTGGATTGTTTTTATTTACTGCACTTGTGGTTGTGATTGTTTTTCTATTCTATGGTGTGGGAGGCCTACGTGCCACTTACAACCCCTACTCTATTTTGTAAAAGTATTAGATTAGCGGGTCTGCGTGCCTTTGAATATCTTGTAATTTTTTTGTTTTTAGTTTTTAGATGTTAGAATAGAATAGTATAGAAATAGAATAGATTTGAAGCTGAAACAAGGGAGCAAGGAGCAGGATTGGATGCTGGAGCCAATGGGGGCTTCAGAATGCCATGCCATGTGTGTTGTTTTTCCACTTAGGTTTTGGACCGTCGGGTTTTTCGTGTGGCTCACGAAACCGACATTAGTTAAGGGCAAGGCTAAGGCATAGTTTGTTTGTGGTTGTTTTATTTCTTTACATATTATATATATATATATATATATATATATATATATATATATATATATATATATATATATATATATATATATATATATATATATATATATATATATATATATATATATGCGTGGTTGTGATTCTCGCGATGAAATAAAACAAGGGTTTTAATAATAGATAATTATTAAACAGTCGTTTTAAAGAAAACAAGCAAAAAGGTTTTGTTCGTCAAAAACTTTTGAAATCCTTTTTAGAAAAATCTTAGATCAGTGTGTTACCCACCTAATGGTACACCTTTCCTGTTAAACGGTACTCGGGTGTCGGAAGTGACCAAACTGTTGGGGTTCGTGGTTGAGCACAACGGAAGCATGCTAGTACAAATTACAATTTTCAAAGAAAAAATCAACCATAAAGTGAACCCCATCAATGGATCTAACTCTACAACAAGGTAATGCAACAAAACAGAAAAGGAAGAAGAGATTTATACCCTTGATGTCTCTGGTCGGTTGTGTGTGGCTAGCTCCAAGCTCAATCTCTTCCTTGAACACCTTCTTGAACAATCGAAGTCCATACCGAGAAACAAGGTAACCTTGGTGTACTAGCACCCCAAATACTCTTCCTTTGTGAAAGTATTTTCTGGAACACAACCCAAAACTCCAGGGAACTCTTTCTCTCTTGAAAACTTAGCAACTCACTTTGGTTCTAAGTGTATTTCTTAGCATGAATGACCAAGAGTGTAAATGAGAGAGTTATGCATGTGTTTTATAAGCCACTCACGACCCCAGAGCTTCCCTTAGTCGGCACAAGGCAAATGATGGTGTATAACATGCATTGGTAGAGATGAGGTGAAAAGAATAAAGTTGTTTCTGTCAGGCAGGGTTAGCGCCGCTAACCGCCCACGCTTAGCGCCGCTAACCACTTAAGGTTAGCGCCACTAACGCGGCTGAGTTAGCGACATATGGGTTAGCGCCGCTAACCCCTGCCAGGAAACCAACTATCATTATTTATCCTTTCTCACCCTCATCTTTTAGGTTGTGTCAAGGTCAACCCCCGGCGTGCGACCGGATAGGCCCATACATCATCGGCAGCGATCATTTGGCGTACATATGTCAGTGGGACTCCAACAGACTCCCACTTGCACACGACTCACCGTACCCAATACATCACTAACAGAGAGCGGCCTCTAGTAAGACATCTCTGCCCCCAAGTCAGTATGGGTTTTGTCTTCAGCGCAAAAACCAAACTGCACCCTCGTGTGAAATGGTCCTATTGATAAGTGATCAGTCATCCTTTTGTTCGCGATATCCAAGTGAACACGAGACATGGTACTAAGTCATTCTCCGTTCGTTCACGATTATGTTTCTCGATCTGGACTGGTGGTGACCAAAATATACAAGTTGCAATCAATCATAAATTATTGCAAGCTTTGAGCATGGCCATGCATTTTGGTGTCAGCGACCAATCATTGAGGGGCCCAAGGATATCTCTCTAAACAGAGGAACAAATTCCTTTGACTTACACTGCCCACCACAGTGATCAAACTCTGCCCAACTACTCCCTTTATAACAGCCAGTTACGGACTGTGTTTGAAAGCAATTAGAACAAAGCAAACCAAAGTGATGCAGCCACGTGCAACTCCAGTTTGAGGATGAACTGATATTATCATCCTGATTTACTCATGACATGTACCATAAAGTAAAATCAGGTGTGGGTCGTCCAGTCACTTGAAACACTTTCAAGTACAGGCGAAGAATTGCGTCCCCGTGCCCCAATCCCCATTGGACACATGACCAATTACTTCCCTCAGTCTTAGTTCATACTTCCTTCCTGTGAAGAATGACCGACTGCGGACATTTAGAATGCTTACGCATTCAGGGAAGAGCAAAACAAGCAAAGTTGGAACACAGTAAAGATTTAAAGAAATACCCGCAACTTGCGTATTACTAAATCTCATTTAATAATCGATAAATACAATAAATACAATACTGTTTTATGTTCCCAAAAGGGTAAATACATCAAATATACTAACCAAATACATAATCAAACCAAATTACTAGCAAATCTAATCCCAATAGCACGCGTTAGAGCATCATGCTTTGCTTGCGATAAAGGTTTGGTGAACGGATCCGCCACAATGCTATCCGTGTGTACTCTACTGATGACAATGTCTCCACAATCGACCACGTCCCGGATGTAATGATACTTCCGCGGAATATGCCTCATGCGTCGGTGAGACCTTGGTTCCTTCGCTAGAGCAACCGCACCCTCGTTGTCACAAAACACCTCAATAGGGTCGGCAATGCTAGGAACCACTCCCAGATCTTGGATGAACTTTCTCATCCACACACCCTCCTTTGCAGCTTCACTGGCTGCAATATACTCCGACTCGGTAGTAGAATCGGCCACAGTGTCTTGCTTGGAGCTTCTCCAGGAAATAGCTCCACCATTGAGCAGGAACACGAACCCCGATTGAGATCGGCAGTCGTCCCGATCAGTTTGGAAGCTAGCATCGGAGTAACCAGTTACCCGTAGCTCTTCCACACCTCCATACACGAAGAACATCTCCTTTGTCCTCCGAAGATACTTGAGAATGTTCTTTACTGCTGTCCAATGTGCCTCGCCAGGGTTGGCTTGATATCTACTTGTCATACTCAATGCACAAGGTATATCAGGCCTAGTACATAACATGGCGTACATGATCGAGCCAATTGCCGAAGCATATGGAACTCGCCTCATTACTTCCCGTTCCTCAGGGGAACTCGGGCTTTGAGCCTTGCTCAACACTAAACCATGTGACATAGGTATGAACCCCTTCTTGGAGTCCTCCATCCTAAATCTCTTTAGGACCTTGTCAATGTACGTACTCTGGCTCAATCCCATCAACCTGCGGGATCTATCTCTATAGATTTTGATCCCAAGAATATAAGCCGCATCCCCAAGATCTTTCATTGAGAAACAACTCCCTAGCCAGGCTTTTACCCCTTGCAAAGTTGGGACGTCGTTCCCAATAAGTAGAATATCATCTACATAAAGAACTAGGAATACAACTACGCTCCCACTAGCTCTAATGTAAACGCATGGCTCATCCTTGCTCTTAGAGAAGCCAAACTCTTTGACCTTCTCGTCGAAGCACAGGTTCCAGCTCCGAGAGGCTAGCTTAAGCCCATAAATGGACTTCTTAAGCTTGCAGACTTTATCCAAAAATTCTGGATGTACAAAAGCCTCAAGCTGTGTGTCAGGATCGGATATTACCAAATATCAATAACAAGAATTACCTTTAGAATTAAATCAGAGTTGTTTAAAGATAATCTTTCAGTTTGATCACAATCAACTAAGAAGTTGCGGAATCACACTTAATTGATGTTTAAGGTTTTATCACAAGAACAATTCAATAATCAACACGAGAAAATACTTTCAAATATCAAGATGTTTATTAATAACCAATGATGATTACAATATTCACCAACACCTCTAATCTAACCTTTTGTTAGACGAAGAACACAACTTGTTCTTAGGTTTCTATGAAACTTAAAGGTAAACACACTTTTAAAAAAACAAATTAACAATAAAGTACGAATGCGTAGAATTGCTATGTAAAACAAAATTCTAGTTCTAATATATATAGGCTCTTGATCCTCCTTGAATAGTTGACAGTTAGGTAATCTTCTATCTTCCGAGATAATCTTGATAATCTTCAAACTTGATAAAGATATACTTCAAATCCACAAAGATAGCATTTTCCATAAATAGCCCAACAGCAACTGTTTGTTCATTAAACAGTTCTGAATTTCTTCTAACAGTCTTCATTCCAAGGTCTTCTAACAGTTGTGTATAACTGAACTAACAGTTCTGATCTTTTGTACTAACAGTTTTTAAATTTGCAACAACTGTTAGCTACAACTGTTTTCACTTATTACTCTAACAGTTTTACTTTGCATGTCTAACAGTTTCAATGACTTAGCAAATTTCCCAACACTGTGTCATATACACATCTTCTGAAAGTGTTCCATTTAGGAACACGGTTTTGACGTCCATTTGCGAAATCTCATAATCATGAAATGCGGCAATGGCCAAAAGTATCCGGATAGACTTCATCATAGCTACCGGGAAAAAGGTTTCCTCATAGTCTACACCATGAGTTTGAGTGAAACCCTTAGCCACCAGTCGGGCCTTGAAGGTGTCTACCTCGCCATCCATGCCGATCTTCTTCTTGAAGACCCACTTGCACCCTACGGGTTTACACCCTGGCACGGGATCAACCAAGTCCCAGACTTGATTATCCGACATGGATTGAATCTCGGATTCCATTGCTTTTGTACTAACAGTTTTTAAACTTGCAACAACTGTTAGCTACAACTGTTTTCACTTATTACTCTAACAGTTTTACTTTGCATGTCCAACAGTTTCAATGACTTAGCAAATTTCCCAACAATCTCCCCCTAACTTAAAGTATTGAACAATACACTTAAGTTGTTTGTTTTATAGGGTTCAACCACAGAAAAATTAACATAATCAAAGAAAATATTTACATTAAATATGCAAAGTCAAACTGTTACAATCAAAACATAATAAGAAAATTACTTTTGACTTGACTGTAAGAACTCCATCCTTTTCTTTATCCTCTTTATCAGATCATCCTTCATATCAGCAGGACCAAAGAACTTTGCACTTAACATATTCTGCAACTTTGCTTTACCATGTTCAACAAATTCAAAATCAAACCACTGAGTTTGTCCCTTTCCCATCACCATATGATAAACTCTTGACTTATCATATACTTTCATAGAACTTATTGGGAAGGCTTCATCACTTATCAAAATAGGCATTATCTCAAGTGGATTGCAAATGCTCTTTAGACGCCTCATCAACACTCTCACCTCAATCTGTGTTGCATTTTCATACTTGCTTACTCCATAAGCATACATCTCTTGAACATCCCTTCTTGTAATGCTACCCATCAGTTGTAAGAAGCTGGAATAACTTTCAATTGGTTCCACTTCTCTGACAATAGTAACTCCTTTCTTTCCAGTTTCCCATCTTAACAGTTCAAATCTCCACTCAGTAATGTGGGATTTCTGGCCTAGCTGCTCTGCCACTAACTTGTCGATTCTTTCTTCAACCTCTACCCTGAGTCTATCATGAAGAATGGTTTGTACCATACCCGCTTTTGCTGTTTGAACTGATTTGGATTTTTCAGGTTGTTGTGGCTGAACTGTTTGTTTTACCTTCTCAACTGTTGGTTTGGGAGGTGGAACTGTTTTCTTCCTTTCCACTCTCTTTCTTTTTACTCCCTTACCAGGTTTCTTAGCCCTTTATTCTTCCTCAATCTCCTTGGTAAAATCAGCAGCTAGCTTTTGAGCTAATTCAAGATCTTTCTTCTCTTGCAGTTCAAACTCAGCAGCCATCCTTTCAGCTAACTCATGGTCACGCTCCTCTTGCTGTTCTTTTGAAAGTTTTAGCTTGGGAAGTTCCACAACAATCTCCTTACCCTTACCTTGGTCTTAACACTAACAGCTTAGGTTTTTGGGTTAGAACTGTTTGGGTTATGTTTAGAACTGTTTGTGTAATTTTCGGGACTGTTGGCAGTAGTAGTGTAGCTGTTTATAGAATAAACAGGTTTGAAAGGTTTTGTTTCACTGGTGGAGGGTTCAGAGGTGGCTTTTACAAACACCACAGGTTTTAAAGATGATTTTGGTGTTGTAGGTTCACAACAGATGTGGTTTTCAATAGGAATATCCTCTTCTTTCTTCACTACTTCCTCCTCATCATCACTCACTTCTTGCACAACCCCTTCCTTTTCACTTTCTAATTTTGGATCAGCTGACTTTAAGTCTTCTTCTAATGGGTCATTAACATACCTATCAGCTACATCAGACATGGATTTATGTAGTTGTGATTGTATGGAGGTGGAGTTTGTTTGTATCCTAAACCTGTTTTAACCTTATCTCTGATTTGTGAGTGTAACAAGGTTTCAAGCTTAAGATTTGTTGCTTTGAACATACTCAAATCCATATCTACACCTTCTAACTTCTTTGTTAACTCATCAATCCTACTATCTTTCTCACTCAGCTTTTTCTTAAGATTATCAATTTCTTCCTGAAGCTGCTCCTTCTCTCACTTATGATACTTCCTATCATAGTCCATTTGCAATTCATTTGCCTGATAATCTTTAATTTTCTTTTCAAAGCTTTCAATGACAGCACTATATTCATATCTTCTTTCCTCCATTATGCTCAGAGCAGCACACACCTTTTTGTTGTGCTCCCTGAACCTTTTTACTATAGCTCTACATTCACCAGGGCATAGTTTAGAAGATACCTGTGTGCCTTCTGATTCTGGTGAATTCAGCTTGATGGACGAACCAGTCAAGGCCATCAGTGCCTAGTTATGAGTAGCTTCCTCTGCTTGATCACTCCAATCATACCCATAGCTATCTTGTGAGACCAATGCTGATGAGGTTTGATTGGGTCTTTGTCCTTGACTCTGAACTTGTCCACCAGATCTGCATTCCCTAGCAAAGTGACCAGGCTGTTGACATTTGAAGCATTTAACTTTGGATTTGTCAAATCCAGCCTGACCATTTGCCCTAAAGTTCATGTTTTGTCTGCCAGTTCTTTTAATGAATCTTTTTGCTCTGACAGTTAACATGGCCATTTGCCACTTGAGATCCATCTCATCAAGATCATCAGGATGCACTTGTTCAAGATCCTCATTGGTGAGGTTTGAATTGGCATGGCTAGCAAGAAATGCTTCAAGCACTGCATCAGGGGTGTTCACATCTAACCCAACAGCAGAACTGGTACCTGCACATACATCAACAGAATTAGATAAAGAATGGTTTGAGTCCATACCTGAGGATGAAAGGAGAGCAACATTGTGACTAGGGATTATAGACTTTCTTTTTCCCTCTATCTCTCCCTCAAACACAACCAAACTGTTGTATAGATCATCTAATTCTATATCTTGCAATGAGTCTTTAGTCCTCCATTGTGCAGCATAGACAGTCCATTCTTAACCCAAGGACCTAAGGAACTTTCTATTGATCTCATCTTGCTCTAGTCTAACTTTTGCACTCTCAAGTTGACTAACCAGCTTATAAAACCTATCAAAAAGTTGGGTTAAACTTTCATTCTTCCCACTTGAAAAGTTTTCATAAGCCTGTTTAAGAAGGTCCCTTTGGCTCCTTTTGGAACTAGCATTCCCTGCAAATCTCTTCTCTAAGGCAACCCAAAGTTCGTGTGCATCTTCAAACTTCTTGAACTGATGCTGATATTCATTGGGAATAGCAATCTGAAGGATGCTGAGGGCTTTCATCTCAATCATCCTTTCTTTCTTCTCAGCATCTGTTCTTGGTGGTGATTTATTCTTTGGTTTTCCTGTTTCATCTAAATCAACAGTAGTAATGGGGTCCTTTTCTATGATTTCCCAAACAGCATAGTCCATTAATTGGACATGCTGCTTGATTCTTAGCTTCCACATCTCAAACTCAGTTGGTTTGAGCATGGGAACTCTAAAGTTTGACCCAAATCCAGTGTTATCAGAAGATCCAACAAACTCTATTGCAATGATATGAATGAAAAACACACGAAAAGATTTAGACACACTTTAAATAACAAAACACAGCAGATCTGTGAAAAACCTTCAAATAGTGCTCAAAGGAGCCTTAATGAAAAGGCTCTGATACCACTTGACAGGATCAGATATTACCAAATATCAATAACAAGAATCACCTTTAGAAGTAAATCAGATTTGTTTAAAGATAATCTATCAGTTTGATCACAATCAACTAAGAAGTTGCGGAATCACACTTAATTGATGTTTAAGGTTTTATCACAAGAACAATTCAATAATCAACACGAGAAAATACTTTCAAATATCAAGATGTTTATTAATAACCAATGATGATTACAATATTCACCAACACCTCTAATCTAACCTTTTGTTAGACGAAGAACACAACTTGTTCTTAGGTTTCTATGAAACTTAGAGGTAAACACACTTTTAGAAAAACAAATTAACAATAAAGTACGAATGCGTAGAATTGCTATGTAAAACAAAATTCTAGTTCTAATATATATAGGCTCTTGATCCTCCTTGAATAGTTGACAGTTAGGTAATCTTCTATTTTCCGAGATAATCTTGATAATCTTCAAACTTGATAATGATATACTTCAAATCCACAAAGATAGCATTTTCCATAAATAGCTCAACAGCAACTGTTTGTTGAATAAACAGTTCTGAATTTCTTCTAACAGTATTCATTCCAAGGTCTTCTAACAGTTGTGTATAACTGAACTAACAGTTCTGATCTTTTGTACTAACATTTTTTAAATTTGCAACAACTGTTAGCTACAACTGTTTTCACTGATTAGTCTAACAGTTTTACTTTGCATGTCCAACAGTTTCAATGACTTAACAAATTTCCCAACACTGTGTCATATACACATCCTCTGAAAGTGTTCCATTCAGGAACACGGTTTTGACGTCCATTTGCTAAATCTCATAATCATGAAATGCGGCAATCGCTAAAAGTATCCGGATAGACTTCATCATAGCCACCGGGAAAAAGGTTTCCTCATAGTCTACACCATGAGTTTGAGTGAAACCCTTAGCCACCAGTCGGGCTTTGAAGGTGTCTACCTCGCCATCCATGCCGATCTTCTTCTTGAGGACCCACTTGCACCCTACGGGTTTAAACCCTGGCACGGGATCAACCAAGTCCCAGACTTGATTATCCGACATGGATTGAATCTCGGATTCCATTGCTTCTAGCCACTTGGCGGACTCAGGGCCCACCACAGCGTCCCGGTATTTGGTAGGCTCGTCAGAGACCACTACCATGTCGGTGCCCTTAGATATGTTAAAACCATATCTCTCTGGCTCATGCCGACTTCTACCAGATCTTCTAATAGGCAATGGGTTTACATCATCTTCAGCTTCATCATGCTGAGATTCAACCCTTTCAGGTTGTGAGCTAGTCCCAACATCAGGTTCTACATTGGTAGTCTCTTGAATTTCTTCAAGATCAACCTTTCTCCCACTAGCGTCTTTGGATAGCAGTTCCCTCTCAAGGAACATCGCCCTTCGAGCAACAAACACCTTGTTCTCCGAAGGTTTGTAAAACAAATATCCCATAGACCCAGCAGGATAACCAATGAAAAAGCACCTTTAGGCCCTGGGCTCCAATTTGTCCTCAACCTCACGTCTTACGTTGGCAGGACACCCCCAGACATATAAATATGAAATGGATGGAACCTTTCCATGCCACATCTCATATGGTGTTTTCTTAACCTTCTTTGTTGGTACAAGGTTAAGGATTCTTCCGGCCGTCTCAATCGCATATCCCCAAAACGTAACGGGAACGTCCGCACGAACCATCATAGACCGAACCATATCTAACAATGTCCGGTTCCTCCTCTCGACGACACCGTTTAATTGTGGCGTCCTAGGAGGGGTTAATTGCGAGATAATCCCACAATCCCTTAGTATTGGGGTTTCGAGAACGACCAGCGGAAGCATGGTACAACAAATAAAACATAAAGTACAAGTCTATAATGCACAAAAACAACAAAACCCCAAGAGAAAGCACCAAACTCCATATCTAAGAAAAGCAACATGTAAAACAGGAGAAAAAGAGATTATACCCAACTTGAAATTCTGGAGAGATGAGGTTGTTGGTGAAGATCCAAGAAGCCGAAAATGGCTTCCTCTATTGAAGTCCACCCCGGGAATACGTCAATCTCCAAGTACTAGCAAGCCTTCGTGATCTTCACTACTGGAAATCACGAAAGGAACAACAACCCAAGCTTTCTCCTTGCTCTCCTCTTCAAGATCACACCAAGAAAACTCAAACTTACCTCACCAAGAGTGTTTGTATGTGTGTTTATGCAAGAGAGAGCCACTTAAGAGAAAAAATCCATGTCACCCTCGAAAATGAGACCTCCAGATCTATTTTAACCCCAAAAGGCCGGCCAAGAATGATCTGGAAGCAATCCCACTCGATTGGTGGAGAATGGAGGTAACATGCAAAAGTTGCATGCAATCTGACAGGGTTTAGCGCCGCTAACTCTGGGTTAGCGCCGCTATCGCGACCAAGTTAGAGCCGCTAACCTTAAGGAGTTAGAGCCGCTAACTCTAAATAGTTAGAGCCGCTAACTCCCATCAGCATGCCAACTCTTTGCAATTTGACAAAATCAGTCCCTCCACTTAGGTTGTTGTCGAGATTGATCCCCGGTGTGTGACCCAATAGGCCCATACATCATCGGTAGTGATTCATATGGCGTACGTGCGTCAGTGGGCATATTCTAACACTTAGATGTTCACAGAACTCGGAACTAAGATACTCACCACCTCTATCAGATCGTAGCATCTTAATCCTTTTCCCTAGTTGATTTTCCACCTCGTTTTGATAAGTCTTGAACACCTCAAAGGTATCCGACTTTTTTCTCACCAAGTAGACATACCCGTATCGACTATAATCATCAATAAAGGTAACGATGTAGCGGGAATGATCTCTTGTGGCATGCTTGAACGGACCATACACAACCGTGTGAACGATATCCAACAAGTCTTGCGCCCTCTCACAAACACCGGTGAAGGGTGCTTTGGTCATCTTGCCCAATACACAAGATTCGCAAACTTCATTAGACCCGTGGTCAAATGATTCCAAGATCCCATCCGCTTGGAGCTTGGCGATGCGTTTCTTGTTTATGTGGCCTAACCAACCATGCCATAGAGATAATTTATCCAAAATACTTTTGGATCCCGAATCAACATTCATGATTGATCTATTGTTTTGCAAGCTTATGCTTGTTTCATATATGCCATGACATGGAAATGCTTTAAAATAAAAGACATGATCTTTGTAACATTCAATGCTACCATTCCCAAATTTAAAGTTAAATCCATCATCATACAAGGCATACAAAGAAATAATGTTTCTTGCCACGCAGGGCACAAAAGATACATTTAATAAAACAATAGATAAGCCGGAAGGAAAGGCGAGCTCCACACACCCAATCTTCTCAACCGGGATAACCGCTTTGTTTCCCATGATGAGATCCAGCTCTCCATCAACCAAGTCTCTACTTCTTCTACGTACCGGAGGCAGCGGCACCTTTAGCTGGTAGCTTTTTGAGCTCCTCCGTATACTTTGGGAAACTATGCCGGTAGTGACACTTCTCCCCGCAGAAGTAGCAAGTTGCCTCTTCCGGAGTGGTGGCAGCGGGAGCCACTTGCTTCCCCTTCGGCTCCGGGGTTGGGTTAGGTTTAGGCTTCGGCCCTTCGGCCTTGGCTTTCTTCTTTCCCTTCCCTTTTGAGCCCGAAGCGGGTTGCTTCTGCTTAGGCCCACATTCGTTGATGGTGAGGACGGCAGTGGAGGTGGAGGGCTTTGCCTTGGCAAGCTCGGACTCAGTAGTCTTGAGCATGTCGTGCAATTCCATAATGGTTTTATCCATACTATGCATATGGAAGTTCACAATGAACGGTCCATATGACGGAGGCAAAGATTGGAGGATTATTTCAACCGCCAACTCTTTCCCCATGGGAAAGCCCAACTCCTCAAGCTGATCCACGTACCTTTTCATCTTAAGGACGTGGGAGCTGACATTGCCGCCCTCCGGCATCTTACAACCGACAAAAGCCTTAACACACACATAAAGCTCTTGCCTTGCTTGCAATTGGAACATGTCCTTAAGCTGAGAAATCATCTCAAACGCACTCACTTTCTCGAATTGCCTTTGCAATTCGGGACTCATGGTCGTTAGCATTAGGCAAGTGACATCATTAGTGTCACGGACACGCTTTTCATGCGCGTCCTTCATGGCTCTTGGCACATTGATTGCCGGCGCCTCCGGAAGAGGTGACTCAAGGACCTCTAGCTTCATCTCTTGACGTAGGAAAATTCTCAAAGTCCTATACCAATCAATGAAGTTTGGCCCCGTGAGTTTCTCCTTTTCCAGAAATGGACGGAGTGACATGTTGGTGCTGTTGGTGTTGCTAGTAGATGCCATCTACAAGCAAAGTACGAAATTGGTTAGTTATGACGTATTAAATCCTTGTTCAAATAATTACCCACTTGTTGTAAAACAAATTATATTAACAAGGGCTAAGAACCTCAAATACCCTAATCCATGACGGGTTTTCCGCGGATCACTTCATAGAGCTATTTTAGGCCGGTAAACACTTTACCAATTCCAATCTGTGATCACAACTCTTAGGCACTTGCGGGATCCAAGGTACTCATAGCTCGGCTACAGCTCGACAACTACCAATGCGTTTTAAGTCTTGGAATTGTAAATCGTCCTTCAAGATACACGGTGGTACTCTAGCCCAATGGACGGCTCGGCTAGAGCTCGACAACCGACCTTGCGAGTTGCCACACGCGCCTTCCACACAGTTACGCAAAACCGATCTCGGCTAGAGCTCGACGACCAATCTTGTTTCACTAGATTTGGGCGGTGTCATCTTACGGGTGGTGTGAGATTTACTTTTGAAAAACGGGTTTTTGTTTCTCCGATTAAAACACTTTTAACCAATTCTTGTCTATGTGGTGCGCGGAGTTTGTAAACCGATTTAAAACTCTTTGATTTTATTATTTTGAAAAATTTTCTAGCATGCGAAGATCCTAAACATCCATGCAAGAAAAAGTACAAAATAAAATCAACCACGCATGTAATACATATCCGGGAACGAGCTAATCCTATGCGTCTTGCCCGTGAGCCAACGGGCAAGACTAAGGTCCTTGTTGGTTGCTTCGGTCCTCCTTTTACAATTTACAAATTTAAAAGGAAATGGCATGCAAGCCACAATTTACTATTCTAAGCTAATACTACAAATTACAAAGAATAGAAATTCGGCATGCAAGCCGTTAAATATACAAACCGAATAAATAAATTAATTATTACTAACCATTGTGGTACAAACCACTAAATGAATGAATACATTAATTTAAACAACCAAACACATCACATAGGTCTTATGGCTCAAATTGTTACCGGATTCTAATATCACAGCCACATACAAGAAATTTAAAACTATACATGGTGTGCCACACAAAAACATGTAATCTTATATGTCTTGGTTAAGTTTATCTAATCACTCAAGGCACAAATAATCTTATGTACATATGCATTAGGAACCTTAAACAAGTCAAAATTCCATAGTCATATGTATAGAATGTAAGTACATGTAATTAACCATTTTCATGCCTAAACGTTAATCCACGTATAAATACATCAACCAAGACATAAGGCAACTTAGAACTAATCACATCTCAAATTCTGGAATAATTCCAGAAAGTACATCAAGCCTAAAAATCCAACAAAATTGATTTTAAAAACAAAACTTGCATTCTGCCAGACGAGTTAGCGCTGCTAACTATAAAAGTTAGCGACGTTAACTCCAGGTTAGCGCCGTTAACGTCCGACGACTTAGCGATCGCTACGGAAGGTTTAGCACCGCTAACATTGAAAAGTTAGCGCCGCTAAACCCTGGACAGAACCAAAAATCACATTTTTCGGATTTTCCAGGCCATCTAGTGCAAAACCAGTGTAGAGCTCTGATACCACTGTTGGGGTTCGTGTTTGAGCACAACGGAAGCATGCAAGTACAAATAACAATTTTCAAAGCAAAAATTAACCATAAAGTGAACCCCATCAATGGATCTAACTCTACAACAAGGTAATGCATCAAAACAGAAAAGGAATAAGAGATTTATACCCTTGATGTCTCTGGTCGGTTGTGTGTGGCTAGCTCTAAGCTCAATCTCCTCCTTGAACTCCTTCTTGAACAATCGAAGTCCACACCGAGAAACAAGGTAACCTTGGTGTACAAGCACCCCAAATACTCTTCCTTTGTGAAAGTATTTTCTGGAACACAACCCAAAACTCCAGGGAACTCTTTCTCTCTTGAAAACATAGCAACTCACTTTGGTTCTAAGTGTATTTCTTAGCATGAATAACCAAGAGTGTAAATGAGAGAGTTATGCATGTGTTTTATAAGCCACTCACGACCCCAGAGCTTCCCTTAGTCGGCACAAGGCAAATGATGGTGTATAACATGCATTGGTGGAGAGAGGAGGTGAAAAGAATAAAGTTGTTTTTGTCAGGCAGGGTTAGCGCCGCTAACCGCCCACGCTTAGTGCCGATAATCACTTAAGGTTAGCGCCGCTAACGCGGCTGAGTTAGCGACATATGGGTTAGCGCCGCTAACCCCTGCCTGGAAACCAACTATTATTATTTATCCTTTCTCACCCTCATATTTTAGGTTGTGTCAAGGTCAACCCCCGGCGTGTGACCCGATAGGCCCATACATCATCGGCAGCGATCATTTGGCGTACATGTGTCAGTGGGTATACTCCAACACAAACCTTGGGCATTCGGGTTCAAACCATTGCGGGGGAGGGTGTGAAAAACTCTGCGATAATCGGGAGTCCCGGCCAGAGTTCACACTGTGTTAGGTAGTGCAATCTATTTTGGTGATAATCAGGAGTCCTGGCCCAAAATGCACTAGAGGGAGTAAAACATGCATGGTTCTTGTAGCCGATGTCCCGCGGATCTAGGAGTCGTGTCCAGGTTGGATACGATTGGTATAGGTTTACCTACCAGAAATAGCATTGTCCCGGTGGGAAGTGCCCAAACCTTGCATCGGGAAATGTGAAATATGGATCCTAGTCTAATAATTTTTTTTAAAAGGTAATAATTATTAGAAGATATAATCATATTATTGAATCGGTTTTATCTTTTCTTTTTCTGTAGATGTCTATTTTATCTGTTATTCCGTTTTATTCACCTAAGGAATCTCTACGCCTCATTATTGGCAAGTGGAAGCTTTCAGGTTCAAACAACATGAATCTAAAGAATGTTTTAGATGCACAGGGAAAGCTTCACATCATAGATACATTGCCTCCAGAACGACCAGGGGTAGATGCCCAGGATAGTGAGTATGATGCTTACTATCAGTATCTGGCTGACGAATCTGACGTTATGTCTATTCTCGTTCTCACAGCTTCATCCGAGTTTACGGATGATCTCAGGGAGAAGTCATCTTTTGAGGTCGTTTAGGGACTGGAGCATAAGTTAAAGTACAGTGAACGAATATATCACATCTTGCTGATGAAAGAAATTCTTTCAGCAAAAATGAAAGAAAACCAGCCGATTAGCGATCATTTCATTAACATGAGAAGACTCTTGAATTGCTATGAAAGTTTTGGGTCAAAATCAAAACCACATGAGTTAGTTATGCTCTTGTTTGGTTCTTTGTTAGACTATTACCAAAGAAGGGTAATGTACGTCCTCGGTGATTTTGAGATGACCGTAGCGGAGCTGCACGAGTCCTTATGTGCATTAGCGATGAGTTGAATCCAAAACAGCTAGAGTCAACAGTTGTGGACCCTATGCAGGAAGATGATTGGTTGGAAGAGCTTGGAGAAATTTGTTGCCCAGACTGTGGTAGAAAGGATTCATGCAAGCGCTCACTCGACATTGATCAGCTGGACATTGGTTCGCCCAATGACTCGGGTATCTTTATGATAGATTGTCTTATTACTTCTTATGAATCATGGGCATTGGATAACGGATGTGGTCATCACATATGCAATCATTTGCAGGGATTCAAGAGAAGTAGGAACATATTGTCTTGGTTTGCCTTCGGGCTTGGTCTTAGAACTAGAACCTTGTTATTATGTTCCTAGACTAATAAAAAATGTTATCTCGTTTGATTTGCTTATAGACTGTGGTTTTAACTATGTTATGAATAGCAAAGTGATTTCATGTTTTAAAAATGATGTTTTATATTTTAAAGCTATTCCACAAAATGGTCTGTATACGCTAAATCTAGATAACGATGATAAAGACATATATCATATAAGTAAAAGATCCAAGAGTAACTTGAATCAGACTTGTCTCTGGCATTGTCGTTTAGGACATATAAACGAGAAACCCATAGAGAAGCTCCGAATTCTAGAACCATTTGTCTTGGAGTCATATGATATTTACGAATCTTGTTGGTCTGGTAAAATGACAAAGCAGCCTTTCAACAGTGAGAATGAAAGGCTAGTGAGTTACTGGGGATGATACACACAGATGTGTGTGGACCCTTTACTCCAGAGGCTAGAGGAGGATACTGGTAGTTCATTACCTTTACTGACAACTTCAGTAGGTTCGGTTATGTCTATCTCATGAGACTTAAATCTGAAAGTTTTGACAAGTTCAAATAGTTTCAGAATGAAGTACAGAATCAGCTGGACAAGAAGATAAATCTGCTTCGGTCTGACAGAGGTGGTGAATATCTGAGTCAGAATTTCGACGATCATTTGAAGGAATGTGGGATTGTTTCACAACTCACACCTCCGTATACGCCTAAGATGAATGGTGTGTCAGAAAGGAGGAATCGTACATTGCTTGACATGGTACAGTCAATGATGAGTCGAAGCTCATTGCCTTTGTCGTTTTGGGGGCACACACTCAAGACAGCGGCGTTCATGCTGAATCGGGTTCGGACTAAATTTGTTGAAAAGACACCGTTCGAGATATGGACGGGGAAAAATCCCAAAATGTCTTTTCTCAAGGTTTGGGGATTCGAGGTGTATGTTAAGCAAACATTCACGGATAAACTCAATCCTAAATCACATAAGTGTATCTTCGTGGGTTATCCCAAGGAAACCATGGGATACTATTTCTATAACCCATATGAGAACGATGTTTTTGTTGCACGTAAAGGGGTGTTCTTGGAAGAGAAGTTTCTAAATTCAGAAACTCCAAGAAAAGAAATAGAGCTTCAAGAAATTGAAGAGGAAGAGATAACACCACCACCGATAATCGGACATGTGGTTCAACAGAGAATTGTTGAATCTCAACCCGAGTCTGTGGTTGAGGAGGAAGTGCAAACACAAGACCTTCGCAGATCTAGTAGGCCTCGTCATGAGCCACATAGGTATCTAGGATTCCTTGTTGCTCAAGACGAAGGGGATCTTTTAGAACCCACCACCTACCATAAGGCTGTCTCAGGTTTAAAATCTGAGAAATGGCTATAAGCCATGAAGGCAGAGATGCAATCCATGTATGACAACCAGGTTTGGAAGTTAGTGGATTTGTCTCAACACGGTAAAGCTGTTGGGTGCAAATGGGTCTACAAGAAGAAGACCGACATGGATGGAAAGGTGAATACCTTTAAAGCTAGGCTAGGGGCAAAAGGTTTCACGCAAACTCATGGAGTTGACTATGATGAAACTTTTTCCCCACTGGCAATGCTTAAGACTATTAGAATTCTTATGGCCATATCATCATATTTGATTATGAGATATGGCAGATGGATGTCAAAACTTTCTTCCTTAACGGGAAGTTAACAGAGGACGTATATATGGTATAACCGGATGGTTTTGCGGATCAAAAGAACCCTAATAAGGTATGCAAGTTGCTAACATGCATTTATGGGTTAAAGCAAGCATCTAGAAGCTGGAACTTACACTTTGAGGAGCGTATCAAAGAATTTGGTTTTACCAAAAGTGAGTTCGAGTCGTGTGTTTACACTAAATTTAGTGGGAGCGAGGTAACCTTCCTAGTCTTGTATGTGGATGACATACTGCTAATAGGAAACAATATACCAGTGTTACAAGGAGTAAAATCCTGCTTGGGTAAATGTTTCCAGATGAAAGACTTAGGAGAAGCTACTTATATAGTAGGTATAAAGATCTATAGAAATAGATCTAAGCGGCTTATCGGAAAAGATTCAAGATGGATGAATCCAAGGAAGGATTTATTCCTATGCAATCTGGCACGATTTTGAGCAAGGCTCAGTGTCCTGTGTCTAGTCAAGATCAGGGCAAGATGAAATTGATTCCATATGCTTCAGCAATAGGGTCAATTATGTATGACATGCAATGTTTAGGCCCGATGTTGCCTATTCTATTAGTGTCACGAGTAGATATCAGCAAAATCCTGGTGAAGTTTATTGGGTAGCTGTCAAGAATATTCTCAAGTACCTGAGAAGGACAAAAGACATATTCCTAGTTTATGGAGGTTCAATGGATGAGCTCAGTGTGACTGGTTACACTGATGCAAGTTTCGAGACCGACAGTGATGATTTTAGGTCGCAATCAGGATTTGTCTTTACCCTAAACAGAGGAGTCGTATCTTGGAAAAGTCAGAAGCAAGATACAATAGCATATTCGACTACAAAAGCAGAGTATATTGCGGCAAGTGATGCAGCAAAGGAAGCTGTCTGGCTGAAGATTTTTATCTCGGATCTTAGAGTTGTTGCTAGTATCTCTAGACCGATAGATATATTATGTGACAACTCAGGGGCTGTGGTGCAAGCTAAAGAGCCAAGAGATCATCAGCGGACTAGGCATGTACTCAGGAAATATCACCTCATCCGAAAGATTATTGGAAGAGATGATATTCGACTGCAAAAGATACCGACGGACGACAACGTTCTGACCCGTTGACGAAGCCACTAGCTAGAGCTACGCATGAGAGGCATGCGAGTTCTATAGGAATGCAGTACTTAGAACATAGCAGCTAGTTCAAGTTTTTGATTATTACTATAGATGTAACATGAAACTCTTTTATTATGTATCTACATTTCATGGGATTGAAATAGGAGGTATTTACATAATTGTTTCTTGTTGTCTATTATTAGCATGTTTTAACCTATCCATGACAAGTCAAGTGATGAATTGTCTAAATGCCCTTAGCTACTTAATGTAGTGGGAGCTACATTAGGGAGGTAACGCTATTATGGATATTTGATGATTTATTCGGGAATGAATAAAGGCACAAGGTTGTGACCAAATATTCATAAGTATTTATCAGGGGATAAATATTGGGAGTGATTCGCATCGAGTTTACTTCATGGATCATCATCATAAGTAAACTTGATAGGTTCTCATTAGACCTGAGATATTTGGTTTGGGGCATGGTTACTTCTGTACTTTAGCATGTTCTAACGTCACGCCATAATAGGGTGATTATAAGGGGCATGTCTAGGTGCAGCGAAAGCTGTATGCTAAAATTGCAAATAGCCAAGATGGGATTTGCACCTCGTAATTTTAGGAGTGATATTTCTGGGCCCCTCGACCGTTAATACTACTGAAAATGCGTGGCCGCGCTGTGTTAGAATGATAGTTTTCATTCGGTAAACCGTAACTGCAGAGTATCGAGATCAGATTCGAGAAAATATGAGTATTTAGAATAAGATCCCTGCTACATGTCTAATACTCACATAACGGAATATCGCGATGTAAAAGAAAAAGCCTAGATAACCCAACGGGTGGATTATATCTCTAGATGTAAGAGATCTCATAGTCTGGTTAACCTAAGTGTCTGGCTAGGGACCTCTTTAGGCCAACGATGTACTGTAACATCCTAATGTAGGGCCTAGTTGTACTATGTTGTACTATGTGTTTAAATGCTTGTACATTGATTTAATCAATGTATTTTGTTGCTAAATGTGTTATATAAAATAGTAATGTTAATAAGTAAAATTGGTATATTAGTAACTGGTTTTAAATAAGGGTTCCTAATATATCTCCGTTAGGTGAAACGGGTATACGGGTATTAAATTGTAGGTTGAAAAGGGGAACAAAATACCCGTGATTTAATTAATTGAACCACAAGTCGGTTTGTTGTGTTCTTATCCTTGTGAACACTTCAAACACACACTATGTACATACACTAAACACACATACGCTCTCTCGGTTACACACACTCTCTCAAGCTTTGGAATTTCAAAAGAGAAATCAAAGAGGGAAGCATAAGAATCGAGTTTAGCTACTGATTTCGTTGCTAAAATCCCCATCTTCAGTTGTATCATCTTCAAATTGTAAGTGTTTTCAATCACAAACCTTATTCTTGAGTTCATGAAGAAGATGATTAATTTCATTGATTTAAATTGTGTTTTGGTGTTTTTCTTTGGTGTCAAATGGTTTGGTAAGTTCAAATAGATGTTAAGTAACATGTAGAAACTGTTGAATCTGAGATTTGGTCGATTAGTATGTCAAAAATAGTATTTTCGGGGCTGTTTCACGAACAGGGACGAAGCTTAGTGTAACAGGGGTTACTACGGGCGTAGGAGGTGTTTCCTACGGCCGTAGTAGGTTGTTATTGTC